>CM077082.1:169704956-170904956 GCA_039513925.1 Platanthera zijinensis | reverse complement strand
TGTAAGAGAAAGCGTCGAGGTCGCGCTTGAGCGCGTTATCAGCGATGGGTACGTGAAGGCCGGGGTAGACTCTATTCCCTTCCTGAAGCTCTTCCCGGAGCTAAAGGATAAAGTTGGCGAGTTCGAGCAAGCTGATAAGGGAAAAGCAGTTGCCGAGGATGACGAGGAGGAGTCTGCTGACGAGGAAGTGGCCTCAAGCCAACAGCAAGGAGGTCAATCGGATCAGTCCGCTAACTCCAGCTCTGGTGAGAGTAGCTCGCGAACAGAACCTTCAGCCGCTTCTCGCTCTGACGACAGCAGCAACAGTGACTCAGGCGGCTACTCGCCTATTGTGGATGTGGATGGGTCAAGCCCTGAGAAGCCTGCGGACAAGAAGCAGAGGATAGAATAGGGATATATACATTGTAATTTTTTGGTTTTCTTTAATGTAAGGGGGGAGGGGCGGACTTTACGCGAGTCCGCCAGGACATGTAATTTTTGAATGGATATATATAAAAAAGGATACTTTTGATATCTTCTGAGATTTTCTGCTTGTTTCTTGCTGATACTTTAGAGGTCGCACTTATATCATTGCTAGCTGAAATTTTACTACCATAACCTTGTTACAATATGAACGGAATGTGTTCCTTGGGAAAGAGACGATTGATGCGGGCTTGGATGAGTTCAGTTCTCAACCCGCATTTCTCAGAACTTTTGCCAGTTTTTGCGAGAACTAAGATAGCGAAAGAACTATAATTTGCTAACCCAAATATCATGAATAAGCGAACTGGACGGACCAGGGTTACCGTCCGCAGGTATGTACGCTTGAATTTCTTCTAAGTACGTTGTATGCATCGAATGAATTCTGCGGACTAGGCGAATTAGAAAACCGAAACCCGCACTGCCTCAGCCAGCAACATCAGAAATGACCTAATCAAGGGACGGCGGACTGAGCGGATAATACAACTGAAGTCCGCACTTCATCAATGAATAATAACAGAAATGACCTGTAGTTCACAACCAAGCGGGTAGGTGCGGCCGGAGCGGCATTGCTTTCCTCACAAGGCTATGAATTACAGAATCAACCCATGGGACAGCGGACTGAGCGGATAAGGCAACTGGAGTCCGCACTTCATTAATAATGACGACCCCTGTGAAGAAGAAAGCCGTAGTCTGGAGGCCAAGCGGGTAGGTGCGGCCGGAGCGGCATTGCTTTCCTCACTGGACCTCGAGATCTGCAGACTCAATAACTCAATTTACTGCCCTCTTGCCTGGAGTACAGTCTAAGTCGACCTCTCGGGCAGGTACGGCCGGAGCGGCATTGCTTTCCTTTGAGATCGACAAGACTGTGGGTCTCCTGCAGGCACTGCTTGAGGGTACCAAGGAGTGTTCGAGAGTCACAGCCCCAAGATGATCTGGGGGTAGGTGCGGCCGGAGCGTCATTGCTTTCCCCATGCGATCATCTGGGTTGTAACAATATCCCTTAAATGGCTTGGTAGAGCTGACCTCCACTTCGCTCCTCCATAATGCAGAAGTGGGGTTAGGTACTAGCCGGGATCCGAAATCCAGTATCCTACCGCTCTAGAGTTGGTAGGCTCCCACTACACGGTGCGAAATCTCCCCGCATCACGTGGTCGTCGTGGTGTTATGCTGACACCAACGGTTCTAGGGGAGGTTTTTGCTGGACACGGCGATATCTCCTGGCATCAAGCAACTGCCGGGAGTTGCTCGAGGAGGTAAGAAAGAAGAGGCATTCGAAGAAGTGTTAGTATGAGTATTTAGGCGAGTATCAATTTTGAGAGATTCGTATAACCATAAAATAGAGAGTTCAGAGAGAATCGTTTAGAGTTATCCTTGCTCCATATATTTAACTGTCAATGCTTGAAACACAAAGATACTTGATAAAAGTGTTGGCAAGGAATTTTTATTAATAGTGAACCTCTTAAAGAGTTTACACCGGAAGAAAGGAAAAGAAGTTCAGGAAAAGAACCGCTTTAGGTCATCTCCGCTCCATGTGTGCGGCATGTCTTCACCCTCAAACGTTTGTAACCGGTAGGCCCCATTTTGAAGTGCTTCCTTGATAATGAATGGTCCTGCCCAGCTAGGATTAAGCTTCCCAACTGAGCTGGCTCTTGCAGCAGCATCGACCTTTTTAAGAACCAGATCTCCCACTTGAAAGTGTTTGATCCTTACGTTCTTATCGAAGTAACGGGCCATTCTTCTTTTTACTTCCTCCTGCCTGATAGCAGCCTTGTCTCTGACCTCTTCGATATGCTCCAGACTGAACCTCATCTCCTCGCTGTTCAACTCAAGCCAATCCTCCATGCCTTGCCTGGCAAGCAGTACCCTAGGCGACAGAACTTCAAACTCAACAGGAATCAATGCCTCGGACCCGTGAGAAAGCTTGAACGGGGTTTCTCCTGTTGCAGATGAAGGTGTTGTTCTCAGGGTCCAAAGGACTGAGGGAAGTTGATCAGCCCAACTGCCTTTGAGATTTCGAACCTTTTTCTTAAGCAGGTTGAGGATTTGCTTATTAGCTGCTTCTACTTGACCATTGCTTCTGGGGTGATGCACCGATGCGAAGCGCAGCTCTGTTCCGATCTGTCTGCAAAAGTCTATCATTTCCGCATTATTGAACTGTGGTCCATTATCGGTGATTATTGCCATAGGGATTCCATGTCGGCAGACTATCTCTCCCCAAATAAAATTCCTCACGACCTGGGTTGTTGTCTTTGACAATGCTTTAGCCTCAATCCACTTACTGAAGTAGTCGATCATGACTATAATAAAACGCCGCTGCCCACTCGCCATGGGAAAAGGGCCAATGAGATCCATTCCCCAGACAGCAAAGGGCCAAGGGGTTATAATCGACCTGAGAGATTGAGCTGCTTGATGCTGAAGAGGGGCGAATTTCTGGCATTGAACACATTTTCTCGCATAGGTCTCAGAGTCCTTCTTCATTGTAGGCCAGAAGTAACCTTGCCGCAGGATCCTTCTTTCTAATGTTTTTGCTCCCGAATGACTTCCGCACTCGCCAGAATGCACTTCCCGAAGAATGGTGGGAACCTCACTTTCTGAAACACATCTTGCCATTGTGGATAAAAAGGTTTTCCTGTAGAGAATGTCGGATATCAAGTAATAGTGTGCTGCCTTCAACCTGAATTTCTTCTTATCCTTGACTGACTGATGTAGATTCCCGGTTGACAGGTAGAGAATGAGTGGGTCCATCCAAGAGGGACACTGATCGATTTGCATTAGCCCTTCTTCCTCCACCGCTGGGCGGAAAAGTTCAGAAGTTGTCCCTCCTGACGAGAGCCCGTATTTTGCGAGAACGTCGGCCTCCTCATTCTCTGTTCTTGGAATGTGCTCAATAGTAAAACTTTTGAATCTGCCAACCTCAACCTTTACCAGCATAAGGTACCTTTTCAACACTGGCTCCCTGGTCTCGAAGTTGCCGAGAACTTGCGAAGCCATTACTAGTGAATCCGTCTTGATATGAACGTGATCAATTCCAAGCTCTCGTGCAAGCCTCAAGCCGGCTAACAAAGCTTCATATTCCGCCTGATTGTTAGTTACTGGAAAATAGAACTTGATGGCCTGCTCAAGTTTGACACCATTCGGGTTTATCAGAACTACTCCTGCACCCGAGGAGTTTCTACCAGAAGCTCCATCCACATAAATGGCCCAAGATAAAGGGGACCTTGCTGTTTGGTCCGAGCTGGATTCTGTCGTATCAATCATGAAATCTGCAAGCACCTGTGCCTTGATAGCTGTTCTGGGCACATAGGAAATTTCAAACTCGCTCAGCTCGATTGCCCATTTAGCTAGCCTGCCTGAATGCTCTGGTTTTTCTAACACATTCTTCAAAGGTTGATCAGTAACTACCTGAATTGAATGAGCCTGGAAATACGGACGGAGTCTGCGGGCAGACATAACTAATGCTAAAGCTAGCTTCTCTAGGATGGGATACCTTGCCTCTGCATCCTTCAGGATGTGACTGACATAGTAAACAGGGAACTGCCTCCTGCTTTCTTCGCGAACCAGAACTGAACTAACTGCCTCGGGACCAACCCCTAGGTATAGGAATAACGCCTCCCCTGCTCGAGGGCTTTGGAGTAAAGGAGTTGAGGTTAGTTGCTTTTTCAATTGCTCAAAAGCCAAGGAACACTCTTCTGTCCATTGAAACTTGGACGCTCCCCGAAGAGTCTTAAAGAATGGTGCACTTTTATCTCCAACTCGAGAGATGAACCTCCCGAGTCCTGCCAACCTTCCCCCTAACTGCTGAACCTCTTTGGGTGAACGGGGGGGGGGGGGGGTCATACCAAGGATGGCTTTAACCTTATCAGGATTGGGGGCTAAACCTTCGGGAGTAAGGAGATGGCCGAGAAACTTCCCTCTACTTGCCCCAAAGACGCACTTTAACGGGTTAAGCTTTATTTTGCGCCTTCGTAGAGTGGAAAAGGTCTCTACAAGATCTACCAGGTGCTGCGGAAGAGACCTACTCTTAATCAGAAGGTCATCCACATACACCTCGAGGTTTCTACTTTTTTGTTCTTTAAATACTTGGTCCATCATGCGTTGATAGGTTGCGCCAGCATTTTTAAGCCCAAAGGGCATCACAAGATAACAATAGCAACCGTCATTAGTGATGAATGATGTGCAAGGGATATCAGGTTTATGCATTCTTATTTGGTGATAACCAGAGAATGCGTCTAAAAAACTCATAAACGGATACCCTACCGCAGAATCAACTAATAAATCTATCCGAGGCAAGGGGTAGAAATCTTTCGGGCATACTTTATTCAAACGAGTGAAATCTACACACATACGCCATTTTCCCCAGGTTTCTTAACCATTACAACATTAGAGACCCACTCGGGATACTGAATCTCTTGAACGAAGCGCGCTTTGAGGAGTTTAGCAACCTCCTCTCTGATGGGCTCTGCTAGCTTGACAGCTACATCCCTCTTTTTTTGCTGGACGGGCTTGGCGGCTGGATCGACATTGAGATGGTGGCAAGCCACGTCGGGATCCACCCCTGGCATGTCCTCTGCTGACCAAGCGAAGACATCCAAATTCTCCAATAGGCAAGATATCAACTCCGCCTTTTGATCCTCTGGCAATTCGGAGTTGATAGAGAGCTTTCTTCCTTCTCCCTCTGCGATCGGGACTTCTTGCGTCACCTGGGCAGGTTCCAGGTGAGCGCCTTCTCTAATCTCAGCATCTTTTGAAGGAGTGGCTTCTGCTGCTGCTGGAAAAACTGGGGGGGAAACCTCAGTCATGTTGACCGTTCGGAGGTAACACTCTCGAGCCTGCCTCGGGTCGCTCCTGACCCTACACTGGCGGCCATCCTTGCAGAACTTGATGGCTAGATGGTATGTTGAAATGATGGCGCGATATTTGTTTAACAACGGTCTTCCAAAGATGGCATGATAGCTGCTCGGAGCATCTACCACTATGAACTGGATTTCTTTGGTCACCCCTCCGAGCGTCACCGTGAGTGTGACACTTCCTTCAACCTCCTTCCTTTCTCCTGAGAAGCCATAGAGCGGCCCTTCGGTGGAAAGCAGAGTCTTTCCAGTCCTCAGGGCTTCGAAAGTGGACTTAAAGAGGAGATTCACGGAGCTGCCGGTGTCGATGAGGATTCTATCGACCGTGAAGTTTCCGATGGCTGCCTGGACCACGATGGCATCATCAAAGGGGTTGGCGGTTGCAGGAAGGTCCGCAGAGCCAAAGGTGACGTCCTCAGAAGGTGGGGCAGAAGAAGTAGAAGCAACCTCAGTTCGCGAAAGCCTTGACAAAGAGGACTTCCGGGTAGATTCAGCCCCTGCTCCGCCATGGATGAAAAAGAGTCTTCCCAAGGCCCCCTCGTCCACAACATCAATACACTCATTTTGGATGTCAACGAGCCCCAGATGGCCCTCATCCCTTATCTCTATGCACTCCTGGTGAACTTCAGCCACCTCCTTGCCCTTGGAGGTGGAAGGCCTTGAAGAATCATTCTTCCTGCCCAGGTCCTCGAGCTTACCCTCGGCGAGCAACCTCTCAACTAGCTTCTGAAGAGCCTTGCAGTCTTTAGTCAGATGACCTTTCTCCTTGTGAAAGTTACAGAACTGAGAGTTGTCTCTGGGCTTCCAATCTCTCTGAGGCCCTTGCCTCTTTTCTTCAACTTTCTTCTGGATTACTTGGGCAACCTCTTCAAAGTCGATGCCTAGATCTGCAAGCTCTTCCATAGGGCTGCTCCCGTGAGGATTTGAAGCTGGCTGGGTTCTCTGAAGAATGGGGAGCGCTTGAAGGGGAACGGCGGGAGCAGCGGCCAACGGCAGTCTCTGATCATGAAACTGTTGATGGCTAAGGAAAGGTTTCTTATGGCGGAGGTTGCGCCCCCTCTGAGGTGGAGGGTGGAAATCAGGCCGGGGAGGCTTACTGTGGTACTGATTGTTGGAAGAGGAGTGAGGGTCATCCCTTCCTCCAGCTTTAGCTGTCAGGGATGAGATATAGGTAGGATTGGCATTTTCCCCCTCAATAAAGCGATTGGCTATCGCGATGAGCTCCTGATAGGTTGACGGTGCCTTTGTTGTCACTTTGAATTTCAACGGGCCCTCCCGGAGGCCGTGAATCAGGGCAACTTTGTAATAATCGGGGTTCACATTCCTTACCCCTTGAATTTCTTTCTGGAACCGATCAACGAATCTTGCCACCGATTCATTGTCTCTTTGCCTAATATCAAAAAGGGCTGCCGGCCCATCCTTTCTCTTCTTAGAGGTTGCGAACCTCAGGAGCAACTCGCTGCGAAGCTCAGCGAAGGAGGAAATGGTGCCTGGAGGCAACTCATAAAACCATTCTCTTGCTTGTCCATCAAGAGTGGTCACCAGAAGTTTACATTTCAGGGCGTCGGAGAGGCTTCTCAATGCTACTGCCCCTTCGAATGCCTGCAGGTGGGAGATTGGATCAGTCTCCCCTGAATAAAAAGGGAGACGAGGCTCTCTGAAATTGCTCGGTGCTGACTCCCATCGGATTCGATCGATGAAGGGAGAGGGAGTTTCTGAATCAGTAGAAGGGCGGACTGGAGGATGAAACTCTGCGAGTTCTGCGGACTGCCGATCGACAAAGTCTAGTCGGCGAGCAGGGGTCCCTCGGGCTGCCTCCCTGAAGAAATCCGTCAGGGGGGCGAACTGAGCCGCCTGAGGTCGCAGGGGAGCTGCGGACTGAGCTTGGTGGAGAGGCGAAGGCGCAGTCGCAGGCGACTGCTGAAGAGGGGTGCGACGAGCCGGGGTCCGGCGGACTGGAGTCTGGCGGACAGGTGTCTCAGCAACTTCTTCAGCAACCTGGGGAGCAAGTCGCTGAGTCAATGCTAGCAAGGCTTGGCTAATCGCATCGAGCCGCTGGTCAGTCTCTCTTCGAGATACTTCGGCTTCCCAGCGGGACTGCTCCAACGCCTCCCACAGCGAATCATCGGGGGAGCTGGAGCGGTCGGAGCGGCGACCTCGGCGGTCTGACATTTCTATCCGCGGTTTCAAAAAACTGCTCGAATCTGAAGGTCGCGTGTTAACTGTTGATGCTCGAAAAGCGACGGACTCGGGCACCACCAGCTAACCGTTCGAACACTTGGGGAAAAGAAGGGAAAAGCAAACTGCGAGCAGCAATCTACTTGGCGGACTAGAAAAGGAAAGGAAAGGCAACAGAGCCGTAGAGCACGGCAACACCAGACTTCACCCGTCGCGGCCTAAATACCACTCCTGCGACGGGCTTACTTTTTATTATCAAGATGCGGTTACAAGAAAAGAAAAAGAAAGCAATGGGGAAAGCAAGTCGGAGGTCGCAAAGCAAGAGATTCAAGTCCGCAGCCTTTAACAAGTGGGCTCCTGGGCTCGAGTCAGCGTGCTTTGGGTGCACCACTTCCCCCTATTTATAGGCTGGGGGCCTGCCCAAGCGGGCAGGGCTAAAATAACCGGCTGCCCGGGGTACAAAAGAGCCGGGCAGCGGTGACGGGAAACAAAAAAGGAGAAGGAACAAGCAGTCCACGCGGGACAGGCGGACTGGGCCAACGAGCTGGAGACCCCCCTTGGTCGCACTGAGCGCGTGACCCTTAGACTAGCCGCGACCTGAGCGGCCTGGGCGGCCTGACTCGGAACCTGCCGGTCTGAACCTGATTCGCCGATCTAGCAGGGGCTGTGAACTGAGGGCGATCTGAGCGGACGGGTTTCTGGAGTCCGCCTAAGTGACGGACCATGCCCACTGGCGAGCTGGGCGAACTGAGTACTTAAGTTCAGCGAGGGAAGGGCAAGATGCCTAGCTGGAGATGTTGCGGATTCTGGGGTTAACACCGTTGATTATGTTTCACGATGGGTAGAAGCCCAAGCTCTTCCTACGAACAACTCCCGAGTTGTAGTTATGTTTTTTTAAAAATTATTTTCTCGATTCGGTGCGCCGCGAGCCATCGTTAGTGATAGGGGTTCCCATTTTTGTAACGCGCAGTTTTCTAAAATCCTTACTAAATACGGCGTTACACATAAGATTTCTACTGCCTACCACCCCCAAACCAACGGACAAGTCGAAGTAGTAAATAGAGAAATTAAAAGAATTTTAGAAAAAACTGTTTCGACTTCTACGAAAGACTGGTCAACCAAACTAGACAATGCTCTATGGGCCTACCGAACAGCATACAAAACTGCCCTCGGATGTACGCCGTATCGATTGGTCTATGGAAAATCATGTCATCTACCCGTAGAATTAGAACACCGCGCTTTTTGGGCCTTAAAATCTTTAAACCTCGATCCCCACTCTGTCGGTGACTTTCGAAAATTTCAACTTAATGAACTCGACGAGTGGAGCTCTTACGCCTATGAAAATAACAAATTTTATAAAGAGCGGACAAAGCATTTTCATGACAAACACTTAAGGCACCCAAAAACCTTTAAGCCGGGTGACCAAGTTCTTTTGTACAACTCTCGTTTACGTTTATTTCCGGGTAAGGTAAAATCACGATGGTCTGGGCCCTTTACTGTTTCGAAAGTATTTCCATATGGAACTGTTTTGATTTCACACCCTGATAAGGGCACTTTCAAAGTAAATGGTCAGCGTCTTAAACTATATTTCTGTGGTGATGTCAGTCCTAACTGTGTTAACTCTATCCTCCATGATTAGATTCTCAAACATTTTAAAACTCTGTTTTATAATTAGAACTTTGAACATTATTATTTTGGACAAAATATATTGGGACAACAATATTCTTTTGATGCGTCGAGCTCAAACGACGTTTTAAACAAAGGGCGCTCTTGGGAGGCAACCCAAGTGATTTTTTTTGTTTTCTTTATTTTACACTTCTTTTTTTTTTGGTTTCCCCGGACGACTATAACAAGCCAAAGCTCCTGCAATCACCCCCTCCAACGCTGTTGAATCTATCTTAAAGTCCGAAGAAGATTTTGCTAGAAGTGCCAAAGCGCAAGCATGTGGGAGAAGCATCACTCAACATTCGCGACGCATAAAACCGGGGAAGTACCTGTTTTCAATTCTGTACTTTCATTCCTGTTTCATTTTCTCTCTCTCTCTAACCTCCTTTCTCCATTGAGGACAATGTCCATTTTAAGCTTGGGGGAGGATTTCCTCCTTCATTTTGTTATTCGTGTATATATTTGTTTTTTTACTTTAATAGTTTAAGCAAGAGTTCCCCTCGCTTTTTGCTTTGTTTTTCCCAAAATCGCTTATAAACAACTTAGCTAATTATAATATTTCTAAATCGTTTTTTTTAATTATGTTTCACTAGTAAAATGTTGGCCATGCTGTGTTTCTAATTCACGGTAGCATGTTAATATTGAAACGTTTTTTTTTCTAAAAATTTATTTTTTTATGGTTTTCATCCTTTATTTACTTTACTTTCTCGAAAATTCGTCATCCACTATTTTCCTTTTCATAATTTTTGTAATATCAACCTCTGATTAGAGTAGTAGATGTGAACGATCCAAGTCGCCTTTTATTTCTATTTTCAAGATAATTTCATAAATCTTTCTTTATTATCTAAGACTTGCTTTTTGAAAATTTTCAAATCTATGCTTTAAATGAATTTAAGAAGCATGAAAATGATTTTGGCCGTTTTTGTTTTCGTTTGAGCCTTCTTGCCAACCTAAAATTCTTTTACTTTTAGTAAGCCACTTTTGAGCCTTTTTCTACTTTCAATTGATAGCTCCACTTACCATTTCATTTTTACCAAAGCCAACTTTCCCAACCTATCTAATCGCACTACACTTTTTTTTGAGTTTCAATAAAAAATTTATAATCATGATAGGTTGTTTTGTGATATTCAAGAAGAAAATTTTGAAAAAAAAAAGTATGCTCAAAAGAAGTGTTTGATTTTTGGCCAATTCCAAAAAGAAAATAAAAATATTATGGCCTTTGTTTTTGAAAAAAAAATGGAAAAGAAAAAAAAAATTTGTTATTTTGTTCATTATAAAATTTTTGAAACTCGTTGTTTTAGTTTAGTGTGATTTTAAGCCTCCTTGTTTATCTTTGAATTCCACTCCTAATCATAATCATAAACCAAACATTTCAGTCCTATTAAGTCCTTTTGATTCATGCTTTTTATTTTAATTAGCTAAGTAAAGAGGAAAAGTAGACTAGTAAAGTTTTGGATTTAAATTTAGATTTTTGCTATTTGATTGATATGGTTATAATTTGCCTCTTGGATCTAGTAACAACTCAATGCGTTTTTTTTATCTGGTTGATTTGCTTAAAGGATTTTTGTTGAAATTTTGGATGATTCATTTTTGTTAGTAAAGCTTATAAATTGTAAACCATGTTTAAGTAATTGTTTTAGGTTTACGTTTCACGTTCTCCCTACTTGGAATTTCGCATGATACTTGTGTTGACATAATTAGAATTCTCCTGATTAGTCACCTGTTATTTTAGCTAGTTTTTATATCTTTGCTTGGGGACAAGCAAAGCTTAAGCTTGGGGGAAATTGATAGTTCATTTTGTAGCATAAATTATTATGGTATTTTCTAGCTTTCAATTTTCAAATCATGTCTTGTATGCTTATATTTTGATCCCTTTTTGTATATATTATTGTCACTAACATTTTTCCTTCTTTTTGCAGGTTTTTACAAAGTTTTGTTGTTACACGCCCCATGGTCACGCCCTCCTAGGGCGTGTACCTAGGGCGTGTAACCCAGTGGAATGAAGAAAATGGTCCGAAGACAGAAGACAAAGATTTCCATCCGACACGACCCCATCACGGGCATGTCACATTCAACACGGGCGTGTACATAGGGCGTGACCCGCATTTCCGCGAAATTCTCCGCTGCAAGCGCATTTCCATCCTTCACCAACAAGTCACGGGTGTGTCTTCCTAGTCATGGGCGTGTACCGAGGGCGTGACCTACAAAGTTCACAGTTTTGGCGCCAGCAACAACTTTGACTTTTCTACCAGAAGACACAGGCGACACGCCCCAGACACGGGCGTGACGAAGGGCGTGTCACCCCAAGTTCCGAGAAAAATAAGCTGCCAGCAGCTGTTTCCTGCCAGAGTTATTGCGTCGCTTTCGTACCTAACCCGACACGCCCCCGACACGGGCGTGACGGAGGGCGTGACTCGGCCGAAAAAAATTCTATAAATAGAAACCCCTCTCCTTGAGCCCGGCATCCAGATTTAGGAGTAGTGCTGTCACTTTAGTTTTTCATGTCTTAAGCTTTTCTCTTCCCCTTTCTCATTTCAAGTAATTACGTTTTTTTTATGCAAGCCCTTTTAGCAGTTTTGTACTTCCTTTTTACAGTATTTGTAAGCATCGTAGAAGGTGTTCTTATAGTATCTGTGTGCCCTACTTGTGATTCCTCTACATTAAGAAATAAAATAGTTCGCTATTCTCTTTCCCTTCTGCTCGGTGTTAGTTTCCATATTATTAATATGATTTTCATTTTCTATACCATGAGTAACTAAATTCTCCTTGTACTCGATCTTGATGATCCGAGGTTTGAGAGATTAAGTTATGATGCTTTAATTTTACCTTTTCTTTTTAGGGTTAGCCTTGAATTACTCTTGATTTATTTTGGGTTGGAGATATATCATCGATATATACTCTCCGCCTTAGCTTTCATGCTTGGCTAGTCGAGAGGCCGATAGTTTGAAGTGAGCACTCAAGAGGAAAGGGATTTGTATGCACCCCTCGAGAAAGGAAGTCGTCCAAATCTCCCGGATTGGAGTAAAATCTAATAGAGGGGTTCACCGCGTAAAGCGAGCTTTAGGCCTCCGATTTAGATGAAAGTCGGTCGGACCTTCCTAAACTCAGTTGGGCACGACTTCGAGAGAAGCGTGCTTAAGCTTTAGGAACCTCCGCGGTCAAGAAACTTTTCCCTATTAAGTTTAGTTTTTTATCGCATTTCTTTATTAACTCTAGCCGAGGTGATTCTTGATCGAGTGCATTTCCATCCCATTGTTTCAACCCTTTATCGTAATCGCTTCTAATAGCTCTTTAACTTACTGCAGTAGTTCTCTTTCCAGCTTTAACTGTATTTCCTTTCGTAATTGCAATTTACTTTTTAATCCTCAAGTTTTTCATTCGATAAAATAATAGTCTTCATGTGAGTAAGTGTACTCAGCAGTCCCCGGATTTCAATACGACACTTGTGTCCCCTAGCTACAATTCGATAGGTATACTTGCCTAGATGGATTGCTAGTTCGGTTGCTTTTATTTTCTTCACGATTAGTAGACATCACTTGGCTAATCCTGTCTCTTCGTTTTCTTAAACCTTATAAACTAGGGTTTAGACGGAAATAGTCCCGTGCTTTCCATTTCCCTTCTACACTTGAACTTTGTTTTCTTTGCAGGAACTCTCCAATTGCAATTCCCACGTCGATTGTGTCCAGCATGAAGTTCGATTCAGGATTTGATATTGATCTGGATTCATTCAAGCATAGTGATCAGATGTTTCAAGATGTGTTGAAGCTATTTGATGCACCGAAGTTACAGAAGTTTCTGACGACCAGGATGAAGTTTCTTGTATCAGAAATTAAAGAATGGGCTTATACCTCTTCTTCAGACGGACAGACGATGATAGGAACTATTTCTTGACAGGAGGTACATCTAACCCCTGTCGGTTTTACAGAAATTTTTGGCTTTATTAATGGAGAAGACGATATTGATTTGGATAAAGATGATTTTGCTGCCATGCTAGCCAAAATGGGTCATGCTGAGGCAAACCCTAGCAAGCTTATGAAAAAGAACTTGTCTCCTCAATACAAGTTCATGGCGGATATTGTGGGAAAAGTGCTGCTTGGGAAGCACAATATCCATTGTACAACCTTATAGTAGCTGGCTGGCACCCAGAGGCATCAACGGTCGAGGTTGGACAATCCTCGGGCTAACTTGGGCCTGAAGACCAGAAGAGCTCTCGCGTCGGAGGAGCTCCCGCCTAGGAGCAGGCGAGATCCCGCCCTTAACCGGAAACTAGCGAGAAGCCGTTGAGTGGTCTCAACGCCGCGCTGAGTGAGCTCCACTCACTTAACATCGTGGTCAGCAGTAAGGGCGCTAAGTGAGCTCCACTCACCCAACGTTGTGGTCAGCGGCGACAGCGTCAAGATTAGAGGAGCTCCTGCCTAGAAAGGCGAGAGCGTTCACCAGTGGTCAGCCAGGACCCGCTTTCGGCAGAGTCGGTGAGAAGGAGTGCGTCTCGGGGAAGGCGGGGGCTGGCTCAGCTTGAGACTTTCGACACACCTTTTTGGCTCCCACCAAATGAAGACGAGAGGGTTCTTGCCGAGTGGGACCCATGATTCGGGGTAAAATTACTTAATCGCCCTCTAATAAAATTACCCATACACCACAAGGTGCTGCATTTAGTACTTTACAAACAACGGGATTTAGCTATTGGCAGACCAGCTAGGGGTATTTCAGTAACTTCAGGTCAGCAAAAGACTATAAATAGACCAACAAGGTCTCCTTAGAAAGCAGACTCTCATTATTCTCCAAATTTCTAATGCTTTCTGAGGAGCTCCTAGCCCAGCTTCTGGCTTTGGAGGGGAAGCTCTCAGAGATCTTCTGAGTGTGTGGTGGAACCTCCTTATTGAGGATTTAGGGCAGTCCTAGGTACATAGCAACCAGTCGAGGGTCGGGACTCGAGAGAAGTAGGTGTTGGCTGCACCCCTGTTTTGAACTCCCGTTGAGGTCAATTATGGCTTCAACAGTTCTGGTGCGGTGAGCGTGGAAGGCAGTCGATACAGGAAAGCCTTGAGTTTGGTCTCATGACTGGAGGTGATGGTGAAGGGTCTGGCTCAGAAGGATCCCCCACCCGGGGAGAAGAAGCAACAATGAAGATGCTAGAGGACTTCATGCGATAGGTCTAGCAGACCATCAGCTTGGCCTTCTCGACGAGGAGTGAGTGGGTGACACCTCCAGTTTCGGTGGAGGTGGTCCCGTTCTTGGGCGAGAACGCTCCTGGGCAGCGTCCCGTGAAGGAGATCCCGGTGGAGGTCGGCGAGAGGGATGTGGCTGTGCGGGAACTTTTCCCAGGCCAGCGCCCCGGAAAGGAGATTCCGGCAGATTTAGGCGAGAGGGAGGCGGCTGTGCGGGAACTCTTCCCTGGGAACGGTCTCGCAGATCGGGCCAGTCAGCCGAGGCTACGATACGTGCCCTTTCGCCAGCCAGGAGGCGAGAGCCCTTTTAGTGAGATCATCATCTCAGCTCCGATGCCAGAGGGGTTCCGGGAGCCAGACATTTCCTATTACTCGGGGAAGGATGACCCTATGCAGCATGTATAGTGGTTCGAGGACGTAGTTTCGATCAGGTAGATGTCAGATCTGTTCAAGTGTCGGTTGTTCGCCATCACGTTGAAGGAGAAGGTCCGGGACTGGTTCCACCAGTTGCCGGCTAGCTCAATATACAGCTTTGAAGATCTACGCAGGGGGTCTCTATTAAGGTTCTCGATGTTAAAAAAGTGGAATAAGGAGGCGAAGTGCCTGTTTACAGTAAGAAAGAAGCCGGAGGAGATGCTGGGTCATTACATCGACCAGTTTCTAGAAGAGGTTCTCCTGGTACAGGAGGTCCAAGGGTAAGCGTTGAGCCCGCCTTCACCCTGGGACTGAGGCCGAGTTTCTTCAGCATGGAGTTGAAGAGAGTACCCCCCCCTCTCCTTCGAGGAGCTCATGGAGTGGGCGGCGAAAAAGATAGACTTCGAAAGGGCGAATCCGGCATTTGCCAGAAAGTTGGCAGGTCCGAAGGCAGGGAGAGGATGGATATGAAATCTTCAACAACACCCCGAGCTCGACTCGGCCCCAGGTAGACCCACTGCGCAGGCTATCATCTAGCTGGCAGGTTCGAAGGCTCGCCTGTGGGGGAGAGGTTAGATATGAAATCTTCATCAACACCCTTAGCTCGGCTCGACCCCAGGTAGACCCGCTGCGCAGGCTCTTATCTAGCTAGCAGGTTCGAAGGCTCGCATGTGGGGCAGAGGTTTAGGTTATGAAATCTCCATCAACACCTCGAGCTTGGCTCGGCCCCAGGTAGACCCGCTGCACAGGCTCTCATGTAGCTTCCAGGTCCGAAGTCTCGCCTATGGGGGAGAGGTTTTGGGTTATGAAATCTTCATCAACACCCCGAGCTCGGCTCGGCCCCAGGTAGACCCGCTGCGCAGACTCTCATCTAGCTAACAGGTCCAAAGGTTCGCTTGTGGGGGAGAGGTTTTGGTTATGAAATCTTCATCAACACCCCGAGCTCGGCTCGGCCCCAGGTAGAACCACTGCGCAGGCTCCCATCTAGCTGGCAGGTCCGAAGGCTCGCCTGTGGGGGAGAGGTTTTGGGTTATGAAATCTTCATCAAGACCCAGAGCTCGGCTCGGCCCCATGTAGACCCGCTGTGCAGACTCTCATCTAGCTGGCAGGTCCGGAAGCTCTCCTGTGGGGGAGAGGTTTTGGTTATGAAATCTCCATCAACACCCCGAGCTCGTCTCGGCCCCAGTTAGACCCCCTGCGCATGCTCTCATCTAGCAGGCATGTTCGAAGGCTCACCTGTGGGGGACATGTTTTGGTTATGAAATCTTCATCCACACCCCGAGCTCAGCTCGGCCCTAGGTAGACCCGCTGTGCAGGCTCTCATCTAACTGGCAGGTCCGAAGGCTCGCCTGTGGGGGAGATGTTTTGGGATAGGAAATCTTCATCAACACCCCAAGCTCGGCTCAGCCCCAGGTAGACCCACTGCGCAGGCTCTCATCTAGCTGGAAGGTACGAAGGCTCGCCTATGGGGGAGAGGTTTTGGTTATGAAATCTCCATCAATACCCCAAGCTCGGCTCGGCCCCAAGTAGACCCACTGTGCAAGCTCTCATCTAGCTGGCAGATCCGAAGGCTCGCCTGTGGGGGAGAGTTTTTTGGTTATGAAATCTTCATCAACACCCTGAGCTCGGCTCGGCCCCAAGTAGACCCAATGCGCAGGCTCTCATCTAGCTAGCAGGTACGAAGGCTCGCCTGTGGGGGAGAGGTTCTGGTTATAAAAACTTCAACAACACCCCGAGCTCGGCTCGACCCCTGGTAGACCCACTGCGCAGGCTCTCATCTAGCTTGCAGGTCCGAAGGCTCGCCTGTGGGGGAGAGGCTTGGTTCTTGGTTCTTTGTCCTTTGTTCTTGGTTCTTGATCCTTAGTTACTTTTGCACTACTCCGAGCTCCGCTTGGCCCCAGTTAGACCTGCTGCGTAGGATCTCATATAGCTGACAAGTCCGAGGGCTTGCTTGTGGGGGATAGGTTTAGTGTTTAGAAATGTTTTGACACGGATGTTCTAGGCTAGACAAAAGACACACCCTGAAGTCAGACCCAAAAGGGTCTCGGCCAAGAAAGGTCTCGGCCAGGAGAGGTCTCGTCCAGGAGAGGTCTCGGCCAGGAGATCCCAGCTGGGGGATCTCCCCAAATGAAGATCCTGACAAATCTAGGCAAGGAGACCCGATCGATCGCGCAAGGTAAGGAGGGGCGGTCTTCCCTTAAAAGGCCTATAAACGACACTCATGACAAATGGTTCTCGGCAAAACGCGGAAACGACGTGTTTTAGCCTTGAGCTCTCGGCAGGTTCTCACCTATCAACCGTAAAGGGAGACTATCGTAGAGGGGGCCAGGGGCCTCGGCGGAAGCTCTCTTGAGAAGCATTCGTTATCAATGAAAAATAAAAAGGAAAGGTCCAAACACGAACAATTTATATATTCAAATGTGATTACAAAAATTAGAGCGTCTCGCTCATTACAGAAATAAAAAGAGAGAGAAGAAAACCCATCAGGGAGAAGCGCCACGTGAAACATAAACAAAAGCCAGAGCAGGGATCGCTCTCGCCTGGCGAGAGTTAAAAAGGAAGAAAAAACAACAACAATAATAATAAACAATGATTGAAAGGTTACGAGTGAACAGTCCATAACATCAAGAAACAAGGTACATTGCGGGAAGAGAAGGCTGAGAGGTGAGAAAGGACGAGGCTTCAGCGATCAGTACGGCTCCCAGTGCCATCATCCTCGCTCCCACCGTCTGGTCCTCGGGGGCGCCAACGGGTTGTAGTAGGAAGACAGGGTGGTACACCCTAGGTTGATCTGGCGAGCCTGGTCTCGAATCTGCGAGATACACCTCCCAGGGGAGGACTCGGCCGTAGGCCCACCTGGCCGCCCAATCTCTTCAAAGAAATAGTCACGCTCAAGGGCCTCGAGCCTCTGTTCCACCATCTCGCGGAATTCTTTCGCCGCAGTGGCACGAGCCCGCTCCCGCCGCACAAGCTTTGACAGGAGGGCAGCAATCTTCTTCCCTCGTCTCTTCACGCCCCTGACGTCATTAACAATGTCCTCCATCTCGCCAGACGAAGGAAGGGGTAGCTCTCGCCGTCCTCTTCCTCACCCTCCTCATCATCATCTTCATCATCTTCATCGGCCCTTGTTCGCGAGTCCGGATCCTCTGGGAAAATAGCTTTCGTGGTTACAGCGAGAACTGAGTAAGAACTACGGTAATGTTTCACTTACCTACCGCTTGACGAGAGCCACTGGCCGATGGCTGGCGAGAAGGCCTGCCCCACCCCCAAGTCCCATAGTCGAGGTGGAGTGGCTTTCCGTGTCCCGGGCGAAAAGCCTCGCGCACAGTGATCCCGGCCAGGCCGAAAGCATTGGGGAAGTCGTTCTCTCTCGCGAGATGGCTGACCTCCTTTTGGGCTATGGAGGTGCCGGTAGACACCCCTCCTACCAGTAGGGCGGGATAAGCCGCTTGGCCAAGCAGGTTAGAAGTAATTATTTAACCCTCCCGGGTGGCGAGACCCGGGTCGGCGGAAGCAGAGGATGCGATAAGTCAGCTTGACAGTAGGTATTGGCTGCGAGTAAAATGGTCAGAAAGGGGTAACAGAAAAAAGCATACCCGCAGTTGTCAGAGAGGAAGCTAGAGGAGTGACCTCCGTGACCCGTGGTTTATCCTCGGTAGGGTGAGGTGACGGGTCCGGAGGTACCAGCAGTGACCCGGTATCGTCACCTCGAGCCGCTTCCTGCGAAAGATATTGCGCTAGTTACCAACCATTACGTATGCTCATATCGTAGTTGACTCGAAATCTTTGGGATCAACAAATCAGAGAGGCATACCTTCTGTGGAGGGGAAGCACCATCCACTCGATCGGGAGTTGGGGTAGGCGAATCCCTGTTTTCGCGGGAAAGGTCCCGCTTGACCACCTTCGCCTTCTTTTTCTTCTTCTCTTTCTTCTTCTTTAACAGAGAAGGATTAGTGGCTGACGACTTTTTCGCCAGCCAAGGGGAAACCACAGCGCTGTTCTCCAGGGCTCGCGCCTGGGCCGCGTTGATGCGGTCTTGGAGGTCTTGCGGGAGTGGCTAGTCAACAAGTTTGGAACGCATGACGAGATCTCGCGAGAGCTCAGGCAGAGAGCGGCATCTCAGAAATAGTTTTACGGCCGTCTATCCATACATATATATATAGCCATGGTATGGCCCACCAAAAGATTCTCCTTTTTTGAAATGACACGTGCCCATCGAATATTACCGGGTTGGACGTGTCTTTTCGAGCGCAGGGCTAGCTCAAAAAGAGCAGGGATTATATACAACCCCATATTCGATGAGTGGCACCTAGAGGCATCAACGGTCTAGGTTGGACCAGCCTCGGGCTAACTTGGTCCTGAAGACCAGAAGAGCTCTCGCGCCGGAGGAGCTCCCGCCTAGGAGCAGGCGAGATCCCTCCCGTGACCATAAACTGGCGAGAAGGCATTGAGTGGTCTCAACGCCGCGTTGAGTGAGCTCCACTCACTCAACGCTGTGGTCAGCAGCAAGGGCACCGAGTGAGCTCCACTCACCCAACGCCATGGTCAGCGGCGACAGCATCAAGATTAGAGGAGCTCCCGCCTGGAAACGGGCGAGAGCATTCACCAGCGGTCAGCCAGGACCCGCTTTCGGCAGAGTCGGCGAAAAGGATTGCGTCTTGGGGAAGGCAGCTGGCTCAGCTTGAGACTTTCGACACTCCTTTTTGGCTCCCGCCAAATAAAGACGAGAGGGTTCTCAGCGTAGGGTTCTCGCCGAGTGGGGCCCATGATTCATGGTAAAATTACTTAAACTCCCTCAGAAAAAATTACCCATAAACCCCCAGGGGCTGTGTTGGGTACATTGGAAAATGTGTACTAGATTTGGAGAAGCCACAACTTAGTCAATGATATGCATCAATTTGTATTTGATAGGAGTTTGAGTTTTTTTGTGCAGGTTTAAGTATTTGAAGGAAAATTTTCTAAGTACAAGTGTCGACACTTGTGAAGAAACTGTGTCGACACTCAGGAAACTTGTGTCACACTCAGGCAAGCTGTGTCGATACACAGACAAATTGTGTCGACACTCAGGGAAGTTGTGTCGACACCCAGAATTTGTGTCGACACTTATAAAGAAGTTATGTTGACACTCAAAGCTTTGTCGACACCTAAAGAAGCAGTTGTGTCGACATCCAGAAATGTGTCGACATTTGAAGCAGGACTTATGTCGACACTTAAAACTGAAGCTGTGTCGACACTCGGGAGATATGTCGACACCTGAAGTAATTCTATCGACATACAGGCCTTGTGTCGACACACCAACTCTCAAAAGGCTGTGTCGAGTTTAGAAGTAATTGTGTCGACACACAGGACTTGTGTCGACACACAGGACTTGTGTCGACACACACTCAATGCCATTTGACAAACACTCAACACCAACTGTCTGCAATAGAAATGTCGAGACAAGAAGTTGGTGTGTCGACACACAGGACTTGTGTTGACACATACAACATAAGCAGTGTCAAGAAGCAGAAGTATGACTGTGTCGACACTTGAAGTAATTGTGTCGACACCATGAAGACTTGTGTCGACACTTATGTTGGGTTTCTCTTTGAGGATGGCACAACGCTTGTGCATGCAGCGGAAGGAATAAAACATCAAGATAACCCAAAAGAGATGGGATCGGGCTACGAATGTTGAATCGAGAAGTAAACAAAATTACTAGGCAAAATACCTTAGTGGCGTTGAGTCACAACTCAATGGAGATGCTCCAAGCTTCGAGTCCTCGTCAGTGGTGAGTTCTACGTGGATTAACGTCCACGTCTCTGCAGAAATCCACACGAGTGGGAGAACACCGAGCTTCGTCGCACGAAGGGTCGGGAAGGAGATCAACCGCACCTTTGCACTTCCACGGACTGCTAGGTCCACTCCAGGAAAAGCAACGCCGGCGACTGTCGCCGGACAGGATGAGTTCGGCGGAGCGAAGAGGCGGCGGAAGCGGAACTCTTCCGTCCGGCGGGGCTCAGGATTTGGCGGAGCGAGCGGCGAAACACTTCCGTCGGGTTCGATCCAGCTACAGGAGAAATGCCCGATCTGTCGAGAGCCTTTTCATCCCAAAACCCTAAGTCCCCTTTTTATATCAAAAGCATAAAAGTATCGCTATCCGCACACCACACAGGAAAAGGTTTCTGGAAAATTCGGCGAGAATCACTTACAGGTTCGGCGAGAATCAGTCGGCGAGATCAACAGGCAGATTTGGCGAGAATCAGCTGCCAGATTCGGCAAGAATCAGCAGACAGTCTCGACAACACTGTCCTCGATTCTCGACGATTTCAGCAAATTGATTCTCGACGATTTTGCCTTAGTCAGCAAGACAGGCTCGACCACTCCCGTTGATTCTCAACGACTTTTCCTTAGTAGGCAAAACATACTCGACGACACCCTTTGATTCTCGACGATTTTTCCTTTGGCAACGTTTGCCCGACCTATTCTGGGTAGTGATTGGTAACCCTTACCAACACAGTCAATCTTCCAACTTCTCCACATGCTCTTATGTGCGACCCTGTAGGCTCATATAGCATTGGCAGTGAGATTACATGTTTGACCACTTCTAGATCACCATGGTAACTCCAACAACTTAGTCTATATGTGTCGACACATGTGAAGCAGTCTGCTGAGTGTTGTGTGCTGAGTTGAAAAGACTTTGAAGAACCTGGTGACGTGACTGGTGACTTGACAGCTATCGTAACTAGTCGGTCTGACACCACTGTCAGAACTGTCAGAAGGTTGTTATGTACCGGATCAGCCGGTAACCATGAAGCAAGCTCTATATAAGAGACAGATCGGAAACAACAACAATATGAACAACAACATGAGGTATCAATAAGAAGAATTCTTATAGATCAAGGGTTGTCTGCAAGAAAAATTCAAGGTTCTATCTGAATTTAAGGAAGAAGCTGTTTGAAGATCATATTCATCAACAGAGAAGATCCAACTTATTTTGTTCTTACCAAGAAGCTTTGAAAAGCTAAGTTAGGTTGGATCAGAAGGATCAGTCAATACAAGAACTGATCAAGAAGACAACATCAACAGAGAAATCTAGCTGGTGAAGTTTTCAGTTACTCTTTACTCACAAATTCTTGTAGGATCTTCTGTTAGATCTGAGATTGTAAGCCTAAAATTATAAAGGATGAGGTAGGGCTGTGTGCCTGAGATAGGACTTGTGGAAAGTCTGAGTTGTAAGCCTAATTATAAAGGCTGAGGTAGGGCCGAGGCCTGAGATAGGATTCTGGAGAAGAATCTGAGGTAGGACTTGTGTTAAGTCTGAGGTGTAAGAACCATCTTTGGTTCTGAGTTTGTAAGATCTGAGGATCTGAGCCAGTGGAAGGAAGTTAGAGTGAATCCAGTTATCTACTGGATAGGCGAAGGGGGAAAGTGTATGTACCCATATCTTGGGGAACCACTATAAGTCTGGTGTTTACTGTGATGTGTTTATTTTATGTAGATTGATTAATCTATGTTGAAAGTAGTCTTATAACTTTTGCCTAAGAATTAAAAAGACAAAAAGATTAGAACCTATTCACCCCTCCCCCTCTAGGTGTTTAGGCTCTTAAAATAAAGTCTTTCAAGTGGTATCACAGGGTGGTTCGTCAAAATTTGACCTAACAGGCAGAGGATTTCTCAAATGAAAATAATAGATAACAATAATGGGTTCAAGTGAAAATCAAAAGGAATTTGGATCTATGAAATTGCCCATATGCAGGAAAGAATCTTTTGGCATTTGGAAAGAAAGGGCCAGGCTATTTATGGAAGCATCTGATCCAAGAATTTATATCACAGTACAGGAAGGCCCCTTCATCCCTATGAAGGTTTTAGTTCTTGATGCAAACATTCAAACTCTAAAGAGTTATTCAGAGATGACTAAGGATGAAATCATCTTGGCTACATTAGATAAAAGAGCTCAGAATATAATTGTAAGTGTCATAGATGATGCAACATTCCAGATCTTTTGCACTGTAAAACTTCCAAAGAAATGTGGGATACATTAATTGTCTATATGGAAGGCACAGAAGAATTCAGAGAGGACAGAAAGTCTATGCTAAATCAGGAATATGAGAGCTTTAGGCAGAATAAAACTGACAGCATAGCTGAATGCTATAAAAAGTTTTTTAGAATAGTGAATGAACTGATGATATATGGAAGAGTCTTCAGTACTTTTGAACTGAATGACAAGTTTCTTAGGTCCCTATCAAAGGATTGAGACACTAAGATATGTGGCATCAGGGAAGTGGCCAAACAGGCTGACAAACCACCACCTACACTTTTTGGAAAACTGCTTTCATATGAAATGCAGCTTACTGCTAGGAAAGTGGAAGAGAAGGACATCAGATCTGAACATAAAGAAAAGTCAGTAGCCTTCAAGGCTAAGGGCTCAAGGAAGGATAGAAGAAAATCTTCTTCTCTACCTAGAAGGAGTACTAAAGCAGAAGAAGGTGTTCTTGAAACAAGTACATCAGATAGTCATATATGTGATGAAGACTTTGCAGCCTTCACAAGACAATTCCAAAGGTTCATGAAGAAAAAGAATTGGAGAACCAGGCCTTCATCTACGTCCTATTCCAAGGATGAATACTACAGGAAGAAGAAAACACCTAAGGAGGACAGGTATGCTTCAAAACCTGATAAACAATCTAATTCTAAGATTGTGTGTTTTTGTTGCAATAGGTCTAGGCATGTCATAACTGAGTGTCCTGACAATAGAAAGGAGTCAAATGACAAAAAGAAGCAGTTGGTCAAAGACAAGAAGGATAATTCTCTAGTGGCTCAGAAGGAGAAGAGTTGGACAGACTATTTATCTTCAGAATCTGAAGAAGAAGAGGCAGAAGCATATGTTTGACTCTTCTCAACAGAAGAGGATTCTAGGGAACTATAATTCCTACAGATGCTGGACTCCATAAATGGAGTGGAAGAATATTGCTGTAAAGGGCTGATGGCTAAATCTGAAGAAGATAAGTGTCAGGATCAGCCTGGACCAAGTAAGGTAAATTGTTCTCCCCTAGTCTCTTATTACTTTACTCGATCAGAATCAGAAGCATCTTCTTCAAAAGAAGTGGATGGTTCTGAGTCTAAGGGGGATGCTCACCAACTCATTAATGAGTAAGGCGGGTTGTTGCATGCTCTAAAGAAGAGAAAGTTTCTTGTTAAAGAGCAAGCCAAAGAGATTGAGTCTCTTAAGCTGGCTGCAGCAGTTTCAGCAAAACTGTTGGATCAAAAACTGAATGAGGTTACCAAATTGAAAAACATTACAGTTATTCAGATGGGCACAATCTCATTCAAAGAGAATCATATCAAGAAACTTGAGGGAAAACTTCAGCAAGAGAGAGAGCTAGTGGCAAAATTCTCCAAGCCAAAATCAGTCTTACCTTTGATAGATAATTTAGTTTCACAAAAAGGAAAGACTGGTCTAGGATTTAAGGGAAGAACTAGGGCTACCAATTCTCATAGAAAAGGTAAAGCCATAGTTCATCCTCTAATTGTTAATCCCCCTATTTTCTTTAAGAAGGTAGTGAATCCTACTAACAGGTATGATCATGACATTACACATGGTCACTGTGAGCATGAAAATTTCATGAGCATGGGTGCTAATGCCAATAGACCAATCTATAGGCATGCCCATCATATTCAAGAGGAGTTCTTGAAGAATGCTGTTCCAACACCAACACTTAATAAGTCTACTAACAACAAAGTAAGAAGGCTTGTACCTAAGAATAGGTATAATAGGTTTGAATGTTGGTGTTGTGGCAAGGTGGGCCACTTTGCCATGGATTGCTGGTTTAACTTAAGTGTTAAAACCAAAAGTAGGATTCCTATTAGATCAGTCACAGGATTTCAAGCTAACAAGGACCTAAGATCCACTAGCAAGTTGGGTTCTAAGGTTAAGTGATTCTTTATTTGTTGCAGGTAAATCCAAGTTACCATACCCCTATATGGTACTTGGATAGTGGTTGTTCCAGACATATGACTGGAACAAGAAGAATGTTGAGGCACTATGTGCCCATAAAGAATGGACCAAAAGTTATCTTTGGTGGATCAGAAAAAGGAATCATCAAAGGATTTGGTAACATATCTTGTGATTCAATTACAATCACTAAAGTGGCTTATGTAAAGGGTTTAAAACATAACCTGATTAGCATAAGTCAACTTAGTGATCTAGGTTATGATATTTCTTTCCTCAAAGGGGAGTGCCTAGTAAAAAAAGTCAAGTGATCAAGAGATCATTTTGATTGGCACTAGGAAGGGAAATGTGTATTGCCTTAACCTAGAGTGTGAGTCTAACAACTCACCTATTTATTTTGTTGCAGGAGAGAAAGCTTCTCTATGTGTCAAATAGCACAAGAGGCTTGCTCATTTGAACTATAAGTCAATTGGACTGCTATTCAGCATGGGATTAGTGAGGAATGGTCCTCAAGTTCTGTGCATAAAAGAGGGTGTGTGCTCAGCTTGCCAAAAAGGCAAGCAAACTAAGTCCTCTTTTCAGTCACTTGACATCAAAGATTCAAAGAGATGTTTGTATCTCATGCATATGGATTTGTTTGCTCCTATGCCAGTCCATAGTCTTGGTAGGAAGCATAAAAACTTGTTGTTGTGGATGACTATTCTAGATTTACATGGGTTTTCTTCTTGAGGCAGAAATCTGAAACCCCAACTATTTTCCAGACTTTTGTCAGACAAATACAGAATAAATACAACAGCTCAGTGGTCAAAATCAAGAGTGACCATGAAACTGAATTTTAGTCTGAATGTATGACAAAATTCTGTGAAGAACTTGAGATTCATCAGAAATTCTCTTCACCTAGAACTCCTCAGCAAAATGGTGTTGCTGAAAGAAAGAATAGGACTCTAATTGAAGCTAGTAAAACTCTATTGAATGACACTACTCTCCCTGAATACTTCTGGGCTGAGGCAGTAAATACTTCTTGTCAAGTGCTCAATAGGGCCTCCATCAACAAGAAATACAAGATGACTCCCTACCAGATTATGAAAGGCAGAAAACCAAACATATCTTATTTCAGAATCTTTTGTAGTAAGTGTTTTGTACTAGTCAATGGTAAACACTACCAAACTAAGTTTGCTGCCAAATCCCTATAAAGGATATTTGTTGGGTACAACAATCATAGTAGAGCATACAGGATCTACAACTGGACTACTCAAGATGTATAAGAATTTGTGCATGTTGTATTTGATGAGTCAATGTTTATTAACAGTGAATTTTCTAGTTCTTCAGTTAGTTCTACGGGTCTAACAGATAAGCTGGACAAGCTGACTATTAATGAAGATGTTCCTGCTAAACTGGATGAGGATAAAGATGCCAGCTATCAAGGGGGAGATCAAGTCCCTCTGGGTGAAGAAGAAAATTTGGAGCATCAAGATGAGGAAACTGGAGATAGCCATAATGCTGACAGAATTCCTCCAGCAAGGAGACACCTGAAGGATCATCTAGCCCACCAGATCATTGGTGATGCAAGTCAGGGTGTTCTAACAAGGAGCAGGAGCATGAACACAGTTCTATGTTCTAGCTTCCTGTCTCAGATAGAACCCAGGAATATTGAAGAGGCTATATAAGACACCAACTTGATTGATGCAATGCAAGAAGAGCTCAGTCAGTTCAAAAGGTGTAAGGTCTGGGAAC
Organism: Platanthera zijinensis; assembly: GCA_039513925.1. NCBI lineage: Eukaryota > Viridiplantae > Streptophyta > Magnoliopsida > Asparagales > Orchidaceae > Platanthera > Platanthera zijinensis. The sequence goes on along the minus strand of CM077082.1, from coordinate 170,878,557 downwards.
TGGTGCCAAAACTAAGGATCACAATATAATAGGAACTAAGTGGATCTACAGGAACAAGCTTGATGAGAATGGCACTATAGTCAAGAATAAGGCTAGAATGGTAGCAAAAGGCTACAGGCAAGAGGAAGGTATTGATTTTGATCAAACCTTTGCTCCAGTGGCAAGGCTGGAGGCAATAAGGCTGTTCTTAGCCTATGCTGCCTTTCAAGGGTTCAAAGTATATCAAATGGATGTGAAATGAGCATTTTTGAATGGTGATTTAAAAGAAGAAGTCTATATAGAACAACTCTCAGGTTTTGTAGACTCTCACTTTCTTGATTATGTATATAGGCTTAGGAAAGCTTTATATAGTTTGAAATAAGCTCCAAGGGCTTGGTATGAAACCTTGTCTTCCTTCCTCATTGAGAATAAATTCTCTAGAGGAAAGATAGACAAAACTCTATTCTATAGGGAATCAAAAGGCAAGATAATACTAGTCCAGATATATGTGGATGACATTATCTTTGGTTCTATTGAAAACAGCCTTTGTAGAAAGTTTGCCAAACTTATACAAGGGAAGTTTGAGATGAGCAGTATGGGTGAGCTGAAGTTCTTCTTGGGACTTCAAGTTAGACAGACTGAGAGTGGGTTGTCCATATCCCAGTCTAAGTTCACCAAGGAGTTGATTAAAAAGTATGGTTTGGACTCAGCTTCTACTATGAAAACTCCAATGGGAATAAGTATGTCTATATGCAAAGATGAAGTAGGAAAACCAGTTGATGAGTCTTTGTATAGAGGGATAATTGGCTCCCTACTATACTTGACTGCTAGTAGACCTGACATCATGTATGCAACATGTTTTTGTGCTAGGTATCAAGCATGCCCTAAGGAATCTCATTATACTACAGTTAAAAGAATTTTGAGATATATTAAGGGCACACCTAATCTTGGCCTTTGGTATCCTAAGAATAGAGATTTTCTATTAACATGTTTCTCAGATGCAGATTTTGCTGGATACAAACAAGACAGAAAAAGTACCACAGGAACCTATCAATTCCTTGGTGGGAGGCTGGTGTCATGGAGCAGCAAGAAGCAAACCAGTGTAGCTATATCAACAGCTGAATCATAGTATATAACTGCAGGTAGCTGCTGTGCACAATTGATGTGGATAAAGCATCAACTAGAAGATTATGATATCCAGGTAAGTAGAATACCACTATTTTGTGATTCTACAAGTGTTATTTCTATTGTTAAGAATCTTGTATCACACAGTAGGACCAAGCATATAGATATTAAGTTTTATTTTATCAGATAACATGTAGAGAAGGAAAATATTAATCTAGAGTTTGTAAAAACTGATAACCAAATAGCTGATATTTTTACAAAACCACTGGATGAAACTAAATTCAATAATTTCAAAATTGAATTAGGTATGTTGAACCTAGACTAGGTTAACACAAGTTTCCATTAGTAGCATATGTAAGCACCAAATTTCTGTTGAAATTTGGCTAAGTACAAAGTTTGTGTCGACACAAGCAAGTTGTGTCGACACACTCAGTGTGTTATGTCGACACAGAACAAGGATATGTCTACACAGAAACAGTATCTGTGTCGACAGAAGAATAGGTGTCGACACAAAAAAAAATCTCGACACAACTCTGTCAAGACTATATATCGAGAGGATATTTGTGTCAACACAAAAAGTTGGTGTCGACACAACTCTATCGAGACTAAAGTAGTCAGTGTCGACACAGACGCAAGTATGTTGACACAGACTCAAGTATGTCGACACATAGTTGTGTCGAATTAAAATACGTTTTGTCGACTTAGACATTAGTATGTCGACACATAGTCATGTCAACCTAATTTAAATTCTGTCAAGACCTAGGTCATTTTTGTCGACAAAAAAACTGATTTGTCGACTTAGGCCTGACTTTTGATCTGCCCTTGACACAAGTACTATAAATAGGTGAAGCCAAAATTTGGTCGACTACGCTATCAAAATTTTTGACTGTACACCTTTTGTCGACATAGACCTTCTCTTCTCTTCTTCTCTAGCACGTACGTCAATGGCACCAAACCAAGAAGATAAGATTAACGAAGGTTATCAACTGGTTCGCGAAGGATTCACGACTGCTTCTGATGAAATTAAGGGAGTCATTGCTCTAATTTCTGAAAATGGATTAGAATTTTTGGTCTCTGAACCGAACAAAATATGGAAAAAGGAAGTCATGGAATTCTACTCAACCGCTACTGTGGACACAGAAGGAAAGAAAATCAAGGCGTCTATTCAAGATAACCGGGTGAAGCTCACATTGAAATCCATAAGGAAAGCACTACATCTACCATTGATCAAGGATATAGACGAAATAACTCCTTCCCAGTTAACTGAAGCTTTATGCTTGTGTGGACTGAGTCCCAGTATTAAGATTAGATCATCTATTAATAGAAAATGGATGAATTCCCAAGGAAAATTTCTTTCAGAAGTTGTGGGAAAAGTGATTATCTGCAAGACTGGTGGACATGATAGGATTTCTGCCCACATGTTCAATCTTATGGTGAGGGTTATATTCAAAATAAACACTAACTGGGCAAAAGTAGTGTTTGATCAAATACAAGAAGGATTTAAGAAACCTAACCTGGGAACGATCCTCAGTTTATGCTTAACATCAGTAATTCCAGATGTTCTGAAACAAGCAAATGGCTCTAAAATAAATCACATGAGGAAAATGGATGTGAGGATACTGTCAAGATGGGACAGAGTTCTGACCAAGGAAGTCCCTGCTCCCAAGGAGCAAACAAAGAAAGACAAGAAGAAAAAGAAGGTGTTTGTACAGGCTGACTCCTCAAGTGATTCTGAAGAGGAAGTGGTCTTTAGTTCTGATGAAGACCAGCACTGTTGATGCACGAAATGCGAAAGGGAAACAGGCACCACCAGCTAACCGTTCGATCACTGGGGAAAGGGGAGGAGAAAACTGTCGGCCATTCGGTTACTAGCGACTAGGAATGGCGGATAAGACCGGATAGAGAAGAGAGAAAGGACCGCTACCAGCGGTAACAACAGAGTTTGCCCGCCGCGGCTTAAATGCCTTTCCTGCGGTTGACTTTCCTTTAGCTATGAAAAATCGGTTACAACGGTTAGAAAAGAAGAGCCCGAGTGAACAGGTATCCTCTAAAGGAGAAATTCGAATCCGCTGCCACAAGCAGCAAGATTGGGGCCCCGAATTACGTCCATCAAGAGTTACTGTTCACACCTATTTATAGGCTCGGGGACCTGCCCAAACGGGAAGGGCTAAAAATACCGGCTGCCCGGGGTAAAGGAGAAGCGGGCAGCGATTACCAGATGCAGGAAGAAAATAAAAAGAGGACCTCCTTGTCGCGCGGCTAAGCGGTCAGAACTTCTGCTGATCGGCTCTCCCTGGGTGGCTGCTACGTTGGGGAGGACCTGCGAGAAGGCAGGCAGACGGCATGAATAGGCCATTTCGCAAGGAGGCGGATAGATGGCTAGAAAAAGGCTTGCCGCCAGGTCTTCAGGAAAACTGTGGGAGCGGTCAAAATAGTGTTAACATAATCCCCGCATATTTTTAAATTTCGAAGAATTTCGAAAATGTGTTAACCGCTTGACCGCAAACGCAGTAAATGCTCTGGATGCTATAAGTATAGCTGAAGAAGAAGCTGTTTTCACCAAACTTCCTTGAGACGGGTCGCTTTTCCCCTCTAGCAGTTAGAATTCTGCTTTTCGAGATGCCCGAGCGGAAAAGCATTCTGGTTAGGGTCAATAGTAAAAATCTTACCGCAACCAAGCCTTCACGAGAAGGAACATCTAGCCGCGAAGCCTACGAGGAATCACCGAAGATGAAGACATCCACCGCGGTTTCGCTTAAACCGCGACAGTCAAGAGAAGGGCAACCAACGAATACCGAAGTCGGTAAAGTAACCGCGCGGACCCCTGCGAGGTCTACCGAGATGAATGCTGAGAAAAACAAGGAACTGCCTGCCGAGAAGATTACTGAGAAGCTTGCCGAGGAGGCAGCGGAGAAAGTTGCCGGAAAGAATGCTGAGCTACCCGCCTGAGATGTCTGGGAGAAAATAGTCGGAGAGACAATCGCGACTTCACCTGATGTTGATATTACCTCCACACTGCCTAGCGAGACTAGAGGTAAGACGGATTTTGCCCGTACACCCGCATGGGAAGCTGGTGAACTTGCTGACGTCGTCAGCAGGTCTAAGACTGCAGCCAAGACCGCTGCCGACAAACTGAAGCAGAACCTGGACACCGTTTTGGCCATTCCGACAAAGAAAAGGAAACACGGGTCAACCCTATCCGCTGAGGAAAGGATAGAGGAAACAATCCGTCAATTAAAGCGAGAAAACCAGAAGCCCTCGGCGGTCATGGTAGCGACTAACCGAGCCGAGGTAACCGAGCAGACCGATGAGGTAACCGTGCTGAAACAGCTTGAATGCTTCCTTGAAGCTGAGGATGGCTCCGCGGTTAACTCTACTTTTCTCGCTAACTGCGGTTTCTTGCAGGAGATGGAGGATATTGTCAACCAACATTCCGGCGGCAACTCCGACAAGGTCATCTTATCGGAAATTCCCGAAACAGGAAACCTGAACCCATCTGAGGGGGAAGAGAAAAGGAAGCTGCGGGAACAGATCCTTGTTGAGCAGAAGCTACTAGCCACCGGAGAAGAGCCCAGCGATCTTCCGATTCTTTCCGCCGAAGAGCAGGCTGAAGTTGACCGCCGAACAGCAGCAGAGCTTCTGGAGATAGGTATGGTAAAACTTGTCCCCAAAATGATTAAAATTCCACCACCTTACCAGGAACCATTGTGGGTTAAGAGATCTATCCACATAATAACCGAAACCGACGACATTCTCTTGTCGCGCGAGGAGCTCGAGTAGAGCAGGCGGATCGAGCGACTTCTAAGGCACCAATACCTGAAGAAGTTTGACCCCGAGAGGTTAAAAAGACCTATCTTACCTGGCCGCCTAGTCGTTGCAGTGCCTAGAGAAGATTGCCGCTCGAGTGCCGATTCTCACTGTATTACCGCTTGTCGATCTTACCACCGGGGTGGAGCTAATCTGTTAACTTGTTCGCTTATGCTACAGATGATGGAGGGTTGAACGCTCTGGCCGTCCTGGATGAGTTCGTGCAGCGACCACAGGAAGATGAAGGACAACGCACCTTTGCCGCACTATTCGCAAATTTTGAACAGCAAAGGGCGGTGTTGAAGGTAGAAGAAAATCCCCGGAAGGCCTTGGAAGAACAGGTAGAGTCGTTGTCCGCAGATCTAGTGGCTAGCTGTGGCAGAGAGCACGTTCTATCTGCCACTGTGGAGGCTTGCCGTGATGGGGAGAAGGCTGCCCGGAATCAAGTTGCGGCCCAAGCAAGGCAGCTTCAGCAGGCTGAAGAAGATATTGCCTCCTACAAGAAGAAATACGACGAGATGGTTGAAAGGGAACAAAGCCGCCGACCAACCGAGCAGGTTGATGTATCCGTCCGGTCTATTGAACAGGAGGCTCCCAACGAGCCTACTTTCCCGATTAGTCGCCTAGCGACAGAGACCACGCGAATACATAGGTCTCAAAGCGTCCTAACCCACAACCTTGTTGTCGCGCTGTCAGCAGTGCTGCAAGTCAGCGACCAGGTGGCTCACCTTGGTAGCGGAACGGGTGACCGCGGAGATGAGAGGCGAGAATATAGAGATCGCCGCCTGTAATAATAAATTAGTTGGAACGAACAGACCTTGTATCCGGCCAGAAACTAGCTGTATTTTTTAATTTAATTGGCATGCGGTTTGATTTGTGAAGTCCGCGCGATCTGTGATGTTTTATCTTGCTTGCGAAGATGTATTGCTGCTGCGACTACGTCAGTTATATAATTTTGTTCGCAGGATTCTTTTTTGTGAGATGGCTCCACAAAACTGTTATGAAGGTGATGTGGCAGGTGCGGCTTGCGTGAGTAACCGTGCGACTAGGTGCTTGTCGCTGGTTCTATAAATGCAAGCAAGGTCTGTATTTTACGGAAGATCACCAAGGCATTAGTTTCTGCGGTAAGAAAAGATGGCACCCGTGTGATCTTCCGTTGCGACTGCTTTCTTGGAGGCCGACCACAAACGTTCTGAAATCACCCAGGCAGAGCTTGATCGGTTTGTCGCGTCGCATCCACTTTGTCCTGAGGTAATCGAGCGATTACCAAGGGAGGACGAGCGGTTAAACACATCTAGCCGGAACTTAGTGGCCATCCCAATTGACCACTTCGACTCCGGTTTTTCCTTGCCGCTGCTGATAGAGTTCACGAAAGTACTGGACTTCTTCGGCATCGCCCCCGGACAGCTGTCGCCGAACACTGTGGCATCGATAATGAGCTTCATTATCTACCTGCGTACTGAGCGGGTAAGGTTCTCCATGGACCTTTTCCGCCACTGCTTTGCGGTCCGCTCGATCACATCCGGGAAGAAGGATAGCCGGATCTTCAAGGGCGTCGTCTACTTCGGCTGCACCGGGATGAAGGCGGTTAATTTTATGAATAAATTTCAGAACTGGTCGACCAGATTCCTAATATTTGAGGTGAATCTGGGTCTTCTACCGGTCCGCACGCATGCCTGGGCGGTAACTATATTCGAGCGGCCAGAAGCTGAAGGCATCGAGAAAGATATTGCCGCCTTCCTAGCCGAATCGCGACTGGACGTCTGCCACTACCTCCCCCTGCTCCCTGTTGTAGCAGACTTGCCTGCAGAGGAGGGTAAGCCCAAACGGGCAGGGCTAAAAATACCGACTGCCCGGGGTACAGGAGAAACGGGCAGCGGTTACCAGATGCAGGAAGAAAATAAAAAGTGGACCTCCTAGTCGCGCGGCTAAGCGGTCAGAACTTCTGCTGATCAGCTCTCCCTGGGTGGCTGCTACGTTGGGGAGGACCTGCGAGAAGGCGGGCAGACGGCATGAACAAGCCTTTCCGCTAGGAGGCGGATAGCCGGCTAGAAAAAGGCTTGCCGCCAGGTCTTCAGGAAAACTGTGGGAGCGGTCAAAATAGTGTTAACATAATCCCCGCACATTTTTAAATTTCGAAGAATTTGGAAAATGTGTTAACCGCTTGACCGCAAACGCAGTAAATGCTCTGGAGGCTATAAGTATAGCTAAAGAAGAAGCTGTTTTCACAAAACTGCCTCGAGACGGGTCGCTTTTCCCCTCTAGCGGTTAGAATTCTGCTTTTTGAGATGCCCGAGCGGAAAAGCATTCTGGTTAGGGTCAATAGAAAAAATCTTGCCGCAACCAAGCCTTCGCGAGAAGGAACATCTAGCCGCAAAGCCAGCGAAGAATCACCGAAGATGAAGACATCCACCGTGGTTTCGCTTAAACCGCGACAGTCAAGAGAAGGGCAACCAACGAATACGGAAGTCGGTAAAGTAACCGCGCAGACCCCTGCGAGGTCGACCGAGAAGAATGCTGATAAAACAAGGAACTGCCTGTCGAGAAGATTACTAAGAAGCTGGCCGAGGAGGTAGCGGAGAAAGTTGCCAGAAAGAATGCTGAGCTACCTGCCCGAGATGTCGGGGAGAAAATAGTCGGAGAGACAATCACGACTTCACCTTATGTTGATATTACCTCCACACCGCCTAGCGAGAATAGAGGTAAGACGGATTCGTCCCGCACACCCGCGCGGGAAGCTGGTGAACTTGCTGACATTGTCAGCAGGTCTAAGACTGCGGCCAAGACCGCTGCCGACAAACTGAAGCAGAACCTGGACACCGTTTTGGCCATTCCGACAAAGAAAAGGAAATATGGGTCCACCCTATCCGCTAAGGAGAGGTTAGAGGAAACAATCCGGCAATTGAAGCGAGAAAATCAGAAGCCCTCGGCGGTCATGGTAGCGACTAACCGAGCCGAGGTAACCGAGTAGACCGATGAGGTAACCGCGCTGAAACAGCTTGAATGCTTCCTTGAAGCTGAGGATGGGTCCGCGATTAACTCTACTTTTCCGCTAATTGCGGTTTCTTGCAGGAGATGGAGGATATTGTCAACCAACATTCCGGCGGCAACTCCAACTTGGTCATCTTATCGGAAATTCCCGGAACAGTAAACCTGAACCCATCTCAGGAGGAGGAGAAAAGGAAGCTACGGGAACAGATCCTTGCTGAGCAGAAGCTACTAGCCGCCGTAGAAGAGCCCAGCGATCTTCCGATTCTTTCCGCCGAAGAGCAGGCTGAAGTTGACCGCCGAACAGCAGCAGAGCTTCTGCAGATAGGTATGGTAAAACCTGTCCCCAAAATGATTAAAATTCCACCACCTTACCAGGAACCATTGCGGGTTAAGAGATCTATCCGCATAATAACCGAAACCGACGACATTCTCTTGTCGCGCGAGGAGCTCGAGAAGAACATGCGGATCGAGCGACTTCTGAGGAACCAATACCTGAAGAAGGTTGACCCCGAGAGCTTAAAAAGACCTATCTTACCTGGCCGCCTAGTCGCTACAGCGCCTAGAGAAGATTGCCGCTCGGGTGTCGATTCTCACTGTATTACCGCTTGTCGATCTTACCACCGGGGTTGAGCTAATCTATTCACTTGTTCGCTTATACTGTAGATGCTGGAGGGTTGAAAGCTCTGGCCGTCCCTGATGAGGTCGTGCAGTGTCCACAGGAAGATGAAGGACAACGCGCCTTTGCCGCACTATTCGCAAATTTTGAACAGCTAAGGGCGGTGTTGAAGGTAGAAGAAAATGCCCGGAAGGCCTTGGAAGAACGGGTAGAGTCGCTGTCCGCAGATCTAGTGGCTAGCCGTGGCAGAGAGCACGTTCTATCTGCCACTGTGGAGGCTTGTCGTGACGGGCAGAAGGCTGCCCGGGATCAAGTTGCGGCTCAAGAAAGGCAGCTTCAGCAGGCTAAAGAAGATATTGCCTCCTACAAGAAGAAATACGACGAGATGGTTGAAAGGGAACAAAGCCGCCGACCAACTGAGCAGGCTGATGTATCCGTCCGGTCTGTCGAACAGGAGGCTCCCAACGAGCCTACTGTCCCGATTAGTCTCCTAGCGACAGAGACCGCGCGAAAACATAGGTCTCAAAGCATCCTAACCCACCACCTTGTTGCCACGTTGTCAGCAGTGCTGCAAGTCAGCGACCAGGTGGCTCACCTTGGTAGGGGAACGGGTGACCGCGGAGATGAGAGGCGAGAAGAGAGAGATCGCCGCCTGTAATAATAAATTAGTTGGAACGGACTGACCTTATATCCGGCCAAAAACTAGCTGTATTTTTTAATTTAATTGGCATGCGGTTTGATTTGTGTTGTTCGCGCGATCTGTGATGTTTTATCTTGCTTGCGAAGATGTATTGCTGCTGCGACTACGTCAGTTATATAATTTTGTTCGCAGGATTCTTTTTTGTGAGATTGCTCCACGAAACTGTTATGAAGGTGAAGTGGCAGGTGCGGCTTGCGTGAGTAACCGCGCGACTAGGTGCTTGTCGCTGGTTCTATAAATGCAAGCAGGGTCTGTATTTTACGGAAGATCACAAAGGCATTAGTTTCTGCGGTAAGAAAAGATGGCACCCGTGCGATCTTCCGCTGCGACTGCTTTCTTGGAGGCCGACCACAAACGTTCTGAAATCACCCAGGCAGAGCTTGATCGGTTTGTCGCGTCGCATCCACTTTTTCCTGAGGTAATCGCGCGATTGCCAAGGGAGGACGAGCGGTTAAAGACATCTAGCCGGAACTTAGTGGCCATCCCAATTGACCACTTCGACTCCGATTTTTCCTTGCCGCTGCTGATAGAGTTCACGAAAGTACTGGACTTCTTCGGCATCGTCCCCGGCCAGCTGTCGCCGAACACTGTGGCGTCGATAATGAGCTTCATTATCTACCTGCGCACAGAGCGGGTAAGGTTCTCCATGGACCTTTTCCGCCACTGCTTTGCGGTCCGCTCGATCACATCCGGGAAGAAGGACAGCCGGATCTTCAAGGGCGTCGTCTACTTCGGATGTACCGGGATGAAGGCGGTTAATTTTATGAATAAATTTCAGAACTGATCGACCAGATTCCTCATATTTGAGGTGATTCTGGGTCTTCTACAGGTCCGCCCGCATGCCCGGGAGGTAACTATATTCGAGCGGCCAGAAGCTGAAGGCATCGAGAAGGATATTATTGCCTTCCTAGTCAGATCGCGACTGGACGTCCGCCACTACCTCCCCCTGCTCCCTATGGTAGCAGACTTGCCTGCAGAGGAGGGTAAGCCCAAACGGGCAGGGCTAAAAATACCGACTGCCCGGGGTACAGGAGAAACGGGCAGTGGTTACCAGATGCAGGAAGAAAATAAAAAGAGGACCTCCTAGTCGCGCGGCTAAGCGATCAAAAGTTCTGCTGATCGGCTCTCCCTGGTTGGCTGCTACGTTGGGGAGGACCTGCGAGAAGGCAGGCAGACGGCATGAACAAGACTTTCCGCTAGGAGGCGGATAGCCGGCTAGAAAAAGGCTTGCCGCTAGGTCTTCAGGAAAACTGTGGGAGCGGTCAAAATAGTGTTAACATAATCCCCGCACATTTTTAAATTTCGAAGAATTTGGAAAATATGTTAACCGCGTGACCGCGAACGTAGTAAATGCTCTGGAGGCTATAAGTATAGCTAAAGAAGAAGCTGTTTTCACAAAACTGCCTCGAGACGGGTCGCTTTTCCCCTCTAGCGGTTAGAATTCTGCTTTTTGAGATGCCCGAGCGGAAAAGCATTCTGGTTAGGGTCAATAGAAAGAAACTTGCCGCAACCAAGCCTTCGCGAGAAGGAACATCTAGCCGCAAAGCCAGCGAAGAATCACCGAAGATGAAGACATCCACCGCGGTTTCGCTTAAACCGCGACAGTTAAGAGAAGGGCAACCAACGAATACCGAAGTCGGTAAAGTAACCGCACAGACCCCTGCGAGGTCGACCGAGAAGAATGCTGAGAAAAACAAGGATCTGCCTGCCGAGAAGATTACTAAGAAGCTGGCCGAGGAGGTAGCGGAGAAAGTTGCCGGAAAGAATGCTGAGCTACCCGCCCGAGATGTCGGGGAGAAAATAGTCGGAGAGACAATCGCGACTTCACCTTATGTTGATATTACCTCCACACCGCCTAGCGAGAATAGAGGTAAGACAGATTCGGCCCGTACACCCGCGCGAGAAGCTGGTGAACTTGCTGACATCGTCAGCAGGTCTAAGACTGTGGCCAAGACCGCTGCCGACAAACTGAAGCAGAACCTGGACACCGTTTTGGCCATTCCGACAAAGAAAAGGAAATACGGGTCCACCCTATCCGCTAAGGAGAGGTTAGAGGAAACAATCCGGCAATTGATGCGAGAAAACCAGAAGCCCTCGGCGGTCATGGTAGCGACTAACCGAGCCGAGGTAACCGAGCAGACCGATGAGGTAACCGCGCTGAAATAGCTTGAATGCTTCCTTGAAGCTGAGGATGGCTCCGCGGTTAACTCTACTTTTCCCGCTAACTTCGGTTTCTTGCAGGAGATGGAGGATATTGTCAACCAACATTCCGGCGGCAACTCCGACTTGGTCATCTTATCGGAAATTCTCGGAACAGGAAACCTGAACCCATCTCAGGGGGAGGAGAAAAGGAAGCTACGGGAACAGATCCTTGCTGAGCAGAAGCTACTAGCCGCCGTAGAAGAGCCCAGCGATCTTCCGATTCTTTCCGCCGAAGAGCAGGCTGAAGTTGACCGCCGAACAGCAGCAGAGCTTCTGCAGATAGGTATGGTAAAACTTGTCTCCAAAATGATTAAAATTCCACCACCTTACCAGGAACCATTGCGGGTTAAGAGATCTATCCGCATAATAACCGAAACCGACGACATTCTCTTGTCGCGCGAGGAGCTCGAGAAGAACAGGCGGATCGAGCGACTTCTGAGGGACCAATACCTGAAGAAGGTTGACCCCGAGAGGTTAAAAAGACCTATCTTACCTGGCCACCTAGTCGCTGCAGCGCCTAGAGAAGATTGTCGCTCGGGTGCCGATTCTCACTGTATTACCGCTTGTCGATCTTACCACCGGGGTTGAGCTAATCTGTTCACTTGTTCGCTTATACTGTAGATGCTGGAGGGTTGAACGCTCTGGCCGTCCCTGATGAGGTCGTGCAGCGTCCACGGGAAGATGAAGGACAATGCGCCTTTGCCGCACTATTCGCAAATTTTGAACAGCTAAGGGCGGTGTTGAAGGTAGAAGAAAATGCCCAGAAGGCCTTGGAAGAACGGGTAGAGTCGCTGTCCGCAGATCTAGTGGCTAGCCGTGGCAGAGATCACGTTCTATCTGCCACTGTGGAGGCTTGTCGTGACGGGCAGAAGGCTGCCCGGGATCAAGTTGCGGCTCAAGAAAGGCAGCTTCAGCAGGCTGAAGAAGATATTGCCTCCTACAAGAAGAAATACGACGAGATGGTTGAAAGGGAACAAAGCCGCCGACCAACTGAGCAGGCTGATGTATCCATCCGGTCTGTCGAACAGGAGGCTCCCAATGAGCCTACTGTCCCGATTAGTCGCCTAGCGACAGAGACCGCACGAAAACATAGGTCTCAAAGCATCCTAACCCACCACCTTGTTGCCACGTTGTCAGCAGTGCTGCAAGTCAGCGACCAGGTGGCTCACCTTGGTAGGGGAATGGGTGACCGCGGAGATGAGAGGCGAGAAGAGAGAGATCACCGCCTGTAATAATAAATTAGTTGGAACGGACTGACCTTGTATCCGGCCAGAAACTAGCTGTATTTTTTAATTTAATTGGCATGCGGTTTGATTTGTGATGTCCCCGCGATCTGTGATGTTTTATCTTGCTTGCGAAGATGTATTGCTGCTGCGACTACGTCAGTTATATAATTTTTTTCGTAGGATTCTTTTTTGTGAGATTGCTCCACGAAACTGTTATGAAGGTGAAGTGATAGGTGTGGCTTGCGTGACTAACCGCGCGACTAGGTGCTTGTCGCTGGTTCTATAAATGCAAGCAAGGTCTGTATTTTACGGAAGATCACCAAGGCATTAGTTTTTGCGGTAAGAAAAGATGGCACCCGTGCGATCTTCCGCTGCGACTGCTTTCTTGGAGGACGACCACAAACGTTCTGAAATCACCCAGGCAGAGCTTGACCGGTTTGTCGCGTCGCATCCACTTTGTCCTGAGGTAATCACGCGATTACCAAGGGAGGACGAGCGGTTAAACACATCTAGCCGGAACTTAGTGGCCATCCCAATTGACCACTTCGACTCCGGTTTTTCCTTGCCGCCGCTGATAGAGTTCACGAAAGTACTGGACTTCTTCGGCATCATCCCCGGCCAACTGTCGCCGAACACCGTGGCGTCGATAATGAGCTTCATTATCTACCTGCGGACAGAGCGGGTAAGGTTCTCCATGGACCTTTTCCGCCACTGCTTTGTGGTCCGCTCGATAACCTCTAGGAAGAAGGACAGCCGGATCTTCAAGGGCATCGTCTACTTCGGCTCCACCGGGATGAAGGCGGTTAATTTGATGAATAAATTTCAGAACTGGTCGACCAGATTCCTCATGTTTGAGGGGAATCTGGGTCTTCTACCGGTCCGCCAGCATGCCCGAGCGGTAACTATATTCGAGCGGCTAGAAGCCGAAGGCATCGAGAAGGATATTGTCGCCTTCCTAGCCGGATCGCGACTGGACGTCCGCCACAACCTCCCCCTGCTCCCTGTGGTAGCAGACTTGCCTGTAGAGGAGGGTAAGCTTAAAACCGGTTATACATATTCTATTTGTCTTACCGAGCGACTAACAGCCGTTTTCTTCGCAGTTAGCTTGACTGTCCCGGCGAACAGGCCGGAAACTCTTGACGGGCCGATCCTTATGCAGAGCGAAGCCCGAAGAAAAGGGGGGACAATCGCCGCGAGAAGAATGATGTCGCCGCGGGGTATGACTCCAACGAGTCCTTCGCCCCCCGCGGAGCAGGTGAGAAACTAAAAGACCGCCGCGGCAAGGCGGTAATGAAATGGCACTGTCGCGGCAAGCATGTCCAGGTCTCCACCGCCCTTCCTTCATGGAGGAGCGAGAAGATAGGCAAGCTTGCCCGAGCGGTCAGCTGGGCAATGTATGACAAGCAAAACCTTGCCGAGTTGCGGGCAATCCCAACGGAGAAGCTTCCTCAGCTCGCCGCTCAGCTTCGCGCGAGAAGCTTCGTCACGGATCACTTCGTGAATGAGGCTCTTGCCGAGGTGCTCGGCTTAACCGAGCAGTTAGAAGAGGAGATCGAGCAGCTCAAGGCAGAGAATAAAAAATTGAAGGAGACCAACGCGGTAAGACACTTACCTCGCAGTGTTCCGGGTAGTTTAATGTTAGTCGTAAACTTATCTTTTTTGTCTGCAGAAAGCATATGGTCCGGAGAACCCGGCCTTCGTGAATGAAATCGTCGGCCACATGCGAGAAAGAGGGGAGGACATGCTCGACATCCTGCGGGAGCGGAAAGCCTTCATGACGGAACATGAAAATATCTCTTTTGACGACCTCTTTCCCGGGTTCCAGAAGGCTGAAGCCGCGTGGGATGCAGCGGTCAGAGAAGTTCATGAAATTCTTGAAGAGGATGATGCGGATGGCGACCAACTCGTTCTATCCGATGAGTCTGGTGCGGACAGAAGTTCGGGCCGAACTGGTAGCTCGAGTGAAGACGGATCCTCGAGTTCAAATTCTACTAAAGCCGGTGATTCTTCTAGCTCCTTCCAGTTCGAGCGATTTTTAGCCGGCCAAGAAGAAAAACAAAAAGGCAGCAGTATAGTAGTTCTTTTTACTCTTTTTTTTGTATCCCGCGGTGAAATTCTTGTAAACGGCGCGGATAGACTTATGTAATATTTTGTTATTATGAAGTAGATTTGGTTGCACTCTTTTGATCACTGATATTTACTTACCTGTCCGTGCGATAATCCTGTTAACAGAACATAAGATGTAAGCGAATAAAAACTTTAACCAATCTACCCGCTTGCAATTGCAAATATGCAGAAGTATTGAAGTTCGAAAATTCTTCAATGTAATGTTGGTCATGTTGTCCGGAACGATGATAAGTAATTATCCGCTCAGTTACGTGCTCTGTTTGGTTGCAATGGTACTGTCCGAAGTAAATTTAATCTAAGCGGTCACGATTGTCTGTTCGCGCGACTAGATCATACTTTGCATATCGATTTTATAATTTAGTGCGAGTAAGGACATTTAGCTAATCCGTCTGTTCCGATAAGACTATTGCGAATAATTGGTAATGCTTGTCGGGCGGTTAAGTGCAGTTCCAGATCCAACCAAGAAAACCAAGTTAACAGAAAACAACCGGGCAGTAAGAACAATATTCGCAACTTCAAATATAAGACCAACTTAATAAAACCAGTTGGTCGAAATGATAACCGGGCGGTACGAAGAATATCCGCAACTTCGAATATAAGACAAACTTTAGAAAACCAGTTGGTCGAAACGATAACCGGGCGGTAAAAAGAATATCCACAACTATGAATATAAGACCAACTTAAGAAAACTAGTTGGTCGAAACGAGAGCGGTAAGAAGAATATCCGCAACTTCGAATATAAGACCAACTTAAGAAAACCAGTTGGTCGAAACGATAACCGAGCAGTAAGAAGAATATCCGCAACTTCGAATATAAGACCAACTTAAGAAAACCAGTTGGTTGAAACGATAACCGGGCGGTAAGAAAAATATCTGCAACTTCAAATATAAGACCAACTTAAGAAAACCAGTTGGTCGAAACGATAACCGGGCGGTAAGAAGAATATCCGCAACTATGAATATAAGACCAACTTAAGAAAACCAGTTGGTCGAAACAATAACCGGGCGGTAAGAAGAATATCCGCAACTTTGAATATAAGACCAACTTCAGAAAACCAGTTGGTCAAAACGATAACCGAGCGGTAAGAAGAATATCCACAACTTCGAATATAAGACCAACTTAAGAAAACCAGTTCATCGAAACGATAACCGGGCGGTAAGAAGAATATTCACAACATCGAATATAAGACCAACTTAAGAAAACCAGTTGGTCGAAATGATAACCGAGCGGTAAGAAGAATATCCGCAACTTCGAATATAAGACCAACTTAAGAAAACCAGTTGGTCGAAACGATAACCGGGCGGTAAGAAGAATATCCGCAACTATGAATATAAGATCAACTTAAGAAAACCAGTTGGTCGAAACGATAACCGGGCGGTAAGAAGAATATCCGCAACTACGAATATAAGACCAACTTAAGAAAACCAGTTGGTCGGAACGATAACCGAGCGACAAGAAGAATATTCGCAACTTCGAATATAAGACAACCTTAAGAAAACCAGTTGGTCGAAATGATAATCGGGCGGTAAGAAGAATATCCGCAACTTCGAATATATAAGACCAACTTAAGAAAACCAGTTGGTCGAAACGATAACCGAGCGGTAAGAATAATATCAAAAGCTAACCGCTGGTCGGATAGGTTCATTCAGCCTTGTAATATCAGATAACCCGATCAGATATTTTATCTTGAGCCAGGATATGTTAACCGCACGGTCTGATCTCTGACTGCCGGCTTGACTTATGCCCGAAGAAAAAAGAATACACTGCTCTCTTGCCTGGGACTCAGCCGCATTTGAACAGTCTGAGGGGCTTGCGTATCATGCTTCCCGCACAGAGTCAAAAGGGCTGTGGGCTCCCTGCAGGCACCGCTTGAGAGTATCAAAGAGTATTCGAGGGTTGCATGCTAAGATGATCTGCGGGGCATGCGTGTGTGGCTTCCCGCACAGACCCAACTTAGTTGCAACGATATCCCTCTCAAAGCATGGTAGCGCTACCAACCACCCTTTCCCTCCAAAATGCAGAAGTGGAGGTAGATACCAGATGGGATCCACGATCTAGTACTCCACCGCATTAGAGTCTGTAAGCTCCCACTGCACGGTGCGAAATCTCCCCGCAACATGTGGTCCTCGTGGTGTTATGTTGAAGGCACGACTCTAAAGGGGTATGTAGCTAGACTCGGCGATATCTCCCGATTCAGTGATTTTTTAATTCTTGGTTTTGAACACATAAGAATGATGTCTTTCCAAGTGACAGTACTGATATAGAATCTCTGAAACAAAATATAGAAATGAGTTATAATTTTTCTTAAGAAAGTTTCATAAGAGGAAATAAAAGACAAAAAATATATCGGGTTAAGGAATTGATTGTTAAAATTGCTTTTGTTGCTGATGTTGACGTGTCTGCCGACCTAAGAATGAGACCCCCTTTTAGATCATGCTACAGGATTCCTCCGATTTCTGCATTTTCTCAAACGATTGATGGAGAGCTCTACAATCTTCTGTTAAATGACCTCTTTCCATGTGATATTCGTAATACTGATCCTTGGATCTGGTTTGCCCGCCTGCTGCCCGAGCAGGCTTCTTGTGACTTGGCTTGCCCCCCCCGTTGTTTGATCTGGAGTAAATCTAACAAACTTATTTGTCCTTTTTCGTAAACGCAGGGCTTGAAGGACTCATTTTTACAATGCGGGCCTTCTTCATAACTGGAAACAGAGTTGTCGGATGCTCGGGCGGACAGGCCGGGTAGGAAGTCGAATAGTCAGGCGAATAGCCCGGATAGGTAGGCGAGTAGGCCGGCGGATCGACCTGCTTACTGTCCACTGGAGCCAGGTTGACTGATGTAACCAGAATGCTCACGGACTGCTAGCCTAACCGCTGATTGATTGCGGCTACATTGGCATTGATCACGGCGAGCTGTCGGATCATCTCTTGGCGAGTTTGATTTTCTTCCTGGCGGGACTGCAGAAGAGCTTCCAAGAGAAAAACTTCACTGGGAGTGAGGTTGTTCTGAGCGGATTGCCGGTCTGACATTGTCTTGCTGCTGAACTTCAACGACTAGTCGATATCTTAAGGCCGCGTGTTAACTATTGATGCACGAAATGCGAAAGGGAAACGGGCACCACCAGCTAACCGTTCGAGCACTGGGGAAAGGGGAGGAGAAAACTGTCGGCCAGTCGGTTACTAGCGACTAGGAATGGCGGATAAGACCGGATAGAGAAGAGAGAAAGGACCGCTACCAGCAGCAACGCCAGAGTTTGCCCTCCACGGCTTAAATGCCTCTCCTGTGGCGGACTTTCCTTTTAGCTATGAAAAATAGGTTACAACGGTTAGAAAAGAAGAGCCCGAGCGAACAGGTATCCGCTAAAAGAGAAATTCGAATCCGCTGCCACAAGCGGCAAGATTGGGGATCCGAATTCCGTCCATCAGGAGTTACTATTCACGCCTATTTATAGGCTCGGGGACCTGCTAAAATGGGCAGGGCTGAAAATACCGGCTGCCCTGGGTACAGGAGAAGCGGGCAGCGGTTACCAGATGTAGGAAGAAAATAAAAAGAGGACCTCCTAGTCGCGCGGCTAGGCGGTCAGAACTTCTGCTGATCGGCTTTCCCTGGGTGGCTGCTACGTTGGGGAGGACTTGCGAGAAGGCGGGAAGACGGCATGAACAGGCCTTTCTGCTAGGAGGCGGATAGCCGGCTAAAAAAAGGCTTGCCGCCAGGTCTTCAGGAAAACTGTGGGAGCGGTCAAAATAGTGTTAACAAGCACCAACAGGATGCTCATAATCAAGTAAAGGACAGTGAGCCCCAGGAGCAACAAGTTGACTCCACTCAAGGGGGAGAACACTTTGAACAAGGAACTGAGCTGCCTGCCCAAGGGAGAAATATTGATGATGCCATCCTAGATAGTGATTTTGTTGCAGATACAATCATGAAGGTAGTATCTGAAATCAACACTGCAGCTGAAGAAACTGATAAGACAGATGCTCAAAATTAGCCAGTAAGTATCTTCTTCACAGTCTAGTGATATATGATAGTATTCTTCTCAATAATTGTTCAGGGGGGAAACTTTTGTGTAAAAATAAAGTCTTTTAAGTTATTAAACCAAAACTAATCTTATTCCTTTTGTACAGATTCAAAAGGAATTTACAATGGAAGAATTGTTTCCTGATCTTCCTCCAGATAGAACTGAGGGGGAGCATATTGAGAAAGGAAAAGATATTCCAAGGACTGAGGGGGAGTTATCAAAGGATACTGAGAAGGATACCCCAGCTGAAAAGAATACTGTTAATATTCATAGTACAACTGAATCTTCTAAATATGAAGAATCCACATTGGCTAAGAAAAGGAAGCTAACTATTTTAAAGAAAAAGAGTTCTGGATACAAAAAGGCTTTGCAAGTGGGAACAACACCATCTACATCAAGTGTGGACTTCAGTTCTTTACTGGTCCAGATGCAAATAAAACTGGATAATCAAAGACAGTCTATAGAGCAATATGTGGATGAAACTCATAAGGAGTTACAGTTTCAATTGGCCCAGGACATCAAATCCATTAGATTTGAAGTGAATTAATATAAGAAGGAAATGACAGATTGCTTCCATAAAGGTGGTAATGCTGTGGTGTTCCTGACCAAGCAACAGCAAGATATTCAAGCTAAAGTTGATGAAATTGAAGTGAAAGAGGGATATGTACTTGAGAATCAGTTAAGGATGATTGAAAATCTCAAGGATTCACATCATGAAATATTTACAAAGCTCACTGATTCTAGCACTACTCTGAAGGCTGAAATTTCCAAGCAAATACAGGAAGATATATCTGCTGTTAAAGCCACATTTCAAGAATCTCAGGAGAAAATTAAAACTTTCCTGACAACATTCAGAGCTTATTTTAAAGAGAGAACTGAATATATAGTTGATCAAGTCAGATTCCAGAAAGAAGACTTAAGAGATCATGTTGCAAGAGAAGTCATAAAGGGGGAGAGATTACTAGTCAAAGCCATCTCTGACCATGCTAAATGGACTACCAATAGCATCAGAGCTACTCTTGGATATCCTCCTCTTTGTGATGATGCTAATGTAGCTGAGTCTGAGATACAACCTGAATATTTTGAAGGAAATCAGCCTGAAGTTGCTCAAGTGATCTACCCCCCAGCTGATTTTGAGATGGTTCAAGAAGAAGTGCTGAAAATGTATAGTCCTCCACCAGAGGCAAAAAGGTATGGAAAAGGTTGAAATGTCAGAAGCTGCATTAGAAGCTCAGAAGGAAGCTCAACTTTCCAAGAAGAGATTCAGAGAGCAGGCTAAGCTGAAGCCATATTTTGAGCAGTGGAGCCTAACTTCTAGAAACATCATACTTACTGCCTGGAAAGCTGTAAAGGATAAAACCCATGACAGGGGTAAGTGGTATTCTGAACAATAGTTGAATAAATATCAAGCAGGACAAGAAGCAATTCTTCAACATAGAAGAAGTGCTAAGGCTGGGAAGCTACCTGCTAATGCTCAAGAGCAAAGCAAGTACTTCCCCATACCTTTCCACTATTTTGAAAGACAGAAGATCAAGGCTGAAGAATTAAAGAAGAAAGCTCTAAAAGGGAAAAAGCCAGCTGAGGCTGTTGAACCTTCTGTGCAAATTAAAATCAAGTTTGGCAAAGGAATAGTTATTAAGGAGCCTAGTTAGTAATAGGATTGCTAAGTTTATGTAATATAACAATGTACTAATTTGTTTCTTTTGTTCTATAAGAAATTCATGTAAACCAAGGTTTTTCTGATTAATGAAATCTGTTTCAGTATTAAGTGTTTGTTGTTTATAATGATAATGTGAAAACCTGCTCTGAAATGTTTTTACTTCTATTACAATTTTGTTTTATCTTAAGAGATGTATATCTTTGACTAAGGGTTATGACTTCTCCAAATAGGGGGAGATTGTTGGGTACACTGGAAAATGTGTACTAGATTTGGAGAAGCCACAATTTAGTCAATTATATGCATCAATTTATATTTGATAGGATTTTGAGTTTCTTTGTGCAGGTTTAAGTATTTGAAGGAAAATTTTCTAAGTACAGGTGTCGACACTTGTGAAGAAACTGTGTCGACACTCAGGAAACTTGTGTCGACACTCAGGCAAGCTGTGTCAACACACAGTCAAATTGAGTCGACACTCAGGGAAGTTGTGTCGACACCCAAAATTTGTGTCGACACTTATAAAGAAGCTGTGTTGACACTCAAAGCTTTGTCGACACCTAAAGAAGCAGTTGTGTCAACATCCAGAAATGTGTCGACATCTTAAGCAGGACTTATGTCCACACTTAAAACTGAAGCTATGTCGACATTCAGGAGATATGTCGACACCTGAAGCAATTGTGTCGACACACATGACTTGTGTTGACACACCAACTCTCAAAAGAGTGTGTCGAGTTTAGAAGTAATTGTGTCGACACACAGGACTTGTGTCGACACACACTCAACGCCATTTGACAAACACTCAACACCAACTGTCTACAACAAAAATGTCGAGACAAGAAGCTGTTGTGTCGACACATAGGACTTGTGCCAACACATACAACATAAGCAGTGTCGAGAAGCAGAAGTATGACTGTGTCGACACTTGGAGTAATTGTGTCGACACCATGAAGACTTGTGTCGACACTTAGTCTATATATGTCGACACATGTGAAGCAGTCTGCTAAGTGTTGTGTGCTAAGTTGAAAAGACATTGAAGAACCTAGTGACGTGACTGGTGACTTGACAACTTTCATAACCAGCCGATCTGACACCACTGTTAGAAGTTTGTTATGAACCGGATCAGTCGGTAACCATGAAGCAAGCTCTATATAAGAGATAGATCGGAAATGACAACAATATGAACAACAATGTGAGGCATCAATAATAAGAATTCTTACAGATCAAGGGCTGTCTGCAAGAAAGATTTAGAGTTTTATCTGAATTTAAGGAAGAAGCTGATTGAAGATCATCTTTATCAACAGAGAAGATCCAACTTATTTTGTTCTAATCAAGAAGCTTTGAAAAGCAAAGTTAGGTTGGATCAGAAGGATCAGTTAATACAAGAACTGATCAAGAAGACAACATCAACAGAGAAATTTAGTTGGTGAAGTTTTCAGTTACTCTTTACTCACAAATTCTCGTAGGATCTTCTGTTAGATCTGAGATTGTAAGCCTAAAATTATAAAGGCTGAGGTAGGGCTGTGTGCTTGAGTTAGAACTTGTGGAAAGTCTGAGTTGTAAGCCTAATTATAAAGGCTGAGGTAGGGCTGAGGCCTGAGGTAGGATTCTGGAGAAGAATCTGAGGTAGGACTTGTGTTAAGTCTGAGGTGTAAGAACCATCTTTTGTTCTGAGTTTGTAAGATCTGAGGATCTGAGCCAGTGGAAGGAAGTTAGGCTGAATCTAGTTATCTGCTGGATAGGCAAAGAGGGAAAGTGGATGTACCTATATCTTGGGGAAACACTATAAGTATGGTGTTTACTATGATGTGTTTATTTTCTGTAAATTGATTAATCTATACTGAAAGTAGTCTTACAACTGTTTGCCTAAGAATTAAAAAGACACAAAAAGATTAGAACCTATTCACCCCCTCTCTAGGTGTTTAGGCTCTTAAAATAAAGTCTTTCAGGCTGCATTTAGTACTTTACAAACAACGCTATTTGGCTATTGGCAGACCAGCCAGGGGTATTTCAATAACTTCAAGTCAGCAAAAGACTATAAATAGACCCACAAGGTGTCCTTAGAAAGCATACTCTAATTATTCTCCAAATTTCTAGTGCTTTCTGAGGAGCTCATAGCCCAGCTTCTGACTTTGGAGGGGAAGCTCTCAGAGATCTTTCGGGTGTGTGGTGGGACCTCCCTGCTGAGGCTTTGGGTCAGTCCTAGGTACTTAGCAACCAGTCGAGGGTCGGGACTCAAGAGAATTAGGTGTTGGCTGCACCCATATTTTGAACTCCCGTTGAGGTCAATTTTGGCTTCAACATCCATGATAATATATCTAGGTGCCAGTTTCTTTTGATGAGTGCCTTGATTAATCAGAAATCAGTGAATTGGGCTGAAGTTTTGTTTGAGTTGCTCAAGAAGAAAGCAAACAAGAGAGAGGTCTCTCTTGGAAGAATTTTAGTGATTTTTCTCACTGAAAAATGCCCTGAGTTGTTGACATCCCCAACAACATTCATCAATGCTTCCAAGAGCCTGACCCCAGCTCTCTTTGGAAAGTGGGAGAGGAAATCTCAAAGCCCTCCAAGGCTCCCTCCACCGACAGGGTTTCTGAAGAAACAAGGACTGCTCCAGTCACTCCTCACCCTAGAGAAGATGAGCCAGAGTATCCTCCTTCCCCAGCTAGACCAACTTCCCCTTTGCCACATCAACCAACACCACCTCAAAGCCCTTCTCCAGGAACTCCTAATCCTTTGTCTCTTCTACCACATTATCTAGAAGAGATCCCCTCCATCAACATCTCAATCCAAACCTCACCAACTTTTGATCTTCATTTATCTTCACCAACTCATTTACCTTCTCATGAACCCTCACCTCATGTTTCCCCCCATCTAGCACAAGTGTTTATCCCAAAATCCACCACTCAATCTACCATCTCCAACATCTACACAGCTTGTGGTCATTCCACTTCCTCTCTTCCACCTACATCATCCTCTCCATCTGCTCTCATTGCCCACCCCTCCCATACCATCAAAGCCATTGTAGAGGATGTCATTGCCCCTCTACTAGCTTCTCTTAATTCCTTTGTTGCCTCTTTTTCTGGCCCTTCTACATCAGGGGGACTGGCAGCAGAAATTACTGCTACCAGGCAGGGGAAATGTCCAATGAAGAAGTCCCTACTCCTCCAGCAGTTGAAACAGTAGAGGCAGACAAAGTTTTGGCAGAGGCATACACAGGTTTGATAGTTGTAGATACAGAGATTGTAGATACAGTTTTGGCAAATATAGAGAATGTAGATATTAATATTCCTCATTCAGAAGTTATTGCATTTTTGGAAGATGACCTAGAAATCCCTAAAGAACCCTTGGACATTCTTTATGGAGATTGTTTCATCTCTCCAGCTTTTGAACTGACTTCAGTTCTAAGCTCTTTTGATCTTTTGTATAGAGATTGTTCTCCCCCTGCTGCTTTTCAATTTTGTTCAGATATAGTATGTTATACAGCTCCTGTGAGCAAAGATCTTCTACTTCAGCTTCTTCAGAGTTTTGCTGCTCCAGTGCCTGAGCTCTTAGAAGCTCCTGAGCCTGAGCCTTCTGTAGCTCCTTCTGCCGTTCTAGTGCCTTAGCAGATCAGTATGCCAGAGGTTGAGAGTCCAGTGCCCAAGGCTTTCTCTCCTCCAACCTATGCTTGTTCTACTTCTCTAATCCTAGACTTGGATGAAATTATGGTTGCTGATGCAGCTGAAGAACTTTCAATTATCAAAGAGATTGATGATTTGTATGATAATCCACCAGGCTCTTCTGATAATGATTCAGATTCTGACTCAGATCCAGATGTCAGCAAGAAAAAGAAAGTGATCAAGAAAAGAAAATCTCAAGTGAAGGAAGTGCCTAAGTCTAATCATCAAGATGACATTCCTTACTTCATCAGGCATAATATTACTCTCACATCAATTACTCCTCATTGGATGAGATTTTCAAAGAATGAGATGAAGGCTCAGAAGAAAAGGAGAAAGACTGGCTCCTCTCTTGTCAAAGTTTTCAGGAAGGATCCACCTCCTCCTCCTCCTTCAGCAGGTGCTAGTGGAAATGTTACTTCTAGGGTTGCTACCTCCTCCCATCAGAAGACATCTTATTCTCCTCACTCTCACAGCAGACCATCCAGGTCTTATTCAAGGGGCAATTAAAGAAGGAGAGGTAGACAGAATGATCAGGCTGACAGAGAAGATATTTAAGATTCTAGGAGGAGATTCAGAATTCCTGAAAAATTTAGTCAAGTCACACCTCCTCCAAACCTTCATGACAGTCATTCTCAATATATATCAATAGAAACAAAATTCCAAGAACAATCAATCAAGCACAGGAAGTTTCAGAAGACCTCTCATGACTCTAAAGAAGAATCATCTTAATATGAACTGAGCTTGATCCTAACTTCAGGATGGCTAGGTTTCATGAGTTGATTGGTCTCTCCCAAATAAACAAAGATAAAAAAGAAGGAACTGATCCTTCTAAATTCTCAACTATGTCTAAGTATAGGGAGAAAGAGCTAGAACAATTTGATATTGATAAGAATATCTTTGATGTTAATGCTTATATGCAGGTACATCCTATGGCAGTTGTTCCCAGAGTAGCTACAATTAAAGTTCTTGGTGAAGCAGACTTGAAAGTGACAAGACAACATGCAGTAGATCCAAAAAGAAGAATTGTATTTACTAAGCCAGCATCAGACAAGTCTTAGTAACTATTTTCTTTTTGTGTCTATATTTATCATTGTAAATATTTGTTGAACTTTTCTTATATTTCATGACAAATATATTTGTTTAGCTTTCCTGTTGTTTTCTTTTATTGTTGTTTAGTGACCTCACCCAAATAGGAGGAGATTATTGGATCGCTTGTTTGGATTTGGGCTAGGTTCACTAATCTAGGCTAAGTCAGACCCACATTGTATAACCAGGGTCTAGTTTAGTGTCTTAGGTGTCAGCCAAGTCATCAACTCAGTGAGATAAGACCAAGACATCAGAGACTTCGAAGACAGCTGAGAGTGAACAAGGCAGAAATTTTTCAAAGTAAAAAGTCATTCGACGATCTCTGAAGAGAGCTCGATGATCTTCGTTCTGCGCTCGACGATCTCAGAGTTAAATCTCTAAATGCTGAGATCGACGATTTCTGAACTCAGGTCGACGATCTCTGATCTACTTTCAGGATTGAGATCGACTTTCAACCATCTTAGTTCGACAATCGTGAAGCCCAGTTTGGAAAGCAGATTTTTAGGTCAACGATCACAGGGCTCAGATCGACGATAGAGGATGTTTAAGCTCGACGATCTCAGGACCAGATCAACGTTTTCTGCCAGATCAACATTTTATTCCCTGCAATTATTGTTTTCCTTATTGACTATTTATTTTTTTTTCTTATATGACTCTGAGTGATTAATGCATATATTCTCTGAATATAGTCGTTCCTTGGCAAGGATTAATTGCAGGTTTTCACAGAGTTATTATACTGCTTTTCTCGGGGCAGTTAAGGAAATGAGTTAATTCTCTTATAGCTGTTGCAAAAGTTCCCGTGATTCCGACAGTCAATCAATGTGGACAATTTCAAATTAAGTATGGAATTTTTCAAAGGAAAGGGACTCAGAGAAAAAAGACCCAGAGAATTGTTATTCAGTAGCTCTTGATGCAGTCGACAGACTTTTGAAAAGAAATCTCAAGGCTGCAAGAAAAAGAAGAAGAATGGCTCTCAAATAAGAGTTCAGTCAGGAAGCTTATGGAGACAATCCTCATTCAGTCTCAGCTTTCTATATTTCAAGTCCTACACCCTGTACAAGGCTCTGATCTCCTGAACAATTCAAATCACATGACAAGCTTTGACTCCATCAGGATCACTCTCAAGTATTCTCTCATTTGCTTGAGAAAAGAGAAGACAACTCAACTTTTTTCCTTCCCCCCTCTGTGTAAAGGGTTTTTACTCCCTTCAAAAGTAATTCCTGGTTGTGAGGTCACCTGATCAAAAGACTTCAAGTTGCTTTTTCGGCACCTGATCAAAAGCCAGAAGGGTTGCAATATATCCCTTGAAATAGATATTATTTGGTGGCAGTCACCTGATCAAAAACCTTAGAGTGATTCCTACCAGGGTGGCAGAAGAGTGGAAGTACCCAGGTTTGGGGAACCACTATAATTTCTTGTGTCGTCTGGTTGCACCTTTTCTTATTGCTCTTGCTAATTCCTGTGATATTTAGAATAGTTCTCTAGTTTCCCTTCTACTTAATATTTATTGGTATCACTTATTTTTGTACTCTGATAGAATAGATTAAAACAGCATAAAGTTTTTAAACACTCTATTCTATTCACCCCCCCCCCTCTAGAGTAGATCTGAATAACTCCCTCCTTTCATATAGCCCTTTTGGGATACAGGTATGCCGCTCTCTTTCCTTTCCACCGCGAGTCTAAGGAAGCGGTGGAGCTCACCATAGTACTTCATCTCGAATCGAATAGCTAGCTCTACTCTGAGCCTAGCCACCTCCTCCTTAGAGTTTCTCATGACGATCATGTCATCCTTGTACAACAACACTAAGACATGAAGCTCCCCCTCTTTTTGTTAAACAAGCTCGAATCATAATTAGTCGCAAAATAATCGCAGAATTTGAGGTATTCTGTGATCTTAACATACCATGCCCACGAAGCATAGTTCAAGCCATAAAGGGCCTTTTGGAGCTTGCAGACGTATCCTGGATGATCTTTAGACATGTACCCTCGTCGCTTAACCATGAAGATGTCTTTATCTATTTCCCCATAAAGAAAAGCATTTTTTACATCCAACTGCCACATCTTCCAACCTTGGCAAGCTGCCAAGGCTATCACCACTCGTACCGAAGTCATTTTTTGCCACAGGACTAAACGTCTCTTCGAAATCTTCTCCGTACTATTGAGAAAAACCTTGATCTACAAAGTGATCCTTATACCGCTCGATGCTCCCATCTACGTTCTTCTTCAGCTTGTACACCCACTTGCATGTCATAGGGGTATCGCCTTCGACCTTGGGCATAAGATCTCATGTCTCATTTTTCCTGAGAGCAGTCATCTCCTTATCCATGGCGTAATCCCACCCCTTGACTCTGGTAGCCTCTTCAAAATTAGAAGTCTCTCGCTTGTACAGAGGGTCTGCGAAGATACAAGAGACCAAGCTCATCGTGTTTCCTTCGCTATAACGAGTCGGTTGTTTGATGCTCCCCTTCGATCTCCGAAGTGTCTGACCTTTGCTAACCACCTCCGCTGCTTCTTCTGAATCAACTCCATTTTTGAGCACAATTTCGCTCCCCCTACTTCCTATTCCTAAAGCCTCTGCCCCCAAGATAGAAACACATGGAGCTCCTGGTGACACATCTAGCTCTACCAGAAGATCCTTAGCTGTCTCCTACAACCCGTCATCCAACCTGCTTTCCTACAGCTCCACTGAGGAGACACCTCCATATGACGTTAGTTCGTCGAACACTACGTCTCTCGAAATGACGAACTTCTTCGTCACTGGATTTATACACTTCCATCCCTTCTTCTAATAGTCATATCCCATGAAGACAAGCTTCCACGCCTTTGGATCCAGCTTTGTCCTGAGAGCATCCAGGATGTGAATGTAACAGGTCGATTCGAACACATGTAGGTGTTCAACTCCAGCCTTCTCCTTAAACATCAACTCATGAGGAGACTTTATGTTGATCGGACTCAGAGGCATCAGATTGATGACATAAGTTGTGCAGGCCATCACCTCCACCCAAAAGGACCTTAGGATTCCTTTGGACAAAAGCAAACACGTGTAGGTCTCCTTCAGATGACGGATTTTCAGCTTTTTTACTCTATTTTATTGTGGAGTATGCGCACAAGTGAGCTCTATTCAGATCCCGTACTTCCTGTAGAAGTTAGAGAACACATTTGAAACAAACTCACCTCCATTGTCCGTTATCAGCTTCTTAATCTGTAGGCCAAGCCGGACCTCCACCAGCTCCTTAAACTCCATAAACAACTAGAATTCATCTGACTTCTCCTTCACGAAAGACACCCAAGTATACCTTGAGTAGTCATTCATCAACACCAGCATGTACCAGTTGCCTCCAATACTTGCGGTGATAGGGTTCCCCATCAGATCACCATGGATATACTCTAATGGTTCTTTAGTCCAGGTCTACGACTTATCAAATGAAAGATGATGAGCCTTTCCATATTGACACCCAGCGCAGACATGACCATCGCCGAAGGATGACAACTTAGACAAGCCATTCACAAGGCTCTTCACCGCCATAACTTTCAATTTGTCCATCCCTACATATCCCGGTCGCTCATACCAGATAACTACACTATCATTGGCCCTCATCCGATCAACATAGGAACTGGTTGATAACACAAATATGTCTCTTACCCTTCTCCCTATATGATCAATGTCAGATCTAACCAATAACACGTTACGGAGAAACTTTACTTCTGTTGGAACAAATAGAACGTGATAGCCTGTGTCAACCACATTGGACACTGAGAAGAGGTTCTTCTTCATTCCTAGTACATGATAGACACTACTCAAGGTGAGTGGACCATTATCACTACCTAAAGAAATGACACCCTCCTTCTCAACTGCATGAACAGTATGATCAACATTTATGATAGCTTCGTTACCTGAGAACGTATGTAGAAAGGATAACTTAGACTCATCCCCGGTGAGGTGGTGACCACACCCCAAGTCCACTATCTAGTCATCTTTGTAGTCAATGGTGGATGTTGGGTATTGCATCAACAAAAACCCAGATTTGCATGAAGTCACACTTGAACTAAGATGAATTAAGTTGTATTTGATATCCATGTTTAGCTGCGTGTTTGCAGATTACCATTGCTAAGTATAGACCAATGTTAGTCTACAGTGGGTCATGAACACAGGACCATACAGTGTAATCCCTCACTATGTGATCCAAGGTGTTGACTCATGTATAGCCTCTCCATTGGGATACACTTCATATTCAAACCTTGGATCATGGAATGAAGATTGGACTCTTGAAGAGAAGAGAAAGGTTTTTTTTTTTTCTAAAGTTCAGAAAATTCTCTTAGTCCACTTCTCGATAAGTGCCTCTTAGTTCTCGAGAGGTCCTTAGAGTTCTCGAGAAGCTTAGCTTCAAAGTTCTCAAGAAGCCCCAGCTTTTGGTTCTCGAGAAGTCTTCTTTGTTCTCGAGTAGTCTTGGAAAGTTCTCGGGAAGTCTCCATAGTTCTCGAGAAGTCCAACTTGTTCTCGAGAAGCTTGTCTTAAGTTCTCGAGAACTGCCAGCCCAATTTCTCGAATTGTCAAAAGTTGCCTCAGCAATCTCTCTTAAGTGTTAGTTCTCGAGAAGTCTCCATAGTTCTCGAGAAGTCAGTTAGTTCTCGAGAACTCAGCCTTTTGTTCTCGAGAAGTCCAGAAATCTTCTAAGTAGTAAAATGGCAAGAGGTGAATTGTTTCACTACTTTGTTTCACTCTCACTGCTCTTCGGATAAAGTGACAAGCCGTGTTGCGAAGAGTACAACAAGAACCCCACGGGGCGGTGAGCTGAGAAGGAATGAACTGAAAAGGAATTAGGGAGCTGGTGAAGAGGCACCGGGGTTCTTCAATATCAAAAGTTGCCTGAGAAGCATCAATCTTTCCATCTGTAGTAGAGGAAGCTTTTAGGCCTCTTTTAAGCAACAAAATTCAATGGTTCAAGTAGAACTCGAAGAGCAAAGCGAAGCAAGGGATTACTTACTAACTGAACTAGAATAGCGAAGCGAGGTATACCTATAACACCTCACTTGAATAGAAAAGCATCGCTACGCGACCCTAGCTTGAATCGCAAAGCATCGCTACGCGACCCTAGCTTGAATAGAAAAGGAAGAACTAGAACTCCTCACTTACTTACTGAACTAGAAGAGCGAAGCGAAGTAAGAGAATAGCGAAGCAAGGCTTCACTCCTAACCTAACTCGATTGGAACGTTACCCTTCATTCCCCTCGGGAGGAGTTTGTGTTCTCAATCGGCTAAGCCTCGGATGTGTTCTCACTCTCGGAGCCTCTTGGCTTCGCATATGCTCCCCTCCTTCACTAAAGAAAGACCAAAGAAACAAGAAGGATTTCAATTATGAACTGCAAGATATAGAAATTGGAATCAGGTAAAGTAAGCTTCTTCCACTACATCTTTTGTAGCCCCTGAAATGATTGAGAAAATGACTACTCTATCCACGCTTTTTCGTAGGTAGAGAAAGCGCCGCGTCCATAGGTAGTGGTTACCCCCGCCCGGTAGGTAGTCGTTTGTAGCCCCTTCTCGATCGTCTTATTGGTATTGTGGTAAGCGGCTTCTTGCCTGGTGCATTGCCTTCCTTTCAGTTGATTGTACGACTCTTTTCTCTCTTTCCCGCATTCGTTCATTTTCTTTCGTACGTAGAGGGAGTGGATGTTGTTTTCTTCCCTACTCTAGAATTGACTTTAGCGGTCTAAGCTTCTCTGCCTGCTTTGCATTTCTTAGATATTAATCTTCAGCGAAAGCTTTGAATATTCGAAGTAGTGTCTCCGTGTAACCGACCCCGCAGGGCATAAGGAATGAATTACTTTATTCTCTCATGAGAAAGAGTTGACGAAGACCTGAAAGCTAGTAAGAGAGAGACTAGTCGTATAGCTCTCACGTATGTCAAAGGATGTGCGAGCAGGTGAAGAGTTCCCAGTCTACTCGACATGCTGATGATTTCAACCATTACAATACGTAATTTCTTCATCTGACTCTTGATTTGAACCGTTGAACAGTCAGTATAGCGATGTGAAGGCTATTACCCTCCTTTTAGAGGACCTTAGTCTTGGCCTTGAACCAGGTTTCCCAAGTTTTCTTACTGAGTGAAGGGATGCGGGGTATCCTGGGCTCTTTGAGGAAGGCTAAAGTAGACCAATTGAGTTGTCCACTACTCGTGGAGGGACCTTTCCCCACCTTGAATGGAAAGTAAGTTCACAGCTGCTCCCAAGGTTGAACTTGGTAGCGGGCAAGTCCCAAAGAAACTTAGATTGCGAGTCAAAAAAGAATAGTAGACATTCACTCCCAACTCATTTGAGTAAGTGAGCGATTCAAAGTCTTAGAGTTTAGAACAATCAGAAGGGATGAGTGAGGACATTGATCCTGACCTAGCCTACTTCCTTTTCTCCCGCTTTCATGGTCTTTATGGGGAGTAGCAAGGGGTAAGGCATCGGAACATGGTTATGGGATCCGTGGTTCATTATCCGAAACAGATTCCTATCCGCTTAGTCTTCCCGATCTTCAAGGAATTCGATATCTACTACCATTGGTCTTGACTTGCCTGGAGACATGGGACAACATCCGCCTAGGCGAATAAAGAGCTTCTTTCTTTTCCAAATTTGCTTAGCTAGGGAAGAGAAGGCTCGAAAGAGGGAAGAAAACAACATAAGAACTCTTTAAGAACCAAGAGGAAGCATCCGAACTAGGAGCGTACGTCCATACCAAAGGTCGATAATGTATGGTATCGAACTAAGAGGTCTCGGTTTTTGGTACATCAGTTCAAATCCTTTGACAACAGATTATGAACACCCGATTGGATCTGTCAAGAACGAGCTGACTAGACTCTTTTTCGAAATTGCGTAAGTAAGAAAAAGAAAAGAGAAAGGGTTGACAGTTGCTATTGAATCAGCTGGTATAGAAGAGGCTAGTACACAAACTACTAAAGCTCTCCCGGGAAGTGGGGGGACAGGAACCAACACCACTTCTGAATTTCCAGTTCTGGTGGAGTCTTCTCTCAAGGCAGTTTAGGCACTTCCGGGGGTGAAAAAGAATAGGAATCGATTGAAGAATAAAGAGAGTAGCTAGCAATTGAAATTCGGTACACAAGATGCAGAGTTCCTCAAACAACAAGATTCACTGGTAGCTGAATGAAAAAAAAGGCTAACGAAGGGATATCAAGAAAGAAATCTTGCAGAACTGGAAGAACGCTTTGGCCACTCTCTCAACAATTGGAGAAGAGTTGGTCAATTTTGTTTATGATATTACTCCCCCCGAACAAGGGGATTGAGAGCCTTTCTTTCTCAATGACTTCTCGCTCTTTTACTAGGATAATCCAAAAGCCTTTGTCAAGTCTGTTGGAGGTGCAAATTACGCCTTGACTCTAGCTGCTCTTGGTGGTTGAGTAAGGGCATCTTAGGCCTACCCCTACTCTCAAGCAAGGTAGGGTAGTTCAGTCACCCGAGGATCACTCTCTCCAGAGCCGGGAGTGCAGCCAATTAACACAACCGATGAAATAGAAAGAATCTGAAGCCGGACATAGCGATTGGCGAACCACAACTCGTTCGTGCTTCTTTCCCTATTGCCCTCGGCAGGTCTTCTTCCTTTCCCGTTCATCCTTAGATGCAGCACCAACCATCTTCCTTAGCACTTTGATGAAAGGATTGGCTTGGTCTATCAATGTAGATTGAGATTCCCCTTTCTTTGTCTTAGTTATTTGCATTGTTTGCAAAACAAGAATGCTAGCAAGCACCCAGATAGGAAATTGTTGAATCAATAGGGGGGAAAAGCTATTCATCCTCTTTCTGCCTCCTTCTTCATTTCCTACAACAATACGAGAGTTCAAAATCTCTCTTTTGTCATCTTCGAGTGACAAAAGAGAGATTGACCTAAATGATACGAGAGGTGCATTCAAAGTGTCGATACGGTATCTTAACGAATTGAAAGAGGAACAGCCAAATGCAGGGAAAATCTCTTCGGAACTGTAGCCCAGGTATATGGTGTTACCAATTAGGTAATGTTGCATATTCTGTGCTGCGAACATGAGAGCAGAGGAAGCGCCAGAGGGAAGGGAGCTGGTGAAGAGGCACCGGGGTTCTTCAATATCAACCCTTCAACTAGAGAGTCACAGTACTAGGAACCATGAAATATGGACGGACCTTACGAAACGAACCTTCTCGTGATCTTAGACCTTCACTCATAGCGGCCTAGCCTACCGATAGAGCCACATAAACGAGTCTGAATCGTACTACTCAAACGAGGAAAATGAAAGGTTGATTTTGATTAGATAGAGAGACCGTCGATCAAGAGGCGCTAGACGAAAATAAGATAGGGGAGTCTCAAGAAAGTGAGCGGTTCATTCAGCATGAAAAACGCTTCCTTCACTTCATAGTTTAGTGCCTTCTTGACTGGTCTTAGCGTGGGCCTTGTTGTCAGGCTCTGTCAATGGATGCTTGTACGGTGATCAAGGATTCGTTATCTAATGGCGTGAAAGGGGTACTCTGTGAACAATTTGGTTTTACCCAGAGGGTCGTCAACATCACAGAGTTGACAATGATATGAAGCAGAACCAGGGCCGCGACAAGCTTTCTCACGGGAGGAACCATAGCATCCACAGTTCGCAACATCTGATAAAGAAAAGGAGGCTAGTGGTTTGAGCAATCAAACTGCTTGGAGTGAGGAATTGATCAGGAGCGACTGGTTGGCGAGAGGATAGCTTGCTGAGATCACTTGCGGAAGAAACCTGGCCTATCTATGTTCGTATTTTCCACGTTGGGCTATAAAATGGCTTCATAGCTCAATCAAAGTTGTACTTTGACATCCGGAAGGTAGAGAGACATAGTCACTGGGTCACAAGCTCTCACTGGAAGGATCGGAAAACTGTAGCCTCTCGTAGAACTCGAAGAGCAAAGCAAAGCAAGGGATTACTTACTAACTGAACTAGAATAGCGAAGCGAGGTATACCTATAACACCTCACTTGAATAGAAAAGCATCGCTACGCGACCCTAGCTTGAATCGCAAAGCATCGCTACGCGACCCTAGCTTGAATAGAAAAGGAAGAACTAGAACTCCTCACTTACTTACTTAACTAGAAGAGCGAAGCGAAGTAAGAGAATAGCGAAGCAAGGCTTCACTCCTAACCTAATTCGATTGGAACGTTACCCTTCATTCCCCTCAGGAGGAGTTTGTGTTCTCAATCGGCTAAGCCTCAAATGTGTTCTCACTCTCGGAGCCTTCTTCTCTTTCTTTCCAACATAAGTTGAGCTACTCGCTACGCGCCTCGCGAGCTATGCTCTTTTCTTTCATCATCGATCGGTATGTATAGAAATGATTCTTCTTCTTCTTCCTCGCGCGCAACCCCGCCCCTTTCTGTTATGGAAGAATTGAGCTTCTTCTTGCTGGGCTGGTTATTCAGAGCCAGCAATTGGCTGCCGGATTTCGTCCCGTAACTAGAAGAAGTTCGGGGGTCACTATGGCGTGGCTGAATGTAGAGCAGTCCGCCCCTACAGCCTTTGATCAGTAGATTATTGAGAACTTCGGAAGATGGTCAAGGGAGTCGCTACGCGACTTCCAAGCCACTGCACTAGATGCGCATGTAGTCATAGTAGTCGGCTCAGAATGCCTCTGTTCTATACTAAAAGACTACTTCGGATGAATGGGGAATTACGTCGCTTTTTGATCCGCAGAATAAGGCCTACGAGCTCTCTGTTTGAGTTTGATGGCGGAGATCTCTCCACACCAAGGAACCAAATCACAATGGATCGAAGCCCTCCTTTTCAATTAGTGAAGCGGGAGTCGGGAAGTTTGCTCTTGTCTTATGAATAACAAGCGCTAGAAGGTCATTTTTGTTTAGTAACAAGCGACTCATGGATTCATTCCATGAAGAGAAAAGTTTCTTTTGGTCATCTGTCAGGCTTTAAGCGCCATCCGTTGACTAGCCAACCAGAAAGACATTTCAAAATAAAGAAGCCAAAGCGACGTACCTACCGAATTCCACGACTTCGCCAGCCAAGCATTATGTTCCAACACCGGCCCTCCACTCGTACTGATACTAATTGTGCTTTCCATGTTTGCTTTGCCATATTCTGTATTCCGTATGTAAGGGGTCTTGGTCTTCCTTAATGAGTATAGTGAGTTTCATTGACTGCGGATTGCGTTTCTACGCTTTCAAAAAGTCTGTTTTTTGGGATGTTCATGTCCTTCGCTTGCTCCGTGACAACAGATACATTTACATAAAAAAATTCCCTACCAAGCAGTAGGGCCTCTCATGTGGCCTAAGACCAAGCAAGATAAGGGGATTTCGAACTAAGCTAACGAAGGTGATTCGCTCCTCTTCAGTATCTTTCTATCCGTATCTTCCTCATATGTAGTTTTTATGCCTTCAGAAAGGCCTATTATTGATCCACCATACTTCCCCCCATATGAGAGAAAAAAAGCTATATCAAAATTCGGACATATAAAAGAAGTCGTGAAGTCCAGAAAGGAAGGAACTCAAGCAAAGAGACCATAGAATGGTACTGTGTGTGAAAGCCTAGGGCTAATAGCAAGACAGGGAGATTCGTAGAGAGATGTGCTATACTCTGGATATTTCCTCACCATCATATTGTTGATTCCAGTTACCAGCAGATGATAGCAAGGCTAAAGAGAGAGATTCTCGATCAGATGAGCGGACAGGGCAAGCACGTACTACCAGAGGAGTAGACCCCAGATTGATTCCCAGTGCTTGAATAAACTGACTTGGAGCCTTCCTTCACTCCTGAACTAGACTCAAGTACGCCTATGAGAAGATAATAGGATCCTGTTACTAAGGATAGGACTCTAATAGACTGACTTGCGATCTAAATTGAGTCGAAAAGAAAGTCTATTAGAGCGCGTACTTCACGCCTTTATCCGTGACTCATTTTTCACTTTCATTTAGTTATTTAAGGATGTTACATCGCTAAAGAAGAAGTCAAAGAAATTAAGAGCATCTGATTTCTTTTAAGCAACAGAATTCAATGGTTCAAGTGGGAGTACAACAGGAACCCCACAGGGCCGATGAACAATTCACGGATAAAGGCGACAAGCCTTTGCTTTCTATCTCTTTCGAACTTGGCCGATGAACAATTCACCTCGATTCTGAAGAATCAAGGACTGAATCGTCAATGGAGAAAGAGCAGCGAGAGCGGGTTATCGCCGACTTTGTGTACGGCCATTGGAGGTAGCATATATGTAGCAGCCTCTTCCAATCCACGAGTGAAGTACAGTGTTATGCCTGTACACCTCCTTTCATTAACCCTAAGCGATGCCTTCGCCTTACGGCTCATCCCCTTTGGGGCCAATCGCCTATCGGCTCATCTACCCTTACGGGTCCCCTATGGCAAAAGCTCATTTTGCCTTTTTCCTTCCTAGGGACCAATTCAAAATGCCATTTTTCTATCTCTATATATCGGCAAAAGTGCATTTTTGAACTTTGCTTTGCAAGCTCTTTTCGTCCTCGAGCAAAGCGAGATTCACAGAAATGAGAAAGTCATGAAAGTCTTCCTTAACAGTCGAGCGACTTTGTCTCCTGTTCTACTCTCTTCTCTAGACGAGATTTTCTCTCATAAGATTTTGTTTCAAATTATATACGATGATAACGAGAGGTACGAAGTCGAGCCAAGCGAAGAGGCTCGAGAACTCCATTTTACTTTGCAAGTTGACTACTGCAGTAGGTATTCGGACTTCTTCACTTATTAGTACAGATCTGCTTTGCAGACCAAGCACAAAACTCTACCCCAAGAATGGCAGAATTGACTATTATGGAATTGAACTAATAGATAGAAAGATCCCCATCTCCGCTAGAAATGCCCGTCTCTGGTACAGGAGAAGGCATCGACCCTTCTGGATAATCCCCCGGAACACCATAAGAGTAAGCATTTTGAATCGTAATTCTGACTTGACTTACAGTAACAGTTGCCCCGCTCCTAGAGTTTGAGATTGATTCTGTTTATCCCGAAGCGTTACATACTATCAGTACTGATGACCACTCGTTCGATTCCCACACATTGATTGAAATGAAATCCGGTTCTTCTTATTAATGAGGTCTTTGGAGGAGAAGAGAAGATCGAATGTCTCTTTCTTTCGCCTCTATAGCTGCCCCTTTCTCGATCGGATTAGATCTATTCCAGACAATCTTTCTTGATGTGAAATTTCTGCTTTTCATTAGAAGGACCGTAACATTAGCTAGCGTGGCTACTATAAGTTCTCTGACTTCTTTCTGTTTGGTCTTTCTTTAGTGGTTGATGAGAAGTGAGACCCGGAGTGATCTCGCTACCGCTCCGTGGGTCATCCCCATTTCTTTTGACTGTCTTGCTTTCTTCGCTTCGGCCGCATTCTTCCCATCCGTGAATTGTTTCTTCGAAGGAGAGCTAAGTACACATTCAGCTCATATATTGGCCGTGGTCTATAAAAGAAATGAGGAATCTATCCAACCGAGATAAGAAGATCAAGCACCTCTCAAAATTTGAATGATGAGGACAGCAGAGATGGTCTCTCTCTCAGCGAAAGTAAAGAAATTCATTACATACATAATGAATCTCATATTCATAGTTGAGTCATCAATCACGAACGCTACGAGATTCTCATTCAATCGCTATTAGATTCATGACGGGGTAAATTGCCTTTATTGATCGAATCATAGGCAGTGCGTGCCATTGATTTCATTTCGCTAATCGACCGCTAACAGATAGCCTCAATCGAGGGATTTGACAATTTTTTGATGAATCAAGGACCTAAAAATTCAAGCATTTTATGACTCTTTATTTGCATTCTTCCGCGGTAACAAAATCAAACCCGGCTTACTCTATTACCTTTCTTACCAATCTTTTTCTCCCATTGGCTGACTCATTAACTCATTACTGGCTTGCTTAGAGGTTAGAGCGTTAGAGAGGGGGTCCCATCCCTA
This sequence comes from Platanthera zijinensis, assembly GCA_039513925.1. Taxonomy (NCBI): domain Eukaryota; kingdom Viridiplantae; phylum Streptophyta; class Magnoliopsida; order Asparagales; family Orchidaceae; genus Platanthera; species Platanthera zijinensis. Next base: position 170,840,450 of record CM077082.1, on the reverse strand, counting down.
TTCTATCCTTGCTTTATTTACTGCTTACGCCAATGAAGGATCAGTCGAATCCGGCACAGCGCTTTACCTTTACAACGCCAATTCGGCTAGAACAACCGAATACGTTGTTACAATAGCCCCTTGATTCTTTCCCGGCTACAGAGCCATCTATCTCGCTGCCTCCCGCTCCGTGTAACGTCTGTCTCTTATCCGTTGTGAATCACTTTTTCATACTGTATATGGGACTGAGCCAAGGGACCTACACATCTATCTACCCATTCCTTCACGACGACCGCCCATTCACTGGACTTCCAGCTCGCACTGATTGGATTGCTCCTTGCTTGAAAGAGTTTGACCAGCTTGATACTTGTCTTTATATAGACAGACTGGCTATCAAGCGTCCTACCGCTTTGGCAGAAATTGCTTATTGAATTGAACTAGAGAGATGTTGTTGAATAGACTTTTTCCCCAGCAAGATAACGGAATAGCTCAGCAGTCATTAGAGTCAGAGTCTTCGTTCTTTTGCTAACGTGCACGCATGTTTGTGCACTAGTGGTAGGGGTAAGAATTCTTTTCTGGGTGACAGCTCATAGTGTGAGGTGGGCCCTAAAGGCGTGTACCGGGCTGATTTCACATTAGATTCTTGCTTCTACTTCTACCTTTGGGACTACGCTTTCAGCTGAAAGACATTCTAGTACTTTCCTCTAACCGATCCTGATAATACATCTGACCGAACTGACCTAACAGAATGTCTGAGCTTCAAGTCCACCTGAAAGCGTATGAACAGAACAACGGATTTTGCTAGCGCAAAAGCTACAAGCGCCGGATTACCTGAGCGAAGTGACACATCAAAATGGAGCACGAGAGAAGGACATATCCTGAAATCAGTTAGAAATAGCAGGAGCATTCCGAACGCCAAGATCAGCCTGAGGTAACTCATTCTAATGAGTTAGAATTCAGACGTTTTCCCTGAAAATCTTTCTAGAGTGAGTGAAGGGACAAGCACAAGCCCTTCCATCTGAATGATAAGTTCGCAAGGACTCATTTGTAGTTTGTAGTTTGTGACCCAAAAGTTACACATTAAACTTGTCTCCTAGGGGAATCTAGAAGAATGAGCGGTTTTCGGAGATTGAGGAGCTGTGATCAATAAAGCCCAATAGAGCAAGGCCTTGGACCGAGAAGGTCTCGCTCTGACTTGCTCACGAAGAATCATTCTCGATCGAGAGCTAGTACGAGGGTAGAGGGACAAACTCTCGGGCTTATGATGGCAGGCTATCTTACTTAGACAAGTTAGAGAAACGTAGGCAAAAGTGAAGGGTTGGGCCTCATGCTGATGTTACAACTCAATCAGTTCACCTTCCTTCTTTCAAGAAGTGCCGATAGAGCGGACTGAAAGCAGCCTAAACAGGATCTTCGATACCCATGAGCCCAGAAGTAGCTGCAAGAACTGGAAGGCCTGCGCGAGTGAACAGGGCTTGTTTTCGAAGAAAGAGATTGTCAGGCATTTACCTACCTTAGATAGATGCCAGGATAAGGATTCGCTGGGGATATTGAATGAAAAGAGGAAGCAGGACAGACAAGTAAGGCATGAAGAGGTGAACATAAGGATTAGGCTTGAGGTTGACGGTAGCCCATATCTAAGAGCTTTAGTAGGTTGAATCAGAATAGGACAAGGGATCAGATCTATCCGGATCTACTACTGGATAGACTATCCGATCAACTGCTATTGGTGCTTACTTTCGTGCGTCTACGGATCACTTAACAACAATAGCTGGGGATTGGATAGAGTGTTTTGTTAGTTGAGAAAAAGAGTTGCTTGAATTCCCCTTGTAAACTAAAGAGACGCGAAGTCGCTGATAGCTCAGTTTGCTCTTTGCTCTAGTTGTTAGCATCATGATCAGGTTTAGGAGGAAACTATGAGCAAATGCCTGAACCAAAATATGTCATTGCTATGGGAGCCTGTACTATTACAGGAGGGATGTTCGGTACTGATTCTTATAGTACTGTTCGGGGAGTCGATAAGCTAATTCCTGTGGATGTCTATTTGCCAGGCTGTCCGCCTAAGCCAGAGGCAATTATAGATGCTATAATGAAACTTCGTAAGAAGATATCCCTATTTTTGAAGAGAAAACCGTGTATCAACAGGAGAATCGATGTTTTACTACTAATCACAAGTTTTACCTTCGACGCAGTACTCATACTGGAAATTACGATCAAGGATTACTCTATCAATCATCATCTACTTCATAGATACCTTTTGTGAAAAAGATTTCAAATCAGAATATATTCCTACAAATTAGTGAATCAGGCAGGGTTCCCTTGTGCATAAAAAGAAAAAGCGAGTAAAAAATCTTTCACAATTTTCTTGTCAATGTGTAAAAAGAAAACAAAGCAAAATGTGGGAGAGATAAAGAAGATGCAGGTTCATTTATCTGATTGGCTAGTCAAGCATGAGCTAGTTCATAGATCAAAAACAAGATGTTTCTTTTGTCCCTTCCAGGCGAGTGGAAAATCAAGAACAAGAAATGGTTGATATATTCAAGATAATTACGTATTTACAAAATACCGTCTCAATTCATCCTTCAGAACCATATCACATCCCGGATCTGGACAGTTCCAATAAGATTTCATTCTTGAACAAAAATCCATTTTGATTTCTTTCATCTATTCCATGACCGGAACAAAGGGGGATACGCGTTACGCCACTATTTTTTTTTGAAAGATTCCCAGAAATGGCAGATCTATTCACTCTATCAATAACCGAGCCGGATCTGGTGTAAAACAGTGGCTCAGAACTGGAAAGACAACACTTTTGGTAGGGAAAGGGACAGGGGAAAAGATGTCGTCTTCGGCTAATTCAATAATAGGTGTTCTCGGCTCTCTCTCATCCTAAGAAGGAGGGGCCAGTTAGTCTTCAAAGCGTGCTCATGCAGCTTCCACTTATCCTAGAATTCAGATTGGATTTTGACCTTGTTAGAGCCCCGAATGCCACACTGCAGCCTTTTTTCGGGATGCGTCTTACTTGATGAGGAGGATTGCTTTAGGTAGCTTTCAACATCCTACTTCAGGAAAATTTTGACGAAAGCCACAGAAAGGAGGGCAAATAGAAGTCTGAAGATAGCTGCACAGCCTTAGGCTTCCTGTATCAGGACCCCAATAACTTTTCCTGGTGGTTTGGGCATAGGGAAATGATCTGCGGATTCATCTGAGGAGCTTGTTCAGTACCTTAGGGCAGTCATCTTAGAAGGGCGTGCTCTCAGGCTTGGGTATGGAGAGCATATGTGGTAAAGGGGAAGCTGTGAGTAGACCCATTAGGCTAGTATCAGTGGTAGGGGATTGATTCCATCTACAAGATGGTAGTAAAAGGAAGAGGACGAGATCTGATTAGAGATCTTACATAGTAGCAGTAGGGTGTCTGCCCAGAAAAGAAAGATACGAACGTCAGTCAGCAGATGGAAAAGAATCTTTCACTCGTGCTTTTCCCCTGAGTGCTAATAAATCAATTGTGTCAGATTGAGAAAAGCAAAAAAAGAAACTCAACCAACAAGTAGGTCGTTCTGTAGACTTTCTCTACCCTAATTCTTGAGGAGATGTGGAGATTTCTTGTAAGATCGGAGTAGGTCTTGGGCTGATAGCAGTGTGGATAGCGAAGATCTAGAAAAAGAAAAACAAACAGATTGTCAATTCTGCTCTGTACTGTCAGAGGCAGGGGAAGGAAGTCAGTCCTGACCTGACCTGTGCTCAGGTCAGGACTGGTGAAATTGGGATCAGTAATGTCTACTACTGATGATCCCACTTGCGGAGGCTACGTTAGATCAAGTGGATGTAGTTCAACGCGTTCTTCAAGAGTTTTGTGGTGCCTCTGGTCATAAAGAGAAAGATAAAGAAAGTGAAAGTTGCAGTTGCATGTGTTAAGCATGACACTTTTGAAAGATTCCGGGGCAGTAGTGAGAAGCAAAAAAGTAGGGCCACGGGTTTGCTTATCACTACTGATTCCTTCCCTTTCGCCTATCTCCCGATAGGCTCAGCTACTTTGTCCCCTTCGCCGTCGCGGCTCCGACCCATACGGGTCTAATTCGTCGCATGGCGACTCAGCTACCTCAACATTGACTCTGATTCGCCTATCGCTATCGGACCCTGCGCCTAACAGCTTGTCGACCTACGGGGAATCTTCGCCTTACGGCTCAGCTACTTCATTTTTCATTCAAATATTAAGTAGTCTCGAGCCGCGCTCTTCTGCCATGCGAAGGGAAGATCGGACCGGCTAGCGAACAATTCCAAGAAGTTCAAAATGGAAGAAGAATGTCGGTAGAAGTCTATGCCTGAAGAAGGGCGATAAGCAATTGAAGTCATAAGGGTGGCGTTTGTTGTCCGGGACTGAATGAATCGAAGGAAGGAGGAGATAAGGTTCTCTCTTTTTGCGAGTTGCTTTCTCCAAGTTCAGTAAGGTAAAACTTAGAATCTCCTCTTGGAATACCCATTATATAGAATTGAAGTCTAATGTAATTCGAGAAGGAGGATCGTCAGAAAGAGTCACCCAAGCCTAATCATGTTAGATGTGAAAGACGAGGAGTGGAGATCTAAGGATAGAACCAACTTCTTCCAATGCCTAGCATGCTGGCCAGCCCGACTCCTTATTCTTTTCTCTCTCCCAACCGGTCCTTACTTTGATCGTCGATCTCTGTTCCCGTCAAGATTGGTTTAGGGTAGATAAAGTCTACCATCGACTTGTTTATCCGACCTCGCTCTAAGCAACAAAGCCCTTTTTTCATGGCTACCGCATCGGGGCCGGTCTCGACCAAGCAGCGTTATCCTTATTGCCAAAAAAACGCACAAAAAAAGCCAATCTACTTGTCTGACAAAAATGAAGAACCCCAAAGGGTGGTTTACTTCACACTTTCTTTTCGAAGAAAACAAATAAAGTGTGAAGTATCGACAAGGAAAAGTGCCGCTTCATGAGCTACTTCCCCACTAAGTCATAGCTCTATCGGACCATACTTCATCCTCTTTCTCAGCATTTGGACGAATGGAGGTTAACAAGCTGCTACCTCATATACACTATCAAACTTCAACTTACGAGACAACATCCTTCCCATACCCCAATCTGCTTTTGTTTCTAGCAAGCAAAGGATATAAGGATGTTCTCCGGAAAGAAGCTGATGAACTTCTGCTATGGAGGAGCGCCCGGGTTCAGAAACCCAGTCGACGACACAGCTTTGGGAGCGCATGAGGGGGGGGGGGGGTGCGACCGGGGGATGTTTTGGCGTTATCTAGTTTAGAGTGTGTGGAGGGGTGTAAGTTCTTTTTGTTTCTTTTGTATTTTGGAATTTATGAAGGCTGTAAGTGGGCTTGGCCCAGGGGCTTTTTGGGGAGAGTTTAGACAGGAGTTTATGAGGGGGAGGCTGGGAAAAATTAGGGTATCGACTATTTTTGGAGGAAGCAGTAAACAGCGGGGTTCTCTTCGGGAGGAACTACTGTTGCGGTGGACCGGAGAGCTGTCCGGCGAGCTTGGGAGTCGGTGTGCGGCGATTCGGTCGGCGTTCACTTGGGCAAGCCGAGAGGTGAGTAGATCTCAAGCTAGAGGACCGATTTTGCGGATGCTATAAGGCGGACGACAGATTCCTGGATCGTTCAGCGAAGGTGAATTTTCTGGACTGTTTGGGCTGCAGCGATCGGATGTTTTGGGAAGGGATAGTCAACAGGGTTATGTTATGTTCTTTGCTTGAGTTGTATCATGTTATCCATGTCTTTTATGTGCTGATCTGGACTGAGTTTATGAGCTTTTAATGCATGTGAGGGAGCTTTCTTTGATGAATGAAGATGTTGGGAGGATGCCTATATTAATCTAGGCTGTAGTAGTGGCTTGGTGAAGTGTTCGAGAGGTCTAGAATTTGGTGCTCTTCAGGTGTTTAGTGATTTGCTTGAACCAGTTTGGCTCTTGTTGGTGGGTGGCTGGGGCGCTGTTGTTGAACCTTACGCTCGGGTTCTCAACAGAAGCTCTTTGCAGCGACGCAAAAACAGACTCTTTACGGTCCTCATATGGGTGATTCACCTATCGGCTCAACCATAAAGAGAAAGAGAAATCCCCTTACGGACTCTTCGAACAACTAGCTTTTAGACTCTGTTCGCCTCTCGGTTCTTCCTGTTCGCTGCTATTAATCTTCTTCGCCGCCTATCGGCCTTTGCTTGTTCGCAGCGTCTATTCTTCGTCGGTCATTGATATGATGATTTCACTGAGTTGGTCTTCCTTGTTAGTGGGGACTCCTTGTTAGTTAAGTATGGTATACCATCCAAGCTAGGTAGGGCTTCATATCAACTCGGTACAGTCTGAAGAGATCTGCGCCTGATTCTCTTCCTTCTGACAGAGTTCATTCTCTTAATAGACCCTATTCGGCTTCGCTTTACAGCGTTACACAATGAAAAGAGAATATAGGCTCAGCTCAACAAGATCATTTAGTTCAATATTCAATCAAAGACCCGTCAAGGAATTCGTCCTCTCCCGCGCATAGACCATCCCCTTCTCTTCGCTTTACAATGAAATAGGGTGAGCTTACTAACAGAAAAGCGGATGAAAGAAAACCATATGAAATATGTAGGTAGTCACCGACTTGTTCGCTTCGCAGCTACATTACTCAGCTCTAAATGAGAGTTCGCAGCAATGAATAACCGACAAGCCCAATTTCGCAGCCGGTCATTGAGAGGATTTTCCGATCAAGGGAAGGTGCATTGCATTTCTTTATAGAGACCTCCAATCATTGTACTGGCAATGAAAGATGAACTCCTTCCATGCCAACAAGTAGAGTACTTTACTTTCAAAAGAAGCAAAAGAAGAGAGATGAGATAAAGAAGTGTAGTTTTCATTAGATAGAAGAATGTATTCTTCTCTTTCTAAGAGAGAAAGAGAAACGAACTGCCCTACGTTCAAGAAAGACTGTCTAGCTGTAGCCATGTCGAAGGGAGAATGAGGGGTAAGGGCAGAAAGTGAAGCAGCTTTCCCAACCGGTTCAGAAGAGGAACCGCCATCTCTTTTCATTTCGTAGGGTGACGTGACGATCGAGACCACTCCTCTCGCTTTTCTCGAGCTACTATCTTGCTTGGACTAAATATGACTCTTCGCCTCTCTTTCTTCACCGCTCTTCGTCGCTATCACGACCACTGATTTTCATAGTAGTTGCTTCGCCCCTCAACCATTCGGGCGGCCTTCCGCCTCCTTTCTCCTTTCTAGTTGCTCACGGGCTAAAGTCCCGTTCGCCTCTCTTTCGCTCCCTTCGCCTATTTCTTTCTATTCTATATGCTCATCGACCCTTCGTTGCTATCGCGACTCACCCCCCAAGGGGGCTGTTCGCCTATTTCTATATGCTCACCCCCTTTGGGGCCATCTTCGCTTCGCTCGAGCTACTTCGTATCCTCTTCGCTGCTACGCAGCTCGAGCTACTTCGTATCCTCTTCGCTGCTACACAGCTCGAGCTACTTCGTTTCACTACGCCCCTTCGGTTCGTACCGTTTGCCTATCGGTTCAACCAAAATCACATTACGGTTCTGCGAGATTCGTCCTATTCATACTCATCATTGCTACGCTATAAAAGACCTTACTTCGATAGCTGATGAGATAGCCTTTTCTCACCGTTGCCTGACTCCGGGTATGCCCATGTCTACCATCATGATGAGCTCATCATGGTTGTGGATGGTGACGACACTCTATTCAGGAGTTGCAGGGTATTTGCATATGGTGTGTATGCTACGCGTCAAGGGTGATTTAGCGGAGTGGAGTGGATGGCACTCTATTTAGGAGTGTTCGTGGATTCCTTGGTAGAACGTTCCGGTGTCTTTCACTTTCATGAACGTGATTTGGCCCGAAGTTGACTAATGTTTGCTAATGTCCCTAAAGAGAATGACTCCGAGTTGATGAAAATGTGACGAGATTCTTCAGACTACGGCATTTCAGTCTAAGAAGTTCTCATCAAACGAGGAAGCGTAAACAAGGTATACTTCAAATAGAAGTGAAAGAATCTGTGATTCTTATTTCCTCGGGAAAATACAATTAGCTGAGAAGGCAGTTGACCCTTTTCAGTTCTTAGCAAAGATTCTTTGTAACCATATAGTTTCTGATTCTAATATGATACTCGTGACTCAAGATGCATCTGCCAGTGCATATCAGATAATGAGTTCTTTGTTGCTTCACCATGAAATGGCTAGGGTTCTTCCTTCTCTGAATTCTCGTAAGAAAATCATGAGCTTTCTCGGTGAGTTGAAGTCCTACTTCTCACAAAATTTGGATAAGGATCAGTATTCTCTTATCGAATCTCTTTGAACTAGAAAGCTCGTCAAATCTCTTTGAATGCCATTGGTCTATGGAAAAACAGTGAGAAGCATGTTTGAGGCGAGCGATAGGAAGTCATTCAATTGAAGGTTTGATTCTCACTAAAAAAGAGAGCTATGAGATCGGGAAACTTTGCTATTCATTTTGGAAGGAGAATGAACCGGATATAGCGAATATGATTTTCTGAATTTCATTGGTTGGTTTTGTTCTGCCTTGGACAGACCCGTGCTGTAATAACATCTCTACCTTTCTTCACTACAGTTCAGGATTCAATGCGTAGCACTAGTGTTTCTATCTCCCTTTATGATAGGATGAGCAAGAAGAGACATCGGGTGACTCCCCAAGTTCCTAGTCCGAATAGGGATAAGCGGAAGACTGGTATTGCTACCTGCGCCAACTTTCTTCATAAGAAGGATGCCTTTCTAGCATTTCAAGTAGTTGGTAAACTGAATGAAAGAAAAGCTCCTGTTTACACGGTGCATGAGAATTTGAGAAAAATGACTCTTTACGCGAAAAAGTTTCCGAATATTGACCAGTGTCAATTGTGTATGTTGATACTTCGCTATCGCTTGCCTTCGATTCATCAATGCGTTTCTTCATGAGAATTTCATCAGGCCTTCCTTCCCTTATTAGATGGATTTCTCTGATGACTCACCATCATGAATGGAAGATTCTGGCTTTCTAGGAGATTGGTTATCGAAGGACCCTAGCCCACTAACCTATCAGTGGGTTCATGATCCAATTCCAGGTGTGCTTCTTCGCACGATTTTCCGCTCTCTTATTCCTACGAAGAAAAGTTCGAGAAAATGGGAGGAGAAGATAGATGAAAAGCCCAGTTGTTACGAGTCTTATGTGCACACTGTTTGTGGTGATGCATCTCAAAAGAGTCCATCATCTACTAAGTGTCATTTTTTGAAGGAAGAGCTGGAGAGCTGGAGCTCTCTCGGGTTTCACCATAGCGTTCATTATTCAAAAGAAGAAGATGAAAAAGCAGAAAATAAAAAAAAAGGGGTTTCACCTGGTCAGTCAGAAATTCTCATAGTGCTGTTGAAGAAAAATCTCTTTTCTATATTTATTGGAACCGATTAGAACATCTCATTGAATTTGAGAAATGCCATGATCCATATCCGGAATGACGAATTGCGGAAGTTGGATTTATACATCCGTACCTACTGGGTTCTGACTGCGAGGTTCTTTCATTTGCTGTCATGCGACTGTGAATCAAATCTGTCTTTTTGACAGTGTATGAGAATTTGAAGTTGACGATTGGTTATGTCATCAAACTACCTACTGGGGATATTACCACTACAATAGGTAGGGCTATACCCTTAGTGGATTAGAATGGGAATTCTGTGCCTAGGACGGATGTATACGCTATGATTCTTCAACTAGTGAATAGGAAATCGGAGAGCTATACAAAGAGAATGTTCTCTCTGGTGTCTTGATTCAAGTTTCTCATTGAGAAAGAAAGAGTTGCCTCTTCTTAGCAACAAGGAAGTTGCTAGAATCTTCTTTCAATTACTGGAATGCGTCATAGTTTGTGTTGAACCACGAGAAGTGAAAGCTATTGGTACTAAGAAGCGTCGTTCAACCAATTATGTCATATCTGGAGAGTAAGAAATTACAGCCTTTCATTGTTGCGGATATAGAGACTCTTCTAAGAAAGAATGCGGATATTCCTGACGCTGCCGGTTTCTTAGTGCTTAAACGCTCCTGGCAGACGATAGGTTGAAGAATGTTGCTGATGCGCAAAGCTGAGTTAGCTGCGCTGGACGAGAGACATGGGTTGACCTGACCTATAATTAAAGTAGTTTCTCCTTTGAGAAATTTGGTATGAACTCTTTTTTAGCTGATTCAACTTCGTTGATCGATACCTTACTCAACTGGGATGGTGCCTTCTCCAATGGCAACTGCCATTGTTTAGCCACATAATTGCTCCCTACTTGGGAAGCTTTACAAGCAAGCGATAGACCAAAGGAATGGGTAGTCTGAGAACCGATCCATTCCTTTGGTCTGGCATCATGTCCAAAAAGTTAGTGCAAAAGGCGTGATCCCAGTAGTGCTTTCTTAAAGCAGGCAACCTGATCGGGCGCCTTTCTCAAGAAAGATAAGCAGAAAAACAAGAATGAATACAAGCTAAAACGAGTCAACAACCAATATGCGAAATCCCCCGTTCTAAGGGCAATGAACCTACTAACAGCCAATCTGCGACAAGCGAGTTAAGAGCGGTAGTCCCTCTTTCCTTATTCATGGTCTTTCTTGAGGCCCCAGGCGGTAGTTCATCAATCCTCCGAAACCGCCCCGTGGGATCGCATATCAACTTTTCAGTCGCAGATGCGCTGTCAATAGAGACTCTTCTGCTTCCGTGAATCTAGGGCCATTACTATACGAAACTATGATGGATGTCAACAATAAGGGAGTGAATAGAATTAGAGTGACTTTAGCTAATAAAATGGTTAGGCCCTGACTCCTTCTTTTTGGTAATAGCTGCTCAGTAAGAGTAGAAACGCTACGTGCCTTCATCAATGAAAGGAGGAACTCATATTCCCCCCGCTCCATGACAAGCACTAGAACTCACCTAAGGCACTTTCTTTTTCTAGCTACTAGTTACAGCCTTTCTTATTCTTCTTATTGACCTTCCGGGTCAGTGAAAAAGACCTGTCTAAATGCTATCAATTCCGGATTGGTATCTGAAGTGAGAGTCGGAGATCACCTCTTCAATGCGTACTTCAGACGAAGGCCCAGTGCTCTATATCTGATATCCTATATGAAAGGAATTCTATATAGTAAAAGACATTCTATCTATCAACAATGAAATGTTTCTTGCCTTTCTTCATTACTACTTTAGCCCGGGGACTGCTCCGTGGGCTTTATAGGATCGACATACTAACATACGATCTTTCTTTCAACATTGAAAAGTGACACGATTTCAATGAGATAATATAGGAATATAGGCTCACAAAAAACACACTTTCGTTGCCCCATGCCTGTTCGCTCAACCCAAGGTGCGAAGCGAAAGTTAGCCGATTGAAATGACTTTCAAGCGCTAATCTAATAGAAAGCACATACAGCCTTGAAAGCTTCGAAAGAATACAATTGCCCCCAAAAAACACCATCCCCCCCGAAGGAAGAAGGGCTGACGGCTAGACCGACCTGGCATGTTCCCTGAGCCCCAACCACCCAACTAAGCTAAGCCAGCATAGCCCCCGCACAAAAGAAGGGAAGCAAGGCCTAGGCTAAATCCTAGGACTCCAACAATTTGAGACAAATCAGACAAATTCTAGGGTTCTAAATAGCATAGAATCTCTTCCAAAATCGAGAAAGAATCTCTTAGTCTTATGAGAATAAGCAAGATTAGTATTCTTTCTAGAACAGGTTAAAGATGACACAGTAGTAGAGGGAGTTGAACTGGGTAAAACAAACAAGGAAAGGCGAACGCCAGTGAAAAAGACGACAGGGGACTTTCTTGCTTGAGTAGAAAAGGCGCGGGGTCAGTAAGAAATCCATCTATGTCTAAAAAGGGGGGTTCATTTTGGAATGGATCGAGGAGAAGATTAGACTCACATTTTGGTTGGATAGAGCCATGCGCAAGATTCAAGTTGCCCTCACCCAATAGGCCGCCTTGCGTAAAGGGGATGCTCGGCTAAGAATATCGACCCAAGAAAAGGATGTTGAATCAAGAGTGAGTTGAGACAACCTAGGACGAAAGAACCATCCGAAATAGGACTAGAAATCTCAGACTGGACTGCATTTATCCACGACTACTGGATAGCACGTGGGAATGACTAGCTCTAGCTAGCCCTTGGGAGTAAGAAAAGGATGATAGGCAGGGTTTGAGGGCACTTAGCTTATTCGTAAACCCAGGGTTGAATCAACTTCCCTACTCCTCCAAGGCTTACTCACTACTGGCTTCCGAGGAAAGAACCTTGCTTACTCTAGCCTTTGCACTTCAAAGAATTAAGGCTGTCGAATAGAAGGAATGCTTTGTCGAGTGCCATCCCATCCCGCTTTTTGAAATGAAAGAAAGATAAGCGAGAAAGGCGCTAGTTTAGGCTAACCTTTCCCCTTCCTATGACAGGAAGGATTCCCCCGATGGGAGTCTAGTTTTCTTGTAGAACGAGAGCGAAAAAAGGTCGCCCCCAAAGGCAAATGACACTAGCTAACCAACTAAAAATGCACTGCGAGAGATTTTGAAATGGGTCAGATTTTTCAAAATCGTCAGCAGTTGTTCCAAGGATTCTGAATCTTGATGGCTGCAATGTCTTGAATCCTCCGACCAGGGGGAAGAGCATGAATATGAAGAGAAAATAGTTGTAGCAATTCTGATCTTTTTGGATGAAGCAGGATATACTGAAAAGCAGGTTTGACTGGACTCTTGGAAGAGTGAAAGGGGAACCATGCTAAAGCTATGGAGGAAAATAGCATAGATTGGAAGCCTATGAAAATTCACTGTGCTCTTACTAAGCAGGAAAGAAAAGAGGCTTTGTATTCAGGATGGACCGGTCTAGAGTTTCATTCTTCAAAGAGATAGGGATATCATTGGTAATGATGTTCTGAGTGCAGTCTTGTAGTTCTTCTAGACAGTGTTGAAAGCAATGCTACTTTTTTGAAAATCATACGGTATCTACACCTGATACCATGAAAGGTTTTCGCCCTATGGCTTGCTCTAATCTTTGAGACTTTGAGATTTCCAAGGTGCTCAGACGACTGAATGCTGTTGTGCCTTTTCTCTATCAATAACCGTGCCATTTCAAATAGACTGAGTGACTATGGTCAGGTAGCTCAGCTCCTATTCACAAAAGGAAAGAAGCAAGGGATTTCTTAGAAGAGAAGGCAAGAAGGAATAAGCAAGCCTACTCTCCAACCATTACCCCCACCCTCGGTGCCTTCCCTTTTCCCCGAAACTTCTTCTTTACTTGAAGAGGGGACACATTGAAATCCAATCCACTTTCAAGTCTTCGTGACACATGTCCGGGAGGCACTTCGATCACTCAAGGAAGCGAAATACATGATTCCTCACCGTTGAAGAGGTTTCAATTGTCAATTTCCCCCAAAGCTAATGGACTGCTTACGGACCTTATCCCACTAAGGTCCTAGACCTGTACCTGGATCTGCAGACACCGAAAAGCCAGCCCCCCGATCTGATGCCCTTATTCCGAGTCTAAAAAAAAAGAAGGCGAGCGATAGCGAAGTCATTCCCGGAATCAAAATCAGAAGAGACTGCGGGGCCAAACCAAGAACAAATGAGAAAACAATCGAAGACTCCCGGGCTTCCCTCCAGGGCCAACAGAAAGAAGTGATTTCAACTCAACGAATAGGATCCAAATGGAAAGAGGAGAAGAGCGGGTGAAACAATGTCCCTTACCACAAGCGGACTGCGCAGACACCTCTTCTCTTACCTCCGCTGCTTACCCAATGCCTTACTTAGACCACAAGAGAACTCAAGGCAAGAAGCAAATTCACTTTAGCAAGGAAAAAGCCCTCTACCAAAAAAGGATACCGAAATGGGAAGCCACCCAAATCCCCATTCCCTACATATAATAGACTAGCGTACATGAGACCAGACATAGCTTTTGCTATGGAGATGTTGAGGAAGAACTCAAGTAATCCAGGGAAAGAGCCGTGGAGTGCTTTGACGTGGGCGTCTGCCTGCCTTCATGGAATTCTAGTTTCTTGCATATACCTTTGCTTGAATAGAAGTAGAGTAGCTCAGGAACAAGAATTACCGATATGGAACAATTGTTGCCGGCCTAGACAATAGATTTTTCAAAGAAGGCTGCCATGCTGAGATGGTAAAGCAAGTGTGACAATAGTCTAAAGAAACTAGTGTGTCTGATGTATGTGAGAGGGATCTTTACTAATTGAATCTTTCTAGTCAGTATGTGAAGTCAATATGAGATTTGGCCCGTGTCAAACTTGGCAAGGCCTTCGTGTCCAAAACATCGAGGGGGGACGGGAAAAGCCCATAGTGAGTTGGAAACCCAACCTGGTGAGATTCTCCTAGGTTCAATGGGAAAAACAAGTAAATGTTACAACTGGTAAGAAAATTTTCATTCTTCCCTCCCTATGGTTTATGTCCTTATTTCTGCATGTATTTCAGTTCTTTTCATTCATTTAGAGACGGGAATGGTTGGAGTGTGCAGGCGAGCGATAGCGAAGGATATATTCACCGATCTGAGTGTGGTATTTCCATTTCTATAGGATGATTTGGGCTGAATCCTGAGAGCGCTCAGAATATTGGCTAGGCACATGGCGGTGCCGAGTTTCTCTGTAAATAGTTTCTCTGAAAGGAGTGTGTTTGGCATTTCCGGTTTGTCAACATGGTTCTTAGAAAAAACACTTTGTTCACTAAACAAAATTCCTAGATCAACTTTGAAATGCTTACTTTCATTATTCTAAAAAAGGGAAAAAATTCCATTCCTGGAGGGGTTTAATGCAACAGCCCTTCATCACTATGCGAATCAGCTATCCTGAACCATGAATCCAAGGTCCCCAGGGAAGGAATCGCACTCAGAGGAAGGGCAACTGCAATGAAAACAAAGCCATGAATGGTCCTTGAGAAAGCTTAGAAGAAAAAAGATACAAAGCTTTTCCCTTTATATACCCTAATTCCTTTTCAATTCATTCCTTCTCAGCTCACCGCCCCGTGGGGTTCCTGTTGTACTCTATCCCTTTCAGGATCGGCCTATCCAAATCCAATAGCCAATATCATAGTGGTGGGTGGTTGGATAGGAGGGACTGCTTTCAAAATCCTTCGATATACATTAAGTAGCTTTTCATTTGAATAACTAACATAATAGAATGAGAGTCAGAATGGTTTTTTCACATTGCAAAGCAGTCATTCATCTCGTTCTCATACATAGTTATTTTCTTTGATTTTCGTCAGACAATTATCGACCCTTGCAAAGCCCCCTTTCTAGCAACATCCTAATTCTGGGTGGGGAGCTATAAAGGAAAGAGCTATTGACCTGAGCTCCGCCCAGCCCATCTAATCTCACGAAAGAGAATTGAAGGGAATCACCTATACAAGCATCCGAACTCGCATTCTTATGCGGGTCATACCCCTGAAGAAGGTAAAGCAGCTCGGGAAGCTTCTTTCGTGCGTGCTTGCCTTATGAATTCTCGAGTCAATTATAGAGTGGTGGAACTCAGCTTATTTTATTAGGAGTTCGTTTAGTTACGAGCAAGAAAGGTCCGCTGCCTCAAAAGAAGCTCTCTTTCTTCCGCGCTTCTCTCTACTAAGAAGCCATTCTAGCACCAAAGAAGATTCTATTGAATTGTTATTGAAGTTGCGAAACTCTTTGTTGTAGTTGTCTTCTTTTGGGGCATCTACTATCAGGGCAAGTTCCAGTTTCTCTGGTTATTGAAATATCCGGGCCTTGGGCCAACCAACTAGTGCTATCGTTGAGGTACTTTCTTCGCCTGCTTTTCCATAGTTGTAGTTGGTGGGGTTCCCTCGTCTACTTTTCAGTTAAGGATTTGACTCTAGCCAATCTTGTCGGACTTCCTCGTCTACTGAAAACTGGCACCCGAATTGCCTTTGATGCAAACCATATACCGATCCTGGTACTTTCAGTCTTGAATTGACTTCGTCTGCCGAAGAAGAGTTAGTGAATCCAATACCAAAAGAAAGGTCCAATGTTTCTAAGTCCCCGAAGGTCTATCTTTTGGATCAAAAAGGCCTACTGTACACTTGTCTAAGAGAAAAGCAAGAAATCCTGCGTTCTAACGAGATTTTAGGACCCTGACGATAGACACCATCCATTAGTGGGTCTGTAAACGTGGCTTTTTGTTGACTTCTTTTGTTGGCTATCCGGTTCGATCTATCAATTCAAAGTCCCTTTCAATGGGACCTAAAGCAGGATACTGGCACAACGGAGACTTGCTCCTCCCTACTGGCTTTCTTTTCCTAAGGTTTTCACCGCTACTTAGTGGAAAAGAGTTGGATTAGTCTCCACCAGCGGCATTACCGACTCCAGAGTCAAATCCATAGTTTGATTAGTCCCACCAAAGGGAATCACTAATTAGGCTGGATTCTCCGTTCGGAATGTTTACGGTTAGGTCTGCATATGATGTGCAGAGAGTGGGGTATACTATCTTAAACTAATAAGTAGATCATAATAAATAGCAGCTTGTGGAAGTCGCTACGCGACTCCCTCTCCCGTTGGTCGCCTACATCTCCTCAAGGCGACAGACCATATTCAGTAAGAAAGAGGATGGATTTCCATTCAAGTCAAGGTGAGGCAGTTTCTTCTTTACCGCCCCGTGGGAAGAACCAATGGTTTAAGAATGGTTTATTCTCCGCACAGATCAAAAGACCCTGCCGAAGCTTTCAATTGCTGCAGGAAATGGAAGCTTAGATAGAGGCTACGGCACAAGAAGAAGAGAAATTGGGCTGAGCTGCGTAGCGAATAGCCCGTGGACGCCGAACTAGAAGCAGAGTAGGAAAACGATTCACCTAGAAAGCTATCAATGTGTGGGAATCCTTTTTTACGTGTGAGGCTTCTAATCCATCTTCGCGGTGTGCCTTCATCAGTAATGAAGAAAGAAAGCCTTATCGATCGCAATGAGGACTGAAGGCTGAGGTTTGACTCCATCAGTTGCTCAATTGTGGCCTAGATGATGCGAGAGTTCATCTTTTTGAGGAGCATCAGCTCTAATTGGAACAGACCTAGAATGGGCTTCAGACATAGATCCTGAATTAGATCCTAGCACAGATCCGGAATTGCCAGCATCAGCGGCTATTGGCATATGGATTTAGTACGGAAATGAATTCCTTTGAATTGGAAGAAAGAGGAATTGGATAGGTAGGAGGTCGGCTTTGAGCAAGCATCGAGGACTAATCCTATATTTCAAGTTAGGCGTAAGAGTGAGAGAAAACCATTCCCTTTGGTTGGGACGAGTTGAGCCTTGCTCAGTTGAATGTTTTTTCGTGACATCCATATAGAATACATATCTCATATCTCGTATATAGAATAGAATATAGAATAGAAAGAAACGAATGCGTCTACTCATAGATAGAGATATAGATATATTCAAGAATCAGATGCTCTTGATTTCTTTGACTTCTTCTTTAGCGATGTAACATCCTTAATCAACTAAATGAAAGTGAAAAATGAGTCATGGATAAAGCGACAAGCCGTGTTGCGAAGAGTACAACAGGAACCCCACGAGGCGATGAGCTGAGAAGGAATGAACTGAAAAGGAATTAGGGTATATAAAGGGAAAAAGCTTTGTATCTTTTTGCTTCTGAGCTTTCTCAAGGACCATTCATGGCTTTGTTTTCGTTGCAGTTGCCCTTCCTCTGAGTGGGATTCTTTCCCTGGGGACCTTGGATTCATGGTTCAGGATAGCTGATTTGCATAGCGACGAAGCCCCTAGAGGACGAAGCATGGCTTATGTGCAAGACCTTACCCGTTCTGCCTTCTACCGCATCAACTTGTTGTAGCTACGCTTCTCTTTCTTTCACTATTCCCACCTAGCAAGCGGAGGCGTGAGCTTGATTTGAGTGAGAATCAAACTTCGCTCCGCGCAACTATGATCTCTGAGCTTTCCTTTTGAGATTCATAGTTGCTCACCTTCTGAGCCTCTTTCTAGTTGCTCATCCCCTTTGTTTGGGGCCAATCGCCTTACGGCTCCCTTTTCAGGGCTCTTCGTCGCTATCGCGACTCACTTACTACATACCCTTACGGGAGATTCACTCTGATTTGGGTCGCGTAGCGATGCTTTGATAAGAAAAGAAAGTCTCGAAAGCCGGAGCGCGCTAGTTGTAGTTTTCTCGCTTGCCCATCTGAGCTACATCCCCTTTTTTCACCATTACCAACTACCTAATCGGATCATCTCATTTCGTTTGCTGATAGGAGCATTCTACAGAAGGTAATTCAAGCTTGGATTCGATAGAAAGTCTAAAGACAAAGGACCTAATCTAATTTGCTTTCTTCGCATAGGCGCGTAGCGAAGAAGAATCTAGATCTTTATTATAGCAAGGTGCCCTTCATCTTTGCTTTGATACAGATAAGCGAAGAGTCTCTTTTGAGAAAAACAAACCTATACTCTAATGATTGCTGTGCGTTCTTAGATCAGAAAGCACATCTAATCTAGTTCCGAGGTTGGCCTAACCTAACTGACACGCTTCTCGGGTTTTCCGACCTGCGTAAAGCGTCTTTCTTGCTCGGTGATCAGTCAATGAAGTCATTCTGGATCCCTGACTCGTCTCATTCTGGGCCAAAGGCCTCTGAACCATTTGGTCCAATCTGTCTGGGCATGGTCCCTTCTCTTGATCTACTTCGGTTACAACTCGATAGTGAGTCGAGAGGGTCAAGTAAGGGATTGGGTTGAGAGGTGCTGAAAGCCTTCTATATACGAAATATTAGCTAACGGCCGTATGGCATCTATCCATGCTTCAGTTTTAGAGACTGAGGGCTTGGATCGGGGTCCCAGGTCAATTGATACATCCACGAGTTCGAGGTCACAACGGAATAATGCAAGACTTGCATCCGCAGGGATCACTCGAGCGATAGTGAGAGGTGATCCATGAAATGCTCGACTAAAAGGAGAGGATGCGAGAGCTCTCAGAAGAAAGAAGAAGATGCTCTTGCTTTTTTGCTTTTCCTCTCGCTTCGCTCGAGCGGCTTCGCACCTTCTTCTTTAGCGATGTAAATCCATCGGGCAGTAGATTTTAGACAGGAACCATTGCCCATCGCCTATTTCTATATGCTCACCCCCAATCTTGCTTGGACTAAATGAAAATGAAATAGGGCTCTTCGTCGCTAATTTGTTTTCTTTCTAGTTGCTCACCTACTATCTTGCTTGGACTAAATATGACCCTCTCGATTAGATCGGGTCGCCTTCAGTCGCGGGCTCCTCATAATCTATTCTGGATTGGCAGGGAAGGATATATTGGTCTATGCTCAAACCCAAACGATTGATACATCTATGTATCATGTACTTGGAGGCTTGAAAGTCTTGGGATGACTCGTTGTGAGCTCCACGTAACTATCGCTCGCCTGACTTTCACACGTTCCGGGGCGTGACTCCACCACTTCCTACAAACCATCTTCAGCCCGGTTCTCTAAAACCGGACAAACCCGACTACTAGCTACTTCTCGAGGTTTAGAGTAGCGTCTTTTTCTATATTCTAGATTAGTTATTAGTTGGAGTGGGGGAAGGCAGATCAAGATTCTATTCAGAAAGGCTGTAATATTGTTATATCCTCATTTCGAGACATTGCACCTACATAAGTGCAAGTTTACCCTAATGATACTGGACCGATCCACTCCATACAAGATGGAATTACCCCATTCGATAAAAACTCCAGAAAGAGGCTTAGCCCGTTAATGAAAGAAAAGACCAACCTGGGAATGAGTGATACACAGATCCACCAACAACAATAGTGAAAGTCTGAGCTTTAAGCCGCCAGAAAAGAAAGTACGCAGCACTACTTACTTGAATACCAATCCGAGTTGCGATCATCTCTTCTCGAAAAAAGAGAGATATAGGACTAGGAACACCGTAGGCCAACTTCCTTATAAGCGGTGAATACGACTTCTTTCCCAATAACTAGAGCCAAACTGAACGCACGATTTATGAACAAAAGCTTCGCAAGCACATCAGCCCATTCTTTCTTGTCTTTGTCCCTCGGGTGGTGGCGTGCTAGCAGCGCGACCTCGCACACATCGACAAAGTCCATTCTCTTTAAGTGAGTGACGTCGTCGTTATCTACGTCCATTCCACTTGTCCACTTGACCGATCTAACCTGTTGACCGAGCGCTTTCTGCTTCTCGGGTGTTTACCCATCTCCAAGCTTTACGGTTTCTTTAGCCGATTTATTCAAGGTTAGATAGCAGCAACCAGGGAAAAAACGTTGTAACTTTCTTTCCCTTCCTAAACTTCCCGGATAAGTGGCTTCTACCCCTACAAATAGGTAGACACCGGTAATGGGAAAGACGACCCTTTCACGGTTAGAAATGGAGCTACTTTTTCAGGTGATTACCCGTATAAAGCTACAAACCTAGTGGCCGAGGCGAGGGAAAGCGTCTCATGCCCAGACTCAAGGCCTTGTCTCCCTTGCCAACTAAAGAGGCCTATTAGGTTAGGGTTTCTGCACCGTCTTGCTAATTCATCTCCAAGGAGGGCAGGCTCTACAAGACCTCGACCTAAGCGTCATCCCACGTCTTTCTTCTTGGAAAAAACCAATTGACTAAAAAAGTGTTCTGGAAGCGAGTCTCTCTATAGCTCTCCTAACCTAAGACCAGAGGAATTGAGTATCGCGATCTATCTCACTAGTGTGATTTATCTCTAGTCGATTTCTCGTTTAGCCGTTGTTCGTGGATAAATAGAGCTTGTGCTATTCTCTACGCCTTCTTCAGCATCGAACTATTGAGCTAGTAGCTCTAGAACACCCTCAGAAAATCTCATCTCAGAAGGTAACCGAGCTAGCACACAGAGATAGAGCTATCAGTTAGCCGCGAAGGCAAAAGAGTTCGGTTTAGCATTGTTCCGGGTTGTTTTTTCTGAATCTCGAGATTCAATCGGTGCAGGAGCTGCTATGGGTTCCGCTATTTCACCAGTTATTTCTGAGTCTGTTACTAAGGAGCTACTCACAGACTATAACGAAGCGCTATTTCACCAGTTCCTTCTTGCCTTTTGCTTATCTTCGGATCTCTCCTAAATGGCAAGGCAATAAGCCACTTCGAAAGAAAGAGAAGAAGGACTTTTACTTGGAAAGGAGTTCATAATTGAAATCCTTCTTGTTCTTTCTGTTCTTCTCTTTTTGGGCTCTTGCACTTCCTGGCGTAGATAAAGTGCTTCCTTTTCCGGCTAGAAAGCAGATGAGAAAGCAAAAATCTTTAGCCAACTCCGGAAATTAGACTAGAGGTCTTGCTTTGCTTGCCGTCGTCGAAAAAGGAGCTTCACTTCTCTTTCTAGCAGACACAAAGACAGAACACAGAGAATGAGATTCGGACTGGACTGGGAAAACTCATCGCCACCGCTCTGATTCTTTGAGTGGAAAGTTGCTGGAGCTTCACGAAACGTGTCAGGGCAAACTAGCTTCGAAGACGATTTAGCTCGTTCTACTCGTCCTAGTGGTAGAGCTCTTTGTAGGATGAGGGCTTTGCGGCTTGACTCTGACCGGGAAAGCTTTCCGGGACAAGAGATTCAAAGGGTTTCATATTCATAGTCTTAGATAAGTTCGTCCTTATTCTTTCCATTTTCGTTTGAACAAATAGAAGACAAAGAAAGCTCATCTTGGTATACCAGGGGGACTCCCATACAGATTTTCTGAGAACTCTGTTTCCTTAGCTCATTCAATGCATCAAATCTATCGCTTCTCCTTATCCAGTTGAGCGACCCCTCAGAATGTCTTTCTATACCCCTCAGATAGTTCTCGAGAAGTCCTGATAGCTCTCGAGAACTCAGTTTCTAGTTCTCGAGAACTAAAGTTACTTCTCGAGAAATGTAAGTCAAATTTTTCAGAAAATTATGTTAAGTCCAGATCGGCCGGATTTTCAAATGACTTGACGTGATTGGTCCACGTGTCATCATTAATATCTTTTCTAGACGTTAAGGGTAATCCTATATAAAGTCTTTTCGTTAAGACAAAACCCTAACAATTACAAGGAGCGGATTTCCGTACATTCTAAATTTTTGGATCGGCTTTCTTTCTCCAAGAAGAACAATATTCTGAAGCCGCCGCTGCCGCCCTACATGAGATCGATGTTTCTGCTTTCGATCAAGAAAGACCTTCCGATCAAGGAATCTTCTTCCTCTCCTTGATCGAGTAGGTCCTAAGTCTTCTCAGGTCAGATCTACAGAGGTTCTTCTTCTACATATTCTGAAAAAGCCGTCAAGTTCAGAAGAAGACCTAGAGTTCAATATTTCCAGATCTGAGAGAAATTTTTGTTTGTATTTTCAAACCTCTTTGTAAATCTTGTAGGAGAATATTCTCCGAGTGTAGGAGCGTTGTTCTCCGAGTTGTAGGAAGTTTTCATCTTTCGAGTGTAGATCCATTTGGATCGAGTTTGTAGGAACTTGGTTCTGAGGCATAGGATTGTTTTCAATCCGAGATAGTAGAGTAGCCGAGTCTAGTGATTTGCTAGATCGGTGAGGTAAAGTGGACGTACCCAAGATTGGGGAACCACTATAAATCTTCTTGTCTTTCTGTGATTGCTTGATTTCTTGTGCTAGATCGTTAAAATTTTTATTTCGCAAATAGACGCACGATTCACCAATTCACCCCCCCCCCTCTAGGTGATTTAGGTTGACAACTTTACACTTTCAATTGGTATTAGAGGGAGGTTGGTCATTAAAAGGTTAACACCTTGATCAATTTCCTCTCGAAAGTTATCATTTGGGTATTCAAGCAATGGATACGGCCAAAGATTTTGCCAAGGTTCCCCTGTGCATAAAGAATAACTTTCCCATGTGGAAAGAGAGAATCAAATTTTTCATGGAAGCTGTGGACCCCCGGATCTTCATGATTGTTGAAGACGGTCCTTATGTCCCCATGACTACCTCCACTATAGATCCAACCAAGAAGGTTCCTTAGAAATTGATGGATCTAGATAAGGACGAGATTGCACTTGTCTCTTTGGACAAGAAAGCTAAAAATATTATAGCAAGTGCAGTCGATGACTCGATGCTGCAGAATCTGATTCACTGCCAATCGGCTAAGGAGATGTGATAGTCTCTAGTAACTCTGATGGAAGGTACTGAAGAAGTGAGGGATGATAGAAGATCCCTACTAAACCAGAAATATAAAGCCTTTAGGCAAGGGTCAAAGGAGACCATTGTAGATACTTTTGAAAATTTCTTCAAGATAGTAAATGGACTAAGAGTGTATGGCCGAGTCTTCACTAATGGGGAGCTGAATGATAAGTTTCTGAGGTCTCTCACAAAGGAATGGGACAACAAAGTCTGTGCCATTCGGGAGTTTGGCAGACTAGCTGAAATAGACCCACAGAATCTATTTGGCAAGCTGATGTCCTATGAACTGCAGATCAATTCCAAGAAATGCTGAAGAAGAGAAAAGTCGCTTCTCTTCAAAAGAGAAGTCTGTTGCATTAAACGCTGACAGTTCAAGAAAGGGAAAAGCTGCCTCACCAGCACCTGCTCAAGAAGTGAGTTAAGAAGAAAACTCTGAGCCAAGCACCTCGGGGTCATAACTATTTGAAGGAGAGTTCTCTTTGCTCTCATGGCAGTTCAAGAAATTCTTGAACAAGAAGAAGCAGTGGAGAGACAAGGATGCCTCATACAGAAGATCAAGACATGACGGTGATCAGCGAAAAAAGGCTCGAGTAGCCATGACAGGTATAACTCTAAACAGAACAAATAAATTTTTACTGACATTGTTTGCTACTGCTATAAAAAACCACTTCATGTCATAGCTGACTGCCCCCACAAGAAGAAGGAGGGTAACAGAAGAGAGGAAAAGAAGTCCTCATACCATATGAAGAGGACAGAGAAGAGCCTGTTGGCCAAGAAGGGCAAGACTCTCATCAACTTCGACTCATCTGAGTCGAGTGAAGAAGAGGAAGCCTACTTTGGGCTCATGGCTCAATTAAATTACAAACAAGAGCCCCAGTTCACTAGGGAGGTAAAATCTCACACTCCTCTCTTTGAATCTGAAAGTTCTGATCATGATCATGAGGACAACTCTTCTGAAGATGAGTCTGAACTTATTGCCCAGTAAAAGGAGTTAATCAAGACTTACGACATATGTAACCGAGTCATGAAAACTCAGGCAAAAGAGATTAAGTCTCTAAAGGCTATTGAGAGCAGCTTGAGAGAAGAAGTCGCTAAGACTGACTCTCTTCAAGAGAACTTCAATCTTGCTATTGAAAAATACAATCAAGCTCTTAAGCACCTCGACCTTAAAGAGAAAATCATCAAAGAGTTGGAAGAACAACTCGAAGCTGAAAAGAAACTTGTTGAAAGTTTCTCCAAGCCCAAGAATGTTCTTCCACTCATTACTAAATTCTCAGCTAAGGCCCAAGGAGCTGGACTAGGCCATGTTGACACTCCTAGTAAATCTTCTAGGAGAAACAAGGCTCAACGGATAAATAAGGCCACCAAGAAGGCCTTGGTCAAAGAAAAAGGGAAAGCCCTTCTGGATCAGACTATCTTTAAGAAAGTTATCTTTCCAACAAATAAGTTTGATCTGGACTCGTCCTATGGTCACTTGACCAGGTCTACTTATGTAGAGCCAAAGTCTCAGTACCAAGGAAGGACTCGCCCTCGGAACTTTGGTGAGAGTGTCTTTAAGGCACCTATGAAGAAGTGATTCTTCAGGGCTATGGTTCTTATATTCATAGCCACAACTTCAAGAAAGTACCTAAAGTAAAGCCTGTTGGGGAAAGGCCTCCGAAGAAGAAGAAATCATATGACTGCCATCACCATGAAGCTTCCTCCTCCAAGAATGCTACCCCTGCTAGACCACAATCTCAAAAGGTCAACCAGGAGTACATAAGGCAAAGATACAACAGGTTTGACTGTTAGTGCTGTGACAAAATTGGTCATTTTGCCATCGATTGTTGGTTTAATACCAGGAAGGTTACTACTCCTCAAGTTGGCAACATGAGATTGACCACTCAGAATGCTAATCTTCGTAGGGGGAGTGTTTTAAACCGAGACCAAGGACCCAAACATGTTTGGGTTCCTAAGGCAAAGTGATCATGAATGCAGGTATGTCCAAAGGCCACCAAAATACCTATCTGTTACATGGAAAGTGGATGCTCTTGGCACATGACCGGGACAAGAAGCCTACTCCAGAATTTCACTTCAGCCTGCAATGGACCAAAGGTCATCTTTGGAGGTTCAGACCGAGGTATAACTAAAGGCTACGGTATGATCACTAACGGTATTGTATCCTTTTCAGATGTAGCTTATGTGGAGGGATTGGAACACAATCTCATAAGCATTAGTTAACTATGCGACAACGGATACATAGTTGAGTTCCATGCTGACAAATGCTTGATAAAGTCTGTTGACAATATGGAATCAATTCTATCAGACATTCGAAGCAGGAATATATTTTGCTTAAATTTCACTTGTATAAATTCTTCTACACCAGTGTGTCTTTTGGCAAAAGATAGTGCGTCTCTTGGTGACCAATGACACAAGAGGGTAGCACATATTAATTTTAAAACAATTAATAAATTATTCTCCCATAACTTAGTACGTGATGCTCCAAATGTCAAGTATGTCAAAGAGAGATCTTGTCATGCATGCGTAAAAGGCAAGCAAACAAGGGCTGCATTATACGCAAAAACTCTAATAGGTGTTTATACCTACTTCATATGGACTTTTTCGGTCCACTACAAATAAGAAGCTTAGGAGGTAAGGATTATATATTGGTAATTGTTGATGACTACTCGCATTTTGCGTGGGTGTTCTTTCTGAAACACAAGTCAGATACCTTCGATATCTTTACAAATTTTGTCTGGCAGGTCCAGAATGAATACAACTGTTCCGTAGTCAAAATCAGAAGTGACAATGGAACGGAGTTCAAATCTGGGGCCATGATAGAATTTTGTGAAAGCCTAGGTATCTTTCATGAGTTTTCCTCTCCTCGTACTCCACAGCAAAATGGAGTAGCTGAGAGAAGGAATAAAACACTCATAGAGGCCTACAAAACTATGTTGAGTGATGCTTCACTACCGGAGTAATTCTGGGCTGAAGCCGTCAACATTACATGCCACGTGCAAAATCGAGCCCTCATAAACAAGAATTATGATAAGACACCTTATGAATTTCTAAAAGGCAGGAAACAAACAGTTTCATATTTTAGAATTTTTGGCTGTAAATGCTTCGTGCTTAACAATGGTAAGTATCTTACTACCAAGTTTAGTGAGAAAAGTTTTCAAGGTATTTTTGTAGGATATAGTAGCCATAGTAAGGCATACAGGATTTTTAATAGAAAAACTCTGGTCGTAGAAGAATCAATACATGTTGTATTTGATGAGACGAGCTTGCTGCAAAGCAAATCTTCTAGTGTGCTTGTTGAAGATGCAGGCACAAGGCTTAAAGAGATCAGCTTGGAGGAACCGACCGAAAGTAAAGATGAAAAGTTCATCAAGATCACCTCTCCAACCCCTATTGGAGATGTAGAGGATCAAGATGAAAATATTGTCCAAATTGATGAAGTCACTCCAGTGGCTGAAGAAGTCCCAGATGCGAGGAATCTGGAGCTCAGACATCTGAAGGATCACCCAATGGACTAGATCATAGGTGATCCCCTGGATGGTGTCAGAACTCCTCGAGGTACAACCAACGATAATTTATATTTAAGTTTTCTCTCACAGGTTGAACCAAAGAAGTTTGAGGAAGCAAACTCAGACGCATCATGGATCTTGGACCTGAAAGAAGAATTGAATCAGATCAAGCACTGCAAAGTTTGGAAGCTTGTTCTAAGACCTAAAGTAAAGAATGTCATCGGAACGAAATGGGTCTACAGGAACAAGTTGGACGAGAATGGGATAATCATCAAGAACAAAGCCAGACTCGTCGCCAAAGGATATCTTCAAGAAGAAGGGATCGACTTCGACCAAACATACGCTCTAGTGGCAAGACTGGAGGCCATCAGACTATTCCTAGCTTATGCTGCATTGAAGGGGTTCACTGTCTATCAAATGGACGTGAAGTCTGCCTTCCAAAATGGTGACATAAAGGAAGAGGTGTACGTGGAACAACCCCCAAGTTTTGTTGATCCTAATTTTCCTGAGTATGTTTATTTATTATCAAAAGCATTGTACGGTTTGAAACAAGCTCCTCGAGCTTGGTACGAAACGCTATCTACCTTTCTCCTCGAGAACTAGTTCACAAGGGGAAAGATAGATAAGACATTATTTCTTAGGGAAATTAAAGGCAAGATTTTGCTAGTGCAAATCTATGTCGACGACATTATTTTTGGTTATACAGACTACAACCTCTGCAAAAAGTTTTCTAAACTTATGCAAGGGAAGTTTGAAATGAGTAGTATGGGAGAGCTGAAGTATTTCTTAGAACTTCAGGTGAAACAATCTGAAGATGGAATTTTCATCTCTCAGACTATGTTAACCAAGGAGTTGATTAAGAAATTCGAAATAGTGAGTGCAACCTCTATGAGGACTCCAATGGCCTCAGCTATGTCTTTGGACAAGGATGAGAAAGGGAAACCTTTTGATGAAACCAAGTACAGAAGCATAGTTGGATCCTTGCTCTACCTTACTGCTAGTAGACCAGACATAATGTTCTCTACATGTGTCTGCGCTAGATTCCAAGTGAACTGTATGGAATCTCACTATGCTGCTGCAAAGCGGATTTTAAGATACCTTAAAGGTACACCGAATCTTGGCTTATGGTACCCAAGAAGTAATGACAGCGAACTAATTGGTTTTTCATATGCAGACTTTGTAGGTAACAAAGATGACAGGAAAAGCACTTCCGGGACATGTCAGTTCCTTGGAAGAAGGCTTATCTCATGGAGCAGCAAAAAACAAAATTTTGTCGCAATCTCAACGGTCGAGTCAGAATACATTTCTGTCGGCAGTTGTTGTGCACAGTTGCTGTGGCTAAATAACCAGCTAGAAGATTACAATATTAAGGTCAAAGACATTCCATTGTTCTGCGACTCATCCAGGGCGATGGCAATCACAAACAAACCAGTCTCACACAGCCAGACAAAGCTCATCGAGCTTAGATATCACTTCATATGGGAGCATGTGGAGCAAGGGGATGTGGATCTGCAGTACGTGCCAACAGATTGGCAAGTTGCAGATATCTTCACGAAGCTGCTGGACGAGACCAAGTTAAATTTCTTCAAAACTAGAATTAGGATGCTAAACAAAGAAGAATAAGTCACAGGAAATCAGTTTAAAGCTCAAGAATCAAGGATACCTCAAAAAGGTCAGAAATTTCTCAAGAGGAAGGTAGCTCTCAAAAACTAAGTATACCTCTCGAAAAGTGAAGTAACAGTTCTCGAGAACTTAGACTACTTCTCGAAAACTTTTGATCTGTCTCTCAAGAAGTCTCTTAAGCTCTCGAGAACTATATAATACTTCTCGAAAAGTATACTGACAGCTCTCGAGAACTTACCCTACTTCTCGAGAAATGCCCGTCTTCTTTTCGACTTATGTTTAAATTCTTCTATTTTGAAAACTCGCTTGATTTCAGTCCTAACCCTAGATTAATTAGACACTTAATTGACATTACTAGGATTATATATATATAAAAAGTTTTAGAAATCAATAATCAACCGACATTTCAAATTTCCTCTTCTCGAAAACTCTTCGTCTTCCGCCGACAAAAAGCTTCATCACAGCCATCGTCTTGCGCTATGTCCGTCGCCGCCGTCAGCGTCCATGGTGCAAAGTTCGAAAATAGGAGTCGGTAGTAAACTCGTCGTCGCAGGGATTGCAGACATTTTTGATGACTTCAAGAACTTGCTCCTTCTCCTGGAAACAGCCGGTCTGATGTTCGTTCTCTCAGAACCCTGCAAGATTTCATTTCCAGATGTAGAGGAATTCTTCAGGAATGCCAAGGTGAGGAGAAATGGTACATTTTTGAAAACTAAAGTCAGGGGGATCAAAATCAAGTTAAATAAAACCAGAGTTTCAAAGCTCCTAAAGCTGCCTGTTGTGGATGAAGAGGGCGACCTAACACTTGAAGATTATGACAGAACTTACTCTTTCTGTGGAGTTTCTGTGGATTTCATCTCTTTAAGGAGAAATCTCTTCAATGATGTAGGAAAGCTTCAGGTAGATTTAATTGGAAAAATCTTATGGTGCAGAACAGGGTCCATTTTTTTCATAAACAATGACCTATTTGGTGTTATGACAGCTATTATCTGCAGAAAGAAATTTCAATATGGAATGATGGTATTTGAATTGATCAGGGATAATATTCAGGCTCCCAAGTTTGCAAGGATAATTTCTCTGTTGCTGAGTGAGATTGACCCAGTCACCTTCAAAACTTCTAAAGGTACTCAGATCCATCACCTGAAAAAGATTTCATTGGCCTCCATCCAAAGATAGGAACTCAAGCTGAAGAATTCCAAGCAGTTAGCTAAAGAACTTGCAGCTTCTGCCTCTTAGGTCTTGACCCCATCTCCCTCCTCTCATCATGTTGCTAAATAATCTGGTGCATCAATTGAGGGGGAGCCTACATCCTCTATTCCTATTGTCAGACCTACTCCTTCCTCTCCAGCCAGATCAGCAAGAAGATCTCCTCTCAAAAGCCCAATGAGATCTCCAATCAAGAGCCCTATGGCAGATTCTACAGATGCCACCCTATCAGATGTTCCAGGAAAGGGAATCCCTCAAGGACACAAATGCAACAATTGATAGCATGATTGAAGAACTCATTTCAGATGAACCACTTCCTCCCCTTAACAAAGAAACCTCTGCAGAACCTTAAAAAGAACCTTCTCCACCATCCTCACACCAAGCTACTCAACCTCCTTCTCCCTCTCCAAGGAAAGAATATACTCCACCAGAGACCATTCCTCCCTCTAAAGAGGATGAGCCAGAACCTGAAGAGGTGGAAGCCCCTCTCAGGAACCTTGACTTCTCCCTCCCAAGATTTGTTGATGAGGAGGTTGATACACTATCTCACACTGTAAGAGCCCAGAGCTTTGTGGTAATAGAAGAAATTCCTCCATGGAAAGCACCTCCTCCACCTCAGATTGCTACACCTAGTGCCACTCCTACTGCCATTGTTTCTTCCACTCCTGCTGTTGCTGCTACAGCTGTAAGTTTAGATATTCTATCTAAGATTGAAGGTATGATTGCTGCCCAAAGGCAATATTTTGATGAATCTCTCAAGTTAGTCAAAGATCAGGTCACCTCTCTAGAAAAGGAAATGGGCGGAGGGTTTGCAGGGATCAGAAACAACACAGATTCTCTTAAAGAGTTGTTCAGAATTGGTGGCAAAGCCATAGACCACATCATTACAAGTATTGGTCAGGTCATGGAACAGTCTATCACATTGGAAAATAATCAAATTCAGTTGGAAAAGAAAGCTCAAGAACTTGTAATGAAAATCTGTGAGAAAGTAGGAATATTCAAAGAAGACACCATAGGAAAGCTTTGTGTAAAAATCAGAAAGGGGGAGAGTTTAGTGAAAGAACAAGTGGAAAAACTTACTGCAGATGCAAAATCACTCTGGAATGAGAAATTGACTAAGATAAATAAGAATATTTTAGATCAAATCCAATCAGTGAAATTCCACACTTATGACACTACAGTCTGGATGCACTACAAAATATTCCCTGACTTTCAGGCTGATCCTATCTTATTCCTCATCACCTGAACCCCCTTGCTGAAGGTCAATCTAGCCAAATGCCTCAACCTCAAATGCCTACTTTTTCTCCAAGGCTAGAAGATCAGGATCCTCCTCCTGCTTCCTATGACTAGGTTTGGGATGATATTATTCCTCAAGATTTACCAGAAATCCACACCTCTAAGAAGATAAAGTATGGAGAAGGTCCATCTGCAAGGAAATATGTTCCCCAGCCAGATGCAGAGAAAAGGAAAGCAAAGGAGTTTGCTGAAGTTTGGAGCCCCACTTCTAAAAGCTTAATTCTTGACACTCTCAAATTAGTGATGGACTTTAATGAGAACGGGAATCTCCACTACAGCTCCTCTGAGTGGGAATTATATGAGAAGTTCATGACCAAGAGAAGAATATATGATAGAGAGTTTGGCAGGAATAATCCCAAAGCTCCTCCTAAGTCTCTAAGGTTCTATCCTAAGCCCTTCAGCTATCAGAGAAGACAGCAGGAGAAGCAGGACAGACAACATCGAAGCAAAGAACGAACTCTTGTTGATATGTTTTTGAGAATTTGGATGAAATGGTTGTTGATTAGAAATCTAAAACATTACATATATACAATTCCTAGTTTTGCCTAATTGTGTGTTTAATTAATCTCTTATTGCATTTAGATTAAATTATTCTCTTCCAGTTCTTTCTTTATTGTGATAATTCACCTTAGTGTAGAGGGTTCTGACTTCTACAAATAGGGGGAGATTGTTGGGTACTGCATCCACAATAACCCAGATTTGCATGAAGTCACCCTTGAACAAAGATGAATTAAGTTGTATTTGATATCCTTGTTTAGCTGTGTTTGCAGATTATCATTGCTAAGTGTAGACCGATGTCAGTATACAGTGGGTCATGAACACAGGACCATACAGTGTAATCCCTCACTGTGTGATCCAAGGTGTTGACTCATGTGTAGCCTCTCCATTGGGATACACTTCATATTCAAACCTCGGATCATGGAATGAAGATTGGACTCTTGAAGAGAAGAGAAAGGTTTTTTTTTCTAAAGTTCAGAAAATTCTCTAAGTCCACTTCTCGAAAAGTGTCTCTTAGTTCTCGAGAAGTCCTTAGAGTTCTCGAGAAGCTTTGCTTTAAAGTTCTCGAGAAGTGCTTAGAGTTCTCGAGAAGCTTAGCTTCAAAGTTCTCGAGAAGCCCCAGCTTTTGGTTCTCGAGAAGTCTTCTTTGTTCTCGAGAAGTCTTGGCCAGTTCTCGGGAAGTCTCCATAGTTCTTGAGAAGTCCAACTTGTTCTAGAGAAGCTTGGCTTAAGTTCTCGAGAACTGCCAGCCCTATTTCTCGAATAATCAAAAAGTTGCCTCAGAAATTTCTTTTAAGTGTTAGTTCTCAAGAAGTCTCCATAGTTCTCGAGAAGTCAGTTAGTTCTCGAGAACTCAGCCTTTTGTTCTCGAGAAGTCCAGATATCTTCTAAGTAGTATAGTTCTCGAGAAGTTCTGATAGCTCTCGAGAACTCAGTTTCTAGTTCTCGAGAACTAAACTTACTTCTCGAGAAATGTAAGTCAAATTTTTCAGAAAATTATGTTAAGTCCAGATCGGCCAGATTTTCAAATGACTTGATGTGATTGGTCCACGTGTCATCATTAATGTCTTTTCTAGCCATTAAGGGTAATCCTATATAAAGTATTTTCGTTAAGACAAAACCCTAACAATTACAAGGAACGGAATTCCGTACATTCTAAATTTCTGGATCGGCTTTCTTTCTCCAAGAAGAATAATATTCTGAAGCAGCCGTCGCCGCCCTACGTGAGATCGATCTTTCTGCTTTCGATCAAGAAAGACCTGTTCATCAAGGATTCTTCTTCCTCTCCTTGATTGAGTAGGTCCTAAGTCTTCTAAGGTCAGATCTACAGAGGTTCTTCTTCTACATATTCTGAAAAAGCCGCCAAGTTCAAAAGAAGACCTAGAGTTCAATATTTCCAGATTTGAGAGAAATTTTGTATGTATTTTCAAACCTCTTTGTAAATCTTGTAGGAGATTATTATCCGAGTGTAGGAGCATTGTTCTCCGAGTTATAGGAAGTTTTCATCTTCCGAGTGTAGATCCATTTGGATCGAGTTTGTAGGAACTTGGTTCCGAGGAGTAGGATTGTTTTCAATCCGAGATAATGGAGTAGCCGAGTCTAGTGATTTGCTAGATCGGTGAGGTAAAGTAGACGTAACCACGATTGGGGAACCACTATAAATCTTCTTGTCTTTCTGTGATTGCTCTATTTCTTATTCTAGATCATTAAAATTTTTATTCCGCAAATAGACGCATGATTCACCTATTCACCCTCCCTCTAGGTGATTTAGGTTGACAACTTTACACTATAAGTGGACAAGGCACAAACACATGTGCCCATCATAAATGCATTCCTCCATCCGTCTTCCATAGCACTAGAACCAACTTCCTCTTTATCTACACCATGCCCCGGTTGCAACTTTACCTTACAGTCCTTCCTGAAGTGACCCAGCTGGTCACATCTGAAACATTTGAGCCATTCCTTCTACTTCCAATCATGCGTAGGATTATAACTCCTATCTTGCTAATATGAAGTTGAAGGGACATCGTCAGCAGCAGTCTTCATCTTCTTCTCCCATCTCTTCTTCTTCTCTGAGAAGAGTGACTCATTATCTCCTTCAGAGATAGTGAATTAAGCAACCTATTTAGCTAAGCTCTCTTGTGAAGCTAGCAGGTTCTCCAGCTCCAGCAAAGATGACTCAGTGACCCAACCATGAACAGAAGTGACAAAGGTTACATAGTCCTTCCGCAAACCAAAAATTATGTGCCTCTTTAGCTTCACTTCCGAGATAGGCTTATCAGGGTCTAACATTGAAATCTCAACACACAAGTTCTTCATCTTCAGTAAAAACATTGAGATGGGCAGATCTCCTTGAATAGCCCTTGCCAACTCATTTTATAGGAATTGTAGCCGAGCTACATTATTCCTATTGAACAACCCATCACGGGAAGTACAAATCTCCACAGCTGACCGACATTCGATGATGTGGTCGAAGAGTTTCATTGATATAGCCCGCTTGAGAGTATACTCTTCCTTCGTGTTTGCCTTCCTCCAAGCTCTTACCGCTTCAACATTTCCAATAGCAGCTGTAAATTCTTGCCTGTCATCTCCTATAACATCCCATTTCCAGCTAGACCCCTAGGAGTGGTTTTGTCATGACTAGGTCATGACAAAACCCTAAGAAGCCCAAGAAGATCAAGTGAGCTTAGGCATGAAGGTGGAGATCACCATGGTTTTCAAATAGTAGAATTCTAAATACTAGTTTAGGATGACCATAGGGCTTCACCATCACTCCATGACCCCACCACAATATCCCTAAATTATTGGAAGGTCCATTAGAGCCCTAAGGGTCCATTGAAATCAACCCAAAGTGGTCAAATTGACCTAAGACCACCATAGGACTAAATTGGGCAAGGTGCCCTAACTATGGGCAATGTGCCCCTAATATGCCCAACTAACCCTACCTAAGTCTTCCTAGACCTTAAGTGAGGTCAATGGGTCACGAAGGACCCATTGGGGACAACCCAAGAGGCTAAGTTAACCCAAGTCAAATCTAGCCCCAAAGTGGTCAAAGTGCCCTTACTAAGGGTCAAGTGACCTCCAAGGTGCCAAGTAAACCATACCCAACCCTACCTAGACCTTAGGGGAAGCCAATGGGTCATCAAGGACCCATTGGGGTCAACCCAAATGGTCAATTTGACCAAGGTCAACTCAATCCTTGAAATATGTCAAATTTGCCCAAATGGGCTAACTCAAGCTCAAGCCCATTTCTCCCACTTGGGCTAACCCCATCCTAATTATTAATAATGATTTTATGGGCTGCCAATATGCTAGAGAGATGAGCAAATTCGTTCTTAGAAATTAGGAGAGAGAAAATGAGAGTTTCATGTATTTATAGAGAGAGAAAGTGGCTTAAAGAGAGCCATTAATGGCTTTGGAAGACCAAGGGGCCTCCTTCCTTCATCCCAAAGG
This sequence comes from Platanthera zijinensis, assembly GCA_039513925.1. Classification (NCBI taxonomy): domain Eukaryota; kingdom Viridiplantae; phylum Streptophyta; class Magnoliopsida; order Asparagales; family Orchidaceae; genus Platanthera; species Platanthera zijinensis. Next base: position 170,805,863 of record CM077082.1, on the reverse strand, counting down.
CTTGATTCATCTCCCTTGCAAGGCGTTTTCCAGGCTGTGCAAGGCTGGAAACAATGAACCCAAGCCATGGCCGAAATCCCCATTTATGACCATAAATGGCTTTGAAGCCATGACCCTCCCTCTCCCCCATTTGGCTCTTTTAAAAGCATCCCAAGGCCAAGAGAATTCGTTTCCACCATCCAACTGAAGAAAACAAGGGAGTTCGTTGTAGCATTGTAGAGCATCGGAAGGCTCCACCGTATGCCGTGGCGCACCACCACCAAACCCGTCGGCAAGCACGGCTAAAGGTTCTCCTGTACTCCTTCTTCTATGGATAGATCTTAGGAATCAAATAGGATAGAAATCGGGCTCAATTGAGACGGATCGTGCGAAAAAAATTTCAAAATTTTCATGGTTTTTATACCACTTGGGTTCGCCGGAAACCGCCCCTCCGGCGGCCATGCCGCCGCCCGATGATAGCCCCACCTCAACGAAGGTGGTGGCGGTGGTGGCCGACCAGGGAGGTGGCTGGGTGGCCGGGAAAAAGGGCTGGAATATGCTCCAGGTCGGGCTAATCACAGCCCTTGGCTGGAGGAAGAAGATGACCAGGAGGCGTTGGATCTGCTTCAAGATTCGTGCTGGATCATGTTTATTAAATTCTTAATATTTTGTCCTGTTTATTGGACTCTTTTAAATTAAATATTAAAATTACTTAGTCCCTCCTACAAAAAATGTGTCCAATATCAAAGTTGTAGCCCGTGACGTCTATTCTAGTTTAAAATTGGTTTGAACCCATTTGGGTAAGTGGTTTGACCACAACACCCATTTAGGTGGGGTCTATACCTAGGCTAGACCAGATAGTATTTTGCATGTCCCCACCAATCTAGCCATAGGAATTACCTGCAATTATGGATGGAGGTCAATCTTACCTAGACCTAAAATATATCCAAAAATGGAAATTTTTGGAGAACATTTTTCTATAGTTTTTGCAAAACTTTAATAATCAATGAATAAATTAATTCATGTCCTAAACATCTCAAAACTACCCCAAATTTTGGTGAGTGGTCTTAGAGGGCATGTTAGGGCTTTGGTAAAAATATCATTTCATTTGGAGATGTTTTGATTAGCTATTGACCCAACCATAGGTATACCCTTATAGGGTTATTTAGGTCAAAGTGCTCTTTTTGGTGTTTGAGTGGTCAAATCCCCTCAACAGAGGCTAATATTTTGGCCACTGATTTTATATGGAATGTAGCACCCTCCAATTGGATTGGGGGTGGTTTGGGGTAGGGTATCCCTAGAACCCTAGGGTAGGCCCTTTTATGGAGATTTTTAGGGTATGAAGGTCTTGGGGTCAAATGACCTTGGAATGACTTGAAACTTGGTGGAAGGGATCATAGGGTGGCCATGGTCCTCTGGTTGAAGTTGTATTAAATTTGGAAGCCTTTAACCCCCTCATATTCCTAGTCCTAGTTTAGGGCACACGCCCAATAGTTGGTTTAGGCAATCAAAACACCTCACAATAACTTGACATTTGGGAAGGGTATTTTTCTGATAAACAGAGTCCTAAAATAATTTTTGTGGAATTTTTGGGCTAATAAAATCAGTACTTCATTAATAACCCTAGTTGTGTCCTTAGGTTTATTTTGCTCGTTATGATATTTCTATCCACTAAAAAGTTTTGAAATTTCGTATTTGGAAGTTTTACATCATGATAGAACCCTCTATTCTTTTATTGGAATTTTTAGATGATTATATTAAGTACTTGTTTCATACATTATGAATTATGGATTTCTGATTAAAAATAGATATAGGGCCCAATATTACTAAGAAAATTATAAAACTTGGTCAGTGAGTGTTTTATGATATTATGCTGGCTCTGGTAATTTCTCATAATTTTTAGAAGACTAAAAACAGTACTTATTTCACAAAGTTATAAATCTAGAAGATTACTTTTAATTAGATTCAGAGCCCCTCATATTTTAGAAAATTGTAAAACTTGGTTAGGATTAGGTTTAGATCATTATATATCTCTTGGAATTTTCTCATAATTATTAGATGAATTGTTATAGTACTGGCTTCAATAACTAATGGTTATGGAATCATTGATTTAAAATTAAAATAGGGGCTTTTGTTCCCTGGAAAATTGGGAGAATACTTCTAGAGTGTTTTTAGGCCATAATGGACTTACTGGATTTTTATTATAGTTTTTAGAACAATATTGCTGGCTTTTGCTTCTTAAAATTGTAATATTTATAATATGTTCTAAATTGTGGAATTGGGTTCAAAACAATTCTGAAAATTCTTAGACCTTGGATTTGCAGTAGAAATGTTACCTAGCATTTATCATAATTTTTTTTGATTTGTTTCTGATTTAAAAGTGCATTTCATGTTCAAAGTAGGGCATTCGAAATCATAGGTTAATTAGATTAAATGCCCAAATAATTAGGAAAATTATGAAACTCTGGAGTTTCTCTAAATAGGTCATGGTAGACTCCCAAAAATTGTTATGGATCTATTGGATGAGTAAATGGAGTACCCCTTAGTGGGAGCACCATGTAGCTTAACACAGTCTGTATATAGTACATAGAACTGAAATAGGCTAGCTCGGAGAGCTTAAACACACTTAGGGGAGCCACACTGAAATAAAAGAGAAGATTGGTCATGGGTAGAAATCAATATTATTAAGTTCCTTGAGAAAGGAAGCTTTGGGCTTCAACCCATCGTAGTTTCTAGTGCCCTCGAGAACCTTTCACGGGGTATGCCTTGGGCAGTCCTAGGGTAATGTAAACCATAGGAATAATAAACGTTAAAGAGTAACTAGTATAATTAGGAGTTCACTTTCACACACCCCGATGTCTCGGGAAGATATGGTGACTAGGATGTTCGGGCGGCAGGCTCGGTGGTTGTGGAAATGGGCAGGGTAGCATAGTGAGCCGATGGCTCAGTAGATATTTGTGATGGGCAGGACAGCCTGGGGAGCTTTGGCACGGTTTGTGGCTGTGATGGACAGAATAGTCCAGGGAGCTTTGGCTCGGTAGATAATACATTTATATTGCTTGTGCATAAGATATAAGGTGGTGGGTCTTCGATATTGGAGAGTCGTCGCACCGACACAAGTACATTGACTCGGCGGGTGTGGTTTTACACTTAGCCAAATAAAGTCTGGTGCGCCAACCGACAAGAGTACGCAGGAGTCCGCTTAGTGAACCAGCGTTGAGGCATACGATAGGTTTGACTGGTAGTGCTGATACCAATTTAAAGGTGGGCGAGGCCCAACCCACCGCTTCCGTTTGCCACTACGGAGGTATCCTGGGAGGTTAGGCTCTAGAAAGGGGGAACTAAAGGTCTGTGTACACAGAGTCGGGTGGTTGAGTTGCACTTGCATGATCAAATCATAGCATATTTGCATGTCATAGCATCATCATTGCATCAACCCCTAACACCTATGGTATAAAGTGGTATGGGACACTTTATACAATAGGCCCTATAAAATGACCCCTTAGCTTATAGGCTTGAGTGAGCATGCTTATAAGTTATGGTTATTTTCCTATGATAAATATTATTTGCTTGTAAACCGACACCTCATCGTATAAATTGGTATGAGAATTTTTATATGATAGGAGCCTTGCAGAAGATCCTTAAGCTTATGTGTTTTCATATAAGTTAAGGTTACATATTTCATGTTCTGTCTTTCATACTTTTATTACTGCTGCTTATTCTCATAGAACTGCTAGATTAGTTCCGTCGCCACCTACTTACATTTGTTACTCTCCACCTTCATAGCTTCCCTTTCCTTCTCCCCACTCGGTGCCTAGGAGCCATGGGGGAGGGGTTGGTGATGATAGGACTTAGTCTTTTAGACTAACGATTTTCGAACCACATCATTTATGGGATCGAGCATTAGGAGCATCAATACCGGAAGGAGCAGTTGATGCGCACGACCACTACTACACGGCGACGGGTCAAGGATGGACTTCAGTTTGCTGCCTCTTAGATGTTGAGAGTTGCGAGAGTGTTTGTAGTGAGGACTTGATGTATCAGGTAGAAGCCCTTCTTTTGTACTCTGATTATTATTATTGTAGACTCTCCCTTCGTGGAGATTTATTTTATATACATGTGACTCTGGTGGACTTGTTTTATATTTACTTATGCTACTGTTCTGCGATCGATTTGGCCGGCAGGATCGGCGTTTTGTAGTGACGGCCTTCCTGGCCGTGAAGGTGTCACCGTAAAGCGGCGGTTTTGGGCCTAAGACCCCGGTGGTTTAAAAAAATGGGGTCTTACAAGTGGTATCAGAGCAAACCTTGATCGGAAAAGTAGAAGTCCACTAACCCTGGGTCACCCCCGCGCGAGCTTAGTTTGAGGACAAACTAACAGCAGAAGCAGTGGTGTGGTGTGCCCATAAGGGAAATCACATGTAAAAGTCCACTTCTTAATTAATTGGAATTCTTCTTTGTAGCCTGTGGTAAACCCTGCCCCCAGCAGGGGATACCTCCGACTGCGAAGATCTCATCTTTTAATCCTCTAACCAACGAGTTAGACTAAACCAACTAGGACTCATGAGTAACCATGACAATTTATAGTATGTCCTAGTTCAAAATAGACCTTGGGTATGAACTTGGTTAAGGTAAGGAGATACCCAAAGAGAATAAGGAGGAGTTTAACACGAGAATGACTACCTAAGACATAAACTCAAGTGTCCATACTATCCCAATCAAGAATTACTCAAACTGGTAGAACGGCCTTAAGGAGAATTGAGGCCAATGATCTATTAGCAGAATGGCAGAAGACATTTTATCTCGGCCCTCGTACCAGTAACAAAATTACCTAGAGGAAACCACCGAGACAAACACTGAGGGTCAGGTAGGAATTCAAGTTCGGAAGATACCCATTTGGGAATGGGAACATTTTGACTCCGATAAGGTCGTCGTAAATGTAACTCATAGAGTTTAAAGTATGGAGTATATTGACGAGTTTCAGGGTGGAACCCCAAGTCGAAGATTGATGCCCTAGGGATTGTGCACCCAGCTAGGACTGATATTTCATGGTAATATCAAAGATACTTAGCCCAAGGTAGGTAGGGGCTTATCTTTTGTTTATTGGGGGCTTATCTTTTGTTTATTGGGGACTTGTCCTTTGTTTATTGGGCAAATTAGTATTGACTTGGGTTTCCTTATACCTAATTTAGAGAAATGCGGCATAACAAACATAGTGAGGTTGAAGTCGATATAATTCGACGTTATTCTGGCGAAGATAAGATTTTGTAAAAACATGTTTGGAATGTTTACCTGTAGCATTACCAAGACAATGACATGGTAATAAGACGTAGTAATTTTGAGGATTAACTATTTTCATGTAAAATTAGATGACGGATAACAAGATTTAGGATATCTGAGAAGGTAAAAATTTAATCGCTATGTTGTATCATCGGAAATATGGTGTATCTCAGAACATGTACCCTCGGAGTGAAGAAAGGTTTCATGGGTTTGGTGATGCACGGTAATGTCCGTCAGTTGATGTAGGCTATGTGAAAGAGTTTTTGGAGAACTATTACAGCCACTGCCCAAGTTGGAGTAGATGTTCGAGGGTATAATTAGGGATTTTCATACACAGGATTCCTCATCCCCACTCCGGTCATAATTATAAAGGGAACATCGAGGATTAACTGGCCGAGGAAGCTAGGGTCACCCCGACCCGGAAGAAAACTCCCATGGTTATTTCTTGAAGTTTGGGAGTAGAATTTCATTATCATGGTATGCTTAAGGTGATCATGTCAAATCAGGATGGATAGTGTACGTCTAAGGAGAAAATGTCAGTCCAGGCTTATCTGGACTCTCGGCCGATATTTAACACAGCTCTCCACCCTCGTACGGAGGTATAAGATTCCACTGTCATGGATCTAGGACGAGAATCCAAAGGCACTCGACTCGAAATTTATGAAGTACCCAAACACCTGGGTGTGACCAATTCACGATAGGATATTGGAGGCCCAGAGCAGACCAGCCAAATATTACGATGCGAGACATTTCCAAGTAGAGTCTCAAGATGGAGACCATGATTCCTGAATATACGTCTGGTGCATGGATTCTCGCGGGTACGCGTGCGGAAGAAGCTCAGTCCATGGAATATGGGGTGTTACAGGATCCGGGAGCAGATCGTCTCATTGGCTTACAGGCTGGAGCTACTGCCGGAGTTAACGGGTTTGCACGATGTATTCCACGTCTCCTTTCTCAGGATGTCTCTACTACGGCCGGAACAGCAGGTTCTTGTCATAGATGGCTTGACAGATTTTGATCACTCGGTAACAAGATGAGCCGGTCAGGATAGATGACACAGCGGTGAGGGTCTTGCGGCGCAAGAAGGTCCCACAGGTCAAGGTCTTGTAGACAAACCATGGGCAGGAGGAGCGTACCTGGGAGCCACCGAATCTAATGCAGTGGAGGTACCCGGATCTCTCCGGGTAAAGAATACATTCAACTTCCTATGGGATGTTGCAAGCAGTTACCCTTAGTAGAAACCCCGCGGGCCTAACTTGAATTTCGAGGACGAAATTTTTATTTTTGTTTATTGGGCTTTGTAACATCCCATTTCCAGCTATACCCCTAGGAGTGGTTGTCATGAATAGGTCATGACAAAACACTAAGAAGCACAAGAAGACCAAGTGAGCTTAGGCATGAAGGTGGAGATCACCATGGTCTGCAAATAGTAGAATTCTAAACACTAGTTTAGGATGACCATAGGGCTTCACCATGACTCCATGACCCCACCATAATATCCCTAAACTATTGGAAGGTGCATTAGAGCCCTAAGGGTCCATTGAAATCAACCCAAAGTGGTCAAATTGACCTAAGACCACCATAGGCCTAAATTGGGCAAGGTGCCCTAACTAAGGGCAATGTGCCCATAATATGCCCAACCAACCCTACCTATGTCTTCCTAGACCTTAATTTAGGTCAATGGGTCACCAAGGACCCATTGGGGACAACCCAAGATGCTAAGTTGACCCAAGTCAACTCTTGCCCCAAAGTGGTCAAAGTGCCCTTACTAAGGGTCAAGTGACCTCCAAGGTGCCAAGTCAACCAAACCCAACCCTACCTAGACCTTAGGGGAAGCCAATGGGTAACCAAGGGCCCATTCGGGTCAACCCAAATGGTCAATTTGACCAAGGTCAACTCAATCCTTGAAATAGGTCAAATTAGCCCAAATGGGCAAACTCAAGCTCAAGCTCATTTCCCTCACTTGGGCTAACCCCATCCTAATTATTAATAATTATTTTATGGGCTGCCAATAGGCTATAGAGATTAGCAAATTCGTTCTTAGAAATTAGGAGAGAGAAAATGATAGTTTCATGTATTTCTAGAGAGAGAAAGTGGCTTAAAGAGAGCCATTAATGGCTTTGGAAGACCAAGGGGCCTCCTTCCTTCATCCCAAAGGCTTGATTCATCTCCCTTGCTGAATTAGGAGAAGTGCAAGGGGTTTTCCAGGCTGTGCAAGGCTGGAAACAATGAACCCAAGCCATGGCCGAAATTCCCCTTTATGACCATAAATGGCTTTGAATCCATGACCCTCCCTCTCCCCCATTTGGCTCTTTTAAAAGCTTCCCTAGGCCAAGAGAATTCGTTTCCACCATCCCACTGAAGAAAACAAGTGAGTTCGCTGTAGCATTGTAGAGCATCAGAAGGCTCCACCATCGGCCATGGCGCACCACCACCAAACCCGTCGGCAAGCACGGCTAAAGGTCCTCCTCTACTCCTTCTTCTATGGATAGATCTTAGGAATCAAATAGGAGAGAAATCGGGCTCATTTGAGCCGGATCGTGTGAGCAAAATTTCAGATTTTTCATGGTTTTTATACCACTCAGGTTCGCCGGAAACCGCCCCTCCTGCGGCCGTGCCACCGCCCGGCGATAGCCCCCACCTCAACGAAGGTGGTGACGGTGGTGGCCGACCAGGGAGGTGGCTGGGTGGCCGGGAAAAAGTGCTGGAATACGCTCTAGATCGGGCTAATCATAGCCCTTGGCTGGAGGAATAAGATGACCAGGAGGTGTTGGATCTGCTTCAAGATTCGTGCTGGATCATGTTTATTAAATTCTGAATTTTTTGTCCTGTTTACTAAACTCTATTAAATTAAATATTAAAATTACTTAGTACCTCCTACAGAAAATGTGTCCAATATCAACGTTGTAGACCGTGACATCTAGTTTATTTTAAAATTGGTTTGAACCCATTTGGTTAAGTGGTTTGACCACAGCACCCATTTTGGTGGGGTCTATACCTAGGCTAGACCAGATAGTATTTTGCGTGTCCCCACCAATCTAGCAATTAAAATTACCTACAATTATGGATGGAGGTCACTCTTACCTATACCTAGAACATATCATAAAATGGGAATTTTTGGAGAATATTTTTCTATAGTTTTTTGCAAAACTTTAATAATCCATGAATAAATTAATTAGGTGTCCTAAACATCTCAAAACTAACCCAAATTTGGGTGAGTGGTCTTAGAAAGCATGTTAGGGCTTTGGTAAAAATTTCTCATTTGGATATGTTTTGATTAGGTATTGACCCAACCCTAGGTATACCCTTATAGGGTTATTTAGGTCAAAGTGCTCTTTTTTGTGTTTGAGTAGTCAAATCCCCTCAACAGAGGCTGATATTTTGGCTACTGATTTTATATGGCATGTAGCACCCTCCAATTGGATTTGGGTTAGTTTGGGGTAGGGTATCCCTAGAACCCTATGGTAGGCCCTTTTTTTGGAGATTTTTAGGGTATGAAGGTCTTGGGCTCAAATGACCTTGGAATGACTTGAGACTTGGTAGAATGGATCATAGGGTGGCCATGGTCCTCTGGTTGAAGTTGTATTAAATTTGGAAGCCTTTAACCCCCTCATATTCCTAATCCTAGTTTAGGGCACAAGCCTAATAGTTGTGTTTAGGCAATCAAAATACCTCACAATAACTTGGAATTTGGGCAGGGTATTTCTCTGATAAAAAGAGTCCTAAAATAATTTTGGTGGAATTTTTTGGCTAATAAAATTAGTACTTCCTTAATAACCCTAGTTGTGTCCTTAGGTTTATTTGGCTTGTTTTGATATTTTTGTCCACTGAAAAGTTATGAAATTTTGTATTTGGAAGTTTTACATCATGATAGATCCCTCTATATTTTTATTGGAATTTTTAGATGATTATTTTAAGTACTTGTTTCATACATTATGAATTATGGATTTCTGATCAAAAATAGATATAAAGCCCAATATTACTAAGAAAATTATGAAACTTGGTCAGTGAGTGTTTTATGATATTATGTTAGCTCTGGAATTTTCTCATAATTTTTAGAAGATTAAAAATAGTACTTGTTTCACAAAGTTATAAAGATAGAAGATTACTGTGAATTAGATTCAGATCCCCTCATGTTTTAGAAAATTTTAAAACTTGGTTAGGATTAGTTTTAGATCATTATCTATCTCCTGGAATTTTCTCATAAATGCCCAAAAAATTAGGAAAATTATGAAACTCTGGAGTTAGTCTACATAGGTCATGGTAGACTCCCAGAAATTGTTATGGATCTGTTGGATGAGTAAATGGAGTACCCCTTAGTGGGAGCACCATGTAGCTTAGCACAGTCTGCATATAGTACATAGAACTGAAATAGGCTTGCTCGGAGAGCTTAAACACACTTAGGGGAGGCACACTGAAATAAAAGAGAGGATTGGTCATGGGTAGAAATCAAAAATATTAAGTACCTTGCGAAAGGGAGCTTTGGGCTTCAATACATCGTAGTTCCTAGTACCCTCGAGAACCCTTCACGGGGTATGCCTTGGGCAGTCCTAGGCTAATGTAATCCATATGAATAATAAACGTTAAAGAGTAACTAGTATAATTAGGGGTTCACTTTCACACACCCCGGTGTCTCGGAAAGAAAGGGTGACTAGGATGTTCGGGCGATAAGCTCGGTGGTTGTGGAAATGGGCAGGGTAGCCCGGTGAGCCGATGGCTCAATAGATATTTGTGACAGGCAGGATAGCCCGGGGAGCTTTGGCACGGTTTGTGGCTGTGACGGACGGAATAGTCCGGGGAGCTTTGGCTCGGTGGATAATACATTAATATTGCATGTGCATAAGATATAAGGTGGTGGGTCTTCGGTATTGGAGAGTCGTCGCACCGATACTAGTACGTTGACTCGGCGGGTGTGGTTTTACACTTAACCAAATAAAGTCTGGTACGCCAGCCGGCAAGAGTACGCAGGAGTCCGCTTAGTGCACCAGCGTTGAGGCGTACGATAGGTCTGACTGGTAGTGCAGATATCGGTTTAGAGGTGGGCGAGGCCCAACCCACCACTTCCGTTTGCCACTACGGAGGTATCCTGGGAGGTTAGGCTCTAGAAAGGGGGAACTAAAAGTCTGTGTACACAGAGTCGGGTGGGTGAGTTGCACTTGCATGATCACATCATAGCTTATTTGCATGTCATAGAATAATCATTGCATCAACCCCTGACACCTATTGTATAAAGTGGTATGAGACGCTTTATAAAATAGGCCCTACAAAACGACCCCTTAGCTTATAGGCTTGCGTTAGCATGCTTATAAGTTATGATTATTTTCCTATGATAAATATTGTTTGCTTGTAAACTGACACCTCATCGTATAAATTGGTATGTGACTTTTTATACAATGGGAGCCTTGCAGAAGATCCTTTAGCTTATGTGTTTTCATATAAGTTAAGGTTACATATTTCATGTTCTTTCTTTCATACTTTTATTACTGCTACTTATTCTCATAGAACTGCTTGATTAGTTCCGTCGCCACATGCTTACATTTCTTACTCTCACATTCATAGCTTCCCTTTCCTTCTCCCCACTCGGTGCCTAGGAGCCATAGGTGAGGGGTGGGGGTGATAGGACTTAGTCTTTTAGACTAACAGTTTTTGAACCACATCATTTAGGGGATCGAGCATTAGGAGCATCAGCACCGAAAGGACAAGGATGTAGGATATGAGGAGCAGTTGCTGCGCACAACCACTACTACACGGCAACGGGTCAAGGATGGACTTCAGTTTGCTTCCGCTTAGATGTTGAGAGTTGCGAGAGTGTTTGTAGTGAGGACTTGATGTATCGGGTAGAAGCCCTTCTTTTGTACTCTTATTATTATTATTATGGACTCTCCCTTCGTGGAGATTTAATTTATATACATGTGACTCTGGTGGACTTGTTTTATATTTACTTATGCTACTGTTCTGCGATCGATTTGGCCGGTAGGATCAGCGTTTTGTAGTGACGACCTTCCCGGGCGTGAAGGTGTCACCGCAAAGCGACGGTTCTAGGCCTAAGACCCCGGTGGTTTAAAAAAAAGGTGGGTCTTACATCTCCATAGACGACCTCCTACAGTTCCAAGCCCAGAGGATAACTTTTTATACATGACTTCCACATCTTAAAGTTAGTCGATGTAGGAAGCTCAATTTCAAGACTGCTTATAAATCCTCCTTTCCATTTCATTATCCCTGGTTCACTTTGACTTCTAGAAGCAGTAAAGCAAAATGCCGATTGATCACTGCTCAAGCATTTGTTCCCTCTAATACCATGTAAAAATTTGTGAATCACGAAAAATGGGGAACACTCAAACTATTTGAAGCCAAATAAACTAGATGCAAACAGAAGAGCAAGAATCTTGAATTATCCAAAAATCTTTACAAGGCGAGTCATACATGGCGAGACATGTTTCACCGATATACCTAAAGAAAGCAAAACTTACAAGTAGCAAACAAGCCACGTGTTCTCATTGAGAAGTCGCCGACCCTGCTGAGCTGCCTATAGAGTCTACTTAAGCCAACAAGTCTCCAGACAACAACCTAGCCGCGCGGGCAACCCGTTATTCTAAAGCTAAAAAAGAACTCTATCCGCTGATCTTCAAGTTGACTGACCGCAATGTCTCCTAGATTCCAAACTGCCGCAAAAACTACTGTCGAACTGAACAAGCTGCCAAAGGCAGACAACTTATTGAACTGAGAAAAAGTTACAGAAGAGAAAACCGACTGGATGCAAGTTACGACCTGCTGCTAACCACTGGTTGAAAACCGCAGAGTCCGCAATGTCCCTGACCGAGGTCAGAACCAAATCCCTGGCTTTCTACTGCTATCCGCACAACCTACACAACACAAACCGATCAACTATTCAAACCTTACGAACAAAAAATAGTCTGCATCAACCACCCGAGCTGACTTACTGTTCATACATTTAACTGCCCCGGTTTTTTCTGAGATTATTTAATCTTTATTTGGCATTACATTAATGTGTTTCCGGCTTGTGCCATTATTAGAGCGTGGTCTTAGCTCTTTAGGATTTCTTAGTGGCTTGTTTGTAGCATGTTGGCAAGATACCTTAGCGAGCCGAAGTCTGTTTTGGTGACTCGGGGGAGCCCCTTCGAGAATGCTTGTGTTTTGTCTTCGGGAGGTGTTAGCTCAAGTTTTGTTCATCGGATGTTGATTTTGACTTTGCCGTTATTTTTATAGCATGGGTATTTAGCTACGGTGTGAATTTCGTCGGATTCCGAGGTTGTTCGGTTTTCGCGTCGTTTTGGCGTTTTATTTTAAATAATTGATATAATATTATATCATGTTAATTTTTTGTGTTTTATGGCTGTGTGGTTTAAAATAAGTAACTAATGTAATAGATTATTATATTAGTTAGTATATAAGCTATTATTACAATATTTATTATTATATTTACTGTTATAATTTAAGTGGCTGATTATTTAATGATAGTGGTTGTAGTGGCTGAGTATATTATACTTATTTAGTATTATTTATTATATTTAGCTGAGTGGAGAGATGATTTATATAGCTTATTTTAGTCATTTCTATTCATCTTCCCCAAAACCCGATGGCTAGCTTTAGGGGTGAGGAGTGAAAACCGAAAACCGACTAAACCGATCAAACCGACCAAATCGCACCGATTTTGAAACCGAACCGCCCGGTCCGGTGTTAGTTCGGTTTGGAGCTTTTGAAAACCGAAGGACTATCGGTTCGGGTCGGTTTTCAGGTTGTGAAAACCGATCAAACCGAACCGAACCGAGTTTTTTGTTTAACATAATTTAAAGTTTAAATGTTTAACTAATTATACTTAAGCATATTAATATACTTTTGCAGAACCGATCAAAGCTGTATAAGCGTTAAGCATATTAATATACTTAAGCATATTAATATATTAAATGTCAGTTTGAGATAGCCGATAGCATTAAGTCATGTTAATATCTTATATTCTTATTTATTTGAGATAGCTGATAGCCGATAGTGATAGCCTGATAGGGTTTCAGCCTACGTGTTTCAAGTTTTATTAAGTTCATTTTTTCCTCTTTTTCATTTTTTCGAGATAGCAGCTGATAGGGTTTCGTCGGGTCTCCACTCTCCGCAGTCCAATTTCCTACTTTCCAGTTTCCTCCCATTTTCCGGCGCCGGCGGTTCGCAAATCGAAATCGCAGACTCGCGGTGTCATAATAAATTGGGTTTAAAAAAAAACAGACACCCATATCAAGTAGGTGATTATTAAGTCATTTAAATTCATCAAATCAATCTATCATTATTGACTTATACATTAAATCAATCTATCATTGTCTTATACTTTATCCTAATTATTACATGGACAAAAAAATTAAAACAAATAAAAAGATGGGTTTAATATTAACTATTATATATTTGTTCACAAAAAACCGACACCGAACCGAAAAAAACCGATTGAAAACCGAACCGAACTTGAACCGAACCGACCGGATTCGGTTCGGGTCGGTTTGGACAAGCCAAAAACCGAAGCATGTCGGTTCGGTTTCGGTTTGGGGCCAAACCGATCCAAACCGAACCGCTTGCAGGCCTAGCTAGCTTCTTGCGGAAGAAAGAGGGCGACGGAAAACCTGGAGCTTCCGGTGGCCGATTTCTTGAGGTTTAGAACCCGAAATTCTAGTTTGAGTCTAGATTTAGACTGCTCTCGCCTAGATTTACCTCCCTAAGGTAAGCTTTTTGAGTTTCTTGGATTTTTTGGTGGTTAGGGTTTGCGGGTTGACCTTGTTTTCTTTCTAAAGCTTCGAATTTTATTAGGTAGCTGCTCTCCCTGCTAGATCCGAGTGAGGAGGAGTGTAGCTGTCTGATTCCCGAAGATTGAGGAAAGTGATTCTCTTTCATCCTAGCCAAGACTGATTCTCTGTTTTCTTGTTAGTTTTATTCCTCTTTTTGCTTAGATCCTATGTGTACTTTAGGTTTTGGACATGGTTATATTGTTGTTAGTGTAGATAAGCTCCAGCTAGTCCAAGTTTTTGTGAGAGAAAACGTCTGATTGGGTGGGTTTTGGTATGGCTCTGGCTGGATAGGTTAAGTCTATATCAGGATAGTTAGCAATATCAGGTTTTCACTCTAGCTAGTCGATACAATAAGAGAAAATATTATGATTTTGGGCTAGTTATTATGGTCTAGCATGGTCGGTTTGAGTAGAGCAATTTTTCTGCAAGGTCTCTGTCTGTAAGCGTTGAGTGTATCTTAGTACAGAAGTCCAGTTTTTAGGCTAAGTGTAAAATCATTGAGTGTTGTGGACACACTCAACGCCTAGCTATTTTGGTCTGTAGTCTAAGTAAAAAGCGTTGACAGCATTGAGTGAGGTGAACTCACTCAACGTCGTCTGCCTTGGTAGTTTTTATAAGTCTTTTGGCGTTGAGTGACTTGAGCTCACTCAACGCCGTCTTGCCAGTAAAACTTTTCTAAGTCTTTTGGCGTTAAGTGAGTTGAGCTCACTCAACGCCATCTTTCCAGACAGACTTTTCTAAGTCTTTTGGCGTTGAGTGAGTTGAGCTCACTCAATGCCGTCTTAGCAGTCAGACTTTTCTAAGTCTTTTGGTGTTGAGTGAGTTGAGCTCACTCAACGCCGTCTAGTCGGTCAGAATTTTCTAAGTCTTTTGGCGTTCAGTGAGTTGAGCTCACTCAATGTCGTCTAGTCAGTCAATTTTTTTTTGAAGTCTTTTGGGGTTGAGTGAGTTGAGCTCACTCAACGCCATCTAGGTAGTTAGATGTTTTTCTATGTCTTTTGGCGTTGAGTGAGTTGAGCTCACTCAACGCCGTCTAGTCAAGCAGATTTTCTAAGTCAAAAGCGTTGAGTGTGGTGAACTCACTCAACGTCGTTGGCTGTTTAGCGTTGAGAGCGTTGAGTGAGTTGAGCTCACTCAACGTCGTCGGCCATGTTTAGTCCTAAGTCAAAGCATTTAGTGTGGTGAACTCACTCAATGTCGTTGGCTGTTTAGCATTGACAACGTTGAGTGAGCTAAACTCAGCTCACTCAACGCCTTCGTCTAGTGAGAGATTTTACGGGTAAGTATTCTTGCATTGAGTGAGTGATACTCACTCAACGCGGCGTCGAGTGAACTCGACGATTTTTTCGCTTGGTGTTTTAGCGTTGGGTGAGTGGTGCTCACTCAACGCGGCGTCGAGTGTACCCGACGCGACGTCGAGTGTACTCGACGCTTTTCCCTTATACTTGTAGTTTTCTCCCGAGTCTCTTGGTGTGGGTTTTTTATAGGGTTTTGGTGATGATTTCGGCTAGTTTTGAAGGTCGAATCGTGAATCATGGCAGGTGGTTACTCTGGTTTTATTGATAGGGATGTTTGGTGTTGAGCCATGGCCACCACCATTTTAGCCCCGACTTGGGCTGGTGTGTTGGACCCCAAGGTTGCACTGGTGGCCCCTAAGTTATTTGGATCTGGTTGTTTGGATGAGTGTTGTTTTTGGTCACCAACCCAGATCCATGGTTTTACCACTGCTAATGATTCACACTGCTAATGATTCACAGGTTAGAACTATTAGTTCCTTTCTTTCCATATTATTTGGGCATTTTGTGGGTTTGTTGTTTTGCAGGTTTTAGCGGAGCATGTTGTTATTCTCGCACTTGGTGCGCTTTGATTACTCTTTTTCTTTGAGTAGTTTACTTTTGCTGTCAAATTTTCTCCCTTTTTGCCTACTTTATCAGCATTATTTTGTTGGGTTAGTGATGCATAAAAGATCACGGCAGTGAACCGGTCGCACAAGTAATATAAAATGGGCGAGTTTTCCCAAGTATCGATCTCACAAGGAACACAATAAGGTGGAGTTAATTTCGAGGAGGACTTGAGATTGAAGTCCTCGGGTCGGAGGTAATGAAATGGGGGGTTTGGATGGTTGCGGAAACAGAAAATAAATGCTACAAACTACTCCTATGCAATGTCGCTATGCAAAGCTTTGCTAGGCGGGATGAAGACTAGTCGGGCCGCTATGCACCGATTCGCAAGGCGGATGGACGAGTAGGCTAGCGGAATGAGGGTCGAGAGCACCTCTTCGCAACGCATGCCACTAGCAATTGCTAGTGCGGCAAGGGTGGATGGAGGTGGATGGAACAAGGCGCACCTCAAGCAATATATAACGAAAATACAAATCACATAGACATGATTTCATATAAACGTATTCTACAATTAAGCGTACATCATTTATAAATGAAGTTTACAACAACACATAAACATCAACAAAGGAAGAGCAAGACAAGAGATCGACCGTATCCGAAGTCTTGTTGAGGATTCACGGTTGGAGTCGTCGGGTTGTCAATCCGCATCCAAGCTCGGTCCTCAACTGCGTCCGGGGTAGAGAAGGGCTGTCACCACCTTCCAATGGCCCGTCTTCTTCGTGTCACGATAACGGAAGAAGGTTGCAAGCTTCCCCTTGCTTGGTGGATATGGCGTTGAAGCTTGAAATAAGCCCAAGAGATGATGGAGGAGGACAAGAGGAAGCTCCGGCTTAGATTTGGAGGTGAAAGCTTGCCCAGAGCCTCTCCCTAAGGTGGAGGATGAAGGGAAATGGCGGAACCCTTCGTCGGGGACGAAAAACGACGGAAGAAATCGCGGATCCCCTTATTTGGGCGAGACCTGCGCTATTTATAGAAAACAGAATTAAACACTGCGCACGATCACAGGCACACGACCAGTGGTCGTGCGCGATATGGTCTGTGATCGTGCGATATGGAGGCAGAAAAGTGGAAAAAGATGGCATGACTGCGCATGACCGGCAGCGCACGAGCAGTGATCGTGCGCGGTATAGCTGGTGATCGTGCGATATGGCAGGGGCAGAACTTTCATAAAAGAGGGCAGACTGCGCACGACCGATGATCGTGCGCCAAAGAGGTCGATGGTCGTGCGTGGGTAAAAATGCACGACCATTGGCTCCTTTGTCAAAAATGGTGAAAGCCCTATCCCGGACGCCCACACGATCCCAGAACCTGCAGAAAAACTGGACGGGATGTCGACATGGCAGTCACAGACATAAATATAATGCACAGCAAAAGGGAAATACACACATGCACAGAAATAAGCTATAAAGGTGCACAAGACGTGGAATGTCGTAGCGAACCAAAAAGAAGTGCTAATGGCGCTAAATGGTAGTGCAAAGACATGTAAATGAGCCTAGATGAGTCCGGAATTCAGTATGAAATAGGGACTCATCACACCCCCAGACTTAACTGTTTGCGCGTCCCGACAAACAAAACTTAAGCAGACAAGGAAAAAGAACTAGCTAACAAAGAAATTTCAAAACGGAGTACCATGCGAAGTCGCATGCCCGTGTGCATAAAAATATAGTAGAGGAAATCCTTAAGTATACAAAATATTTTATATTTTTCATAATGCGTATTTAAAAGTTATTACTACTCAAAAATAGAATCACGGTGAATCATCCGGTCCTACGTAGGAAGAAAGTAGGCTGGCCACTATGGTGAGCTTTGCCAAAAATCGGGGCTCAGGATCACCTCCAAAGGAATCCACCAATTTCGGGGACCATACGCTTGCCCATTCACACTCTCTCCACGGCACTAGTTAGACTCAAGCGCAAATCCGTAGGACTTAAGCTAATTACGGGGCTTGGGTTACGGTGAGGTAAGCAATGATAAAAAGAATGGCTATGCACCTAACCCAAATGAGCTAGCCTAAAAGAATCCCTCAGCAAACCACAATATAAACAGGTGCACCACACCCCCAGACTTGATTTTTGCAACATGGGTGTGTGCACCGCCTACTCCAAATCAAAATCATCTCCATAAAGATTTTCATTAAAACTCTTTATTTTCCTTTTCTTCTTTCTCATTTTCTTTGTATAAATTTTTCTTTGTAAACTTTTTCTTTTCACAATACACAATTTCAGCAAATAAAACTTGGGGGCATTTCCACATTTTCACAAATAGTATCACCACATCAACATCCCAACATAAAATGAAAAATACTATAGCTCGACTTGGGTGTGCGACTAGGATTGGCTATGAGGCTTTGGTGAAATACTAGTGGAGCTGAATCAAAAGAAGGGTAGGCACAACGGGGCTTAGCGAGGACAAGACGTTCGGAATGGTACAAAGCTCAACCGGGCCAAAATGATGGCCTACATCACGCTCACGCTAGGAAAACCATGTACCAATGCTTCGAGAGTAGCTTGGGGCAAGTTCTTAGCCACCGAGAAAGATAATCCTTCCCCACTGACTCAAGCAAAATGAGTCTAATAGTGGCTACACACATTCCTACGCTACCGTTTGATTCACACCGGATTCACCAACTTTTGAGTAGAATAAGAAATATTTACGCAAATAGAAAAATGTAAAACTATAAGCATACAGAAAAATTAATTCTACACAAATTTCTACACAAAACGAGAGCAATTGACTAGGAACACAGCAAGGCCAACATTTTACTCTATCGCGCAATCCTAAACTAGCACAATAATTTTTCCAAATCAAACAAAAGAAATGAGTTTAACTCGCGGCACGCTAACAGCTAAGCACACGCTCATGTGGGTGTAGTGGAGTCCAAAGTAATGAACTAAATAAAATAAAACTACAAAAGCTTCTAGTATGCACATGATATGTGCACGTGCAAAAGGTAACAAGTAATAGCTCTCCCCCAGACTTAGACTAAACAACACATCATAAGATATTGAAATTAAAATCATAAAGGGCTAAGTGAAGAGGTTACCCAATGCTCAGCTAGTGAGCATACCAGAAGACGCATGAAAAGCTGAAACAGGCTCGCCATACGAAGAATCACAACCCTGCCAACACAAAGTTGCCAAAAATACCTGCAGGGGTGAGCTCCGCAAAAGCAAAAGAAAAATATACAAAAAGAAATGCTAAAAAAATAGACATGGAAATAAAAATGCAAAAAAAAATGAAAGATAAGTACTGGGGTTATTGTCATCACAGCACGACTTATTCAGCAAAAGAAAAGTTCTAGCTAATGGGCCTATGAAAAGAAAAGTGCACAGGAAACTGTCCTAATATCTGTGTCGGTAACGGGTACCGATACGGTGATAGAACAGTTACCCCTCTACCTGAGTAATAATACCTGCGACGCACAGGTAGATGAAATAGGAAGTAAGATGAGGAGGAGCACTGGTCCTCACTCAACTCACCACAAAAAATATCCTTGCCTAGCAAGGTATCTTCCACCACCGGTTCGTAGGAAGCGACGGCAGCGGCAAAAATGCCAGGCGCTTCGACAACCTCACATACCCGTGGAGATTCCACCTGCACAGGCTCAGATAAAGAAGGGGGATCAAGAAATAAAGTAGAAGAAGAACTAAAAGAATCAGAAATAGGGAGAGTGATCCCGGAATCACTCTCAGCAGGATCCAAGCATAGATCACAATCGGTGTCATGTGAGTCATGGCGAGGGGAAGCTGAGACCATGAGTTCGTCGATGGTGATTTGGACCTCCTCAACCAATAAGGAAGTGGAAACTTCCTCATCAGCAAGGATCTCCTCATCAACACACCTCGGTGCATCACCGTGTTCCAAGACATAATACTCTCCATTGAAGAGAATAATGTCCTCGTCACACCATGGCGCATCCTTGTATTCCCAATCTCCAAAGGGCACAACATCATCAACCAACACACTAAAAAGAGGAGTAGATGATTCTTGCAAAGAAAGCGGAGGAACAACAACATCAGAGAAAGTAGGTGCAGGTTCCTCCAGGGGTGAATCAAGAAGAGGGGAAGAAGGTATAGAGGGCGACGGTACCGCAATGTCATCACATCGATCAGTAGAAAGTCTGATGGGTGTATCCACAACAGTCCCCCATAGACAAGGTGGTACTGCGGATACATCATCAGAATCAGAAGGAGCAGCCCTTTGAGAGGTGGATGAGACAATCCGAATATCCGGTTCATCCTCCGTCTCCAAATGGCGCTGAAATTCTGCGCAATCTTTCAACACATGGTCGGTGCTACGACAACACAAACACTGTTTTCCATTACTCCTTGGTCCAGGTGGGACCGGAGAGGAATATGAAAAAGGTGAAGGCGAAGAAGAGTAGTGACCATAAGACTGGGGTACGGTGTATGAAGTACCATAAGACAACGGTGCTCCATACACTGAACCACGAGAATTATGCTCCCATTCTTCAGTGGGGCACTCATCACTGCTATGCCTATAATCCCCGCACCAACGGCAACGGATATTCGCATTAGAATACATGGTGCAGCAAGAAAGAATTCACCACGAGAATTTTCTAAGCAAAAATTAACTACACATAAGCAGATAAATAAAAAGGAACACCTGCTACTGAAATATCAAAATTAGAAAAGGAATAAAAAAAACAAATTATAAAAACTAAAGCAAAGAAAAATAAAACATGGAATGAACAGATGGAAAAGGGCTTCAATCTATAATCTCCCTCTCC
The DNA here is from genome assembly GCA_039513925.1 of Platanthera zijinensis. Taxonomy (NCBI): domain Eukaryota; kingdom Viridiplantae; phylum Streptophyta; class Magnoliopsida; order Asparagales; family Orchidaceae; genus Platanthera; species Platanthera zijinensis. The sequence goes on along the minus strand of CM077082.1, from coordinate 170,785,171 downwards.
AAAAACTCACACGACTGTGTTCCCCGGCAACGGCGCCAAAAACTTGATGCATAAAAGATCACGGCAGTGAACCGGTCGAACAAGTAATATGAAATGGGCGAGTTTTCCCAAGTATCGATCTCACAAGGAACACAGTAAGGTGGAGTTAATTTTGAGGAGGACTTGAGATTGAAGTCCTCGGGTCGGAGGTAATGAAATGGGGGGTTTTGATGGTTACGGAAATAGAAAATAAATGCTACAAACTACTCCTATGCAATGTCGCTATGCAAAGCTTTGCTAGGCGGGATGAAGACTAGTCGGGCCGCTATGCACCGATTCGCAAGGCGGATGGACAAGTAGGCTAGCAGAATGAGGGTCGAGAGCACCTCTTCGCAACGCATGCCACTAGCAATTGCTAGTGCGGCAAGGGTGGATGGAGGTGGATGGAACAAGGCGCACCTCAAGCAATATATAACGAAAATACAAATCACATAGACATGATTTCATATAAATGTATTCTACAATTAAGCGTACATCATCTATAAATGAAGTTTACAACAACACATAAACATCAACAAAGGAAGAGTAAGATAAGAGATCGACCGTATCCGAAGTCTTGCTGAGGATTCACGGTTGGAGTCGTCGGGTTGTCAATCCGCATCCAAGCTCGGTTCTCAACTGCGTCCGGGGTAGAGAAGGGCTGTCACCACCTTCCAATGGCCCGTCTTCTTCGTGTCACGATAATGGAAGAAGGTTGCAAGCTTCCCCTTGCTTGGTGGATATGGCGTTGAAGCTTGAAATAAGCCCAAGAGATGATGGAGGAGGCCGTGAGGAAGCTCCAGCTTGGATTTGGAGGTGAAAGCTTGCCCAGAGCCTCTCCCTAAGGTGGAGGATGAAGGGAAATGGCGGAACCCTTCGTCGGGGACGAAAAACGGCGGAAGAAATCGCGGATCCCTTTATTAGGGCGAGACCTGCGCTATTTATAGAAAACAGAATTAAACACTACGCACGATCACAGGCGCACGACCAGTGGTCGTGCGCGATATGGTCCGTGATCGTGCGATATGGAGGCAGAAAAGTGGAAAAAGATGGCATGACTGCGCACGACCGGCAGCGCACGAGCAGTGATCGTGCGCGGTATAGCTGGTGATTGTGCGATATGGCAGGGGCAGAACTTTCATAAAAGAGGGCAGACTGCGCACGACCGATGATCGTGCGCCAAAGAGGTCGATGGTCGTGCGTGGGTAAAAACGCACGACCATTGTCTCCTTTGTCAAAAATGGTGAAAGCCCTATCCCGGACGCCCACACGATCCTAGAACCTGCAGGAAAACTGGACGGGATGTCGACATGGCAGTCACAGACATAAATATAATGCACAGCAAAAGGGAAATACACACATGCACAGAAATAGGCTAAAAAGGTGCACAAGACATGGAATGTCGTAGCGAACCAAAAAGAAGTGCTAATGGCGCTAAATGGTCGTGCAAAGACATGCAAATGAGCCTAGATGAGTCCGGAATTCGGTATGAAATAAGGACTCATCAGTTTGGTAAACCCCTCCTTGGTTTTATTGCTTATGATCTACTCATCCTTTATTGCTAGTTTTTCTCTTGTTGAGCTGTTCATTCTTTGAATGCCTCAGGTTCAGGGTTGTAGCCGATTAAGCGGCTAGTTTTCTTTTGGAGCTTGCTAGTGTGACCTACTATTTTGCTGAGGGTTCATTCCCTCATCTTTGTGAGTTAGTTCTTTTCTTATTTCCTTCTGTATAAACATGCATACTCACCAGTTGGTTCGTGTCAGGTTTTTGATGCCCACTGGTAGTTTTCTTTGGTGATGCTAAGTATGTGATTTAAACTACTATTTTTGCCTTTATGTAGGGTTTTTACTTGCTCTCTGTGATTGTTTTATGCTAGGATGCATGTTAGATATTTTTAACTTATAAAACTCCTACCGATATTACTTCATACATGTCATATTTTTAAAACTAAAGAACTATTTTCTAAACTAACGTAAAGACTATCTTCATACTATACTAAACTTAGAGTCTTGCATACCATGAGTTGTCCTTCGTGGACGCTTACGCTCATGTAGGATGTCAAACCATCTTAACTAAAGTATTTTTCTACAGTGTGTAACTATATTTTACTGGTGGACTAGTTGATCCACTGTTTCGAGGGATACTGCCATCTAATTTCAATGATTTCCTTCATAATAACTTATGAATTCTGTATAACTTGTTTAGGTTGGTGCCTTGCCTGAGCGTCTGCAGTTATCCCTTGCATAGCGTGCCTTCACGACACGTATTTTCTCTTACTCTGATATAATTTTATTGATGTGGAAATACGGGTCGTGACAGTTGGTATCAGAGCTTGGCTGGTTGACAATTGGTCGGGCAACCTTCCCTTGTTAGTGTTAGTAGTTTAGTGTCATATCATACACACACCGATGTGTCATCAGTACGTCTTGGCTGAAGCATGAAGAATACACTCATAAGAATGATTAGAAGTATACAGGGCATATTATGTAGTACGGGATGCATAATATGTGTTTGTATATGGATCCACCATAGGTGGCAACATGTGAGGGTTTTGTAGTATGAGATGCATAACCTCACCACATGAAGGCCCATTAACAGGTTTTCTCTTTTTGTTGCATGCAATGTTATGTAGTATGGGATGCATAACATGGATATGTGTATGCCGCTCATAACATGCATTAAGACATTTTTAGAATGCATATCACAACATGCATAGCATAACATAGCATAAGCACAACGTGCCAAGCTAAAGATTTACATGATCCCATATGTACACACATGGTTTTGAGTCAAAAGGAAAATAAATTCATGTATTCATGGTCTAAGAACATGAGTTAGTGTGATGATGGTGAATCATCCTAGGTTAAGTATAATATCATTATTGAAAAATCCCAGAACAAGTTAGCAGTTGAAGCTAATACTTAAGTATGTTTTGTATGTACTGTGTCGTTTGAGTTCTAGCCGTTAAGCTAGGTTTTGATTAGCAGTTTACTATTTTATTAGAATGCCGCTTTAGCGTGATGCAACAAGGTCAACTCCCCATCTTGAGGGTGAGTCTTCAGGTGTGCAGGATGAGGCGGTTATTATAGAACTTCGCAAGAGCATGTAGACCCTATCAGGCCAGATTGTAGTGATGCAAGCGCAGTTGCAGGCATTGTTGGCTGCCACCTTAGGACGATATCCTAATGAGCAAACCCCCGCAGTGGTGGAGAATGAGAGCGAGATTAATAAATTGAAAAAATTGCTTCTGGATTGTTAGCTGCTGAAGAGTGCAGAGTCAAGGGTTTCTTGGGTGGCCTTCCAAATGCCATTCAGCAGTACGCCAATACTACCAATTCAAGATGAATGGGAGGATAGTGGAAGTTGCCCTTAAAGTTGAGTCTATGGGATATGCTAAGGATGGGGGCATGACACTAAGGAAGGACAAAAGGAAATCCATTGAAGGTAAGGGAACCCAGCCATTCGGTGCTATTTCAAGGAAGAAGGGTAAGAAAGTGTGTAGTTTTTGTGGCCGGCCGGGCCACCCTTTGGAAAGATGTTACCAGAGAATTTGTGCTCAGAAGAAAGAGCAGATTCATGCGATACAAGGTTTTTTCAGGAAATATTTAGTCTATTCTGCAGGTAAGCGGATAGGGCATGATGTTGCCCATTGCTAGGAAAAGGATAAGGTTTGCTTTTAGTGTGGACAAAAGGGGCATGTAAAGTCAAAGTGCCCACAGACCCAGCCCGTTCTTCAGCCAGTCGCACCTCGGGCTTTGTCACTACCGCAGCAATTGGACAAAGGAAAAGGAAAGTTGTATGTGTTATCATCAGAAGAAGTTCAGACTTCTACCCAAGTAATATCAGGTTTGTTCCTCATCTAGTCTTAATTGTTAGTGGTATTTATAGTTTTATTATTCGCTTCCTTGAATGCGGGAGCGATTGTTTAGGAAGATTTTTGGTACTACCAACTCATTTGTGGCTAGGACCCTCGTTTGGCCCTCGATCTTATGGCACATGCTTCGTGTTAAGTTTCCCTCTTGTGGTTGGGTATTGTGGGGCCAAAGTATTAAGATTGTGCGAGTCTATATATGACTTCCTAATTTTTGCCAATTCGTTAGAGTAGAATTATCCACGCCAGGTCTCCCAGGCTATTTTTGCGGTATGTGCTCGGAAGCTTTTAGATTCCAGGTGTTTTTCTTGTTGTTTTCAATGTTAGAGACCAAGGTTAGTTTGTCTCTTTTAAAGGAGATCCCTGTGGTGCGCGAGTTTGAAGTTGTCTTTCCAGCCAATCTTCCTAGTCTTCCGCCTGAGAGAGAGGTGGAGTTCATCATAGATCTGGAGATGGGTACTCTTCCTATTATTAAGTCCCCGTATTGTATGGCCCGTTTGAGCTGGATGAGTTGTTAGAGAATGGTTTTATTAGGCCGAGAATCGATGATGTGTTTGATCAAGTAGCGTGGTAGCATTGAGTTATCAAAGATTGATCTTCGTTTAGGCTACCACCAATTCAGGATTCGTGAATCAGGTATCCCACAGACTGCTTTCCGTTCCAAGCTTGGACATTTTGAGTGTTTCGTGATATCATTTGGTTTGACCAATGCACCCTCTACCTTTATGAATCTGATGATCGGAGTATTCAAAGACTTTCTAGACCGACTCATAGTTGTGTTTATAGACGACATTTGGTATATTCCCGCAATGCTGAGGAGCATAACCAGCATCTGCGTTTAGCCTTATCGGTTTTGAGGGAGAACAAGTTGTTCGCCAAGTTGAGCAAGTACGAGTTTTGGTTGCCTCGGGGTTTGTTTTTGGGTCAAGTGGTTAACAAGAATGGGATTTCAGTCAACCCAGAGAAAATAGCTGATGTTATGTAACGTACTAGGGATTTTAGTCGACGCAGGAGAATGCAGCCTTCGTTATGAGCGGGAAGTGCGGGGAAGCTTTTTAAGAACTAAAGAATAGGTTATGCACTGCTCCAGCTTTTGGCATTACCTACAGAGGGCATGGATTATGATGTGTTTATGGATGCATCTCATGTTGGGCTTGGATGCATGCTGATGCAAGGAGAAGAAAAAATGATGGTGTGTACGCATGATCTAGAGTTCACTGCCGTGAATTATGAGCTAAAGTTGTGGAGACACCTGTTGCAAGACACGAAATGTAAGATTTACACTGATCGTAAGAGTTGAAGTATGTCTTCACTCAGAAAGAATTGAATTTGCGCTAGTGGCAATGGTTAGGGTGTGTTGCTAATTTTGAGGTTGAGGTTTGATACTATCCGGGCAAAGCTAATGTAGTAGCCGACGCCCTAAGTAGGAAGACATGTAAAGTTTCCAATCTCTCTACAGAGTTGTTTATAGAAGGATTTATTTTAATGGACATTTCAGTGAGAAGTAGTGACACGCCAAGCAGTTTGGCAGTGTCCGAGCTTTCATGGATTTCTCTTACGGGGCTTCATCAAAAGGACGATCCTGAAGTACTGCACCTTCATAATAGAACTGAGAAGGGGAAGTTGCTGGATTTTTTGGTCAATGAAGCGGGTAGCTTAAAGTACTGCGACAAATTTTAAATCCCCAATGTTGAAAGTCTATGAGTTAAATTGTGTAGTGAGGCGCATGGTTCCAGTGTTGCCTACCATACAGGTTCTACTAAGATGTATCAAGACTCGAAGCAGATTTCCTGGTAGTTTGGGATGAAAGATGATAGAGCCAAGTTCGTATCCGAGTTCTCTGATTGTAAGTGGGTTAAGGCCAATCATGGAAGGCCTGGAGGCAAGTTGACTCCCTTGGAGATTCTGAGTTAGAAGTTGGAGAGCATTTCGATGTATTTCATCACAGGGTTACCGAGATCTCCTCGAGGGCATGATTTTAGTTTGGGTTATCGTGGACAGATTGACGAAGTGTGCTCACTTCGTACCTTATAAGATTGATTATCCCATGAAGAAGATAGTTGAGCTATATCTGAATGAAGTCATCAAGTTGCATGGAATTCCAGTCAGTATTATATCATACCGAGACTCCAGGTTTCCATCTCGCTTCTGGAAGAGTTTGCAAGAGGGTTTGGGTATTGATTTGAGGTACTCTACCGCATATCACTTGCAGACAAAGGGTCAGACAAAGCGATTGAACCGGATCGTGGAGGATACGATCAGATGTTGTATTTTAGACCACGGAGGAGCGTGGGATGAGTGTTTGTGGCTAATGGAGTTTGCTTATAATAATAGTTATCAAGAAAGCTTGCAAACAGCTCCTTTTGAAGCTCTATTTCTGAGATGCTGCAGAACTCCCCTATTATGGGTTGAGGTTGGCGATAGATCTTTGTTGGGTCCAAATGTGCTCGAAGAAATGGAGGTTTCTGTCAAGCTATTCGAGAGAAGCTTCGGATAGCTCATGAACATTATGAGAAGAACTCCAATCGGCGTAGATTTGATTTAGAGTTTGTAGTAGGGGACTTGAAATTTTATTAAGGTTTCCCCGATGGTTGGAGTTAAGTGGTTTGGTAAGAACCAGAAGTTGGATCAAAGGTATGTAGGGTCATTTATAAATTATTGTTTGGATTGGTGTGTCAGCTTGCAGGATGGATTTGCCCGCAACCCTTGTGTGCACGATGTTTTCACGTGAGCCAATTGCGGAAGTGTATGCTAAGAAACAAACAAGTTTTGAATTATGTGCCCCAGTTGGAGCCTAATCTTTCTAATGTTGAGATGCCTGTCCACATTTTGGATACTCTAGATCCTGTATTGCAGAAGAAGACCATTTCGATGGTTTAAGTTTTCTGGAGAAACCGAGCCGTGGAAAGCGTGACTTGGGAGTTAGAGTCAGCTATGAGGGAGGCTCACCCTCATCTATTCCACTTATTTTGCTTGGTTTGTAGTCTTCTTTATAACCCTTAGTTTTTATTCTTTTCCTTCTATAGTAGAAGTTTTGTGGGTAAAGTTTTGGGGCGAAACTTTCTTTTAGGGGGAGCGACTGTAACGCCCCCGATTTTTTCTGTGATTATTTAATCTTTATTTGGCGTTACGTTGATGCATTTTCGGCTTGTGCCGTTGTTAGAGCGTTGTCTTAGCTCTTTACAATTTCTTAGTGGCTTGTTTGTAGCATGTTGGCAAGATTTCCTAGCGAGCCGGAGTCTGTTTTGGCCCCTCCGGGAATGCTTGTGTTTTGTCATTGGGAGGTGTTAGCCCGAGTGTTATTCGTCAGATGTTGATTTTGACTTTACTGTTCTTTTTGTAGCATGAGTATTTAGCTACGGTGTGAATTTCATCGGATTTCGAGGTTGTTCGGTTTTTGCGTCGTTTTGACGTTTTATTTTAATTAACTTATATAATATTATATCATGTTAATTGTTTGTGCTGTATGGTTGTGTGGTTTCAAATAAGTAACTAATGTAATAGATTCTTTTATTAGTTAGTATATAACCTATTATTATAATAGCTGTTATTATATTTTCTATTATAATTTAAGTGGCTGATTATTTAATGATAGTGGCAGTAGTGGTTGAGTATAATATACTTATTTTGTATTATTTATTATATTTAGCTGAGTGGAGAGATGATTTATATAGCTTATTTTAGTCATCCCTATTCATCTTCCCAAAAACCCGGCGGCTAGCTTCTTGCGGAAAAATGAGGGCGACGGAAAACCTGGAGCTTCCAGCGGCCGATTTCTTGAGGTTTAGAACCCGAAATTCTTGTTTGAGTCTCGATTTGGGCTGCTCTCGCCTAGATCTACCTCCCTAAGGTAAGATTTTTGAGTTTCTTGGATTTTTTAAAGGTCATGGTTTGTTTGTTGACCTTGTTTTCTTTCTAAAGCTCAGGATTTTCTTAGGTAGCTGCTCTCCCTGCCAGATCCGAGTGAGGAGGAGTGTAGCTGGCCGATTCCCGAAGATTGAGGCAAGTGATGCTCTTTCATCCTTGCCAAGACTGATTCTCTGTTTTCTTGTTAGTTTTATTCCTCTTTTTTCCTGGATCATAGGTATACTGTAGGTTTTGGCCATGGTTATATTGTTATTTGTGCAGAGAAGCTCTAGCTAGTCCAAGTTTATTAGAGAAAAAATGTCTGATTGGGTGGGTTTTGGTATGGCTCTGGCTGGATAGGTTAAGTATGTATCGGGATAGTTAGCAATAGCAGGTTTTCGTTCCAGCTAGTCGATGCAATAAGAGAAAATATTATGATTTTGGGCTTGTTATTGTGGTCTAGCATGGTCGGTTTGAGTAGAGCAATTTTTCTGCCAGGTCTCTATCTGTAAGAGTTGAGTGTATCTTAGTACAGAAGTCAAGTTTTTAGGCTAAGTATAAAAGCGTTGAGTGTGGTGGACACGCTCAACGCCTAACTGTTTTGGTCTGGAGTCTAAGTAAAAAGCGTTGACAGCGTTGAGTGAGGTGAGCTCACTCAACGCCCTCTATCTTGGTAGTTTTTCTAAGACTTTTGGCATTGAGTGAGTTGAGCTCACTCAACGCTGTCTTGCCAGTCAGACTTTTCTAAGACTTTTGGCGTTGAGTGAGTTGATCTCACTCAATGTCGTCTAGCCACTCAGACTTTTCTAAGTCTTTTGGCGTTGAGTGAGTTGAGCTCACTCAATGCCATCTAGCCAGTCCAACTTTTTTAAGTCTTTTGGCGTTGAGTGTGATGAGCTCAATCAACGCCATCTAGCCTGTCAGTTTTTCTCAATGTCTTTTGGCATTGACTGAGTTGAGCTCACTCAATGCCGTTTAGGCAGTTAGATTTTTTCTAAGTCTTTTGTCGTTGAGTGAGTTGAGCTCACTCAATGCCGTCTAGTCAGGCAGATTTTATAAGTCAAAAGCATTGAGTTTGGTGAACTCACTCAACATCGTTGGCTATTTAGCATTGAGAGCATTGAGTTAGCTGAACTCACATAACGCCGTCGGCCATGTTTACTTCTAAGTCAAAAGCGTTGAGTGTGGTGAACTCACTCAATGCCATTGGCCGTTTAGCGTTGACAGTGTTGATTGAGCCGAACTCACTCAACGTCGTCGTCTAGTAAGAGATTTTGCTGCTAAGTGTTTTGGCGTTGAGTGAGTGGTACTCACTCAAGCGGCATCGAGTGAACTCGGCGCTTTTTCCGCTTGGTGTTTTAGCGTTGGGTGAGTGGTGCTCACTCAATGCGTCATCGAGTGTACTCGATGCTTTTCCCTTAGAATTGTAGTTTTCTCCCAAGTCTCTTAGTGTGGGTTTTTATAGGGTTTTGGTTATATTTTCGGATAATTTTGAAGGCTGAATCGTGAATCATGGCAGGTGGTTACTCTGGTTCTCTTGATATGGATGTTTGGTGTTGAGCCGTGGCCACCACCATTTTTGCCCCGGCTTGGGCCGGTGTGTTGTACCCCAAGGCTGCACCGGTGGCCCCTGAGTTATTTGGATCTGGTTGTTTGGATGAGGGCTGTTTTTGGTCACCAACCCAGATCCATAGTTTTACCACTGTTAATGATTCACTGGTTAGGACTGTTAGTTCCTTTCTTTCAATATTATTTGGGAATTTTGTGGCTTTGTTGTTTTGCAGGTTTTAGAGGAGCATGTTGTTATTCTCGCACTTGGTGCGCTTTGATTACTCTTTTTCTTTGAGTACTTTACTTTTGCTGTCAAATTTTCTCACTTTTTGCCAACTTTATCAGTATTATTTTGTAGGGTTTGGTAAACCCCTCCTTAGTTTTATTGCTTATGATCTACTTCTCCATTACTGCTTATTTTTCCCTTGCTGAGGTGTTTTTTCTTTGAATGCCTCAGGTTCAGGGTTGTAGCCGATTAAGCGGCTAGTTTTCTTTTGGAGCTTGCTAGTGACCTGCTGTTTTTCTGAGGGTTCTTTCCCTGATCTTTGTGAGATAGTTCTTTTCTTATTTCCTTCTGTATAGACATGCATACTCACTAGTTGGTTTGTGTCAGGTAGTTGACGCCCACTGGTGGTTTTCTTTGGTGATGTTAAGTATGTGACTTAAACTACTATTTTTGCCTTTGTGTAGGGTTTTTTCTTGCACTCTGAGATTGTTTTATGCTAGGGTGAATGCTAGATATTTTTAACTTATAAATCCCCTACCGATATTACTTCATACTTATCATATTTCTAAAACTAAAGAACTATTTTCTAAACTAACGTAAAAACTATCTTCATACGATACTAAACTTAGAGTCTTGCATACCATGAGTTGTCCATCGTGGACGCTTACACTCATGTAGGATGTCAAACCATCTTAACTAAAGTATTTTTTTCGCAGCGTATAACTATATTTTACTCGTGGACTAGTTGATCTACTGTGCCGAGGGATACGACCATCTAATTTCAATGATTTACTTCATAATAACTTATGAATTCTGTATAACTTGTTTAGGTTGGTACCTTGCATGAGCGTCTGTAGTTATCCCCTGCATGGCGTGGCATCACGACACGTATTTTATCTTACTCAGATATAATTTTATTGATGAGAAAATGCGGGTCGTGACAATATATATGTACTATTGATGTGATAGGGGGTCCTATTATTGGTGCGATAAGGAGTGTGATAACCGCACTAGCTGATAGGATAACCTGCCTATCTTGCGGCGAGCATAAAGAATCTCTGCTAACCCACCGACACAAAGTCAGTTCGCTAGTCGCCGCTACTAGCTAGATATATCGCTATAACAAACCCTGCGGAAACACCAACATACAGCACACTAGCGGACACAACACCAGCCCGCATTCACCTGTGAACACAACTCCATTCCGCACACTCCAAGCCCGTAACCAAAGAACACAAGGCTGATAGCTGTCAAACTCGACGGACAAGGAAAGCAGTCCGTGTTAACCATGCGACCTCCCGGACTGAGCACACATGGACTTGGTACAAAACAAGACCAAGTCCACACGACCAGCCATCCTTGGTACAAACCTAGCACCAGCAGATAAAAAGTCCACTCTGTACTAAACTGGCGGACTCAATACCTTGTCTGCACAGACTGACAAACTGCGTAGATAACCATCCTATCCTCCCGGTTACCTACAGGGAACATCTGCCAGCCATTACTTTGCCAACATGACAAACCGCCAGACCTGTACGAACAAACCATGCAAACAGATTACCCAGGCCGCCCTGGCCTCTTACTTTCAATTCAAAAAATTTCAACAGATATGTTGTAATTACCTATTCCAGTAGGTCCTTACTGCATATAGAGCCGTTGAACATCGAGCAATGAAAAGGCACTTTCCGAGAAGTCAAAACGAGAGCTTTTTGGTTATCTTCATCCTCTCGATTAAGTAGAAGATTTCCTGGAACTCATTTTTTTCGATAGTAAGTCTGGGAATCAAAGACATAAGTTGCCTGGTTGAACAACACAAAGAATTGTTAAATCAAATAATCTTTAGCAGTAAGTTCACAGAACTCATCTTTCCGTGAGATAAGAAGAATCAGTGCTCTGCAGTTGTCTTCTCAGCACAACCAGAAAATTCCTGAACATCTCTTATCTTGGTACTGCGAAAAAGTTGAACTGAGTTTACTCAATTTAGAAAGAAGGCTCAGGGGACATTCACTCTACAGTCAATTATCATCAAACATCTACTCTTTATATAGGATCATTATTGATCTGATTTGTAAGCCTAACATATAAAGGCTGAGTGGTTGGATTCTATTGTGAATCTATGGTCGGGCCTATATGCCTGAGATAGGATCTGAGTTATATCTGAGGTAGGAGATTAATCATCTCTGAGTGTAGGGATATTATTCTAGCCTGAGTTGTGGGGCATCTTGTTAAGCCTAAGGTAAGTGATCTAGAAGATCACATAGCTGTAGGAGAATAGTTTAATCCGAGTATGTAGGGATTTGGAGGAAACCTAAGAGATATAGAGGGATCTGTGTTGTAAGCTCTTTGAGCCGAGTTAGAAGTGGATTGCTTAGTTTAACATACTGTTAAAAAGGAGGGAGGGAAACTGGATGTACCCATATCTTGGAGAACCACTATAAATAATGGCATGCTGACCCTTGTTCTTGAAAGCTAACACAATAATCTAACTCTCAACGCACTAAAGAAAAAAATAGTCATAAAGACTTGAAAACCTATTCACCCCCTCTAGGTGTATAGCTACTCTTGAAACAAATAATTTCAAGTTGTATCAGAAAGAGGTTGTTCAAAAAGAAATTAACAGTCTGAACAGATCTTCAAGGATATATAGAGATTGACTCCATGGATTCAGGTGAGAACCACAAGGCGTTGAGCTCCATGAAGCTTCCCATTTGCATAAAATAGAACATTGGAAATTCGAAAGAAAGCGTAAGGTTGTTCATGGACCCTCGGACCCTAGGATATTCATTACAGTTCAAGAGGTACCTTTCATTCAAATGAAGGTCTCTATCATAGATGCCAATTTCTAAACTCTAAAGAAGTATACTGAAATGACCATGGATGATGTCATCTTTGTAACCATGGATAATAGGGCTCAAAACTTCATTCTCAGTGCCATAAATGACTTTATATTCCAGAACCTTGCCCACTACAAAATATCTATAGAGATGTGGGATTCTCTCATTTTTTATATCGAAGGGACTGAGGAGGTTAGGGATGATAAGAAATAAATCCTGAATCAATAATATGAGACCTTCAAACAAGTCAAGAAAGATTCCATAATTGAATGCAATGAAAATTTCTTCAAAAAAGTGAATAGTCTGATCACATATGGCAGACAGTTCACTAACAATGAGCTGAATGATAAGTTCTTGAGATCCCTAAATAAGGAATTGGATAACAAGATCTGTGCCATCAGAGACATTAGTAACTTGCCCAACACATTGCCTTAAAATCTATTTAGGAAGCTGTTATCCCATGAGATACAACTGAACTCCATGAAGGTAGAGGAGGATGTCGCCAGATCTCTTAACAAAGAGAAGTTTGCGGCCTTCAGAGCTGAAGCCACAAGAAGGAGCAGGTAGAAGACTCAATCTCTATCAAGGAGAGCTGTAGAGTCAGATTGCTCATATCCCAGCTTTAACATCCCATTTCCTATTAGATCCCCTTAACTTAGATTGTGTTAGGACATATGGTGGGGGCATGGGTTTAGGCTAGGTTTGACCCAGGAAGTTAGGGTGTAGTCACATAGGACCACTATAGGGCCCAAGTTAACTCAAGTCATACTAGCCCAAATTGGGATATTAGCTTCACATTGGCCCCACAACTATACCCATAACGGTAATAACAATCTAAGTGAACCATAAGCCATGTCATTGGGTCACCTATTAAACCAAGTTGACCCAAGTCAACCCAAAACCTAAATTGTTCAAACTCACACTTAATGACCCAATTAGTCCAAGTAAGGCACCACCATGGCCCAACCCAAGTTGTGTGGTACCATTTGGTCCATGACCATCAAGTGGGACCAGCCCACTAATCATGTTGACCAATTCAACCAAAAAAGTCAACAAGTCAACATAGGACTTAAAGAAAAGAAATGATATGAGCCAAGCCCAATCCCAATGACCAAAGCCCATGACTCAAGGCCCATAACCATCCCAAGAGGTCAAAGATAGCCCTAACCCCCAAAAATAGGAGAGAGGGTACATGCATTGGGGTAGTTTAGGAATTTTTGTGAAAAGGAAGAGAGAGAAAAGAGTAAAAGAGGTGATAGAGGCCATGTGGCCCTCCTTCCCTCTGTCCAAGCTCATGGAAGAGCTCCCAAGACTCATTTCAGCATAAATGAGGGGATGGTGGACACTTGGAAACTAGGCGGAGCTTCCAATGCTCATGGCTGACCACTTCATTAATCAAAACTCCTAACCCTGCCACTCCAAGCCAAATCTAAGCCCACAATCAGATTCAGGAGGTTGAGACGAGTGGAGTTCAATAGCTAGAGCAAAGCTTTTGCTCGAGAAATGAGGAATCAGGCTAGACTGCCAGAGCAAGCTTTGGTCTTGGCTCACCGCAACCGTACTCGCCGCCAAGCCCAGGTTCGTTTCGCCTCACCTCAACCCGTGCTAGCTTTCTAGCTCACTTAGGCGAGACATCAGGCTCAATTGAGCCTGATACCATGAGAGCTTGTGTGCATTTTTTTGAGTTATTATTCTAGCTCGGGATCACCGGAGGAGCCGCCTTCGGGAGCCACACCGCCAGGAAATGCCAGCCACCACCTCAACGGAGGTGGTGGCGATAATCGCCAGATGTGGCGCCGGCCCAGGTGGCCGGAATTAGCAAGCAAACTTGGCCCCGGACGGCTCTATCTCAGCCGTTTGCGTATTGGGGACGATGGCCAGGAGCTGCCCGATTTGTGTATTAAATAGATATTCCATTATTTTATGAACAGTGTTATTATTGTCACACTTTTACAGTGTTCTTTCTTGTTAATTTTAGGCCTGTTAAAGGCACATTCAGAGGTATCTTAAAACATGAAAAATGTAGGCCTTGACCTTACCTTTAAAATGACACCCTAAAGTACGGATTTGGTGCAGTAGAACTCCCTGTAGGACCATTCTCCCAAGACTTATCATAGGATACGGCTAATCTTAAAATAAATGCCCAAGCAAAACCATAAATCCTCATGATCTAATATTTTGGTTATGCTTGAGATAAGGTTTAACCTAGTCTCTGACCAAAAATGAGAATTTTTGGTAAGACTTTTGCTATAGTATTTGGTGAAATACTAATATTTAAATTAAGTGCATTTGTGGAGATATATGACTCCAAATGCCCCCAAATATTGGTGGCATGTTCATTAGGTCAATATAAAACCATGGTAGAAATTTTAGGTCCTTTTGACCTCTGCATTTTTGGAAATCCCACATGAATGAGATAGGTATGTTCAAATTTTGGGTGCATATGGTAAAAATAGAAAAATGAGAATTTAGCCCATTTGGACCATTGCATGTCCATGAAACTCTATAAAGAGGCTTATAGGTATGAAATATACCTCCCATAGGAAGGTTGGGATTTTTGGGATCAAAATTCCGATTATTTAGAATTATTGGAAAATATGCCTAGATATGAAATAAATTTGAATCTAGGGCATATGAATTTATTAAATTCTGAAATTTTTTCACAAGCTTTAGTAGGGCATAGATCACCTCTGGAAAAATTTATGGGACTATTAGGTAATGTTAACTTGGATTTTAAGTAGAATTTACCATTTTGCCCATTATGGAAATTAATTAAAAATAAGGGAAATTATTGTCTAAATATTATTGAAAAATTTACAGTAGTTTATTTATGTGATAAAAACCCTGTTAAAGTATTTGTGAATTTTTGGATGTATATATAGGCTGAAAATCCTAAAAATGGAATTTTAGTAATATTGATCATATGGACATATGTTAGTTCAAATCACTATTTAAGAGCTTGAAATTCTGTATTTAGTTTCATTATATCATTATGGAGCTCTAGTAATATTTCTAGAATTTCTGATTGTATAAATACTGAACTTCATTTGGAAAGTAGTCAATTTGTTATTTTAATATTAAATGGATATTAAATGTAATTTTACATGGGAAAATTATGAAACTCGGTAGGAAGTCAAATCTAATCACATGGAACATCTGATAAATTTCTTAGGTAGGCTGAACCATTATAGGTAGTACATCATGTGCAAGGTGACTCATGTTAATCGTTTAAAAGAATTAATTTAGGCCCTTAATTCCTTAGAAAAATAGTGAGACCTAGGATGATCAACATCATACATCTAGAAACCCATGATAAATAATTAGGGGCAGTTGTCCTAAGAGTTTGGAAGTCACGTCATACGAGTCAACATTAGGTCTTGGGTACGCTTAGCATAAATAACAGGACCAACAGGAGATAAGGTTGACGGTTGAGATGGGAGATATGTTGGGAAGATAAACCCTGGTTGGTGACCAATTGGTCACTTCTTGATAACGAGTGGTAGAGTGCAAAATCCCAAGGATAGTAGCTAGAATGGAGATCGGCGGAAGACCGCCGCTCTCCAATAACATCCTAAGTTATTAGGTTTTTCCTAGAGTAACAACGAGAGTTTGCTATGAATCATGGGTAGAAATTAATAAAAGTAAATATCCTTGCGAAAGGGAACTTTGGGCTTTCATCCCATCTTGGTTCCTAATGCCCCCGAGACCCCTTCATTGGGCATACCCTGGGCAGTCTTGGGATTAATCCTAAATTGCTAAGTATAACAAACACTAGACAAGAGTAGTCTAATAGGCTAAGAGAATGTTATTACAATCTCAACCGTGAAGGGTTGGAGGGTTTCAGGACAGTTAGTCCTGCGATCAGGATGCTCGAGAGTTTGACAACAGGACGAGGTTGGTCCTGCGAGCTTGAGGCTTGGGTTGAGATACCTTTCATATGCATAGAAACAAAACAAGTGGTGGGTCATGCGGTACTGGCCCATTCATCACACTGATGGCATTTTGATGACTCTGGTGAGGTGTGAAGGTTTGAGGGGCCAGTAAGTTGTTTATACTGCAGTCTGGAAGACAATCCCCTAAGACGCACACCCTACCAAGAAAGTTTGGTAGTTGGCAAGCATTAGTACACAGAGACTCTAGAGTGCACCTAGGATATGTACAACGGCGTACAAAGGGTATGGGCTTGGTAGTGTGCATACCCGCCTAGGTAGCGGAAGCGCCCGTTCCGCAGCTGGCGTAGCAACAACGGTGGTACCAGAGAGTGATGCTAGCTCCAAAAAGTGGGAACTAAAAGTCTGTGATCACAAAGTCGTGTGTGTGTGTTGTACTTGTATGAATCATAAAAATGCATGCATAACATACATTCATAACTAGGTCATACGCTCCATAGATCCTTATCTTATAAATTAGTATGCGCTCTTTTATATGATAAGTTATATTTGGAAACCTTAACTTATATGTTTGTATGAGCATTCATATAAGTTAAGGTACTTCTGTGATGGTAGTTTAGTAGTAGTAGCATATTCTACTTGTTATTCTTTACTCTGTTTTACTTACAGTACCTTGTTTACTTACAGCACGTTACATACTTTCTGTACAGTTCTTCATACCGTACATGTTCTATATACATAGAACTACTAGAGTAGAAAAAAATTGATACTATATATACTAGGTAGTATAGCTCCACTATCACCTTCTTCTTTTTATACCCCTTGTTGTCCTACACTTCGTCCTCCCGCCCGGTACCTAGGATTTGCGGGGGTTAGGTGTGGAGGAAACGGCTTAATCTTTATGACTAACGGTCAGTTGTGACCAAATCATTTTAGGAGGTCATGTGGAGTACCAGCACGACTAGTAGTACGAGGTGGCAGGACGTAAGGAGCTGATACCACCACCACTTACTACTATTACTACAGTCCATCATCAGGTGGGACAAGTTTTCTGATGATTGTTTAGCTTCCGCTTTGTGGTTATTTTGAGAGACAGATTTGATTTCATGTACATGGCATAAGCACTTTTCTCTTTTGTTGTACTCATTCTGGACTCTATTATACTTTCATTTTCATTATAGATGATAGTGCTGTGACTTGTGGACTAGCTATTTTATACACTGCTTTTAAACTTCTATTTCTCAATTGGCCGAACAAGTTATATGATCGTACTAGCTGGCAGGATCGGCGTCTTGCATTGTCGACTAACCCGTGAGTTAGTGTCACCGTAAGGCTGCGGTTCAGGGATAAGACCAGGAGCCTCATTGGTAAGGGGAGGGGTCTTACAAACTAGTATCACTTGAACAAACGATCATATGAGAAAGAATTCCACAACACTGGGTCACCTCGCTCGAGCAATAGTTTGCGGACAAACTATGCAGCGGAAGAAATAGTGTGCCCATCTGTAAAAAGTCACAGAAAATAGTCCATTTCAAAAATGAGTTAGGCCAATCCAATTAGGACACCACCTTAGTTTTACTTACCAATAGGATTTTGTAGTATATCCGAGTCTAAATACGACCTTGCATATGTCGGATAGTGCGAATTATATTTTTTTATGTTTGTAAGTGATGATAACTCATGAACTTAGAGAGTTCATAGTCTCTACAATGACATAATTTTTGGAGGTTAGATTGAAGGTTACTCATACATATTCCGCACACAGTTGAGCTAATCTCATAAATATAATGGCTTTAGATGAGTATTCACCCACGCTTGCCTAATAAAGACACTATATGAACATATATAGGAAAGTCAGTATGAGAATACATGTGTTGAAACTTCGAGCACATAAAAGATTAATTTAGCAAGGCATGACATTGAAAATGTAATGACTTAGCAAATTAAAATGGGGTGGATGATTAGTTGAAGCGTACACATAAGTATGACCGCTTGATTATGATATCATCAAGAACCGGGACACATATGTTGATAACATTGTAACCACCATTAGGAGGATTCATGACTATGGAATATATATTTTGACTATCAAAGGTGTATTTAATAATATTCTTTCTTATGAGAAATTGACTCGTGACGAATCTTATTATTTTGCAAGAATTCCTTATATCTTATCAATCAGAATCCAATTAGAAAAGTGATTGAGTGTCATGTTGTGAACATCAATATTAATAATGATCTCTCGATGTATATATGAAGAGTTCACTCTACAAATCATGTATTTTTACTTAAGTAGAGGTGTAATATGTCATGAATTTGGAAGGAAAAAAAATTGGGGGAAAGAAAAGAAGGGGGTGATTCTTTTCATCAAATCTTAAGTTTTGAGGTTGGTTAATTACTATCCATAAGTTGGACCTTCGTCATAAATAAAACAATGATAACATATATTTGAAGATTCGATATGGTATAATCTATAAGGTGTGAGGCGATTCAAGAAGAGAAATCTAAGATTTGTGTGCACAATTCTACATATAAGATTATTGATTTTCTCGTACTTGATGATCATTGCTCGTAAGGGACTCCGAACCAATGTATGATTAAGGTTTATTTAATAATAATGTTTCAGAAGACTTGGAAATATGCCCACGCAATCTTGATTATGAATATCCCAAAATATAATGAAAGTGCATTTGGAAGGCGACTGTTACCTCTAATTGAAACAACTACGAGGCCTATAGGGTAGGAATTGCCGGACACCGCTATCTTGGGTCTACGATGATGATCCAAGGGCACTCATATCAGATTACATTGAGGATATAGATGCATATATATAGCTGATCAGGGATCGGATGTTGGAGGCTCAGAGTTGATAAGCCAAGTACTACAATACGGGCATCAAAAAGTAGAGATCCAGGTAGGGGACAGAGTGTTCTTGAAGATACATCCGGTGCATGGTGTCTCTCAAGTGCGGAGTCACAAGAAGCTCAGCCCTCGATATATTGGGCCATACTTGATCCTAGAGTGGATCGGCCCCTTAGCTTACAGGCTGGAGCTGCCACCTTAGTTGGGGACCATGCACGACATCTTCCACGTCTCTTCGCTACAGAGAGCTCTCCTTCGGCCAGAGAAGTATATTACCGCTACAGCATGCCCGATAGCACTTGATAGATCAGTTTGTTTAGAGCTGGTCCTGATTGATGATATCGTGGTACGAGTGTTGTAGAAGAAGATGGTTCCCTTGGTAAAGGTATTATGGTCCAAGCACGGACGGGAGGAGCACACCTGGGAGCCAATGGATTTGATGCGAGAACTGTACCCGGAGCTTTTTACCTCAAGTAATACTTAATTTTTTTAAATTATTAAATTCTTGTGTGCATAAACCCCGTAGACCCCAACTTAAATTTTGGGGACGAAATTGTTTTTTTTTGTTTATTGGGATTTGTAACATCCAATTTCCTATTAGACCCCCTTAACTAAGATTAGGTTAGGACATGTGGTGGGGGCATGGGTTTAGACTAGGTTTGACCCAGGGAGTTAGGGTGTAGTCACATAGGACCACTATAGGGCCCAAGTTAACTCAAGTCAAACTAGACCAAATTGGGATCTTAGCTACACAATGGCCCCACCACTATACCCCTAACCCTAATAATAATCTAAGTGAACCATATGCCATGTCATTGGGTCACATATTGACCCAAGTTGACCCAAGTCAACCCAAAAGCTAAATTGGTCAAACTCACACCAAAAGACCTAATTAGTCCAAGTAGGGCACCACCATGGCCATACCCAAGTTGAGTTGTACCATTGGGTCCATGACCATTAAGTGGGTCCAGCCCACTCATCATGTTGATCAAGTAAACCAAACAAATAGTCAACAAGTCAACATAGGACTTAAAGAAAATAACTGATATGAGCCAAGCCCAATCCCAATGACCAAAACCCATGACTCAAGGCCCATGACCAGCCCATGAGGTCAAAGACATCCCCTAACCCCCAAAAATAGGAGAGAGGGTACATGCATTGGGGTAGTTTAGGAATTTTGGTGAAAAGGAAGAGGGATAAAGGAGTAAAAGAGGGGATGGATGCCATGTGGCCCACCTTCCCTCTGCCCAAGCTCATGGCTGAGTTCCTAAGACTCATTTCAGCATAAATGAGGTGCTGGAGGACACTTGGCAGCTTGGCAGAGCTTCCTGTTAACCCCAGAATCCGCAACATTTCCAGCTAGGCATCTTACCCTTCCCTCGCTGAACTTAAGTACTCAGTTCGCCCAGCTCGCCAGCGGGCATGGTCCGTCACCTAGGCGGACTCCAGAAATTCGTCCGCTCAGGTCGCCCTCAGTTCACAGCCCTGCTAGATCGGCGAATCAGGCTCAGACCGGCAGGCTCCGAGTCAGGCCGCCCAGGCCGCTCAGGTCGCGGCTAGTCTAAAAGTCACGCGCTCAGTGCAACCAAGGGGGGTCTCCAGCTCGCTGGCCCAGTCCGCCTGTCCCGCGCGGACTGCTTGTTCCTTCTCCTTTTTTGTTTCCCGTCACCGCTGCCCGGCTCTTTTGTACCCCGGGCAGCCGGTTATTTTAGCCCTGCCCACTTGGGCAGGCCCCCAGCCTATAAATAGGGGGAAGTGGTGCACTCAAAGCACGCTGACTCGAGCCCAGGAGCCCACTTGTTAAAGGCTGCGGACTCGAATCTCTGGCTTTGCGACCTCCGGCTTGCTTTCCCCATTGCTTTCTTTTTCCTTTCTTGTAACCACATCTTGGCAATAAAAAGCAAGCCCGTCGCAGGAGTGGCATTTAGGCCGCGACGGGCGAAGTCTGGTGTTGCCGTGCTCTACGGCTCTGTTGCTTTTCCGTTCCTTTTCTAGTCCGCCAAGTAGATTGCTGCTCGCAGTTTCTTTTTCCTTTCTCTTCCCCAAGTGCTCGAACGGTTAGCTGGTGGTGCCCGAGTCCGTCGCTTTTCGAGCATCAACAGTTAACACGCGACCTTCAGATTCGAGCAGTTTCTTGAAACCGCGGATAGAAATGTCAGACCGCCGAGGTCGCCGCTCCGACCGCTCCAGCTCCCCCGATGATTCGCTGTGGGAGGCGTTGGAGCAGTCCCGCTGGGAAGCCGAGGTATCTCGAAGAGAGACTGACCAGCGGCTCGATACGATCAGCCAAGCCCTGTTAGCGTTGACTCAGCGACTTGCTCCCCAGGTTGCTGAAGAAGTTGCTGAGACACCTGTCCGCCAGACTCCAGTCCACCGGACCACGGCTCGTCGCACCCCTCTTCAGCAGTCGCCTGCGACTGCGCCTCCACCTCTCCACCAAACTCAGTCCGCAGCTCCCCCGCGACCTCAGGCGGCTCAGTTCGCCCCCCTGATGGATTTCTTCAGGGAGGCAGCCCGAGGGACCCCTGCTCGCCGACTAGACTTTGTCGATCGGCAGTCCGCAGAACTCGCAGAGTTTCATCCTCCAGTCCGCCCTTCTACTGATTCAGAAACTCCCTCTCCCTTCATCGATCGAATCCGATGGGAGTCAGCGCCAAGCAATTTCAGAGAGCCTCGTCTCCCTTTTTATTCAGGAGAGACTGATCCGATCTCCCACCTGCAGGCATTCGAAGGGGCAGTAGCATTGAGAAGCCTCTCCGATGCCCTGAAATGTAAACTTCTGGTGACCACTCTTGATGGTCAAGCAAGAGAATGGTTTTATGAGTTGCCTCCAGGCACCATTTCCTCCTTCGCTGAGCTTCGCAGCGAGCTGCTCCTGAGGTTCGCAACCTCTAAGAAGAGAAAGGATGGGCCGGCAGCCCTTTTTGATATTAGGCAAAGAGACAATGAATCTGTGGCAAGATTCGTTGATCGGTTCCAGAAAGAAATTCAAGGGGTAAGGAATGTGAACCCCGATTATTATAAAGTTGCCCTGATTCACGGCCTCCGGGAGGGCCCGTTGAAATTCAAGGTGACAACAAAGGCACCGTCAACCTATCAGGAGCTCATCGCGATAGCCAATCGCTTTATTGAGGGGGAAAATGCCAATCCTACCTATATTTCATCCCTGACAGCTAAAGCTGGAGGAAGGGATGTCCCTCGCTCCTCTTCCAACAATCAGTACCACAGTAAGCCTCCCCGGCCTGATTTCCACCCTCCACCTCAGAGGGGGCGCAACCTCCGCCATAAGAAACCTTTCCTTAGCCATCAACAGTTTCATGATCAGAGACTGCCGTTGGCCGCCGCTCCCGCCGTTCCCCTTCAAGCGCTCCCCATTCTTCAGAGAACCCAGCCAGCTTCAAATCCTCACGGGAGCAACCCTATGGAAGAGCTTGCAGATCTAGGCATCGACTTTGAAGAGGTTGCCCAAGTAATCCAGAAGAAAGTTGAAGAAAAGAGACAAGGGCCTCAGAGAGATTGGAAACCCAGAGACAACTCTCAGTTCTGTAATTTTCACAAGGAGAAAGGTCATCAGACTAAAGACTGCAAGGCTCTTCAGAAGCTAGTTGAGAGGTTGCTCGCCGAGGGTAAGCTCGAGGACCTGGGCAGGAAGAATGATTCTTCAAGGCTTTCCACCTCCAAGGGCAAGGAGGTGGCTGAAGTTCACCAGGAGTGCATAGAGATAAGGGATGAGGGCCATCTGGGGCTCATTGACATCCAAAATGAGTGTATTGATGTTGTGGACGAGGGGGCCTTGGGAAGACTCTTTTTCATCCATGGCGGAGCAGGGGCTGAATCTACCCGGAAGTCCTCTTTGTCAAGGCTTTCGCGAACGGAGGTTGCTTCTACTTCTTCTGCCCCACCTTCTGAAGTCGTCACCTTTGGCTCTGCGGACCTTCCTGCAACCGCCAACCCCTTCGATGATGCCATCGTGGTCCAGGCAGCCATTGGAAACTTCACGGTCGATAGAATCCTCATCGACACCGGCAGCTCCGTGAATCTCCTCTTTAAGTCCACTTTCGAAGCCCTGAGGACTGGAAAGACTCTGCTTTCCACCGAAGGGCCGCTCTATGGCTTCTCAGGAGAAAGGAAGTAAGTTGAAGGAAGTGTCACACTCGCGGTGACGCTCGGAGGGGTGACCAAAGAAATCCAGTTCATAGTGGTAGATGCTCCGAGCAGCTATCATGCCATCTTTGGAAGACCGTTGCTAAACAAATATCGCGCCATCATTTCAACATACCATCTAGCCATCAAGTTCTGCAAGGATGGCCGCCAGTGTAGGGTAAGGAGCGACCCAAGGCAGGCTCGAGAGTGTTACCTCCGAACAGTCAACATGACTGAGGTTTCCCCCCCAGCTTTTCCAGCAGCAGCAGAAGCCACTCCTTCAGAGGATGCTGAGAATAGAGAAGGCGCTCACCTGGAACCTGCCCAGGTGATGCAAGAAGTCCCCATCGCAGAAGGAGAAGGAAGAAAGCTCTCCATCAACTCCGAATTGCCAGAAGATCAAAAGGCGGAGTTGATATCTTGCCTATTGGAGAATCTGGATGTCTTCGCTTGGTCAGCGGAGGACATGCCAGGGGTGGATCCCGACGTGGCTTGCCATCATCTCAATGTCGATCCAGCCGCCAAGCCCGTCCAGCAGAAAAAGAGGGATGTAGCTGTCAAGCTAGCAGAGCCCATCAGAGAGGAGGTTGCTAAACTCCTCAAAGCGCGCTTCATTCAAGAGATTCAGTATCCCGAGTGGGTCTCCAATGTTGTAATGGTTAAGAAACCTGGGGGAAAGTGGCGTATGTGTGTAGATTTCACCCGTTTGAATAAAGCGTGCCCAAAAGATTTCTACCCCTTGCCTCGGATAGATTTATTAGTTGATTCTGCGGTAGGGTATCCGTTTATGAGTTTTTTAGACGCATTCTCTGGTTATCACCAAATAAGAATGCATAAACCTGATATCCCTTGCACATCATTCATCACTAATGACGGTTGCTATTGTTATCTTGTGATGCCCTTTGGGCTTAAAAATGCTGGCGCAACCTATCAACGCATGATGGACCAAGTGTTTAAAGAGCAAAAAAGTAGAAACCTCGAGGTGTATGTGGATGACCTTCTGATTAAGAGTAGGTCTCTTCCGCAGCACCTGGTAGATCTTGTAGAGACCTTTTCTACTCTACGAAGGCGCAAAATAAAGCTTAACCCGTTAAAATGCGTCTTTGGGGCAAGTAAAGGGAAATTTCTCGGCCATCTCCTTACTCCCGAGGGTCTAGCCCCCAATCCTGATAAGGTTAAAGCCATCCTTGGTATGACCCCTCCCCGCTCACCCAAGGAGGTTCAGCAGTTAGGGGGGAGGTTGGCAGGACTCGGGAGGTTCATCTCTCGAGTTGGAGATAAAAGTGCACCATTTTTTAAGACTCTTCGGGGAGCGTCCAAGTTTCAATGGACAGAAGAGTGTTCCTTGGCTTTTGAGCAATTAAAAAAGCAACTAACCTCGACTCCTTTACTTCAAAGCCCTCGAGCAGGGGAGGCGTTATTCCTATACCTAGGGGTTGGTCCCGAGGCAGTTAGTTCAGTTCTGATTCGCGAAGAAAGCAGGAGGCAGTTCCCTGTTTACTATGTCAGCCACATCCTGAAGGATGCAGAGGCAAGGTATCCCATCCTAGAGAAGCTAGCTTTAGCATTAGTTATGTCTGCCCGCAGACTCCGTCCGTATTTCCAGGCTCATTCAATTCAGGTAGTTACTGATCAACCTTTGAAGAATGTGTTAGAAAAACCAGAGCATTCAGGCAGGCTAGCTAAATGGGCAATCGAGCTGAGCGAGTTTGAAATTTCCTATGTGCCCAGAACAGCTATCAAGGCACAGGTGCTTGCAGATTTCATGATTGATACGACAGAATCCAGCTCGGACCAAGCAGCAAGGTCCCCTTTATCTTGGACCATTTATGTGGATGGAGCTTCTGGTAGAAACTCCTCAGGTGCAGGAGTAGTTCTGATAAACCCGAACGGTGTCAAACTTGAGCAGGCCATCAAGTTCTATTTTCCAGTGACTAACAATCAGGCGGAATATGAAGCTTTATTAGCCGGCTTGAGGCTTGCACGAGAGCTTGGAATTGATCACGTCCATATCAAGACTGATTCACTGGTAATGGCTTCGCAAGTTCTTGGCAACTTCGAGACCAGGGAGCCAGTGTTGAAAAGGTACCTTAAGCTGGTAAAGGTTGAGGTTGGCAGATTCAAAAGTTTTACTATTGAGCACATTCCAAGAACAGAGAATGAGGAGGCCGACGTTCTCGCAAAGTACGGGCTCTCGTCAGGAGGGACAACTTCTGAACTTTTCCGCCCAGCGGTGGAGGAAGAAGGGCTAATGCAAATCGATCAGTGTCCCTCTTGGATGGATCCGCTCATTCTCTACCTGTCAACCGGGAATCTACATCTGTCAGTCAAAGATAAGAAGAAATTCAGGTTGAAGGCAGCACACTATTACTTGATATCCGACATTCTTTATAGGAAAACCTTCTTATCCACAATGGCAAGATGTGTTTCAGAAAGTGAGGTTCCCACCATTCTCCGAGAAGTGCATTCTGGCGAGTGCGGAAGTCATTCGAGAGCAAGAACATTAGAAAGAAGGATCCTGCGGCAAGGTTACTTCTGGCCTACAATGAAGAAGGATTCTGAGGCCTATGCGAGAAAATGTGTTCAATGCCAGAAATTCGCCCCTCTTCAGCATCAAGCAGCTCAATCTCTCAGGTCGATTACGACCCCTTGGCCCTTTGCTGTTTGGGGAATGGATCTCATTGGCCCTTTTCCCATGGCAAGTGGGCAGCGACGTTTTATTATAGTTATGATCGACTACTTCAGTAAGTGGATTGAGGCTAAAGCATTGGCAAAGACAACAACCCAGGTCGTGAGGAATTTTATTTGGGGAGAGATAGTCTGCCGACATGGAATCCCTATGGCAATAATCACCGATAATGGACCACAGTTCAATAATGCGGAAATGATAGACTTTTGCAGACAGATCGGAACAGAGCTGCGCTTCGCATCGGTACATCATCCCAGAAGCAATGGTCAAGTAGAAGCAGCTAATAAGCGAATCCTCAACCTGCTTAAGAAAAGGTTCAAAATCTCAAAGGCAGTTGGGCTGATCAACTTCCCTCAGTCCTTTGGACCCTGAGAACAACACCTTCATCTGTAACAGGAGAAACCCCGTTCAAGCTTTCTCACGGGTCCGAGGCATTGATTCCTGTTGAGTTTGAAGTTCTGTCGCCTAGGGTACTGCTTGCCAGGCAGGGCACGGAGGATTGGCTTGAGTTGAACAGCGAGGAGATGAGGTTCAGTTTGGAGCATATCGAAGAGGTCAGAGACAAGGCTGCTATCAGGCAGGAGGAAGTAAAAAGAAGAATGGCCCGTTACTTCGATAAGAACGTAAGGATCAAACACTTTCAAGTGGGAGATCTGGTTCTTAAAAAGGTCGATGCTGCTGCAAGAGCCAGCTCAGTTGGGAAGCTTAATCCTAGCTGGGCAGGACCATTCATTATCAAGGAAGCACTTCAAAATGGGGCCTACCGGTTACAAACGTTTGAAGGTGAAGACATGCCGCACACATGGAGCGGGGATGACCTAAAGCGTTTCTTTTCCTGAACTTCTTTTCCTTTCTCCCGGTGTAAACTCTTTAAGAGGTTCACTATTAATAAAAATTCCTTGCCAACACTTTTATCAAGTATCTTTGTGTTTCAAGCGTTGACAGTTAAATATATGGAGCAAGGGTAACTCTAAACGATCCTCTCTGAACTCTCTATTTTATGGTTATACGAATCTCTCAAAATTGATACTCGCCTAAATACTCATACCAACACTTCCTCGAATGCCTCTTCTTTCTTACCTCCTCGAGCAACTCCCGACAGTTGCTTGATGCCAGGAGATATCGCCGTGTCCAGCAAAAACCTCCCCTAGAACCGTTGGTGTCAGCATAACACCACGACGACCGCGTGTTGCGGGGAGATTTCGCACCGTGTAGTGGGAGCCTACCAACTCTAGTGCGGTAGGATACTGGATTTCGGATCCCGGCTAGTACCTAACCCCACTTCTGCATTATGGAGGGGCGAAGTGGAGGTCAGCTCTACCACGCCACTTAAGGGATATTGTTACAACCCGGATGATCGCACGGGGAAAGCAATGCCGCTCCGGCCGCACCTGCCCCCAGATCATCTTAGGGTTGCGACTCTCGAACACTCCTTGGTACCCTCAAGCAGTGCCTGCAGAAGACCCACAGTCTTGTCGATCTCAAAGGAAAGCAATGCCGCTCCGGCCGTACCTGCCCGAGAGATCGACTTAGACTGTACTTCAGGCAAGAGGGCAGTAATTAAGTTATTGAGTCTGCAGACTCCGAGGCCCAGTGGGGAAAGCAATGCCGCTCCGGCCGCACCTACCCACTTGGCCTCCGGACTGCGGCTTTCTTCTTCACAGGGGTTGTCATTATTAAGGAAGCGCGGACTCCAGTTGCCTTATCCGCTCAGTCCGCCGTCACCTGGGTTGATTCTGTAATTCATAACCTTGTGAGGAAAGCAATGTCGCTCCGGCCGCACCTACCCGCTTGGTTGTGAATTACAAGTCATTTCTGATATTGTTCATTAATGAAGTGCGGACTCCAGTTGCCTTATCCGCTCAGTCCGCCGTTCCATGGTTGATTCGAATAATTCATAATCTTGTGAGGAAAGCAATGCCGCTCCGGTCGCTTCTACCCGCTTATTATGAATTACAGGTCACTTCTGATGTTGCTGACTGAGGCAGTGCGGACACTGGTTTTCTAATTCGCCTGGTCCGCAGAATTTGTTCGATGCGCACAATGTGCTTGGAAGAAATTCAAGTGCGAATATCTGCGGATGGTGACCCTAGTCCATCCAGTTCGCTCATTCATGATATTTGGGTTAGCAGATTATGGTTTTTTCGCTATCTTTGTTCTCGTAAAAACTGGCAAAATTCTGTTAAAGGCGGACTGAGAACTGAACTCATCCAAGTCCGCATCACTCATCTCTTTCCCAAGAAATACATTCTGTTCATATTACAACAAGATTGTGGTAGTGAAATTTCAGCTAGCAAAGATATATGTGCGACCTCTAAAGTATCAGTAAGAAACAAGCAGAAAATCTCAGAAGATATCAAAAGTATCCTTTTTTATATATATTCATTCAAAAATTACATGTCCTGGCGGACTCGCGTAAAGTCCGCCCCTCCCCCTTACATTAAAGAAAACCAAAAAATTACAATATATATATCCCTATTCTATCCTCTGTTTCTTGTCCGCAGGCTTCTCAGGACTTGACCCATCCACATCCACTATAGGCGAGTAGCCGCCTGAGTCACTGTTGCTGCTGTCGTCAGAGTGAGAAGCGGCTGAGGGTTCTGTTCGCGAGCTACTCTCGCCAGAGCTGGAGTCAGTGGACTGATCCGATTGACCTCCTTGCTGTTGGCTTGAGGCCACTTCCTCGTCAGCAGACTCCTCCTCGTCATCTTCGGCAACCGCTTTTCCCTTATCAGCTTGATCGAACTCGGCGACTTTATCCTTTAGCTCCGGGAAGAGCTTCAGGAAGGGAATAGAGTCTACCCCAGCCTTCGCGTACCCATCGTTGATAACGCGCTCAAGCGCGACCTCGACGCTTTCTCTTACAAAAGGAAACATGGCCTTTTGAAAGTCGGGGTTGGTTACTTCATATGCGATCTGCAAAAGATTTCAAAATATCAGTCCGCGAAAGATAAGCAAGATTAATGGCGATTAACTAAGCACTTACGGCCTTGTCTTCTTTATATTTATTAACTTTTGCACCAAGTCGCTTATTCCTCTCTTTCAGCGAATCGCTTTCCTTCCTATGCCGCGCATTGTCCCTAAGCAGCTCGCGCGTAAGCCTGCCTAAGAAATGATTGGTGACGGCAGCGTTCGCACTGGCCTACGCAGCAAGAAGGGGGAGGTCATCAGGGGCCACACCTTGCAGATCGCGGAGGTTTTGCTTCCCGTACAAAGCAGACAGGGCGACGTGGGCATGGCGAGACGGGCGCGGGCTCCTCCAAGAGGGAAGAGCCGTTGATAGGCGGACATACTTTTTCTTCTCATGCCAGTGGATCATGGGGTTGCCCCTCAGATCCTTCTGCTTCTCGCCGAAGCCCGCAATGTCGAAGCTGCCATCAGAAGAATAACCCGCGGCGGGGTCTCCGTCTTCCCTCCTCTTTTTTGTGATTTCTTTTCTCCTTTCCCCTTGCGTAGGAGTCTGTCCGGCAGGCGCAACGGGCAGATTTGCGGGCACCGCCAAGGTCGCTGCAAGAGAAAAAGTTAGCTAAAATTCCTAAGTCGTTGCGGGTACAAACGAGGGTCGCAAGACTTACTCTCTTGGCGGCTAACAGTATATAGCCCAGGCAGCAGCGGGATGTAATAGTCAACATCCAGTCTCGCTCCGTCAAGGAACTTGACGATGGCGGTCTCGGCATCGTTCAGCCGCACGCTCTTGAAGTCAGCGTCTACGCGCAGCTGCGGACTGGTATTAAGGAACCCCAGGTCGCCTTCAAAGATGAGATACCTAGAGGTCCAGTTGTGGATCTTATTCGGCAAGCCCACAACTTTCATTCCCCTACAGTAGAAGTAGATGATGCCTTTGTACTCAGGGTCTCCCGCCGGGGTAATAGAGCGAACAGAGAAAATCTTCCTGAAAACCTTCAAGGAAAATTCAATCCTCTCAGCCCGCAGGTAAGCAATAAAACTGCAGATCGCAACCATACTGTTCGGGGCAAGCTGGCCCGGAACCACCCCATAATGCTCGAAGATCTCCGCGACCTCCCAGAGCAGGGGAAATTTGAACCCGCAGTCAAAATGATCTATTGGAATTGCGAGCTGGGTAGCGGTTGAAAAATTCAGTCGTTCGTGATGCTCGGGGAGCCGCGCGAGCACGGGCGAGTCCGCCATATGAACTCCCAAGAACGCCTCCAGGTCGGCTTCGGTTAGTCTACTCCTTTTATGATCAGCAGCATGGAAGGCGGCTGCGGCTTCAGTACGCGCGGATACCATGTTTTCAGACCGCAAGTCTTCAGCTCCCACTGCTTTCTACACAAACAAAGAATCACAACCCTATTTATATAAAAATCGTCTGACATGACAGCCATCAATCCGCCCAGATCAGAAAGCCAGTCCGCTCAGCTCGCTTCTTCCCTGTTTTCCCTGCAATATCAGATATTTCTCAAGGCTTTGCGGATTCAAAGCCAGTCCGCTCAGCTCGCTTCTTCCCTGTTTTCCCTGCAATATCAGATATTTCTCAAGGCTTTGCGGATTCAAAGCCAGTCCGCTCAACTCGCTTCTTCCCTGTTCTCCCTGCAAATAAATGCGAATTCGCGGGAAGCCCGCAGGGATCGCAATTTCCTAGTAATCAAGATAAGCGGGCATAAAATACCAGTCCGCATAACTTACATTTCACAACGGGATTATCCGAAAAAATAATAGTATGCGACAAGCAGAGTAATATCACAACACAGATACAATCACACAACGAAGAGTTTCAGCAATAATATTATACAGCAGCTTAAAAAATAATAGAAAGCAAATGTCTAGGCCTTAGCGCCTTCCGCGGTCTCTCTGAGCAGGTCGCACCTCCTCCTCCATTCCAACATGTGCAGCCAGGTCACTTCCTCGCAGGATCTCGCAGTAGAGTTGGGAAACCAGATGGTGCATGTTATTAAAGGTGCGGTGCATATGAGCCATGTCTTTGGCTACCCGCGGAAATGGAATCATTTGAACTGCCAGGGTTGGATCTACGACCACCGCGGGCTGCCCGCTTGCCACAGGGGCCGATCCCTCCCCCACAGCAGGCTGAGGCGCTTGCGATCTCACCCCAGCGGCTTCGCTTACTTGCTTCTTTCCTTCCCTCGCCAAAGCCAAATATTTGCCCCTATAATGGCGGACATCTCCGCTCAGACGATTTTTCTCCTTGTTCGCACTTTCCAATGCGGCTGAAAGGCTGGCGACCTCGCTTTCCAGGATTTTTTCCCGCGCTCTGCTTTTCTTTAGTGCAGTTCGAAGCTCGCATAACTCTTCCTCATTATTCTTCGCTAACAGTACACTATCTTCTTTAGCAGGCAGCTCCTCCTGTGCGAATTCATCAGCAGTCCGCGCCGCGGCCTCCGTCACATTTGGTGGCGTAGGCACGATCTCGCCGACCTCGACAGAATCGGGCGTGGACTTCTGAACTGCAACAAAGAAAGTGAAGACGCCTCAGTATCCAGGCCACAATAGCTCCAGAAGAAAAAAGAGAAAAGGGAAAAGGTTTTTTATCCACTTTTGGTTATCTTCGCGGCGATCTGACGACTATCAAGGATAGGTCGCCTCACGCGCTCCGGATCAAAAGCCTCTAGGCGACGCCTCCATTCACGGCAGACTAGTGCTCTTGTCTCGGCCAGCGATCTGCTCGAGGTAACTATGTCATCAGTTTCTGTAAGGATCTTGACTGGCCGCGACTTTCGAGGAGGGGATTTGTACAACCAAGAGCTCTGAAACCGCTTGGTCGCCGGCTGCAACTTACCAGATCGCATCAGCTCGGCAGCAATCTGAAGATCCTCAGTCCGCTTATCCACCACGAGCTTCTCCGAGGCCGCTTCAACCTTCGCCTTCATTATCGCGAGTTGATCCTCGTTTTTCTTCCTCTCTTCAGCTGGAAAAAAAGAAGAAGGGTCGTCAAGATTTTCTCCTCCAGTTGCGGTATCGGGCTGCAGCACCTCCAGTAGAGAGCGATTTATACTCGCAAGCTGATCATTATCTATAGAGTCGAGTATCTCAGTGGTTGATAAGCTGAGCGTGGAAGGGGGATCACCTTCTGCGAGCAGAGGATCGGGAGTGACGAGATCGTCTTGGGCTTCTTTTTCTCGCGGCCTATGCTGCAAGCTCGCAGCTCCAGTCCGCTTGGAGATATTTTTCTCTTTTCTAACTTTCAACTTCTTCTCTACCCGCTCGGCGGCATTACCATCTCTTTTCCTCTTCTTCTTCTCCTCAGGAGTCTTCTCTAAATCGATGACAACCGGCTTGGGTTCGGGAACTGAGTTTGGAGCGACAACTTGCTTTTCGATGGAACTGTTGGTCGCGTTTTCAGCGGACTCCTTATCTCGCTCCTCGGCAACCGTCTCTCCCCTTTCCACTAACGTCTCACCAGCAGGAAGCTTCTCCTCGGTCCTTTGCTGCTGGACTTTCGGCGATGAAACTTCCTTTTCCATTTCTATCCGCAACATGATGGTCCCAGAAGGAGAGCGATGCACCTCCATGCTAGAGGAGTTCGCAGGGTTTTGGTCAGAAACGGAGGGCGGGTTCGGTTTCTCCCGTAGAGGACTTGGGGGAGCACTCGCAGTCTTCACAGTATCGCGGACTGGATCTTGCTTCACCTGGTCTGAACTCTCCCCCTGGTGGCGGGCAGGCGCATCTTTTCGGTGGCTCGATTTCTTAGGCCGAGAACTCGCTTTCGGCTTCTCAATTGGAGCAGCCATGCTGCCAAAGAAGGACCCTAGCCTCGCCATGCCGGACTGGAAAGTCGAGACCGCAAGTGGTGAGTAGCGACCCGTCGCGCAGACAGTTCTGACAGAAGACAGCGCTTCCGGCAGTATTTATAGCACAAATAGCATTAATGATAGTTGCGGACTCAGCGGTTAAGGAAACATTTTCGGAATTTTCCAAAACTCAAAAATGTGCGGGGATTATGTTAACCCCAGAATCCGCAACATTTCCAGCTAGGCATCTTACCCTTCCCTCGCTGAACTTAAGTACTCAGTTCGCCCAGCTCGCCAGCGGGCATGGTCCGTCACCTAGGCGGACTCCAGAAATCCGTCCGCTCAGGTCGCCCTCAGTTCACAGCCCTGCTAGATCGGCGAATCAGGCTCAGACCGGCAGGCTCCGAGTCAGGCCGCCCAGGCCGCTCAGGTCGCGGCTAGTCTAAAAGTCACGCGCTCAGTGCAACCAAGGGGGGTCTCCAGCTCGCTGGCCCAGTCCGCCTGTCCCGCGCGGACTGCTTGTTCCTTCTCCTTTTTTGTTTCCCGTCACCGCTGCCCGGCTCTTTTGTACCCCGGGCAGCCGGTTATTTTAGCCCTGCCCACTTGGGCAGGCCCCCAGCCTATAAATAGGGGGAAGTGGTGCACTCAAAGCACGCTGACTCGAGCCCAGGAGCCCACTTGTTAAAGGCTGCGGACTCGAATCTCTGGCTTTGCGACCTCCGGCTTGCTTTCCCCATTGCTTTCTTTTTCCTTTCTTGTAACCGCATCTTGGCAATAAAAAGCAAGCCCGTCGCAGGAGTGGCATTTAGGCCGCGACGGGCGAAGTCTGGTGTTGCCGTGCTCTACGGCTCTGTTGCTTTTCCGTTCCTTTTCTAGTCCGCCAAGTAGATTGATGCTCGCAGTTTCTTTTTCCTTTCTCTTCCCCAAGTGCTCGAACGGTTAGCTGGTGGTGCCCGAGTCCGTCGCTTTTCGAGCATCGTGCCCGAGTCCGTCGCTTTTCGAGCATCAATACTTCCAATGCTCATGGCCGACCAATTCATTAATCAAAACTCCTCACCCAGCCACTCCCAGCAGAATCTAAGCCCACCATAAGCTTCAAGAGGTTGAGATGAGTGGAGTTCAAAACCTGGAGCAAAGTTTTTGTTGGAGAAATGAGAAATCAGGCTAGATCGCTGGAGCAAGCTTCGGCCATGGCTCACCACCAACAAACTCATCGCCAAGCCTGGCTTCAGGTTTGTTTCACCTCACCTCACCCCGTGCTAGATTTCTAGTTCACTTAGGCGAGACATCAGGCTCAATTGAGCCAGATACCTTGAGAGCTTGTGCGCATTTTTCCGAGTTTTTCTTTTAGCTCGGGATCACCGAAGAAGCCCCCTCCGGCAGCCACACCGCCGGGAAATGCCAGCCACCACCTCAACGGATGTGGTGGTGAAAATCGCCGGCAGTGGCGCTGGCCCAGGTGGCCGGAATTAGCCAACAAACTTTGCCCAAGATGGCTCTATCTCAGCCGTTGGCTGATTGGGGACGATGGCCAGGAGCCGTCCGATTGTGTATTAAATTGATATTCCATTATTTTATGAACAGTGTTATTATTGTCACACATTTACAGTGTTCTTGCATGTTCATTTTATGCCTATTATAGGAACATTAAGAGGTAGCTATTAACATGAAAAAAAATGTAGGCTTTGACCTTACCTTTAAAATGACACCCTAAAGTCAGGATTTGGAACAGTAGAACTCCCTGTAGGACCATTCTACCAAGACTGGTCCTTGGCAAGGGCTAATCTTAAAATAAATTCCCAAGCCAAACCATAAGTACTCATGACTTAAGATTTTTGTCATGCTTGAGATAAGGTTAAACCTAGGCTCTGACCAAAAATGAGAATTTTTAGTTAGACTTTTGCTATAGTATTTGGTGAAATACTAATATTTAAATTAAGTGTATTTTTGGGGATATATGACTCCAAATGCCCCCAAATTTTGGTGGCATGTCCACTAGGTCAATATAAAACCATGGTTGAAATTTCATGTCCTTTTGACCTCTGCATGTTTGAGAAATCCCACATGCATGAGATAGGTATGTTCAAATTTGGGGTGCCTATAGTAAAAATAGAAAAATGGGAATTTAGCCCATTTGGACCATTGCATGTCCATGAAACTCGGTACAGAGGCTTATAGAGATGAAATATACCTCCCATAGGAAGGATGGGATTTTTGGGATCAAAACTCCCATTATTTGAAATTTTGGGAAAATATGCCTAGATAGGAAATAAATTTGAATCTAGGGCACATGAATTTATTAAATTCTAGAATTTTGTCACAAGCTTTAGTAGGGAATATCTCACCTCTATAAAAATTTATGGGACTGTTAGGTAATGTTAACTTGGATTTTAAGTAGAATTTACCATTTTGCCCATTATGGAAATTAATTAAAAATAAGTGAAATTATTGTATAAATATTATGGAAACATTTACAGTAGTTTTTTTATGTGAATGAAACCCAGTAAAATTATTTAAGAATATTTGGATGTATATATAGGGTGAAAATTCTAATAATGGCATTTTGGTAATATTGATCATATGGACATATGTTAATTCAAATCAATGTTTAAGAGCTTGAAATTCTGTTATTAGCTTTATTATATCATCATTGAGCTCTAGTAATATTTCTAGAATTTCTGATTGTATAAATTCTATACTTCATTTGTAAAGTAGTCAATTTATGATTTTAATATTAAATGGATATTAAATGGAATTTCACATGGGAAAATTATGAAACATGGTCGGAAGTCAAATTTAACCTCATGGAACATCTGATAAATTTATTAGGTAGGCTGAACTATTATAGGTAGTACATCATGTGCTCGGTGACTCATGTCACTCAATTAAAAGAAGTAATTTAGGCCCTTAATTCCTTAAAAAAATAGTGAGACCTAGGATGGTCAACATCATACATCATAGCAACCCATGATAAATAATTAAGGGCAGTTGGCCCAAGAGTTTGGAAGTCACGTCATACGGGTCAACATTAGGTCATGGGTGCGCTTAGCATAAATAACATATAATACTAGGACCAATAGGGGATAAGGTTAACGGTTGAGATGGGATATATGTTGGGAAGATAAACCCTGGTTGGTGTCCAATAGGTCAATTATTGATAATGATTGGAAGAGTGCAAAATCCCAAGGATAGTAGCTAGAACGGAGATCGGCGGAAGACCGCCTCTCTCCCAATAACATCCTAAGTTATTAAGTTTGTCCCAGAGTAAGAACGAGAGTTTTGC
Source organism: Platanthera zijinensis (assembly GCA_039513925.1). Lineage (NCBI taxonomy): Eukaryota > Viridiplantae > Streptophyta > Magnoliopsida > Asparagales > Orchidaceae > Platanthera > Platanthera zijinensis. The sequence continues at coordinate 170,749,251 of CM077082.1, read as the reverse complement.
ATGAATCATGGGTAGAAATTAATAAAAGTAAATATCCTTGTGAAAGAAAACTTTGGGATTTCATCCTATCTTGGTTCCGAGTTCCCCCGAGACCCCTTCATTGTTCATACCCTACGCAGTCCTGGGATTAACCCTAAATTGCTAGGTATAACAAACACTAGACAAGAGTAGTTTAATAGGCTAAGAGAATGTTGTTTCAATCTCACCAGTGAAGGGTTGGAGTTTAGGATAGTTAGTCCTGCGAGCTGGATGCTCGAGAGTTTTACATCAGGACGAGGTTGGTCCTGCGAGTTGGAGGCTCAGGTTGAGATACCTTGCATATACATAGAAACAAAACTAGTGGTGGGTCATGCGGTACTGGGCCCAATCATCACACCGATGGTAGTACGGTGACTCTGGTGAAGTGTGAAGGTTTGAGGGGCTAGTAAGTTATTTATACTGCAGTCCGGAGGACAATCCCCGAAGACGCACCCCCGACCAAGAAAGTCTTGCAGTTGGACAACATTAGTACACAGAGACTCTAGAGTGCACCTAGGATGTGTACAAAGATGTACGAAGGGTCTGGTCTTGGTAGTGTGCATACCCTCCTAAGAAGCGGAAGCGCCCATTCCGCTGCTGTCGTAGCCACAACGGTGGTACCAGAGAGTTATGCTAGCTCCAAAAAGTAGGAACTAAAGGTCTTTGATCACAGAGTCGTGTGTGTGAGTTTCACTTATATGAATCATAAAAATGCATGCATAACATACATTTATAACTAGGTCATACGCTCCATAGATCCTTATCATATAAATTTGTATGTCCTCTTTTATATGATAAGTTATATTTGGAAACCTTAACTTATAAGTGTGTATGGGCATTCATATAAGTTAAAGTACTTCTATGATGGTAGTTTAGTAGTAGTAGAATATTCTACTTGTCGTTCTTTACTCTATTTTAATTACAGTACCTTGTTTACTTACTTTTTGTACAGTTCTTCATACCTTACATGTGCTATATAAATAGAACTGCTAGAGTAAAAATAGATTGATACTATATATACTTGGTAGTATAGCTCCACTGTTACCTACTTCTTTTTATACCCCTTGTTGTCCTCTGCTTCGTCCTCCTGCATGGTACCTAGGAGTTGCGGGGGCGAGGTATGGAGGAAAAAGCTTAGTCTTTATGAATAATGGTCGGTTGTGACCAAATCATTTTAGGATCTCAAGGAGATGGAGTACCAGCATGACCAACAGGACGAGGTGGTAGGATATAAGGAGTTGATACCACCACCTCTTACTACTACTACTACTGCAGTCCGTCGTCAGGTGGGGATAGTTTACTGATGATAGTTTGGCTTCCGCTTTGTTGTAATTTTGAGAGAGAGAGATTTTATATCATGTACACGGCATAAGACCTTTTCTCTTTTGTTGTACTCATTCTGGACTTTATTGTACTTTCATTTTCATTATAGATGATTGTGCTGTGACTTCTACACTAACATTTTTATACACATCTTTTATGCTTCTATTTCTCAATTGGCCGAACAGGTTATATGATCGTACTAGACGGCAGGATCAGCGTCTTGTGGTGTCGACTAACCCGTGAGTTAGTGTCACCATAAGGCAGCGGTTCTGGGCATAAGACCGAAAGCCTCCTTGGTAAGGGGAGGGGTCTTACACCATCTCCTCCGACAAAGAGTTGTCAGATGAAGAACTGACCCAGTTCTCCAAACATTTCAAGAAAATGTTGAGCAGAAGGAGTTAGTGGAAGAACAAAGTCTCTTCAAGCTCCACCTCAAGGAAGCCCTAGTCCAGTTAGGACAAATCAAAAAATGACCCTTCTGGAGAATGGTATGACTCCAAGTAGAACAAACATGTTAAGACTAATTTTATTTGCCACAGTTGTGAAAGGAGTGAACCTGTCATTACTAACTATCCAGTTAAGAGAAAGGAGTATATAAAGTCTGAAGGAAAAATTAATGACAAGGACAAGAAGGTTGAAAAAAGCTTCTTGGCCAAGAAGAATGTCAGCCTAATAGACAATGATTTTGAGACTTCAGAATTAGATGGAGAGGCGGCTTCCATTGGTCTCATGTCCACTAAAAAAGAGGCTGATCATCCAGCTTCCCCATCTGGAATAAGGGCCCCACTGTCCTCTATTGAAAATGATCTTGAAGAGGATGAGGATTTTAGTCTCCTGGCCATAAAAGAAGACAAACTGGACAATTCCATTTCTGATGAGGTACACTCTATCCCTAGCTCTTCCTCTATCTATGAGTCTACATAAACTCTTAAGCATGCACATCCTATAGTGGGGATGATGGATCAGAATCTAAAGATGATGTTAATCAATTGATTGACATATATGGGGTAATTCTGGAAGCTCTAAAGAAGAGCAAAAGGCTTGTCAAGAGACAAGCAGAGGATATTTCCTCTTTTCTGTAAACTACTCCCCAATAGCCTGAGTCAGCACCATTGCTAGCTCAGATTAGGAGGGAAGTTAGCCAACTAATGAAAATCTCAATTATCCAAATTGGGACCATTAGCCAAAAGAATAAGATCATCTAGGATCTTGAAGAATAGCTTCTCAAGGAGTACAAGCCTGTGGCTATTTTCTCTAAGCCCAAGACTATTTTTCCACTGATTAACTCCTTCACCTCTCAAAAGGATAAGAGAGGTTTGTGGTTTAAGTGGAACTCTAGTGCTACCCATTTTAAAGGGTAAGGAAAAGCTCCTATAGTGCCTTAGACCACCTTCCAAAAGGTAATCCTCCATTCCAACAAGTATGACTATGATAACATGTATGGTTGCTGGAAGAATGTGAAGACTTCTTGTGAGAATACAAGGGTATCTTACGATAGAAGGAGAAATGTCTTGGGATTGAGTGCACTAAAGGCTCCCCATGAAGAAATCTCAATGATCCATTATGGATAATTTGTGTTTGGTGCTCCATCCCCTACACAAAAGGATAAGGCGGTAGCTTGTTCCCATGTTCCCTCAGTAAAAAATGTGACAAAGCACACATGGAAGTTTCTGATGTCTTCAACTCCATGTCAGTTGTAAAGATGATATATGTTGGTGCTACTCAGAATATGTTGGGTCCGGCATTCCTTCACTTGACCCGTGACGCTTTTCTACTTATTTAAGAAATTAAGTAGCGCCCTCTCCAATAGTCCGGGCTTTTGGTGCAGTTGAGTATGCCCTTGATCCATTGAGATGTCCTCAAACTTCCACTCTGTAATAGGTAACGATTGTGATAATCCTCCAGGGCTCTTGCACTTCTCCTTCACCTTCTAGCAAGCCTCACAGTGTGTAACATAGTATTAACAACACTCTTCATTCCTGGCAAATCTATTAGTTTCCACTACTACATCTATGGAGTAAACATATTGATTGGGCCATAATAGTGCCTTTAGAAGCGACGACACATGGAAGCCATCATGCAAATTTTCCAGCTCTGGTGGTAGCTCCAGCCGATAGGCCAAAGGGACAATTCTTTCCAATATAGCATAGGGCCCCACATATGTCGGGCTGAGCTACTTCATACCACACACTCATAACACTCAATGCATCGGCCTAATCTTCAAGAATACTTTGTCACCCACTTGAAATTCCACCATCTGATGTTTCTTATTATGGTATTTTTCATGAAGACTATGAGCCTCAAGCAGGTGGTCCCGTATCAATCTAACAACAACATCGTTATCATCAATATACTCGATTCCCAAGATCTTTAGATCCTCATCCTGAACCCATGACAATTGAGTTCTACACCTCCTCCCATAAAGTGCTTCGTGGGGTGTCATCTCCATGCTTGCTTGATAACTGTTGTTGTACAAAAATTCCACCAGTAGCAAGAGCGTTTCCCATGGCTCTCCTCTATCAAGTACACACAATCTCAACAGATCTTCAATAGTTCTGATGGACCTCTCAGACTGACCATTCGTCTGTGGTTGAAAGGCTGTGCTAAAGGTAAGGCGAGAGCCCAAATACGCTTGAAATGCCTTCCATTCTTTGGAGGTGAAGCGACCATCACGGTCGGAGACTATCGTCTTAGGCACCCCATGGTTCCGTACAAAATGCTCCACAAAGAGATGGACTAAAACATCAACATGCGACTCCTTCTCATTGGTATGAATTTGGAAACCTTCGTCAAGCGATCCACAATTACCCAAACAGAGTCATTCCCCGATCGTGAACGGGGAAGGCTGTGAACAATATCCATTGAGATGTCCTCAAACTTCCACTCTGTAATAGGTAACGATTGTGATAATCCTCCAGGGCTCTTGCACTTTGCCTTCACCTTCTGGCAAGCCTCACAGTGTGTAACATAGTATTAACAACACTTTTCATTCCTGGCAAAAACATGGTCTTTCGTAAGTCACTATGGAAGAATGTGAAGACTTCTTGTGAGAATACAAGGGTACCTTACGATAGAAGGAGAAATGTCTTGGGATTGAGTGCACTGAAAGCTCCCCATAAAGAAATCTAAATGGCCCATTATGGATAATTTGTGTTTGGTGCTCCATCCCCTACACAAAAGGATAAGGCGGTAGCTTGTTCCCATATTCCCTCAGTAAAAAATTTGACAAAGCACAGTTGGCAGTTTCTGATGTCTTCAACTCCATGTTAGTTGTAAAGATGATATCTGTTGGTGCTACTCAGAATATGATGGGTCCGGCGTTCCTTCACTTTACCCGTGGCGCTTTGCTACTTATTTAAAAAATTAAGTAGCGCCCTCTCCAATAGTCCGAGCTTTTGGTGCAGTTGGGTATGCGCTTGATCCTCAATTGGTATCAGAGGAGGTCACGGGTTGAAGACCGGGAGGGCTATTAAATCCTGATTTTTCCCTTCTACCTGTGTGGGTCCGGCGGGTCAGGCAAACCGTGGACATGTGGTAACCCCACCTCTGAGCCATATGGGCCATGTGGTAACCCCACCTCTGAGCCGACAGGTTGTGCTGGACGCCGGGGGGGATTGTTGGGTCCGACGTTCCTTCATTTGACCCGTGGCGCTTTGCTACTTATTTAAGAAATTAAGTAGCGTCCTCTCCAACAGTCCGGGCTTTTGGTGCAGTTGGGTATTGATAACTATTTTTATTCATCGTTTTTGGTATAGTTTTTAAGCATGAATCCCTAAAGTTTATTTATAATTTTGTTTAAATTATGTATGTTTTGTTTTATTTTCTCATTTAATGTCCTTTTTGTTATGTTAATCTTATTATTTTATGTTTTATATGGTTTTGAAGTTTAGTTTTAATTTGTTTGTTGTTTATGTTTTGTTAATTGTTTTATTTAGTGTGTTAGTATTATTATATTTATGTTTTATTAGATTACATTATATTATGTGAGGTTTAATTTCATTTGTTGTTGTTATTATATTTAATATTATGTGTCTAATGATAATCTTGTTTTATTTTGTAGGATCCATTGGAGCAGCCCGGCCACTCCATGCAGCCTTTTTGCAAGCCCAACCCGAGCCCCTTCAACATGGTGCAGCCCTCAAGCCTACATGGATCAATATGGAGCAGCCCGGCCACCATGCAGCCCCCCTTTATGAAGCTCGGCCAGCCCACATCAAGCCTACCCGAGCCCACCTCTCATGAGCAGCCCATCTACTCCTATAGCCTATGCCCGAGCCCAACATGAGCAATTTAGAGCAGCCCACATGCTTGGCCGGCCACCTCTTGCTTTCCACCTCACTTAAATCCATGCATGCACCTTCTCATTCTCTCTCCATTTATTTCATGCATGAATATTCCTTTAGCATGGCCGGCCACCCTTTATTTCTCATACATTGCACTATGCCTCCCCTCTCTCTCCCTTAATTTGCATGCATGAATCTCCCCAATGACATGGTCGGCCCCTCTCCTTTTCTCCCTTCTACACACTTCCATTCATCCCCCCTTCTCCATTTTATTTTTTCTATGTTATTCCATTTAAATGTCATACATACATTTAGCCTTTTTCTCTCTCCATCATTAAACTCATGCATGAACCTTCCTCCTACATATTATGGCCGGCCACCCTCTATCTCCCCTCATCTAGATCCTTCTCCCTCTCCTATAAAAGGAACACTTCCCCCTCTTGTTGATGGCAAGTAATTTTTAGAGTGAAGTAGTTTTGAGTTTTAAAGTAGTTTTAGTTTTGGTAGAGTGCTAGTTCAAGAATGTTTCTCTCCTTGTTGTAATTTTCTTTTATTGTTGTAATTTTGCTTCATAATATAGTCTTGTTGTTTTTAATATTGTACCTCTTTTATTATGCAATGAAAACATTTTCTTCTTCTCTTATTTTGGTTTTCTTTTCCAATATGCGTAGCTAAATAATTTTTGTGCCCGATCGCGATGATTTTTGCAATAGAATAACGCATCTTTATTTTTATGTTTTCTCTTGTAGTTTTCTATTTTTGATCCTTCCTTGAATTATCTCGTATCGACTCCGTATTTCTAGTATACGGTAGTAGATTCCGATCTCATATTCGAGTGGCCGAGAGGCTCGTGAATATGAAAGATCACTCAAGGAAGGAAGGAGTTGAACGCACCCCTAGAGATAGGATGACGTAAATCCTCCGGATTGGAGTCAAATCCAATAGTGCGGGTCACTTCGATAATGCGACTTTAGGCCTTTTTGACTTGAAAGAGATTTCGGTCGAAACGTCTATAAGTTAGGGGATTTAATGCTCTAGCGAGATTATTTCCTAATATCGTATCCATCACGGTCTTAATAGAATTACAATTGTTAAACTAAATTATTTCGTTATTTTATTTCAAAGTGGATCGTCGATCGAGCACTCTTTTCTCGTAATAGTTTATTTCTTTTTAAGTTTAGTTTATTTTAATTTTCAACATCATTAATCGTTCGGTAGGATAATAGAGTCGTTGTGAGTAATAGTACTTGCCTGCCCCGAGTTTTTATACGACCTTGATATTTTTCATATCCTATGCTATATTTCGATAGGTACACTTGCCTTAATCGAGTATAGATTGGAGAATACGATTTTCTCTATCAAGTTTTTGGTGCAGTTGGGTATGCACTTGATCCTTCAGAATATGCCAAGTGCATCCACTGTCAGAGTCTCCTTTAGTCAGATACTTGCTGAAAGAAATAGGAAGAAGGATGTTGCTCTCCCCCTGAATAGACAAGTAATGATAAATTGCACAATCCAAAGGCTGTTCAGAAGAGGAGATACAATATTCATGAGTGTTGGTGCTATGGAAATGTGTGTTGGTACCCTAGCTTGGATTTGAGTTTAATCTGTTCTTTTAGTTTCTTGACCCAAGATTTATCTATGGTCAAAGGTTAGCTAATAAGTTAGATTCCTTTAATTATAGAATTGCTTATCTAGATGAAAATTAGGTTAAGTCGTTTTTGGTTCGACTATAGTCGAACGCCGCTCGACCATCGTCAATCGACTGCTCGACGATGGTCTATCAGTTGGTCGACGTTCGTCTGTCAGCAGATCGTCTTTATCTGAGTTAGTTCAACTCTCGATGATCTGCGGTATCTGCCTTGACGATCGTCGAACCCTGCTCGACTTCTTTTGTTAAGACAGATTTCTTGATAGTTTGACTATCTTCCTTGATAGTTCAACTATCTGATAGTTCGACTATCTATTTTGATAGTTCGACTATCTGCTCTGTGTTGATAGTTCGACTATCTGTTTGATAGGTCGACTATCTTTCGGTTAGTTCAACTATCTGTTTTGATAGTTCAACTATCTGTTTTGATAGTTCAACTATCTGATAGCTCGACTATCTGTTTTGATAGTTCGACTATCTGCTCTGTGTTGATAGTTCGACTATCTGCTCTGTGTTGATAGTTCGACTATCTGTTTGATAGGTCGACTATCTTTTGGTTAGTTCAACTATCTGTTTTGATAGTTCAACTTTTTGATAGCTCGACTATCTGTTTGATAGGTCGACTATATGTTTGTCTTTGATAGCTCGACTATCTGTTTGATAGGTCGACTATCTGTTTTTCTTTGATAGTTCGACTATCTGTTTGATAGGTCGACTATCTATTTGTCTTTGATAGCTAGACTATCTGTTTAATAGGTCGACTATCTGTTTGTCTTTGATAGTTCGACTATCTGTTTGATAGGTCGACTATCTGTTTGTCTTTGATAGTTCGAATATCTGCTTGATAGGTTGACTATCTGCTTTGCTTGATATCTCGACTATCTATCTTGATAGCTCGACTATTTGATAGCTCGACTATCTGTTCTGATAGGTCGACTATCTGCTGAGGTAGTTCGACTATCTTCTTTGATAGTTCGACTACCTGTGTCGTTCGACTATCTGTTCTAATAGGTCGACAATCTCTGTGCTTCGGTCGACGATCTCCGAGGGTCGTTCAACATTCTTTTTGTCTTCCTTTAGTAAAGTTATATTAATTATTTCTTATCTGCTTGGCATATTTTATTAAAGTATATTTCATTGATGTTATGCTATTATTTCCAGGCAATCTTTGCTCCATTCTTTATGCATATGTCAATCTTTATCTAACAAAGTGGTTTGTTGTTTTAGGCAATCCTCTCCAAGGTGCCTATTGTTTCTGCTTTTCTCTTACAGGTTCCCACCCGCAAGGAGCAGGCTACCCCTGCTGATCACCGTGTCCACGCAAGGCGGACTACCGGGTCCAAAATCGCTCAAAGATGGATGCTCCGCCAGCCGCCCGCCAGGGGCGGCCTCCGTGGGCCAAGGGCGGCCTCCAGTGACCGGGCGAATTCCCCCTGGAATCCGCCCAGGCCGCCCGCTAGGGGGCGGCCTCGTCGGGCCGGGCGGACTCCCCTGAGTCCGCCCAGGCCGCCCGCTAGGGGGCGGCCTCCCCGGGCCGGGCGAATTCCCCCTGGAATCTGCCCAGGCCGCCCGCCAGGGGGCGGCCTCGCCGGGCCGGGCGGACTCCCCCGAGTCCGCCCAGGCCGCCGGCTAGGGGGCGGCCTCCCCGGGCTGGGCGGACTCCCCTGAGTCCGCCCAGGCCGCCCTAGGGGCGGCCCCGCCTGCCGGACGGACTCACCCGAGTCCGCCCAGGCCGCCGCTAGGGGCGGCCTCGCCTGCTGGGCGGACCCATCCGAGTCCGCCCAGGCCGCCGCTAGGGGCGGCCCCGCCTGCAGGGCGGACTCACCCGAGTCCGCCCAGGCCGCCGCTAGGGGCGGCCCCGCCTGCCGGGCAGACTCACCCGAGTCCGCCCAGGCCGCCGCTAGGGGCGGCCTCGCGTGCTGGGCGGACTCACCCGAGTCCGCCCAGGCCGCCCGCTAGGGGGCGGCCTCGCCTGCCGGGCGGACTCCCCCCGGAGTCCGCCCAGGCCGCCTGCTAGGGGGCGGCCTCCGCTCCGGCAAGGGAGGACTCCTCCTGGAGTCCCCCCAATCAGCCCAGAGTTGCCTGCTCGGGGTCCGTCTGCCTGCTCTTCAGGTTGCTCAGGTCGCCGAGGTCGCCGAGGTCGTCAAGGATGATGTCACTGGGCCCCGCTTCAAAGATTCTCCCCGGGCCTATAAATACCCCCCCAAGCCCTCTCATTCTGCATGGGCGAGAGGAAAACTGCCACCTTGATCAAAGGCTGCGGACTCTGTTTTCTCAGTCCGTCAAGGTTGACCAGGCAAGGTCGGCGGACTCAAATCTCCAGTCCGCCCAGGTCATCAGGGGCTGGGGACTTAGTTTTTTCTGCCATCAGCAGACAACTTCAGCAGCATTTTCAGCCTCAGTTCTCCAGTTCTCCGCAGCCTCTTTTACTTAGTTTCTGGCACCTTCTTCCTTAACCGCCAGCTTCCCCATTGTACCCTTTACTGGTCTTTCTTTGTAATGGTGCAATAGCAAGTTGTAACTCTACTTGATTAAAGGAAAAGCCCGTCACAAGAGTGGCATTCAAGCCGCGGCGGGCGAAGTCTGCTGTTGTCGCTGCTAGCGGCCTCCTCTCTTCTTCTCTCCTCTCTCGACATCAACCTGCAAAGCTAACCATTCAAGTAGCTGTCTGCTCGACAGTACCTGAGCAAGCTTCTCCTCTGCTCAAGCATGCTTCCTCTCTGCTTGGGCAAGCTTCTCCTCTGCTCAAGCAAGCTTCCTCTCTGCCTGGGCAGGCTTCTCCTCTGCTCAAGCAGGCTTCTCCTCTGCTCAAGCAAGCTTCCTCTCTGCCTGAGCAAGCTTCCTCTCTATCCCCGCAACCCTTCTTCCTTCATCCTTAGCCTGTGAGATCGAACACCCGTTAACTGGTTGGAACCGCATTTCGCGCATCAATAGTTAATACACGACCTTCAGATCTCGATTAGACAGTGAAAGCAGTGGTTACTCATGTCAGACCATCAACCAGCCGAGAGTCTTTCTCCAAGTCCCAGTGATGATTCTCTTTGGGAGGCCTTAGAGCAATCTCGCAGAGAAACTGCCCAACAGTTTCAAGCCATCAACCGTACTCTAGCAGCTCTCACTCAGCAATTGGTCGCTCAATCTTCAGCAGCGCCAGTTCCTCCAATCAATCCAGCACCAACATCAGAGACTCCTCAAGTTTATCCACCGGCTTATCCGCCGGTCTATCCTCCTCTTTATACTCCAACCTTTCCGCAGGGGCCAGCAGCTCTCTTGCGATCTCAAGATGATGAATTTGCAGCTCGTCAAAACTTCTTCCGGGAGGCTGCCCGGGGAAGTCCAGCCAGATTTTTGAACTTTCAGGGAAGTCACCCCTCCTCTTCAGCTCCTGCCTTTGCTCCTCCCGCAGCAACCTTTTACTCCTATCCTCCTGCTCCTTTTGCAACTACTGCTCATGCTCCTTACTTTCCTTATGCAATAGAACCAGAAGAGCCATCGCCGTTTATAGAGAGCGTTCGATATGAACCAACTCCAGTCAACTTCCGAGAGCCACGGTTGCCCATTTACACTGGGGAGACTGATCCTGTCAAGCATCTTCAAGCCTTTGAATCAGCCGTTGCTCTCAAGACCCTCTCAGATGCTACCAAGAGCAAGCTCCTCGTAACGAACTTTGATGGTCAAGTGAGAGACTGGTTCTATGGACTGCGACCTCAGTCAATCTCTTCCTTTATTGACTTGCGAAGGGAGTTCCTGCTCAGATTTTCTACCTCTTCAAAGAGGAAGGGCGGTCCAGAAGCCCTCTTTGAGATCAGGCAACGAGAGAGTGAGACTTGGTCTCATTATGTGGATCGTTTTCAGAAAGAAATCTTGGACATTGAGATCGTTGATCAAGAAATGTACAGAGTGGCTCTCATCCACGGCCTGCGTGAAGGTCCACTAAAGTTTGAAGCTAATGTCCGAGCACCGAGGACTTATCAAGAGTTGATTGGTTTAGCCAACTCGTATATTCGCGGTGAAAAGAGCAACACCAGCTTCGTCTCCAGGCTGGTGTCAGAGAAAAATTATCCTTCTTGCAAGCAGCCTCCGAGGTCTCCTCGGAAAGACTTTTCACCTCTCTCTAGGAAAGCAAGAAGATTTTAGCATCATCAACACTCCTTCCAAGGCCATGATCGTACCCAAGAGCGGCTGCTACCATTATCAACATCATCTCCGCTAACAGCTGCAGTTCATCAGCAGCAAGAAGGTGACCTGCCAGAATTTGAGCTAGATGAGGTCAGCAAGAAGTTAGCCAAATCATGAAGGATAGGGCATATCCCAAAAGGCCCTACCAACCGGCGAATCAGAGATCAAGAAATTCAGACCCGTTCTGTGAATTCCACAAAGAGAAAGGTCATTTAACTGAAGATTGCAAGGCCCTTCGGCGATTGGTTGAAAGATTGCTCATCGAGGGCAAGATCAACGACCTGGTCAAGAAAATTGATTCTTCAAAACCTTCCACCTCCAAGGGCAAGGAGGTGGCTGAGGGTCAGCTGGAGTGCATAGAGATACATGACAAGGGCCGTCTGGGGTCCATTGATTTTGCAAGTGAGTGCATCGATGTCGTTGACGAAGGTCCCCTTGGAAGGCTGTTTTGAAGCAAAGAGGACACAGTTCTTGCGTCATCAGCTATGACCAATCGCAGTTCCTCAAAGCCCCTCACGATCGTGACTGGTTACCTTTACTTTACTCTTCAAACATTTTACTTTTCAGCACTTCTAAGTGTTTCATTTTTCATTCAATAAAGCTTACGTCAGAGATCTCATACTGACACAGTTCCCTTTTTGTGATGCTTCTTCTCCATATTTTTCTCTTTGTCAAAGAGATCACTGAACCATCGAGATATCGCCAAGTCTTGCTCAGTGCCCCCTCGAGATTGTCCTCAGGCGTAAAACCACACTGACCACATATGATGAGGAGTTTTCTCATATGTGTAGTGGGGGCCGTTCAACTCTCGTGCGGAGGATGACGGGGCTTCGGATCCCGACCGATGTCTAGCGCAGTGTGAGTGCTTAGGGGAGGCCTCCTGCGATAGTTCTATCGTGCTCCGTTAGGGATACGTTACAGTTACGATGATCTTTGCTTGACAAGCAATGGCGATCAAGTGTAGCCTTGTCTCCTCGATCATCTCACAACTGTGACGGCCGAACACTTTATGGTACTCTCAATCCGTGCCTCCGCGGGACTCACAACTCCGCTGATCAATCCGCAGACAAGCAATAGGCCACTTGGCGCAACTAGTCTAATTGACCAGCGATGCTTGTAACCCAAGGCAAGAGAGCAGTGCATCTGTCGATCCTTCTTAGGATTATTTCTTGTTTATTTGTGCGCTTCTAAAGGATGCGCGGCCAGCCCGCTTTGGTTAGGACTACACCCAGGATGACTTTGGCAAGTGATGCATAATGCCCACGGGGAACACCTGTGGCAGCATTCAACCTTTTAGTTCATCCTCGGGGGTAGCCTCTTTTCTCTCCTTTTTTACCTTCTTACAGGTTGAATCCAACCTATTCCAAGGATCTGCAACATCTTTTCTTGACTTATGATCATCCTATATGCACTACATGCATAAGCTCTTATCAGATGATGATCAACAAGTTCTCCTATCAGATGTTAATCATACATCATTTAAGGCATATGGGTCTTCATGATTGACAAGTCGTGCCATCGTGAATCTAATTTCGGATTTTCTTATCTTGCGTGTCTGAGTTTTTATGTTGACATTATACCTTGATCACGCGAGACAATCATCATCGCAGTCTGATCATTATTCAATTGATAGCAGAGTATGACAGGTATCAATTCTGTTATCCGATTGTATCTTATCATAACAAAAGCCAACATTCGAAGGTTCCACCCAAGTACTTGAGAACTTAGTTTTTCTCCTATCACATCTGTTGCTTACCTGTCTTTTGCAGAGATCAACAGATAGTAGCAAGTTACTCTCAGGTACTTGCAACTTATTCTCTTCTTCTATCTGCTTGCTTATTCTCCTTTTGTAGAGACTAGCAGATAGTAACAAGTTCCTCTCAGGTACTTGCAGCTTATTTTCATCTTCTATCTGCTTGCTTATTCTCCTTTTGCAGAGACTAGCAGATAGTAGCAAGTTCCTCTCAGGTACTTACAGCTTATTTTCTTCTTCTATCTGCTTGCTTATTCTTATTTTGCAGAGATCAACAGATAGTAGCAAGTTCCTCTCAGGTACTTGCAACTTATTCTCTTCTTCTATCTGCTTGCTTATTCTCCTTTTGCAGAGACTAGCAGATAGTAGCAAGTTCCACTCAGGTACTTGCAGCTTATTTTCTTCTTCTATCTGCTACTTACTTTCTTTTGCAGAAAGTAGCAGAAATTAGCAAGTTCCCCTCAGGTACTTGCAGTTCACTCCTCATCATACCTGTTGCTTACCTTTCTTTTGCAGAGATCAACAGGTATCAGCAAGTTCCTTTCAGGTACTTGCACCTTACTCTCCTACCATGTCTGTCGCTTACCTTTCTTTTACAGAGATCAACAGATACCAGCAAGTCCTTTTCAGCACAGGTACACACTAGATGTACCTCCTTTTACCTGTATTAACTTTTTTCTTCGCAGGTAAAAAATAGGCACTAACAGATCTTTCCAAAGAGAGACATCAGGTTCTATCTCTCCTGGTCTCTAATTTTTTCTCTCCTAGTCTCTAATTTTTTCTCTCCTGGTTCCTATGGGGTGGATCACGATTTTCATGGGTCTCCTACTTTTTTCGAAGTTCCATGCGGAACTTAAAAAAGTGCGGGGATTATGTTAACCCTAAAATCGGCAATCCTCTCCAAGGTGCCTATTGTTTCTGCTTTTCTCTTACAGGTTCCCACCCGCAAGGAGCAGGCTACCCCTGCTGACCACCGTGTCCACGCAAGGCGGACTACCGGGTCCAAAATCGCTCAAAGATGGATGCTCCGCCAGCCGCCCGCCAGGGGCGGCCTCCGTGGGCCGCCCGCCAGGGGCGGCCTCCAGTGACCGGGCGAATTCCCCCTAGAATCTGCCCAGGCCGCCCGCCAGGGGGCGGCCTCGCCGGGTCGGGCGGACTCCCCCGAGTCCGCCCAGGCCGCCCGCTAGGGGGCGGCCTCCCCGGGCCGGGCGGATTCCCCCTGAAATTCGCTCAGGCCGCCCGCCAGGTTGCGGCCTCGCCGGGCCGGGCGGACTCCCCCGAGTCCGCCCAGGCCGCCCGCTAGGGGGCGGCCTCCCCGGGCCGGGCGGACTCCCCTGAGTCCTCCCAGGCCGCCGCTAGGGGCGGCCCCGCCTGCCGGGCTGACTCACCCGAGTCCGCCCAGGCCGCCGCTAGGGGCGGCCTCGCCTGCTGGGCGGACCCACCCGAGTCCGCCCAGGCCGCCGCTAGGGGCGGCCCCGCCTGCCGGGCGGACTCACCCGAGTCCGCCCAGGCCGCCGCTAGGGGCGGCCTCGCGTGCTGGGCGAACTCACCCGAGTCCGCCCAGGCCGCCCGCTAGGGGACGGCCTCGCCTGCCGGGCGGACTCCCCCCGGAGTCCGCCCAGGCCGCCCGCTAAGGGGCGGCCTCTGCTCCGGCATGGGAGGACTCCTCTTGGAGTCCCCCCAATCATCCCAGAGTTGCCTGCTCGGGGTCCGTCTGCCTGCTCTTCAGGTTGCTCAGGTCGCCGAGGTCGCCGAGGTCGTCAAGGATGACGTCACTGGGCCCCGCTTCAAAGATTCTCCCCGAGCCTATAAATACCACCCAAGCCCTCTCATTCTGCATGGGCGAGAGGAAAACTGCCACCTTGATCAAAGGCTGCGGACTCGGTTTTCTCAGTCTGTCAAGGTTGATCAGGCAAGGTCGGCGGACTCAAATCTCCAGTCCGCCCAGGTCGTCAGGGGCTGGGGACTTAGTTTTTTCTGCCATCAGCAACATCTTCAGCCTCAGTTCTCCAGTTCTCCGCAGCCTCTTTTACTTAGTTTCTGGCACCTTCTTCCTTAACCGCCAGCTTACCCATTGTACCCTTTACTGGTCTTTCTTTATAATGGTGCAATAGCAAGTTGTAACTCTACTTGATTAAAGGAAAAGCCCGTCGCAAGAGTGGCATTCAAGCCGCGGCGGGCGAAGTCTGCTGTTGCCGCTGCTAGCGGCCTCCTCTCTTCTTCTCTCCTCTCTCGGCATCAACCTGCAAAGCTAACCATTCAAGTAGCTGTCTGCTCGACAGTACCTGAGCAAGCTTCTCCTCTGCTCAAGCAAGCTTCCTCTCTGCTTGGGCAAGCTTCTCCTCTGCTCAAGCAAGCTTCCTCTCTGCCTGGGCAGGCTTCTCCTCTGCTCAAGTAGGCTTCTCCTCTTCTCAAGCAAGCTTCCTCTCTGCCTGAGCAAGCTTCCTCTCTATCCCCGCAACCCTTCTTCCTTCATCCTTAGCCTGTGAGATCGAACACCCGTTAACTGGTTGGAACCGCATTTCGCGCATCAACATTTGTCTTATTAGTTGAAATATATTTTCTGCTTTATCTGCCAGGCTGTCCTTTATAGCCGTTAGACTCAAAAGTCTTCTCTGGCCGTAAAGAGCTCTTTCTGATGTGAATTTTTCTAGCACTCTTTTATCAGATTGATTTGCAGCTTCTTAGAAAGCTTTATCTTTTTATAGGATATTTGTCTGCAAGATATATTTTGCTTTGTGCTATTTGCAGCCCAGTTTGCAGATTCCAGAAGAAGACAAAGTTCAAACTCAGATTAGAGCCGCTGCAAAGGCCTATATATAAAGAGCTTCTTTTGAAAGAAAAATATATACAAATACACATATACAACAACACAAAATACAAGAAGTTTTACTCACAGCAGCATAGAGATCTACAGCTCTCAGAAATTCACATTCAATTGAGAAGATAAAATCTCTTCGGCATTCTTCTTCATCCTGAGTTCATCCTGCTCACAGGAAGACATTCACTCAGAGGCTTTTAGAAGAAGAAGAAGAAGAAGAAAGGAAGTTGATTGAAGAAGAACACCTTTTCCAAATCAAGAGTCTTCTTCAAGCTTCTCCTTCAGAACTCCAAGACAGTTTTTTGTCTCAGTTCAGAAGAGTTCCTGCACCCTGAAGCAAGACTCCTTCCTGGATATTCTTTAAGCCAGGGGGAGCCTTGATTCTTTAGAGCTTTCTAGCTCTATGCAATCCACTAGCTTCTCTAATCTGTTTTAACAATAGAGAAGAAACTTTAACTCTCTCAACCTCCTGTATAAAGGGTTATTACTCCCTTCAAAAGTGAACCTTGGTGGCAGGGCACCTGATCAAAAACCTGTGTTGGATTTTGAGCTCCTGATCAAAAGCTCAAAGGGTCTACTTGATCTACCTGAAGCAGATCAGTTGGTGGGAGGGAACCTGAACAAAAACTTGTAGTGGATTCCTACCAGGGTGGTAGAAGAGTGGACGTACCTATTTAGAGGGAACCACTATAAAATTTCTTGTGTCGTTTGTGCTGCTTATTTAATTCATTGCACTGTGGCTGTGAGTAGAAATAACTAGGATTGCTAGTTGCTGTGTTAGGACCAAAGCTTAACTGTAATTATATTTAGTTTTCTCCAGTGCACTTCACTTTGTGTTAGGCTCTAGGGTTATCAATATCTATAAACTCATTCCGCAAATTAACTCTAAGGGAGTTGAGTAGGGTGTCTTAATTTTTGAATACTCTATTCACCCCCCCCCCACCTCTAGAGTTGTATCTATCATCACTTTCAATTGATATCAGAGGGAGGTTGACTGACTGCACAGGCTAACACCTGAGTCATAAGATCCTGATAGATACCAAGCTTATAGATATTCACTTCATGGCCCAGTCCAAGGATTACTCTAGCACCAGACCTCCAGTATGCAACTTAGCTAAGTTTAGCATCTAGAAGGCAAGAATAAGATTATATATGAACTCTATTGATGAAGACATTTTCTCTTCTATTTTGACAGGACCTCCAACACCTTCTGCTGTAGCCACTGCTACAACATCTACAAATCTAACTACAGTGCCTCCTCCAGATTACAATGATGCCTACAAGAAGGCAAAGATAGCTGATGCCAAAGCTATGAACATTCTGGCTCAGACTATGTCTGATGAAATTTTCCAGAAAGTGGCTGACTGCACCTCTGCAAAAGCCATGTGGGACTCACTGAACCAGATTGTAGCTGGTTCAGCTGATGAAAGGAAGGACAGAAGGTCAAACCTTATATCCCAGTATGAAAACTTCAAGAAGACTGAAGCTGAATCAGTTGAAGCCATGTACACCAGGCTCAGCTCAATCATCAATGAGCTGAGAACTCTTGATAAGGAGATTACATTAACAGAGGTCAATGATAAGATACTGATGTGCTTCCCCAGCACATGGGATCTTAGGATCTGGCCTATCAAGGAGGCCAGAAGTACAACTGAAATCTCAACTGAAGCTCTCCTTGGCAAGCTCAAGTCTTTTGAGCAAGTGCTGAAGACCAGGAAAGCTGAGGCTGAAGCAAAGACTCCAACTCCAGCAAGAAAAGAGCAAACTCTTGCTCTCAAAGCTACTGATGCTTCTGAAGGAAGCCAATCTAATGAGGAGCTGATGGCACTCTTTGCCAAAAGGTTTCTCAAGATGGGAAGAAAAGACTTCAGAAAGAAATCTTCAAGATATGAAGATAAACCAAGGTATGACAGATCTCCTGCTAAAGAAATTATTTGTTATGGTTACAGGAAACCTGGACACATTCTACCAGAGTGTCCAGAGGAAAAGAGCAAAGAAAAGAAAAAGGAAAAAGAACAACACAAGAAACACTCCAAGTCCTCCTCCTACAAAAACAAGAAAAAGGAGAAAGGATTTGTTGTTGAGACCTGGAGTGATTCAGATGAGGAATCCTCCTCCTCAAGCTCCAGTGAGGATGAGGAAGAGAAGAAGGCAAAGGAAATCTGCCTTATGGCAATTGATGCCTGCAGCAATCACTCAGCTGCAGAGAGTTCTGATGATGATGAAAAAATGCCTACAAAAGATCAGGTATTATCGACATATGACTTTTCTTCTTCAGAATTTAAATTTGAATTTAAATCCCTTTGCTTAGATCTAATTAGTTTAGAAAAGGAAATTAAGGAACTTAGAAATAAGTTAGCTGAATCAGAATCTATCTCCATTGAAAATGCTAGGTTAGAAGCAGAACTCACTAAATCTAGTGAAGAAATAAAGTTTCTTAAAAATGAACTAGCAAACTCCAAGAGATTAGAAGAATCCTTAAATGGTAGAAGCCTTAAGCTGCTAGAAATCACCAGCATGACAAACACTAGGTCAGGCAATAATAAGGTAGGCTTAGGAGCTTCATCATGTGAACCCCCAATTATTCTTGAAAATCATCTTTCAACTCCAGTGAACTTTATTTCAGCTGATGGGATAAAGAACACTGAGCAAGTAAGACAAGTTAATCAAGCCTTAAATAAAGCTAAGAGAGAAAAGAGAAAACAAAAGTTTAAGGAAATACAAAAGTCGTCGAACGCTGCTCGACGATCGGAGGCTCAATGGTCGAACGAAGCTCGACGATCTGAGCATCGATCGTCGAACGTAGATCGACGATCTCAATATGAATTTCAAAATTACCACCAGAACCTTAGAAACCTTAATATAAATAGAAACCCTAGGTTTGTGGACCCATTAACTGTATGGAGCATCCCACCTAGGAGATCTTACCCTTTAGGATATAAACCCCAACCTGCTTATTCTTTTATTTCTAGTTTTCATTATGTGAAGAATAATGGACCCAAGGTTACCTGGGTCCACAATGTCTAATTGTCTATTCTACAAGTGAAGACCTATCCAATTACTAAAGACAAATGGTATTTGGATAATGGCTGTTCCAAACACATGACAGGAAACAAAGAAAATCTGTCAAGATTCAAGGCCAAGCTTGGACCAAAGGTGATCTTTGGGGATTCTAGCTAAGGTCAAACTAAAGGATATGGTAGGATTACCATTGGAGCAGTAACTTTCAAAAGGGTTGCATATGTAACTGGACTGAAGAACAATCTTATCTCAGTAAGTCAGTTATGTGATGCATGATATCAGGTATCTTTCACTAACACTCTCTGTAATATTACTTTAAATAGTAATGTTGTGTTAGTAGGTATTAGACAAGGTAATATTTATTTAGTAGATTTTAATTTAACCCATTCTGAAATCTGCTTATTTAATGAAGTAACAAATAATAACAACACCTTATGGCATAGGAGGCTTAGCCATATTAACCTCAAGAACATATCTAGGTTATCTAAATACAACCTTGTTAGAGGTTTACCTTCTTGCCCCTACAAGAAGGAGAGCCTATGCAAGGCTTGTCAATTAGGCAAGCAAACCAAAAACTCCTTTAAATCTGTAAATAAAAGTGATTCACCTAGAATCCTGTATTTATTACATTTGGACCTTTTTGGTCCAATAAATGTACAGAGTCTAGGAGGGAAGTATTACACTTTAGTAATTGTAGACGACTTCTCTAGATTCACTTGGGTGTTCTTCTTGAGAACTAAGGCTGATAACTTCAAAGTTCTTACAGATTTTCTACTTTGTGTGCAGACTGAGTATTCTACTCATATTGCCTTGATCAGAAGTGATCATGGTACTGAGTTTGATTCTCTTCTCACGCAAGAATTCTGTGAGAAAGAAAGTATCAAACATAGCTTCTCTGCTCCTAGAACTCCCCAACAAAATGGGGTAGTGGAAATGAAGAATAGAACCCTGATTAAAGCTGCAGGAACACTGTTGGCAGATGCTAATATGCCTCTCTCCTATTGGGCAGAAGCTGTTAGCACAGCTAATTATGTTCTGAACAGAAGTCTTATACACAAGCTTAAGAGTAAAACTCCTTATGAGTTGCTTAAAGGAAAGAAACTTAAAATTAATTATTTTAGAGTGTTTGGTTGTGTAGTATACATTCATAACAATAACAAAGAATACCTTAGAAAGTTTGAAGCAAAAGCTTCAATGGGAATCTTTCTTGGATATTCCCAAGTAAGCAAAGCTTATAGGGTATTTAATAAATCAACTTCTAAAATTGAGGAATCTGTGCATGTGTCCTTTGATGAATCTCAGATGTTTTACAAGGAGAAGGAAACTTCTCCTTCCTCAAGTTCATTATAGGTACCAGAAGTTAATAAAGATGTCACTCAAGAGATTCTCCATCTATCAACTCTTCACATCACTGATTCAGACAGTGATGAAGACTTTGCAGAAGCAGTTGCTGTACCACCAACAGTAGATCCAATTCCACCAGAGGAATTAATCCCAACTGTTGTTGAAGATCACATCCCACCTGCTGATTTTGTCACA
Source organism: Platanthera zijinensis (assembly GCA_039513925.1). NCBI lineage: Eukaryota > Viridiplantae > Streptophyta > Magnoliopsida > Asparagales > Orchidaceae > Platanthera > Platanthera zijinensis. The sequence goes on along the minus strand of CM077082.1, from coordinate 170,728,663 downwards.
CTTAGAGATCATCCTACATCTCAAGTGATTGGAGATATATCAGCTGGTGTACAAACAAGACATCAGTTAAGACAGGATGTGATGCATGCTTGTTTCTTTTCACAGATTGAGCCCCTCACCATAAAAGATGTCGAGCTAGATCCTCACTGGATCATTGCTATGCAAGAGGAACTCAATCAGTTTGAAAGATGTAAAGTATGGACTTTGGTTCCAAGACCTAAAGGCCAACTGATCATTGGCACCAAGTGGGTGTTTAGAAACAAGTTGGATGCAAATGGAATTATTGTAAGGAACAAAGCTAGGCTTGTAGCTCAGGGCTACAGACAGGAGGAAGGTATAGATTATGACCAAACCTTTGCTCCTGTTGCAAGGCTAGAGGCAATATGGATCTTTCTAGCCTATGCAGCCTATATGAAGTTTAAGGTCTTTCAGATGGATGTCAAGAGTGCTTTTCTAAATGGTGAGCTAAAGGAAGAGGTATTTGTTGAACAACCTCCTGGGTTTGTTTCTTCAACTCAGCCCTCACATGTTTTCAAGTTGCAAAAAGCTCTTTATGGACTTAAACAAGCACCCAGAGCCTGGTATGAGACTCTAGCTAGTTTCCTGTTAGAGCACAACTTTGTTAGGGGAGTAGTTGATAGAACCCTTTTCGTTAAGCACCATAAGGACACAATCCTTTTAATTCAAGTGTATGTAGATGATATTATTTTTGGTTCCACTGATCCCAAACTGTGCAAAAAGTTCTCTGACTTGATGCATTCTAAGTTTGAGATGAGTAGTATGGGTGAGCTGTCTTACTTTCTTGGTCTCCAAGTAAAGCAAGATGCTGATGGCATCTTCATCTCCCAATCCAAATATGCCAAGGAATTCGTAAAGAAGTTTGGGATGTCTGATGCTTCAGCAATGCATACACCTATGGCTACTAATGTAGTTATAGATTCTGATGACCAGGGCAAGCCAGTTGATCAGAAAAACTATAGGGCCATTGTTGGTTCCCTATTGTATTTAAATGCAAGTAGGCCAGATATAATGTTTGCTACATGCCTATGTGCTAGATTCCAGGTCAACCCCAAGTAATCTCATTTGATTCTTCTCAAGAGAATTTTGAGATACCTGAAGGGATGTCCAAATCTAGGACTATGGTACCCAGCAGAATCAGAATTTGAGTTAATTGGATACTCTGATTCTAACTATGCTAGTTGTAGAGTTGACAGGAAAAGTATCTCAGGAACTTGTCAGTTCCTGGGAGAGAGATTGGTCTCTTGGTTCTGTAAGAAGCATGCTTCTGTCTCAACTTCAACTGCAGAGGCTGAATATATAGCAGCTGCTAGTTGTTGTTCATAGATCCTGTGGATTCAAAACCAGCTTTTGGATTATGGGTACACACACAAGAACACAAAAATCATGTGTGACAGTACCAGTGCTATCTCCATTGCACAAAATCCTGTGCACCACTCTAGAACCAAGCACATTGAGATTAGACTCCATTTCCTGAGAGATTGTGTGGAAAAGAACAAGATCAGCCTTGAGTTCATATCCACTGACCTTCAGAGAGGTGATATTTTCACCAAGCCCTTAGATGAACAGAAGCATCTGTTCTTTTTGGTTCAACTAGGCATGATTAATGGAAAAGACTAAGTGTGACGTCAGCCTTTGTTGAAATCTGTTTGAAGATCGTCGAACGACGTTCGACGATAGTCGATTAGTTTGAGCCGATCGTCAACCCATGGGTGACGACAGCTCGTTTTGTTTGGAAGACAGAAATAGTCGATCGATTGATCGACTACTCTGCTTCAGGAACCGATTGTCAAACGACCGTTCGACCATCATCTCCAGTATCTTTTAAAATAGACCGACGATTGCGGTTTTTTTATTTAAACCGATGGTCGATCTAGGTTAAGAGATCGTGCTTGTTATATTCGACGGAACTTGTCTTTTTGTATTCCGTCTTTCTGTTTGAGCTCTGCCTCACGCCTTCTCCTCCTCGTCTCTCTCGTCTTCTCCGACAAATCGATGGCGATTGCTCCAGCCCTTTTGTCTGCGATGAAGTTTGACGCCGGATTTATCGTGGACTTTGACTCTTTCAGTTCCTGTGATTCTGAGATAATAGAAATCCTCCAGCTCTGCAAAGAACAAGGATTGGAAAGGCTTATGTCCACAAGGATCAAGATAAACATCCAAGAGATTAAAGAGTGGATTTTCACTTCGTCTTCCAATGACGAATCGATGACTGGAACGATTGGCGGCGAAGAGGTAAGTTTGACTCCTACCGTATTGACTGATATTTTCGGATTATTGAACGGTGAAGAGGATTATGAACAAGATACCCAAGAGTTTGGAAGGATGTTAATCGAGTTAGGACATGCCGAAGGCATTCCTTCTAAGTTGTTAAAAGTTAATTTTCTGTTAAAGATAAAGTTCTTGGCTGAACTCGTTGGAAAAGTGCTTCTAGGCAAGCACTCTGCTCATGACAACATCACCAGGCAACAATTTGCCCTAATGTGTGCAATTGTTAACAAGAAACAGATAAATTGGGCAGTAGTTATGATTGATTTGTTAAGAAAGAAGAATGGCAAGAAGGAAGTAACCTTAGGTAGGGTACTTGGGATATTTCTAAAAGAGAAATACTCCCACCTGTTAGTAACAGTTTCAACAACTATTAATGCCAGTAAGAGGATGGACCCAACACTATTTGTTAAGTGGAAAAGAAGTTTTCAGAAGCCTTCTCCTGCAGGGGTAGCTCTAGTTGTGTCAGAGAACACAAGGACTGTTTCAGTCTCTCCCCTCCTACTTGAAGCAGGCTCATCCATTCTTTCCATTCCATCCACTTCTGCTGCATTCCCATCTACCTCTACTGAAGTACCATCGACATCTGCATGACCATCTACATCTACTACCACTCTTCCTCCTGACTCTTCTTCTATTCTCCATACTTCATCTCCAGCATCTCCCATTCCTGCACATATAGCTGAGACTTCTATTCCCAGTTTTGATTTGTTAGGATCTGAGAGAATTCCAACCCCACCTCAGTCACCACTTACACCTCCAGATCACACTGACTTTCCCTCATCCACTCCTCAATCACCAGTTCACAACACATCTCATTAGGAAACTGCCTTTCCTGATGATCTTCCATCTTCTGTTGTTCCCCCATCCACATCTATATCTCCAGCACTCATAGCCAATATCCTGGAGTTAATTACTCCTTCAATCAAAACCATGATTGAAGAAGTAATTGCTCCTCTTGTATCTTCCATTTCTTCCCTGACTGCCTCCATCCAAGCCCTCTCCAAATCTGCTGAGCCCTCTTCATCTAGGGGCCTGGTTTCAGTTTCAACTGAAATCAGGCAGGGGGAGATGTTCTATGAAGATGCCTCTCAACTGCCCCTGGACTCTCTTCCAGCAGATCCTCCAGTAGATACTCAAAGAGAAACAACACTTACAGAAAAAGAGATAGTAGCTCAAGAAGAAACAGTACCTCAACTTTCTGAAAAAGAGATTTCTGATGTTATATTGCATGCAGAATTTGTTGTTAAAGTATGCCTCGAAGAATCCTCCACTCCCTTAGTTGCCCTTTTCCTAGAAGGAGTCATTACCTCCTTTCTAGATGACTTATGGGAGTTAGGAAATTCTGAGGAAAATCCTGAAGGTAATTCATTTACTCATTTTCTTGACATATTAACTGACATGCTAGTCTATGAATACCTAAAAGGGATGTTTCAATTTAATTTAGCAAATCTGTGTTCCTGATACTACAGATATAGTGGAAGAAGTTTTAGCTGTCCAAGAACTTGTTCAACAACCTGCTCCAGAACTAGCTGATCCAGAACCTGCTGTTCAAGATCCTGAGTCTGCTCAACCAGCTCAGATAGTTGTGCAAGAAGAACTGGTCTCCATGACAGTTACAGTTGAACAAGAGAATGTTTCAGTTAGACAAGAAGAAAAATCTACAATCTGGGATGACACCCCTGGACTAGATTTAGACACTCTTCTAGCACAGGATGCCTTGGAAGAAGAGATAGAAAAAGCTGCTTTAAAGGATAGAGACTAAGCTGTACGAGAAGCTGTTGATCCTTATGATCATCCTCAATCATCTGATGATAAAGATGACTCTGATGACTCAGAAGAATCTAAGAAAAAGAAATCTGCCAAAAGAAAAAGAAAAGCTGTTGCTCCTCCTCCATCTAACCTTGACCATGATATTCCTTATTATATCTTGAAAGGAATAGATCCCAAGTCAAAAGAATATCAACACTGGATGGGATTCTCCAAAAATCAGCAAAAACAAAGAAAGAAATCTAAAAGATATGACAGTCCAGCTCCTAAATGGAATTCTAAAGGACTTCCTCCTCCTCCCAGTGTAGGAGCATCTAGAAATGTTGCCAGTCTCTCTGCTCCTCCTTCTAGATTCACTTCTTCCCAATCTTTTCAGAGGAAAGGAAATCAAAGCTACCATGGCAAGTCTCCATCTGGACATCAGAGACAGGAAGCTGAGTTACAAGAACAAGTGAAAGAGTTAGTTTACCTAAAGCCAACCTTTTCGCCTCCTCCTTCACCCAAGAAAAGGACATCACCAGATAAAGAAAGCAAGATTATATCTTCCAGAGAATCTTATCAGAAAAGGAAAATAGATGCAAAAGGAAAAAGAGTTATATACTCTGAGAAATCAAGTAAAAGATATGCTGAATTTGCTCCTCCAACATCTTTAGTTATTCAAGAAAAGAAAGAGCCAGCTGCAAGCATGTTAGAACTTTCTACTAAATTCAGAACTGTAAATTCTCTAAACCAGATTCTGATGCTGCTTAAGTTTTATTGTCAATCTATTTATGTTAACTGTTTGATTGATGAATTTAATGCTTAGATAGTTCTTTCCTGTATTATATTTATTTCCTGTAGTTTGTTTGTTTTGTTTTGTTTTGAGAGACTTAACTCAAATAGGGGGAGATTGTTGGTACCCTAGTTTGGATTTGAGTTTAGTCTGCTCTTTTAGTTTCTTGACCCAAGATTTATCTATGATCAAAGGTTAGCTAATAGGTTAGATTCCTTTAATTGTAGAATTGCTTATCCAGATGTAAATTTGGTTAAGTCATTTTTGGTTCGACTATAGTCGAACGCCGCTCGACCATCGTCTATCGACTGGTCGACGATCGTCTATCAGTTGGTCGACGTTCGTCTGTCAGCATATCGTCTTTCTCTGAGTTAGTTCAACTCTCGACGATCTGCGATATCTGCCTTGACGATCGTCGAACCCCACTCGACTTCTTTTGTTAAGATAGATTTCTTGATAGTTCGACTATCTTCCTTGATAGTTCAACTATCTGATAGTTCGACTATCTGTTTTGATAGTTCGACTATCTGCTCTGTGTTTATAGTTCGACTATCTGTTTGATAGGTCGACTATCTTTCCGTTAGTTCAACTATCTGTTTTGATAGTTCAACTATCTGATAGCTCGACTATCTGTTTTGATAGTTCAACTATCTGATAGCTCGACTATCTGTTTTGATAGTTCGACTATCTGCTCTGTGTTGATAGTTCGACTATCTATTTGATAGGTCGACTATCTTTCGGTTAGTTCAACTATCTGTTTTGATAGTTCAACTTTTTGATAGCTCGACTATCTGTTTGATAGGTCGACTATCTGTTTGTCTTTGATAGCTCGACTATCTATTTGATAGGTCGACTATCTGTTTGTCTTTGATAGTTTGACTATCTGTTTGATAGGTCGACTATCTGTTTGTCTTTGATTGCTCGACTATCTATTTGATAGGTCGACTATCTGTTTGTCTTTGATAGTTCGACTATCTGTTTGATAGGTCGACTATCTGTTTGTCTTTGATAGTTCGACTATCTGCTTGATAGGTCGACTATCTACTTTGCTTGATAGCTCGACTATCTATCTTGATAGGTCGACTATTTGATAGCTCGACTATCTGTTCTGATAGGTCGACTATCTGCTGAGGTAGTTCGACTATCTTCTTTGATAGTTCGACTATCTGTTCTGATAGGTCGACGATCTCTGTGCTTCGGTCGACGATCTCCGAGGGTCGTTCGACGTTCTTTTTATCTGCCTTTAGTAAAGTTATATTATTTATTTCTTATCTGCTTGGCATATTTTATTAAGGTATATTTCATTGATGTTATGCTATTATTTCCAGGTAATCATTGCTCCATTCTTTATGCATAAGTCAATCTTTATCTAACAAAGTGTTTTGTCTTATTAGTTGAAATATATTTTCTACTTTATCTGCCAGGCTGTCCTTTATAGCCGCTAGACTCAAAAGTCTTCTCTGGCCGTAAAGAGCTCTTTCTGATGTGACTTTTTCTAGCACTCTTTTATCAGATTGATTTGCAGCTTCTTAGAAAGCTTTATCTTTTTATAGGATATCTGTCTACAAGATATATTTTGCTTTGTGCTATTTGCAGCCCAGTTTGCAGATTCCAGAAGAAGACAAAGTTCAAACTCAGATTAGAGCCGTTGCAAAGGCCCATATATAAAGAGCTTCTTTTGAAAGAAAAAGATATACAGATACACATATACAACAACACAAAATACAAGAAGTTTTACTCACAGCAGTATAGAGATCTACAGCTCTCAGAAATTCACATTCAACTGAGAAGATAAAATCTCTTCAGCATTTTTCTTCATCCTGAGTTCATCTTGCTCACAGGAAGACATTCACTCAGAGGCTTTTAGAAGAAGAAGAAGAAAGGAAGCTGATTGAAGAAGAACACCTTTTCCAAATCAAGAGTCTTCTTCAAGCTTCTCCTTCAGAACTCCAAGACAGTTCTTTGTCTCAGTTCAGAAGAGTTCCTGCACCCTGAAGCAAGACTCCTTCCTGGATATTTTCTAAGCCAGGGGAGCTTTGATTCTTTAGAGCTATCTAGCTCTGTGCAATCCACTAGCTTCTCTAATCTGTTTTAACAATAGAGAAGAAACTTTAACTCTCTCAACCTCATGTATAAAGGGTTATTACTCCGTTCAAAAGTGAACCTTGGTGGCAGGGCACCTGATCAAAAACCTGTGTTGGATTTTGAGCTCCTGATCAAAAGCTTAAAGGGTCTACTTGATCTACCTGAAGCAGATCAGTTGGTGGCAGGGCACCTGAACATAAACCTGTAGTGGATTCCTACCAGGGTGGTAGAAGAGTGGACGTACCTATTTAGAGGGAACCACTATAAAATTTCTTGTGTCATCTGTGCTGCTTATTTAATTCATTGCACTGTGGCTGTGAGTAGAAATAACTAGGATTGCTAGTTGCTGTGTTAGGACCAAAGCTTAACTGTAATTACAGTTAGCTTTCTCCAGTGCACTTCACTTTGTGTTAGGCTCTAGGGTTATCAATATCTATAAACTCATTCCGCAAATTAACTCTAAGGGAGTTGAGTAGGGTGTCATAATTTTTGAATACTCTAGTCACCCCCCCTCTAGAGTTGTATCTATCATCACTTTCAATGTGGGTCACTTTTCCATATACTGTTGGCACAACCCAAGTGTGGTAAGGGCAAGGATGAGTCTTCCTGTTAGGGCTGCTGTAGGTAGACATGTTCATTTGCAGGCTAACATAAACCAAGGACCCAATTCATTTTGGGTTCCTAAGGTAAACTAATCTAAGTTTACGAGGTATGTTAATTGGATAGTGAATGTTCCAGATATATGACTCAGGCAAGGAGACACCTTAAGGATTATACTCTAGTGAGGAATGGACCTAAAGTGATCTTTGCAGTTTAAGACAGAGGAGTTACCAAGGGCTATGGTATGATCAGCAATAATATAGTCTCCATCACTAACGTAGCTTATGTGGAAGGATTGCAGCACAATCTGATTAGCATAATCCATCTATGTGTTATTGGCTATCATTTTCTTCCAGAAGGATGAGTGTCTGATCAAAAGATCAAGTGACCAAGAGATCATTTTGTCAGGCATTAGGAGTAGAAATATTTATTGCTTAAACTTCTTATGCTTACGTATAGACTCACCAGTATGTCTGATAGCAAATGAGAAAGTCTCTTAATGTGTGCAATGACCTAAGAGGCTTTCTTACTTGAAATATAAGACAATTAGCAAGTTATTCAGTGAAGGGCTAGTCAAAAATAGACCAAATCTGAGATGCACTAAGGAGGGGATTTTCTCTGCATGTCAAAACAGCAAGCATATCAAATCATCTTTTAAGAGCATTTGGGATAAAGATTCAGAGAGGTGCTTGTACCTCTTGCATATGAACTTGTTTGGTCCTTTGCCAGTTTATAGTATAGGTAGGAATGCCTATACACTTGTGATATTTGATGAATATTCCAGATTTGCCTATGTTTTCTTTCTAAAGAAAAAGTCTAAAATCCTTGATATCTTTGTGACCTTTGTTAGGCAAGTCCAGAAAGAAAAGGATAGTTCTTTGGTCAAAATCAGAAGTTACCATGGTACTGAATTTCAGTCTGAAGGTATGATAAAGTTCTGTGAAGAACAAGGGATTTATCAGAAGTTTTCTTCTCGAAGAACACCCCAGCAAAATGGGATTGCTGAGAGGAAGAATACGACTCTTGTAGAGGCTGGCAGGACATTACTCTATGACACTTCTCTCCTAAAATACTTCTCAGCTTAGATAATAAACACTGCTTGTCATGTCATGAATAGAGCCTCTATCAACAAGTATCACAAGAATTCACCCTATGAGATTATGAAAGGCATGAAACCAAATCTCACCTATCTTAGGATCTTCGGAAGCAAGTGCTTTGTGCTCAATAATGTGAAGTCGGCCAACTTGACTAAGTTTGCTTCCAAACCCTATAAATGAATTTTTATTGGGTACAACAACCATAGCAAAGCCAATAAAATCTACAACTTGAAAATCAAGTTGTAGAAGCATCTGTCAATATATTGTTTGATATGTAAGACCCTCCTCCAGGAACACAAAATACGACCGAGGGGAGTCAAATGCCTAGAACAGCCGCCTTGCGTTAGATCCAACACACGGGTCGACCTGTACCGCAAGACGCCTATCCTACCGGCTAAGATCAATATCATCAATGCCAACCCAACACAGATTATAAATAAAAGTCAAAATCCACACAAGCATATAAGTCCAACTAGTACATCAATAAAAAGAAGCAACAACAAGGCTTCTATAATATCAGAGTTCAAAGTTGCCCAAGGGCTACTTTGATATAAGAGTCTCTCAAAAACTCACATCCGTAACGGATGGAGTTTTTGAGAGACTCTTATATAAGAGTCTCTCAAAAACTCACATCTGTAACGGATGGAAGCGATGGTATTATCACATCAAGACTAGTCACCCTGGCCTGGCTGCACTCTTGTACATCCATTACTACTCTATCTGCGGGGTTTCCTCCTAAAAAGGAAGACCTAGTAACTGTTAGTCATAAAGACTAAGTGACTATCACATCCTCTCCACCAACAACTCTATCTGCGGGGTTTCCTCCTAAAAGGAAGACCTAGTTACTGTTAGTCATAAAGACTAAGTGGCTATCACATCTGCTCCACCAACAACTCTATCTGCGGGGTTTCCTCCTGAAAAGGAAGACCTAGTAACTGTTAGTCATAAAGACAAGGGCTACAATCGCATATGGCTCGCGACAGTTGAAGTGCATGAGCGAAACTATCTCATCCACGACTTGGAGTTAGCGACGGTGTTTTTTGCACTTAAATTGCGGTGTCACTATTTATATGGTGTGAAATATGATATATTCATGGACCATAAGAGCCCGAAGTACCTATTTGATTAAAAAGATCTCAATATACGACAACAAAGGTGGATGGAGTTCCTTAAGGACTACACCTTTGATATTCATTACACTCCCGGGAAGGGAAATATTGTCGTAGATGCCTTGAGTCGTTGGACTCCGACAAGGGCAAATTGGTTGCAAATGCATGATGAGCGCCTGATCCAAGTGCTGGAAGCATTGGAGATTTCTTGTGTTGACAAGAATTCCACCGCAAATGCGTGCCAAAACTAGACGGAGGTCTAGTATGACCTTGTGGATAGGGTTCGACGGCAACAGAAACTAATGAAAGTTTGCAACGCTATGCAGTGGATGGGTCAAATGACCAATTCTCTTGGAATGACGGCCTTTTACGAAAAGATGGTCGTTTGTGCATCCCGATTATGGGTAAGCTAAGAGAAGAATTGATGTATGAGCCTCACTTTACGAAATACTCAATTCACCAAGGGAGCACAAAGATGTACAAAGACATGAAAAAGCTATTCTGGTGGCTGGGCATGAAGAAAGACATAACACATTACATGGCGAACTGTCAGATCTGTGCCTTAGTGAAAGCAGAATGTCAGAAGCCTAGAGGTTTCCTGAAGTCGCTACCTATTTCAGAGTGGAAGTTTAATGATATTTCGATGGATTTCTTGCACGATTTACCGAGATCTCAACACGGTAACGATTCGGTTTGGGTGATCATAGACCGGTTGACTAAAGTGGCTCACTTCATTCCAAACAAGAGGGACAATTCAGTGATAGTCTTGGCTAAGATTTATGTTGAGCAAATAGAACAATTGCACGGTGTGCCCCGTAGTATCGTAAGTGATTGAGACGAGCACTTCACATCGAATGATTGGAGGCTAATCCATCAGTAGTTGGGGACAAAATTAACGTACAGTACGACCTTTCATCCACAAACGGATGGTCATACTGAGAGGACCAACAAAACGATGGAAGACATGATCTGAATGAGCGCCTTTGATTTTGGGAAGAGGTGGGAAGACCATCTCTACAAAATTGAGTTTGCCTATAATAATAGCTATCAAGATAGTATACAGATGGCGCCCTTTGAAGCATTATGTAGTAGGAAGTGTCGTACACCGTTAGCTTGGTCAAAAACAGATGAGTCAAAATTAAATAATGTAAGGAAGTCGAAGAGGATAATTCGATGATACGCTCTATCCAGGAGAGGCTATTGATAGCCCAAGATAGGCAAGTAAAGTACTACAATGCCAAGCATCAGAACGTGGAATTCGTTGTGGGAGATTGGGTATATTTAAAAATCAAGTCATTCAAAGGCGTGTATAGGATTCGACGCTTGAAAAAGTTAAGTCCGAGGTATCTTGGTCCGTTTGAAGTGGTCGAGAGAGTTGGAGAAGTGGCTTATCGGCTAGCTCTTTCGGCAGAATTGAGTGGATTATATGATGTGTTCCACATATCAGTACTTCAAAAATCCGTGAAAGATCCAACTCCAGTGATTGTGACTAATCACGTACCGGTTGAGTTTGGGCTAATGATGAAGGTTAGGCCCATTAGGATCGAGGAAAAAGCAGATAAGTAGTTGCGGAAAAAGACCATCGGGATGGTCAAGGTCCGGTGGGACAACTGTGGCCGTAAGGAGCTAACCTAGGAGCGGAAGAAAACCATGTGTGCTTAATTTCCTGAATTGTTTGTATAAAAATGTTGTAACATTTTGTGTTGAAGAAAATGTATGTTATAAAATATTTGTTACAGTATTCTTGGTGTTGTATTCAAATTTCTGGAAGAAATTTCTGTATGGAGTGGAGGATTATAACACCCCAAAAGGGAGTTGGAGAGAACAGGATTTTAGTCGACCTGGACTCGACAAAAATCACAGACTAGGAGCTCGACGAAGGTCATCGAGCGGAGCTCAACGAAGGTCGTCGAGCGGAGCTCGATGATTTTGGCGTGTTATCATCCTCGATCGACGAACCGTCAAAAAAATGAGGTTTTGGCCGAGCGGTGACTCATTTCAGAGGACTGGTGAGCGACCAGTAGGCGGTGGGTAACTTTTTAACCTAAACTCGAGTCGTTGCTGCGTTTTGATGAGTTTATCGTGTGTTTGGGGTGAAACCAGAGACCACTTATGCAGAGGGGTTGGAATTTGAAAATAATTATTTCCTTTTCTCTTTCTCTCTTCCTGGTGTTCCAGTTCTAGAGTAGAGAACTCGGCTAGGGCTTGCTGAAGTTGTTGGAGTGGATCTTGTGACTGGAATCAATATCTGAAGATAGATTCGCGAAGGGTAAAGCGAGGTGCTCAATTCCATCCGCGTAGAAAAGCTGTATCATGGCTCCGAAAAGAACGTCAAGGGTAACGATCTTCCACGTTAGACATGTGAAGTCCTTAATTTGGCATGTGCATGGATTTCCCCCACAAAAAGGTGGAATGTTGAGGGATTTCCGTTGGGTTTATTTTTGAAATCCCCAAGAAGTCTTATATAAAGATCAATAATGTGTAGTACGGAATAGGCATGCTGTGTGGAGCCCATTTGGACAGGTTGGTCTAGATTGGTGATGTCTTATTTTGCGCACCGGAGAAGACTTCGCGTATAAACGAATATTTTGTGGAGTCGGTGGGTTGTGCCTGTGAAGTGGAGTAACAGGATGTACTGGAATGAAGTTGCAGGAAAATACCCTTGAAGTTGTGTGCTAAATGCTGGCACTGCAGGATGCTGCATGGTTTGGGTTGAGTTTGGGCACAAAAAGAGAGCTTCTGTTGACCCCGCCAAGTGATCGTGATGAACGCTGGCATTGACTCTCGCTTTGATTGTGATGCCAGTACTTCGGGGACATTGTGGCTATTATGAGCAATGCACTCTTAAAGGCCGGTGAGCCGAATGGACAATGGGAAGCCGACCCGCGTCTGTGTAGATATTGAACTAGCGATTTGAGCAATGGGCAATTACTGAACTGTATCGGTCTTATAGTTGTCTAACTTGAGTGCCTAAGTTATTGGCTTCGTTAGGATCACATAATGAGAGTCTTGATTTGTTCGCCATCAAGACTAAAGTCTCCGGTCGTGAGCTGTAGAGCATGAATGCTCAAATTTTATCATTGGGTTTGAGTCCTGGGAATGGTGGTGGGACCCTGGTTGTCCGGTACACTGATAATGTGACATGAGTGCACGGAGCGTCGTGCCGCGTGGTCGACGTTTGTGATATATTGATTGTGCATGAGTGCGCATCTTGTGATATATCTGCTTATGAAAATGCTATGTCTGTAGGGAAGGAATAACACAGCCCGAGGAAAGGGGTAGGGTCATTATAAATTGGTCAGTTGAATGATGACCGTTGCCTTATTTACCACTGTAACAATGGATTGTCCCCATGCAAGTTCTGGAGAGCCAAGCGGGAAATAGCGTACTGAAGCCGTTGCTGGTGCTACTGGTCCTCAAAGTCTGAATGAAGAAAAGTTTATTATTTTCATGTGTGGCCAGCTTGCGTGCCAATGTATGTAATCCACACTTGTGAAGGTTAACTATAAGGCCATAAGGACAACTTTTATGTATGTATAAAGAGACATTCCTGTGTTGTTATATATAAATGGTGTTTTATATATTGTGGACATTCAAATGAGTTGAGTTCAAATATCCTTAAATCTTTCGTTATCATGTTCTGAGTTAGGATGCAAATAGTTTTTGGTATTAACCTGTAACCTTTACGCCTGTTTGTGAACTATGGTGTGGGGCCCCGACCGGACACTCTATTATATTTCATTTAACGGATGGATACGTTATAGTTATTCTGTGGTTTGCCTAGAGGTACAAACCAAACAAAAGAAAAGGAATGAATGATGAAAGAAAGCTGTTGTCAGACATCATCAAAAAAGTGTTGTTATGCAAAACTGGATCACATGATTACATCTCGACTGAGATGTTCAAGACTCTTATGGCGATCATCTGCAGGAAGAGGTTAGACTGGGGTGCTTTGCTGTTCGAGAAAATCAAGGATAGCCTTCGCACTCCCAACTTTGGGAGGATTATTAGCCTGTACTTGAATCAGATGGATGGTGACAGGTTCAATATGACCAAAGGGGTACCTATCCACCATCTCAAGAAAATAGACTCCACAATATTCACAAGATAGGATAGGAGGATTGTTAGCCAAGGGGGAGCCCCAGATGTGGTTGTGGAGGAGGAAGATCAGTCTCTTGAGGATAGGATTCCTTCTCCACACCCTAGTGACATTCCTTAGAATTTGAGGGCAGGAATAGAGGGTGAGTCATGTTGATGCACGAAATGCGACGGGGAAAACGGGCACCACCAGCTAACCGTTCAAGCACTGGGGAGTAGGGGAAAAGGCTGTCGACCAGTCGGTTACTAGCGACTAGGAATGTCGGATAAAACCGGGCAGAGAAAAGAGAGAAAGGGCCGCTATTAGCGGCAACACCAGAGTTCGCCCGCCGCGGCTTAAATGCCTCTCCTGCGGCGGACTTTCCTTTTAGCTATGAAAAATCGGTTACAGCGGTTAGAAGAGAAGAGCCCGAGCGAACAGGTATCCGCTAAAGGAGAAATTCGAACCCGCTGCCACAGGCGGCAAGCTTGGGAATCCGAATTCTCTCTCCCTAGAAGGTTCACGTCTATTTATAGGCTCGGGGACCTACCCAAACGGGCAGGGCTAAAAATACCGGCTGCCCGATGTACAGGAGAAGCGGGCAGCGGTGACCAGATACATGGAAGAGAAAGGAGAGGGGGCCACCTAGCAGCGCGGACAGGCGGATAGACAGCTCCTGACTGATTGCCCCTGGACGCCTGCCAAGCCAGGGAGGCACCGCGGGGAGACGGTCAGACGGCTAGATGTTGGCTTGCCGCTGGGAGTTGGGGAGCGGTCAGATCCAGTGTTAACATAATCCCCGCACATTTTTAAATTCAGGAGGAATTTCGAAAATGTAGTTAACCGTCTGACCGCGAGCACAATTAATGCCTTCAAAACTATAAATAGCGCTGGCGTTGATGCTGCTTCCATAAAACTTCCTTCGAGACGGGTCGCTTCTCTCCAACTGCGGTTAAGATTCTGCTGTCCGCCATGTCTCCCAGGAGGAGCATCCTAGTGCAGTTTAGCGACGAGGGGCTGGCCGCATCCAAATCGCCGCCGGAGACATCTAACCGCAAAGTCGATGAGACACCACGAAAGATGCACACTGCCAAGGCGGTTTCGCAGAAACCGAGCTTGGTAAACGAAAAGCCGAATAGCGAACAGTCCTCCAAGCCAGCAACGGAGATAATAACCGCTATGGTCAAGCCTTCTGAACAGCTGCCCGGGAATATGGAGGGTAGGAAGGTTCCAGAGCCTATCCGGGCAAACACCCCACAACCTTCGCCGGGTTCCGACGTGAATATCACGTCACCTCCAGCGAAGACGGCAAAAGGGGCGCCGAAGATGAGACCGGGCGAGAAAGCGGAGAGATCTCTGATGTCATTGACAGGGCGAAAAGGGCTGCTAAGATCTCCGCCGACAAGCTTAGGGAAAACCTTGATGTCGTGAAAGCCGCCCTCCAGATGAAGAAAAGGAGGCACAAGCCGACTTCATCGGTTGAGGAGAGGACAGAGGCAATCCTCCTCCTGAAGAAGAAGAAAGGAAACCAGAAATTCGCGGCGGTCATGAAAGCGACCAGCAAGATTGATGTGCCCGATCAACAGGAGAACGAGCCCACGCGAATAGAAGAGGTAAATGCTTTAAGATAGCTTGATCGCCATACTGAAAAGGGGAGCGGTTAGGTGAGTAGTGTTAACCTTGCCGCTCACTATGATTCCATTGCAGGAAAAGGAAAAGAAAGCCAGCAGCAAGCAGCTATCCGGGAATGAGTCCGACTTGGAGGTCTTGTCAGTGAAGACTGGAAAGGAAGTGCCCGATCCATGCGAAGGTGAAAACAAGCTGAAATTGCGAGAAAAGATCGCTGCCGAGAAGAAGATTCTAGCCGCTGGAGAAGAACCAAGTGGTTTTCGGGCTCTCTCTGCCGAAGAGAAGGCTGAAGCTGACCGCCAGATCGCCGCAAAGCTTCTGCAGTCAGGTATGCTCAAACCTGCCCCGAAGAAAATAAAAGTTCCACCACCTTACAAGGAACCGCCGCGGTTAAAGAGACCTATCCGCATAATAACTGAGACCGACGACTTGCTTTTGTCGCGCGAGGAGCTTTAAAAGAATAAGCGGGCTGAGCGACTCCTGAAGGACAATTACCTGAAGAAGATTGATCCTGAGAGACTTAGGCGGCCTGTTTTTTCTAGCCGTCAGATAGAGGCCGCGACTAGAGAAGATGGCCTTTGCTCGGGTGCCTATTCTTTTAGCATCGTTGCTTGTCGATCCTGCCACGCGACAACACTAATTTTGCTCGTCTTTTCTCTGCAGACTTCGCGGAACCAAACCCTCAAGATGTTGCGGATGAGACCACGCGGCGGTTTCAGGATGATGAAGGCCAACGCACCATCTCCAAACTGTTCGCTGACCTCGAGCGACTAAAGGCGGAGCTCAAACTCGAGGAAGAGGCAAGGGCAGGCCAGGACGAGCGGATAAAGGATCTGTCCGCGGAACTATCCAGCAGCCGGGAGCGAGAAAGGGCTGCTCGCAATTAAGTTTCGATCTTGGGGAGGCGACTTCAAAGGGCGGAGGATGACGCTGTGCACTACAAGAGGAAATACTACGAGAGGACAGAAAAGGAGAAAGGCCGGCGACATGACTCCACGAGTTCTGGGAAACCGGGCGAGTCAAGTCACGGCCCTAGCTGGGGGGGAACTTCTGCCCCGGTGACCGGCAATGTAAACCTAACCGCGCGACCTAGCGAACAGGTGCCTTTTGTTGAGGCATCTGTCCCGATGAGCCGCATAGTTCGGGATACATCCCGGATTCACCGGGCTCAGAATACCCTTAGCCACCACTTGATCAGCGCGATGTCTGTTTTACTGGGCATCAGCGATCAAGTCGCGCTTATCGGCAGGGACCCCGCAGAACCTAGCAGCGAACGGCGCGAGGAGAGATAGAGAGAAAATCTGTAATAATGTGTTCGAGCGAACTAACCTGATTAGCTGTGTTTGTTTTTTAATACCTTGCAACATTGTGATTTGCTAAATCTGCGGGAAACAATTGACCCAGCGAACTTGTTAATGTAACCGCGCGAACTGTAATGATTGTGGTTAAAGGACGTCTGTAGGAAACGACGAATGTCCGGAGGCTTCTTTGATTTAGCCGCTCGAGTAATAATGCGTTGAAATGATTGAAAATACGTTTGCAGGAAACGCCGATTATCCGACAACTTCTTTCATGTAACCGTGCGAGCAATAAGTCGTCCTGCAAGCTCTATAAATACGGCCTAGCTCCGCATTATATGGAAAAGTTTAAAGTGCAGAACTTCTTGCGGGAAGAATTGATGGCGCCCGCGCGAGCTTCAGCTGCCACCGCTTTCCTTGATGCCGAGCACAAGAGGTCAGAAATGACCAACAACAAACTGGAGCGCTTTATCGCGGCACACATGATGAATACTGATATAGTCGTGCGGTTGCCCATAGAAGACGAGCGGATAGACACTTACAGAAGAAATCTGGTGGCGATCCCAGTCGACCACTTCGATTTCGGTTTTAGCTGGCCGCCGCTGATCGAGCTTGTGGAGATTCTCGACTTTTTCGGAATTGTACCCAGCCAACTTTCGCCGAATTCAGTAGCGTCCATGGTGAGCTTCATCATATACCTTCGAACCGAGCAGGTAAGATTCACTATGGATCTTTTCCGCCACTGCTTCGTTATCCGCTCCATCGTCTCCGGCAAGAAGGACAGCCGGGTCTTCAAAGGTGTAGTGTACTTCGGCTGCACCGGGATGAAGACGGTTAACCTGACGAATAAGTTTCCCAACTAGTCCACCAGATTCCTCATGTTCAAGGGGAATCTGGGCCTTCTGCCTGTCTGTCCGCAAGTCCGCCCGGCTAAGCTATTTGAACGGTTTGAGGTTGAAGGGATCGAGAAGGAGATCGCTGACTTCCTCGCCGGTTCTCGGCTAGATATCTTGCACTATATCCCATTGCTGCCTGTAGTGATGGAATTCCCTGCAGAAGAAGGTATACTTTTAGCGATTAGTTGCTTAATCTAACCGCGCGGCTAAATATTTTGTCCCATGGCAGCCGTCTTGAGAGTTCCTGCGAACAAGCCGGTTACACCGGCAGAGCCCGTTCTGACGCAGAGCGAGGCTAGGAAGAAAAGAGAGGATGACCACCGCGTGGAGCATGATGTCGCCGCCGATTATGACTCTGAGCCCTTCGCACCCCAAGGATCGGGGGAGAACTTAAAAGATCGCCAGGCAAAGCGGTTATGAAATGGCACCCGCGCGGGAAGAACGTTCAGGTCTCTACCGCTCTTCCCTTGTGGAAGAACGAGAAGATATCCAAACATGCCCGCGCGGTTAGCTGGGCGATGTACGGCAGGGAGAACCTAGCCGACCTGCGGCCCATTCCGACGAAGAAACTTCCGGCCCTAGCTGCACAAATCCGCGCGAGAAGCTTCGTGACGGACCACTTCGTCGCTGAAGCCCTCGCTGAAGTGGTCGCTCTTGCCGAGCGGTTAGAGGATGAGGTAGAGCACCTCAAGGAGGAAAATGAGAAGCTGAAGAATATTAACTGAAAGTGAAGGGATAGATACTACTCTAGAGGGGGGGTGAATAGAGTTATCAAATTTTGCACTAGACAAAACTTGATGGTCTACCCAACTCCCTTGGAGTGAGATGCGGAATGAAAAGATTATAGATATAGAATTAACCCTATAGCCTAACACAAGTGTTGTGCACAAACTCAAGCTAACTGTAATTATAGTTAAGCCTTGGAAATCCTAATCAGCAACTAGCAACCTAGTTATATCTATTCACAGCCACAATGCAGGAATTAAACAAGGCAATCCAGACGACACAAGGAATTTATAGTGGTTCCCCAAACAACTTGGGTACGTCCACTCTTCTACCAACAAGGTACGAATCCACTCAGGTTTTTGATCAGGTGCCCTGCCACCAACAGGATCTGCTTCAGGTAGATCCAAAAACCCTTTAGACTTTTGATCAGGTGTCTAAAAACCAAGCATAGGTTTTTGATCAGGTGCCCTGCCACCAAGAGATACTTTTGAAGGGAGTAATAAACCTGTACAGGAGGGGGAAAGAAGGTTAAGATGTCTTCTCTATTTTACAAAAGATTAGAGAAGCACAAGAACTTGCACTGAGCTAGAAAGCTCTAAAGAATTAAGGCTCCCCCTGGCTCAAAGATGTCCAGGTGAAGTCTTGCTTCAGTGCAGAAAACTCTTCAGAAAGATCTGAAAGAAAAACTACAAGAAGATGATAAATAATAAAATTAGAGATCTTCAAGCAGCTGTCTTCTTCTTCTTGTTCTTCAAAAAAACTCTGAGTTTGAACTTCCTGAAAGCAGGAGAACTCAGGTTGAAGAAGAGTAGAAGAGCTTAACACTTCTCAATTGGATGAGTATTGCTGAGAGCAGTGAACTTGATCTTGATGAAGGCTTGAATGCTTAAATGAATAACTGGGTAGCTAGTTAGCTAGCTTGAATCCTTCTTCAAAGGATCCTTTTTATAGCAGCAACAAACAACGGCTCTCTTTAATTTGAATTTCTTGTCTTCTTCTGAAACTTGAGACCTGGGCTGTAAATATCAAAAAGACAAACAATCTCTGCAGCAGAAACATTCTATAAAAGGGATAAACCTCTTTCGAAGAAGCTGCAGGAAGCAATCTGATAATAAAGTACTAAATAAAGTCACATCAGAAACAAACTCTTTATAGCAGAAGAAAGACTTTTCAGTCTAACGGCTATAAAGGACTGATAGCAGATAAAGTAAAATACAATGTCAGCTAATAAGACAAACAACTTTATCTGAAAAGATTTTACTCAGGCATAAGGGATGGAGCAAATATTGCCTGGAAATATTATCATAAAACAGCTAAAATAACATGCCAGATAATGTATTAATTAATTAAATATAATGAATAAATACAAAATATAAAGGCAGACAGAAAACGTCGAACGACCTTCGGAGATCGTCGACCGACGGACGGAGATCGTCGAACTATCGGACAGATAGTCGAACGATCAAGATAGTCGAACTATCAAAGGAAATAGTCGAGCTATCACAACAGATAGTCGAGCTATCAGAAGATAGTCGAGCTATCAGATAGTCGACCTATCAACAGATAGTCGAACTATCAAAGCGAAACAGATAGTCGAACTATCAACAGATAGTCGAACTATCAAAGCAGAACCGATAGTCGAACTATCAAAAGATAGTAGAACTACCAGATAGTCGAACTATCAAAGCAGATAGTCGAACTACCAAGCGAGAACAGATAGTCGACCTATCAACAGATAGTCAAACTATCAACGCAGAACAGATAGTCGAACTATCAACAGATAGTCGAGCTATCAGATAGTCGACCTATCCAAGCAGATAGTCGAACTATCAAAGCACACAGATAGTCGAACTATCAACCGATAGTCGAACTATCCTCGCAGACTGAAAGTCGAACAACTGATAGACGATCGTCGAACAGTTAGTCGACGATAGTCGAGCGGCGTTCGACGATAGTCGAACGAACAAACTACTTAACCAAATTCTTCATCTGGAAAAGCGAGGACTCTACAGCTAGACCACTAACCATTGACCATAGATATTTCTTGGGTCAAGGGACAAAAGGAGAAGACTAAACTCAAATCAAACTAGGGTACCAACAATCTCCCCCTATTTGAGTTAAGTCTCTCAAAAACTAAAACATAGAATTAGCTAAAGAGCAATAAAATTAATACAGGAAATAGTTAACAATTAACTAGCAGTTATCAAACAGATAAATAACAGTCAAACAAAATTAAGAGTCTACAGAGTCTGGCTTAGGGTTAGACGAGCTAGGAACAAAGGAAACTTTTCTCAAAGGATCAATAGCCTCTTTCTTAGACATCTTCAAGTCTTGCATGCCAATAATCTTTAATTCTGCAGCCCTTGGAACAACGGCTTCTGGGTGCTTTTCCATATATTTTGAAGGGTCAAAGACCTCAGGATTAACCTAGAACTTTTCGAACTCCTTCTTTCTGAATGTAGACATTGTGGTTAAACCAGTAGTATCTTTTCCTTCAGCTTTTGCTTTCCTGATTTGAGCTGCTCCAACCAATTCGTGAAAACGAGCCATCCTAAAGTTAGGATCAAGCTCAGGACTTTCATAAACAGTCTCAGAAGGAGTAACATCTGATTCTTTATCTTGATTAACTAGATAAGACAGGGGAGCAGACTTAGCAAAGTTCTTGCTAGAATTTTTTAAACAAAATAAACTACTTACCTTTTGAAATAATTTTTTCAGAATGCACTGGCATTGGAGATGAAATCCTTTTCTTTGGAGAAGGAGGAGGGGAAAAAGTTGGTCTTTGAAACACAACCTCCTTCACTTGTTCTCTTACTGTATCAGTTCTTTGATGGCCAGAATATGATTTACCTTGAAAATCTTGAGAGCTTTTCCTTGAAGAAGAATGAGACGGAGCAGATTTTGCTGTCGGAGCAGAAGGATTGGCAGATAAATTCCCAGAGGCTCCTGCACCAGGAGGTGGAGGACGAGGACCTTTGGGTGTCCATCTAGGGGTAGGACTATCATATTTCTTAGCTTTCTTTCTCTCTTTCTGCTGGTTCTTGGAGAACCACATCCAATGTTGAAACTCTTTTGACTTGGGGTCAATTCCTTTCAGAATATAGTATGGAGTATCATTATCACGATTGAGAGGAGGAGGAGCAATAGCTTTTCTTTTCTTCTGAGCAGCTTTCTTTTTCTTTGAATTTTCAGATAAATCTGAATCCTCTTCATCTTCAGAGTAAGATGATGGAGGATTGTCATATGGATCATAGGCTTCAGAAACAGCCTTTTCCTTTAATTTCAGATCAGTTTTCTCTTTTTCCTCTTCTATGGCATCTTGAGCCAGAAGGAAATCCAAATCCAACCCTGGTGAATCATCCCAAACAGTTGACTTTTCAACTTGCAAATCTTTTTCTTTTTCCTCTAACAAAGATTGAACTCTTTGATTCCAAGCATCTCTTACTTTCTCTTCTTGATTTTCAGACACATCTTCTATATCATCTAAAAAGGAATCCAGTTCTGGATCTACTTGAACATCAGGAACAACTGGAGCAGCTTCAGAAACAATTACTATAACCTGAGCAGCTATATCTTCTTTAATATAATCTGTAGATTTATGAACACAAATCTGCTAAATAAGCTAAAATCATTCCTTCTAGGTATTCATAAGCTAGCAAATTAATTGACTCGTCAATAAAGCGGATGAGTGAATTACCTTCAAATTTTACCAACTCCCAGGATTCATCTAGGTAGGATGTAATAATCCCTTCTAGGAAATGGGCAACCACGGGAGTGGTGAGATCTTCTAAGCAAACTTTCACAGCAAATTCAGATAACATAATAGCATCAGATATTTCTTTGTCAGATAACACTGAACCTGATTCATCTTGAGCTTGAACTGCATCAGTCTCTTCTTGAACTGCTGGAAGAACTGCTGGAAGGGAGGCTGGAGGCTCTGAGACATCTTCACAAAACATCTCCCCCTACCTGATTTCAGTGAAAACTGAAACCAGGCCCCTTGAAGAAGAGGGCTCAGCAGATTTAGAAAGTGATTGGATGGAAGCAGTTAAGGTAGCAATAGAGGAGGCAAGTGGAGCAATTGCCTCTTCAATCATTATTTTGATTGAAGGGGTAATCAACTCCAAAATGCTGGAAATGAATTCTGGGGTGATCTCAAAAGATGATGGAATTGCAGTGGATGGAGATGCAGCAGAGATGGTTGTAATGTTAGGATGAGAAGTGGTGTGGACTGGAGATCGAATTGGAGATGGAGAAAGATGTGGAGAATGAATAGGAGACTGAATAGGAGACTGAGGAGGTGTTGGAATCCTCTCAGATCCTAACAGATCAAAACTAGGAGCAGATATCCTAGCCAGATGAGAAGGAAGAGGAGATGCTGGAGGGGAAGGAAGAACAACCGTGGTTGTTTCTTGAACAGGAGAAGGAGAAAGTCGTACTTCAGCTGAAGTTGATGGAACTTCAACTGAGGTAGACTGCATAGCAGAAGAAGATGAGGGAAGGGAAAGAGCTGAGCCAGCTTCTACCGGGTGAGGAGCGACTTAATCAGTCCTAGTGCTCTCTGATGTCGCTGGAGCAACCCCTGTGAGAGCGGGTTTCACAAAAGTCCTCTTCCACTTGGAGAACAGATTTGGGTCCATCTTCTTGCTCGCATTTATTGTTGTTGCAACGGAGACCAGCAGCTAAGGATACTTTTCCTTCAGGAAAATTCCAATAACCCTACCTAGGGTAACCTCTTTCTTATTGTTCTTTTTCCTTATCAGATCAAACATTACTCCTGCCCAATCAATCTTTTTCTGATTAACAATTGCACACATCAGTGCAAATTATTGCCTTGTAATATTGTCATGAGCAGAGTGCTTCCCAAGGAGCACTTTTCCAACTATCTCAGCGAGAAATTTAATCTTAAAGGGAAAATTAACCTTGAGCAGCTTCGTGGGAATGCCCTCCGCATGTCCCAGCTCAGTCAGCATTCTTCCAAACTCTTGAGCATCTTGCTCATAATCTTCTTCACCATTTATTAACCCAAAAACATCAGTCAGAACGGCCGGAGTTAAAATTACCTCTTCTCCGCCGATGGTGCCAGTCATCGAATCGTTAGAGGATGACGAAGTGAAAGCCCATTCCTTGATCTCGGGAATGTTTAACTTAATCCTTGATGACATTAATCTTTCTAGACCTTGATCTCCGCACAACTAAAGAACTTCCACAATCCCTGCTTCACAGCAACTGAAGGCGTCAAAATCGACGCTGAAGCCTGCATCGAACTTTACAACAGCTAGCACTGCGGGAGAAATCTCCATTGAATTGCTGGAGAATGCGCGAGAAAGACGGAGAAGACGAAGGAGACGAAGCAGCAGAAAATCGCAAGCGGGAAGACAGAATGCGAAAAGTCACGCTCCGTCGACGATAAAACAAAAGATCTTTTAACCTAGGTCGACTATCGGCTTTATATTAGACCGGAGATAGTCGATCTATTAAAAAGATACTAGACCCGATGGTCGAACGGTCGTTCGACGATCGGCCCAGAAGCAGAGTAGTCGATCAATCGTTCGACTATTTCTGGCTTCTCAAACAACAAGCTGTCGTCATCCAGAGATCGACGATAAGCTCGACCTGTTCGACGATCTTCGAACGCCGGTCGACGATCTTCAAACAGATAAGCTATCATTAACCAGAGGTCGACGATAGGCTTGATCCGTTCGACGATCTTCGATCATCGTTCGACGATCTTCAAGCAGGTTTCAACATAGGCAGATATAGTCACACTTAGTCTCGTCCATTTATCATGCCTAGATGAACTAAAAAGAACAGATGCTTCTGTTCATCTAAGGGCTTGGTGAATATATCATCTCTCTGAAACTCAGTGGATATGAACTCAAGACAAATCTTGTTCTTTTCCACACAATCTCTCAGGAAATGGTGCCGAATCTCAATGTGCTTCGTTCTAGAGTGGTGCACTGGATTTTGTGCAATTGAGATAGCACTGATACTATCACACATGATTTTGGTATTCTTGTGTGAGTAACCATAATCCACAAGCTGGTTTTGAATCCATAGGATCTGTGAACAACAACTAGCAGCTGCTATATATTCAGCCTCTACAGTTGAAGTTGAGACAGAAGCCTGCTTCTTACAGAACCAAGAGACCAATCTCTCTCCCAGGAACTGACAAGTTCCTGAGGTGCTCTTCCTGTCAACTCTGCAACCAGCATAGTCAGAGTCAGAGTATCCAATTAACTCAAATTCTGATTCTGCTGGGTACCAAAGTCCTAGATTTGGACATCCCTTCAGGTATCTCAGGATTCTCTTTAGAAGAATCAGATGAGATTCCTTGGGGTTGACCTGGAATCTAGCACAAAGGCATGTAGCAAACATTATATCAGGCCTACTTGTAGTTAAATATAATAGGGAACCAACAATGGCCCTATAATTCTTTTGATCAACTGGCTTGCCGTGATCATCAGAATCAATAACTACATTAGTAGTCATAGGTGTAGGCATTGCTGAAGCATCAGCCATCCCAAATTTGTTTACCAATTCCTTGGCATATTTGGATTGGGAGATGAAGATACTATCAGCATCTTGCTTAACTTGGAGACCAAGAAAGTAAGACAGCACACCCATACTACTCATCTCAAACTTAGAGTGCATCAGGTCAGAGAACCTTTTGCAAAGTTTGGGATCAGTTGAGCCAAATATAATATCATCTACATACACCTGAACTAACAGGATTGTGTCCTTGTGATGCTTGACGAAGAGGGTTCTATCAACTACTCCCCTAGTAAAGTTGTGCTCTAAAAGGAAACTAGCTAGAGTCTCATACCAGGCTCTAGGAGCTTGCTTTAGTCCATAAAGAGCTTTCTGCAACTTAAACACATGTGAGGGCTGAGTTGAAGAAACAAACCCTGGTGGTTGTTCAATAAACACCTCTTCCTTAAGCTCACCATTCAGGAATGCACTTTTGACATCCATTTGGAACACCTTAAACTTCATATAGGCTGCATAGGCCAAGAAGATCCTTATTGCTTCTAGCCTTGCAACAGGAGCAAAGGTTTGGTCATAATCTATACCTTCCTCCTGTCTGTAGCCCTGAGCTACAAGCCTTGCTTTATTCCTTACAATAATTCCATTTGCATCCAACTTGTTTCTGTACACCCACTTGGTGCCTATAATTAGTTGGCCTTTAGGTCTTGGAACCAAAGTCCAAACTTTACATCTCTCAAACTGATTGAGTTCCTCTTGCATAGCAATGATCCAGTGGAGATCTAGCTCTGCATCTTTAAAGGTGAGGGGCTCAACCTGTGAGAGGAAACAAGCATGCATCACATCCTGTCTTAACTGGTGTCTTGTTTGCACACCAGCTGATATGTCTCCAATCACTTGAGATGTAGGGTGATCTCTAAGTGTGACAATATCAGCAGGTGGGATGTGATCATCAGCAATAGTTGGGATTAATTCCTCAGGAGGAATTTGATCTACTGTTGGTGGTACAACAACAGCTTCTGCAATGTCTTCATCACTGTCTGATTCAGTGATCTGAAGAGTTGATAGTTGAAGAATCTCTTGAGTAGCATCAGGTACCTGCAATGAACTAGAGGAAGGTGAATTTTCCTTCTCCTTGTAAAACATCTGAGACTCATCAAAAGATACATGCACAGATTCTTCAATTTTACAGGTTGATTTGTTATAAACCCTATAAGCTTTGCTTACTTGGGAATATCCAAGCATGATTCCCATTGAAGCTTTTGCTTCAAATTTTCTAAGATATTCTTTATTGTTATTATGAATATAAACAACACAACCAAATACTCTAAAATAATTAATTTTAGGTTTCTTTCCTTTAAGCAACTCATAAGGAGTTTTACACTTAAGTTTGTGTATTAAACTTCTATTGAAGACATAATTGGCTGTACTAACAGCTTCTGCCCAATAGGAGAGAGGCATGTTAGCATCTGCCAACAATGTACTAGCAGCTTCAATGAGTGTTCTGTTCTTCCTTTCAACTACCCCATTTTGTTGGGGAGTTCTAGGAGCTGAGAAGCTATGTTTGATACCTTCTCTCTCACAGAAGTCTTGCATGAGAAGAGAGTCAAACTCAGTACCATGATCACTTCTGATCAAGGCCACATGAGTAGAGTACTCAGTCTGCACACATAGTAGAAAGTCTGTAAGGGCTTTGAAGTTATCAGCCTTAGTTCTCAAAAAGAAAACCCAACTGAACCTAGAGAAGTCATCTACAATTACTAAGGTGTAATACTTCCCTCCTAAACTCTGTACATTTATTGGGCCAAATAGGTCCAAATGTAATAGATACAGGATTCTAGGAGAATCACTCTTATTTACTGATTTAAATGAGTTTTTGGTTTGCTTGCCTAGCTGACAAGCCTTGCATAGACTCTCCTTCTTGTAGGGGCAAGAAGGTAAGCCTCTAACAAGGTTGTGTTTAGATAACCTAGATATATTTTTAAGGTTAACATGACTAAGCCTCTTATGCCACAAAGAATTATTATTAATTGTTACTTCATTAAATAAACAGATTTCAGAGTGAGATGAATTGAAATCTACTAAATAAATATTACCTATTCTAATGCCTACTAAAACAACATTATTATTTAAAGTAATATTGCAAGAGGAGTTAGAAAATGAAACCTGGTAGCCAGCATCACATAGCTGGCTGACTGAAATCAAATTGTGCTTCAGTCCTGTTACATATGCAACTCTCTTGAAAGTAACATCTCCAATTGTAATCCTGCCATAGCCTTCTGTCTTACCACAACTGGAATCTCCAAAGATAACCTTTGGGCCGAGCTTAGCTTTGAATTTTGACAGATGATCTTTATTTCCTGTCATATGCTTAGAGCATCCACTATCCAAATACCACTTATTTTGAGTGATTGGATAGGCCTTCACCTGCAAGACATTTATTTAGACAGAGTGGACCCAGGTAACCTTGGGTCCCTTGTTTTTCACATAAGAAAAGCTAGAAATAAATGAAAATGCAGGCTGAGGGTGATAACCTAATGGATGAGATCTCCTAGGTGGGATTCTCCATGCAGATGATGGGTCAACAAACCTAGGGTTTCTATTTTCATTTAGGTTTCTATGGTACTGATTATGATTTTGAAAATCATGTTGAAAACGTCGATCGACGTTCGACGATGGGCGCTCAGATCGTCGAGCTTCGTTCGACCATTGAGCTTCCGATCGTCGAGCGGCGTTAGACGCTCTTTGCATTTCGGTAAAGAATTTCTTCCTCTTTTCTCTCTTAGCTTTATTTAAAGTTTTATTAACTTGGTTTACTTGCTCAGTGTTCTTCATTCCACTAGCTGAAATGAAGTTCACTGGAGTTGAAAGATTATTTTTAAGAAGAACTGGGGGTTCACTGGGAGAAGCTCCTAAGCCTAGTTTGTTGTTACCTGACCTAGTATTAGTCATGCTGGTTATCTCTAACAGCTTAAGGCTTCTACCATTAAGTGATTCTTCTAACCTCTTAGACTTAGCTAACTCCATTTTAAGAAATTTAATTTCTTCACTACAAGTAGTGAGATCTTCCTTTAACCTAATATTTTCTGTAGCAATTAATTCTGAGTCAGCTAACTTATTTCTAAGTTCTTTTATCTATTTTTCTGAACTAATTAAGTCTAAGCATAATGATTTAAAATCTAATTTAAATTCTTCAGAAGTGAAGTCATAAGAAGATAGTACCTCATCTTCTGTAGGCATCTCTTCATCTGAATCTGAACTCTCTGCAGCAGAGTGGTTGCTACAGGCATCTATTGCCATGAGGCAAACTTCCTTTGCCTTCTTCTCTTCCTCATCCTCACTGGAGCTAGAGGAGGAAGATTCTTCATCAGAATCACTCCAGGTTTCAGCAATGAAACCTCTCTCCTTCTTCTAGTTCTTGTAGGAGGATGGTTTGGAGTGCTTCCTGTGCTGTTCCTTTTCTTTTCTCTTGTCTTTGTTCTTCTCCTCTGGACACTCTGGTAAGATGTGTCCAGGCTTCCTGCAACCATAACATATAATTTCTTTAGCAGGAGAACGGTCATACCTTGGTTTGTCTTCATAGCGTGAAGACTTCTTTCTGAATTCCTTTCTCCCCATCTTGAGAAACCTCTTGGCAAATAATGCCATTAGCTCCTCATTTGATTGGCTGCCTTCAGAAGCATCAGCAGCCTTAAGAGCTAGAGATTGCTCTTTTCTTGTTGGAGTAGGGGTCTTTGCTTCTGCTTCTGCTTCCCTTGTCTTCAGCACTTGCTCAAAAGATTTGAGTTTGCCGAGAAGAGCTTCAGTGGAGATCTCTGTGGTGCTTCTGGCTTCCTTGATGGGCCAGATCCTTAGATCCCATGTGCTAGGGAAGCACATAAGAATCTTATCATTGACCTCTGTCAATGATATGTCCTTGTCAAGGGTCCTCAGCTCATTGATGATTGAGCTGAGCCTGGTGTACATGGCTTCAACTAATTCATCATCAGTTTTCTTAAAGTTCTCATATTGTCAGATAAGGTTGGACCTTCTGTCCTTCCTTTCATCAGCTGAACCAGCTACAATCTGGTTCAGTGTATCCCACATAGCTTTTGCTGAAGAGCAGTCAGCTATCTTCTGGAATACCTCATCAGACATTGTCTGAGCCAGTATATTCATTGCCTTGGCATCTGCTATCTTGGCCTTCTTGTACTCATCATTGTAATCTGGAGGAGGCACTGCACTCATATCAGTTGATGATGAGGCAGTGGCAGCAGCAGGTGCTCTTGGGGGACCTGACAAAATAGAAGCAAAGATGCTTTCATCAATAGAATCATATATAATTTTATCCTTGCCTTCCAGATGCCAAACTTAGCTAAGTTGCATGCTGGAGGTCTGGTGCTAGAATAATCCTTAGACTGGGCCATGATAGTGAATATCTATAAGCTTTGGTATCTATCAGGATCTTGTGACTTAGGTGTTAGCCTATTCAGTCAGTCAACCTCCCTCTGATACCAATTCAAAGTGAAGGGATAGATACTACTCTAGAGGGGGGGGGGTGAATAGAGTTATCAAATTTTGCACTAGACAAAACTTGATGGTCTACCCAACTCCCTTGGAGTGAGATGCGGAATGAAAAGATTATAGATATAGAATTAACCCTATAGCCTAACACAAGTGTTGTGCACAAACTCAAGCTAACTGTAATTACAGTTAAGGCATGGAAATCCTAATCAGCAACTAGCAACCTAGTTATATCTATTCACAGCCACAATGCAGGAATTAAACAAGGCAATCCAGACAACACAAGGAATTTATAGTGGTTCCCCAAAAAACTTGGGTACGTCCACTCTTCTACCAACAAGGTAGGAATCCACTCAGGTTTTTGATCAGGTGCCCTGCCACCAACAGGATCTGCTTCAGGTAGATCCAGAAACCCTTTAGACTTTTGATCAGGTGTCTAAAAACCAAGCACAGGTTTTTGATCAGGTGCCCTGCCACCAAGGGATACTTTTGAAGGGAGTAATAACCCTGTACATGAGGGGGAAAGAAGGTTAAGATGTCTTCTCTATTTTACAAAAGATTAGAGAAGCACAAGAACTTGCACTGAGCTAGAAAGCTCTAAAGAATCAAGGCTCCCCCTGGCTCAAAGATGTCCAGGTGAAGTCTTGCTTCAGTGCAGAAAACTCTTCAGAAAGATCTGAAGGAAAAACTACAAGAAGATGATAAATAATAAAATTAGAGATCTTCAAGCAGCTGTCTTCTTCTTCTTCAAAAGAACTCTGAGTTTGAACTTCCTGAAAGCAGGAGAACTCAGGTTGAAGAAGAGTAGAAGAGCTTAACACTTCTCAGTTGGATGAGTATTGCTGAGAGCAGTGAACTTGATCTTGATGAAGGCTTGAATGCTTAAATGAATAACTGGGTAGCT
Organism: Platanthera zijinensis; assembly: GCA_039513925.1. Classification (NCBI taxonomy): domain Eukaryota; kingdom Viridiplantae; phylum Streptophyta; class Magnoliopsida; order Asparagales; family Orchidaceae; genus Platanthera; species Platanthera zijinensis. Next base: position 170,698,424 of record CM077082.1, on the reverse strand, counting down.
AGTTAGCTAGCTTGAATCCTTCTTCAAAGGATCCTTTTTATAGCAGCAACAAACAACGGCTCTCTTTAATTTGAATTGCTTGTCTTCTTCTGAAACTTGAGACCTGGGCTGTAAATATAAAAAAGACAAACAATCTCTACAGCAGAAACATTCTATAAAAGGGATAAACCTCTTTCGAAGAAGCTGCAGGAAGCAATCTGATAATAAAGTACTAAATAAAGTCACATCAGAAACAAACTCTTTATAGCAGAAGAAAGACTTTTCAGTCTAACGGCTATAAAGGACTGACAGCAGATAAAGTAAAATACAATTTTAGCTAATAAGACAAACAACTTTATCTGAAAAGATTTTACTCAGGCATAAGGGATGGAGCAAATATTGCCTGGAAATATTATCATAAAACAGCTAAAATAACATGCCAGATAATGTATTAATTAATTAAATATAATAAATAAATACAAAATATAATGGCAGACAGAAAACGTCGAACGACCTTCGGAGATCGTCGACCGACGGACGGAGATCGTCGAACTATCGGACAGATAGTCGAACGATCCAGATAATCGAACTATCAAAGGAAATAGTCGAGCTATCACAACAGATAGTCGAGCTATCAGAAGATAGTCGAGCTATCAGATAGTCGACCTATCAATAGATAGTCGAACTATCAAAGCGAAACAGATAGTCGAACTATCAACAGATAGTCGAACTATCAAAGCAGAACCGATAGTCAAACTATCAACATATAATAGAACTACCAGATAGTCGAACTATCAAAGCAGATAGTCGAACTACCAAGCGAGAACAGATAGTCGACCTATCAACAGATAGTCGAACTATCAACGCAGAACAGATAGTCGAACTATCAACAGATAGTCGAGCTATCAGATAGTCGACCTATCCAAGCAGATAGTCGAACTATCAAAGCACACAGATAGTCGAACTATCCTCGCAGACTAAAAGTCGAATAACTGATAGACGATCGTCGAACAGTTAGTCGACGATAGTCGAGCGGCGTTCGACGATAGTCGAACGAACAAACTACTTAACCAAATTCTTCATCTGGAAAAGCGAGGACTCTACAGCTAGACCACTAACCATTGACCATAGATATTTCTTGGGTCAAGGGACAAAAGGAGAAGACTAAACTCAAATCAAACTAGGGTACCAACATTAACGTAGTAAGTTTTTACCTCGCGGCTTTACCGGTTACCTTAGCATTATCCGAAAGTTTAACTTTATCTTCTCTTGCAGAAAGCTTATGACCCGGGGAACCCGGCCTTCAGAAGAGAATTAACCATGCATCTGCGGGATAGCGGGGAAGACACGCTTGACATCTTGCGGGAGCGGGGAGCATTTAAGCCTGGTCACGAAGGCTTAACTCTTGACGAGTTATTCCCCGACTTCAAGGATATCGAAGCCGCGCAAGTAGAGCCGGCCGAAGAACCTGCTGAGATTCTTGAGGAGGACGAGCATTCAAACGAACAGGAGGGCGTACCTGAAGATGTCCGTGCGGATACAAGCTCGAGTTCATCCGGCAGTTCGAGCGAGGAGGGATCTGGATCAGCTGCGACAAGTAGCTCTTCAAGTTCTTTCAGTGAAGCAGAGTATGAGCCGGAGCGGAAAAAGAAGAAATGTTGATATGTTATGATATTCTTTTGATCCGGCGGCATGATCTTTGTAAGCCGCGCGACTGACACATTTTGTAATTTTTGACAATATAAATGAGACTTTGATTTTGCTGGATATGCTTTATTTGCTCGGTATTATATTTCTATTCGATCGATTATAATATATCATGAGATATCTGGGTAATACACAATCAGAATGGATGTGGAGATAAGCCCTGCTAGTTTACTTTTCCAGGCAACTAGAGTGCGAAGTCATCGGATACAGAGTGATTTTCACGCATAACTCGCGCGGATAAGACTGATGTCCGCTATAATGAACTGAAGATAACCAACCAACTCGCACGATTAATAATGATATCTGCTGTATTGAACTGAAGACAACCAAACGACTCGCTCGATTAATAAAGATATCTGCTGTATTGAACTGAAGACAACCAAACGACTCGCGCGATTAATAAATATTATCTGCGCGGTAGGAATAATATCGGCAACTTCGAATATGAGACCAATTTAAGAAAACCAATTGGTCGAAAAGATAACCGAGCGGTAAGAATAATATCGGCAACTTCGCATATGAGACCAATTTAAGAAAACCAATTGGTCGAAAAGATAACCGAGCGGTAAGAATAATAATATCCGCAACTAGCTCTGCTGGTCGGATAACTTCCATTCAGCCTTATAATACCCAATTACCCGAGCGGATACTGTGTCTCTAGCCAGGATATGATAACCGCGCGGTCTGATCTCTGACTGCCAACTAGACTTCTTCTTGAAGAAAAGAAAACACTGCTCTCTTGCCTGGAGTACAGTCTAAGTCGATCTTTTAGGCAGGTGCGGCCGGAGCGGCATTGCTTCCCCTGAGATCGACAAGATTGTGGGTCTCCTACAGGCACTGCTTGAGAGTATCAAAGAGTATTCGAGGGTTACATGCTAAGACGATCTGCGGGGTATGCGTGCGGCTTCCCGCACAGACCCATCTTAGTTGCAACGATATCCCTCTCAAAGCATGGTAGCGCTACCAGCCACCCTGTCCCTCCAAAATGCAGAAGTGGGGGTAGATACCAGCTGGGATCCGCAATCTAGTACTCCACCGCATCAAAGCTGGTAAGCTCCCACTACACGGTGCGAAAACTCCCCGCAACACGTGGTCCTCGTGGTGTTATGCTAATGACAACGGCTCTAAAGGGGTATGTAGCTAGACTTGGCGATATCTCCTGATTCAGTGATCTTTCAATTTTTGGGTAACAAACACATAAGAATGATGACTTGCCAGGTGAGAGTACCGATATAGAATCTCTGAAACAAAATATAGAGATGAGTTATAATCCTTCTTAATAGAAATTCATAAGAGGAAATAAAAGACAGAAAAACATATTGGGTTAAGGAATTGATTATCAGGATTGCTTCTGTTGCTGATGTCATGTCTGCCAGCCTAGGAATGAGATGTCCTTTTTAAATCATGCTACGGGATTCCTTTGATTTCTGCATTTTCACAACTAATTGGAGAGCTCTACAATCTTTTGTTAAATGACCTCTTTCCTTGTGATATTCGCAATACTGATCCTTGGATCTGGTTTTTCCGCCTACTGCCCGAGCGGGTTTCTTGTGACTTGGCTCTCCCTCCCGTTGTTTAATCTGATATACGTCTAACAAACTTCTCTGTCCTTTTTCTGAAACGCGGGGCTTCTTCGTAACTGGAAACCTTGTCGGAAACTCGGGCGGACAGATCGGGTAGGAGGTTGAATAGCCCGGCGAATATCCCGGACAGGTAGGCGAGTAGGCCGGCGGATCGACCTGCTAGTCCACTGGGGTCTGGTTGGCTAGTGTAACCGGAATGATTGCAGACTGCAAGCCTAACCGCTGATTAATTGCGGCTGGATTTGCATTGATTGCGGCGAGCTGCCGGATCATCTCTTGGCGAGTTCGGTTTTCTTCCCGGCGAGACTGCAGAAGAGCTTCCAAGAGTAGAACTTCGCTGGGGCTGAGGTTGTTCTGAACGGACCGCCGGTCTGACATTGTATTGCCGCTGAACTTCAGCGACTAGCCGATATCTGAAGGTCGCGTGTTAACTGTTGATGCACGAAATGCGACGGGGAAAACGGGCACCACCAGCTAACCGTTCGAGCACTGGGGAGTAGGGGAGAAGGCTGTCGACCAGTCGGTTACTAGCGACTAGGAATGTCGGATAAAACCGGGCAGAGAAAAGAGAGAAAGGGCCGCTATCAGCGGCAACACCAGAGTTCACCCGCCACGGCTCAAATGCCTCTCCTGCGGCGGACTTTACTTTTAGCTATGAAAAATCGGTTACAGCGGTTAGAAGAGAAGAGCCCGAGCGAACAGGTATCCGCTAAAGGAGAAATTCGAACCCGCTGCCACAGGAGGCAAGCTTGGGAATCCGAATTCTCTCTCCCTAGAAGGGTACTGTTCACGTTTATTTATAGGCTCGGGGACCTGCCCAAATAGGCAGGGCTAAAAATACCGGCTGCCCGATGTACAAGAGAAGCGGGCAGCGGTGACCAGATACAGGGAAGAGAAAGGAGAGGGGGCCACCTAGCCGCGCGGACAGGCGGATAGATAGCTCCTGACTGATTGCTCCTGGATGCCTGCCAAGCCAGGGAGGCACCGCGGGGAGACGGTCAGACGGCTAGATGTTGGCTTGCCGCTGGGTGTTGGGGAGCGGTCAGATCCAGTGTTAACAAGTCAGTTATTCTAGACCCATAGCTAGATAATCTGCTAAAAGAGGTTGCTCAGATTTATTAGACTGTTGTTGAGGAGTTGGTTCCTTAGGAGGTAGAGGATGATACAATTGAGGAAGATGCTGCTAAGGAAGAAGATATAGATGATGTTGATGATGATGATGCTGCTGAGATAGGAATTTATTCTGATAAGTCTTTTGATGCTAAGGTTAGTGTTGATAATGAACTCATGATAGTTGAGAACCTGATAATCACTCTCCCTGAAATTGTTCCTACTTCATCTTCTGAGGGTGAGTCATTTATTCCAGACCCATAGCTAGATAATCTGCTAACAGAGGTTGCTCAGATTTATTAGACTGTTGTTGAGGAGTTGGTTCCTTAGGAGGTAGAGGCTGATACAATTGAGGAAGATGCTGCTAAGGAAGAGGATATAGATGATGTTGATGATGATGATGCTGATGAGATAGGAATTGATTCTGATAAGTCTTTTGATGCTAAGGTTAGTGCTGCTAATGAACTCATGATAGTTGAGAACCTTATAGTCACTCTCCCTGAAATTGTTCCCGCTTCATCTTCTGAGGGGCAGGTGACTAAAACTTTGATATCAGTTGTTATTGAGGTTGACAGGTTTATCCGCAACCTTCATAAGAGAGTTGCCAAGGAAACAGGAATACCTTCTGTTCTACCTGAGGAGGTAGTAGAGATTTGCGATGAGGATTGAGATGCAGAGGAGCATCCTTCTATCTTAGCTGGTGAAGTGCCTTTGCTGAGTTCTAAAGCATGATTATCTTTGATCTATGAGTCTCTCAGTGAAGATCTGCCTTCTCTCCCACCTATTGCTTCTGAGATAGTTTCCACCTCCAGTGCTGATAGTTCATTTCTAAAGATATTAAAGGTCATGTTGGCATGATAGCAAGTGCAGTTTGAAGCGACATTGAAGACAGTGTTAGACAAGGTAAAAAAGACTGAGCAAGACGTTAACATAGGAATTGTTGAAGTCAAAATTTAGATTGAAGCACTTGATAAAAAGATTGACTTACAATTTGTTGAGGGTGGAAAATCCATCAAGCTGAACATGGATGGCCTACAATATACCAAAGAAACTATGGATAATGTGGACACAAATGCCAAGGCTATGATTGAAGCGCACATTAATTTTATTGCTCATTATGATGACAACTTGCAAGCGTATGCAAATGCTCTGGCTGCAGAAGTCAGAAAGGGGGAGGACTCCTTGGAAGCTAAGGTGGCAATTAAGGTCAAAGAACTTGAAGTAGCAATGTTAGCAAATTTCAAAGTGTAAATGACTTCAGTTATAACAACTGTGTGTGGCTGTATAGTTAGTTGACAGGATCTCAAGTACCTATTATGCCTGTATTAGCACATGATGAGACTCATCCAGGCTAGGATTACTCTAAGTTTTGGTCCGACACACGGGGTTTTTCTCAGGCTGATACTGCTGCTGTTACTACTACTGAAGCTCCAGAGGTAGAATTTGTTGAAGACTTCCCCCCTCCGGCTCACAAGCGAAGAATATATGGGGAAGACCCATCGGCTATCAAGCTAGAACAAAACAGAGAGATGGAAGAATTGTGGAGTCCAATATCTAGAGTTATTATATTGGATACATTCTCCTTGGTCGACATTGGCGGTGAAAAACAACAACACCACTATGATCAGGAAGAATGGAACAAGTACAAGCTATCCTGCACACAAAAAGAGAATTTACTTCAGAAATCATAGAGATGCTGATCTGATGCCTGTATCCCCTCCAAAGTACTTTCCAAAGCAAAAGGCTTATTTTGACAGGCAAAGGCAAAAGAGTCAGGGCAGGCAGGATTAGTAGTTATATTTTGTGTTGAGTTATGGGTTGCCCCCGGTTAAAATCTGTGAACAATTTCTTATATATATATATATATATATATATATATATATATATATATATATATATATATATATATATATATATATCTTTACTATATAATTCAATATAGCTATTTGAAATCCACACCAATGTTTTCATCTCGGCCGTTCGATCCAATATACTGCAATATCTTGGCACCATTGGATTGGGACATCAAAAAAGGACCAGCGCACTAATCCTTTCGGATTTACTCCTGCCGCATGCCATCATCACGCCTAAGTCACATACATTGGATAAATCCCATCCTGCAGGCAAATCCCATCCTTCTCCTCCGTCGCATGCCATCATCACACCGATGCCAAATCCCATCCTTCACCTCCCCTCCTGCAGAATGCCGAAGTCTTCGCTCCCATCAACTCCGCCGAAGTCACCTCCCGCACGGCATGCCTTCAACACCTTTAACTCCTACCGCATGCCATGCCGAACTTCTTCCTCCTTCTGCTTCATAGCTCTTCCTCCTCCCGGTTCAGAGCTCTTCTTCTCCGCCGAAGTTCTTCCTCCTTCTGCATCAGAGCTCTTCCTCCTCCCGGTTCAGAGGACTTTCTACATCCGGATCCATCTTTCTCCGCCGAAAACAAAGGGCTTATTCCGCTGAACCTTGCCGAAGCTGCCGAAGCTGTCGAAGCTGCCAGACTTTTTTCACCGCCTCCACAGTAAGTCTATGGCCCATGAATACTTCCCCTTTTCCTGGATTTCATTTGGAGGTGGCTTATCTGCATTTTTTTTGATTTCGTTGTTTGCAAATAATTGTATTTAGAAATTGCCTGTCATTTTGGTTGATTTTGTTGTTAGCAATTATGAGCAAAGAATTATGAGCAAAGAACAAAATTAAAAACGAAAACCAGAAGCCTGAGCAGCTCTCCATTCCCATGCGACATAAAAATCAGTGGTAAGCAATGGTTGATTTTGTTGTTAGCAATTATGAGCAAGGAACAAAATTAAAAACGAAAACCAGAAGCTTGAGCAGCTCTCCAGTCTCATGCGACATAAAAATCAGTGGTGAGCGATGGTTGTTTTTGTTGTTAGCAATTATGAGCAAAGAATTATGAGCAATGAACAAAATTAAAAATGAAAACCAGAAGCCTGAGCAGCTCTCCAGTCCCATGCGACATTAAAATCAGTGGTGAGCGATGGTGATTCCGGAGGTGACGGTTGCAAACAACGAAATAAAAAAAGGCAGAAACACACGGAAATGGTGAAGGCATAGCACTTACGGATGCAGACATCAAGCTGCTTATACATATAATTCAACTGAGATAATTATGCTATAATTCTGGTTTAGAGGCATGACTAATGTCGAGTTTTCATTTTTAATGACAAATTGGATTGTGCTATGAGGAGACGACCATTTGGATGTTGTTAGCATAATTATATGCTTGATTTTTTATCCAACACACAATATTCTATTCTCAGCCACTAAACAGTTCTCACCTCTGAGAACAGAAAAACTTAGTTCTCATTGCAAGTTAGGCAAAACATCTGCATCGTATATATTGCATTGTATTTTACAGCATTGTATTTGACAAATAGAGCATTTTTACATGCTATGGTTTCCTGAATGTATCAACACTAAAGATGTTAGAGCATTTCAAAAGCTTATACTCTTATCGTCGACTTATACTAATATTTGTTAATAAATTTGCAAGTTCTGCAAATAATTACCTGTCATTTGGATTTTTGCCTGTCATTTTGGTTTTTACCTGTCATTTGGGTTTTTGCCTGTCATTTTTGTTTTTGCCTGTCATTTTGCTTAATAAATTTGCAAGTTCTGCAAATAATTACCTGTCAAAACTATAATAAATGTTTTTTAGAACATGTTTGCTAAATGTTTTTATTAGTTTTACTGAATGTATAACATGTTTGAATGTACAACATTGCAAATGTTTTTATTAATTCATTTGCATGTCGGCCATTGGATCTACTAAATGTTAGTTTGCAAATGTTAGTTTTGATTTTGCAAAAGTATATATATCTTCGAAGGAGAAGTTATGCCAAGATAGAGACATGATGAGAATATCTACAACATGTCTTAATGAGGGAACATGATAAAAGACTATTTTTTCTGTCTTTTATTTTTTCTCTAAAAATCACATTATACAACATGTGGCTGTGTTAGCGATGTAATGACTCCTATGAGAAGAGGATTGAGTCAAACCAATTATGCAGATGAATGTGCTACAATTTTTTGTTTCTTGATATGTCATGTATCATGTTTTCCTTCCAAAACTCTCATATATCCACGTGTATTGGATCTTTGGTCATTAACAGAGTCAACAAATATAGCTTCAATATAAGTGTTGAGTGACAACCTGGGAGATATTCTACAGAGAAGCCTATGTCCAGATGTTCTGCCAAGATAGAGATGGAGTCTATGCAATCTATTGTAGGAACGACATGTTTTTATTAGTTTTCAAATGTTAGTTTTCTCATATGTATAGAACTAATACAAATGTAGGAACTCAAATGTTAGTTTTACTAAATGTACATTCTCAAATGTTTTTCTTAATTCATTGAAATGTCGGTCGTTGGATCTACTAAATGTACATTCTCAACTGTGAGTTTTGATTAGTTCTCTTTAATTTGCCCAATTTTATAAACATTCATAATCACACTAGAAAATAATGTGTGAAAGCAATATATTAATGAGATGTGCGTACAATTACCAGATAGTCGGACATGCTTACTGCACCGGGATTCTACCCGCATACAACGAAATAATACGACTGAACAATAATGTGCTGAAGAAAATGATTGAAAACAAGCACAACGCAGTTGTCATGAAGCGGAAGGAAGAACATCGACCAACGATGTGACCATGCATCCAATTATGAAAATAATGAGCTCTCAATGCTGAGAACAACCCTAATAATTGCAAGCCAAGAGAAGCTTCAAAATCTACTGACTCCAGGTATTATCTGCCCAATTTTATAAACATTTTTAAACATACTACGAACTAATATGTGAATGCAATACATTGACGAAATATGTGTACAACTACCAGATAGTCACAGACGCTTACTGCACCGCGATTCTACCCGCATACAATGAAATAATACGACTGAACAACAACGTGCTGAAGAAAATGATCGAAAACATGCACAACGCATTTGTCATGAAGCGAAAGAAAGAACGTCGACCAATGATGTGACCATGCATTCAACTTCTCAAATAAATGAGCTTTCAACGCCGACAATAACCCCAACAATTGCAAGCCAAGAGCTGCTTCAAAATCTACTGACTCCAGGTATTACCTATCCAAGTATGAGATATCCCTTGACATAATATCTCATGCATGTGAATTTAATTCTTTGTAATCACACAACTACCAGAAAGTCGTAATCGCTTATTGCACCGCAACTATTGCCGCACACGACGAAGCAATATGACAGTTCAACAACGTGCTGCTGAAAATACCCGAAGGCGAGGACAACGACATGTTCGTGAAGATCAACGAAGAGGGATATCTAATGTTATGAACGCGCGTTCAACTTTCGAAATAGGCAAAAGTTCAAAATCCACCCGGCCTGCAACAACCTCTCACGGTACACACGAGTAACAATCTCCGTGACTTCACTCATTTATGTATTTGTGCTTCTAAATAATCACTAAATGCCTGAATACTTCACTCCAGCTAATGTACCAATCAACAATGATAGTTCTGACACAGAAAATGATAGTGTTGAAGAAGACGATGAGGAACATAATGCAACCACAAGGACGTATATTCAACGTAATTGAGCTAGAAATTTCTATCCAGCACACACTGAAACACGCTTTGAACTACACTCACCGACAGCCTATCCCCATTATCGTGCTAGGCTATTTCAATGAGAGACAAGCTCAATGTGTTGTAACAGAGGAAGAATATCAATACCTGAAATCCCAGCACCTACAGAATTACTCTCCCTCTACACCGATCTATCTGAGAAAGGTCAGCATTTCAGGCAACATCTACATGCATACAACCATGTTTTCTCCTTCACGTCATTGGGTGTAACTCTTGACAACACGATAGCCCCATTTCGCCAAGGAATTTATAGCTTTCGGGCACATGGATCCATATATCATCGCATCGGAAACCTAACCCATGATCATGGTCTAAGACCACGCTTCCTTCAGCTATTCATCTACGACACCGAGCATGAGATAACAAATCATTTATAAGAAAATAATGAGCTTAGGATTGATCTCCTACAGACAGTAACACACATATTGTATGCATTCAATCCCTTCGTTAAGATGTCCAGACAACTATCGCGTCAACCAAACATACATGAATGCAAGTTGCTTATAAAAGAACGCCCTTCCAATCTACATCAATACACTATGCCTTCAGCCTCTCAAGTTGCAGCTATATTAGTTGGACTAGAAGAAGGGCAACTAACGCAAGAAAGAGATATTGTTGTTCAAACGATAGGAGGACACCTTCATAATGTACAAGAATACTCTGGCTACTATGACCCACTTCAATATCCTTTGCTGTTACCGTTGGGAACATTTGGCTGGTCTAGCAATTTACAGTCAATCATGAAGTCAAATGTCACATGTGATTACAATTCATATATGCTTCAGGTACTCACCACTTATTTTACACATTTTTCGGATGTCGAGTTTTTACTACTCATGCAAGTTTTCTAACGATTTATTGAATTTTTTCTAGATTTGTGTTGCTTCCAACTCGATATTACTGCGCAGTGGAAGGTTACTACAATAGTATGTGGTCAATAATTATGTAAAAATAGAAACTCATAAATTGCGGTTTATTAGATCACATCAAAGTGACCTACACGCAGAACTATATTCGGGGTTGCAAGATTGTCATTGTGCGGGTGAAAATTCAGCTGGTAGGATCAACTCACTTCGTCTTGCGAATACAAGCATATTGTTTCATTACTAACAAGCACTTTACCGTGTTATTTCAAATTAGGTAACGTCGGAAAAAGAATCATACTACCATCTTCATTTAATGGCAGCCCAAGAGATATGTATCAGCGATATCAAGATGCAATGGCAATTGTTCAGCACAGCGGCAAGCCAGATTTATTTATAACCATGACATGCAATCCAGGATGGAAGGAGATTAAAGATGAGCTCATGGAAGGTCAAGCTCCGTATGACCGCCCAGATCTCCTAACTCCGATATTTTGTTCTAAATACGAGGAGCTCAAAAAAGATATATTCCACAGAGGCGTGTTAGGAAAGGTCGTCGGACATGTTCATGTCATTGAATTTCAAAAAAGGGGGTTACCACATGTTCACATGTTGGTGTTATTAGATCCGACAAACAAATTAACCTCCCCTGACGAATATGATTCAGTTGTACGAGATGAGATACCTTATAGAGACCAGGAACCTGCACTCTATGAGTCCGTAATAAAACACAGTATTCACGGGCCATGCGGACCTTACAAACCAAATGCACAATGTATGGAGAATCATATATGTAACAAAGGTTTTCCTAAACAGTATGCGGAAGCGACAATACAAGGGAATGATAACAGGAATATTACTTTAGGCAGAAATGCAACTTTCAGTGTTGATAATAGGTGGGTAGTTCCATATAATCCATGGTTGCTTTTAAAATATGATTGTCATCTAAACCTTGAGATTTGTAGCAGTATCAATAGCATTAAATATTTATACAAGTATGTATATAAGGGAGCTGATCATGTCTCTTTTGAGGCCCGTCTTGGTGCTAATCAAGATGAAATAAAGAAATATGTTGACGGCAGATGGTTGTGTCCGCCTGAGTCATTATGGAGAAAGTTCAAGTTCCAGATGAGTCGAATATATCCATCGGTAGAGCGATTACAAATACATCTACCAAACAAACATCAGATACAATTTTATGGCGAACAGTCAATTTCATCGATATTAACGGATGATCGCAATTTGAAAACCATGTTGACCGAGTTTTTTGGTGTTTATTCACAACATAGAGAGCAAAACCTCTATTTGTACAGATACTTTCCAAAATATTATTGATGGTTCAAACAACAAAAAATTTGGAGGAAAAGGATCAGGAATCGAAGGGTGATTGGCAGAATTTATTCAGTACCCCTAGCTGATAGCGAAAGATACTATTTACGCATGCTTCTAAATCACGTAACAGGTCCAGAGTCAGTCGATTCACTGTTAACTGTCAATGGTACGCACTGCATCACTTTTAAGAATGCGGCACAGAACTGTGGTTTGCTTGAGAACGATAACTGCATTCGAGAATGTCTACTTGAGGCTCAAGTATTCAGGATGCCATCCGCGTTGAGAAGACTATTCGTTACTATATTGATCTTCTGTGAACCATCCGATGTTAGAAGTATTTGGTATGAAAATTATACAAGCATGATTGAAGATTATCCAAGTACTAGCACGACTAATGAGTTCTACATTATGAATAAAGTACTTCATAGCCTCAATCAGATTCTGAAGCAACATAAACGATCTATTACAGAGTTTGATTTATCACCCATCAATGAATCACTTAATGATTTCAATAACCTATCCAGTCTTATAGAAGATGAATTATCAATACCTATTACACAAGATGATCTTAACACAGTTGCGTTGCTCAATGAAGGTCAGTTACATTCTTATAATGTGATCAGCAAAGAAATAAAGAACAAAGCCCACGAGTGTTTTTTTGTTGATGGGCCTGGAGGAACTGGAAAAACATATCTGTACCGTGCAATTCTTGCCACATTTAGGAAAATAGGGTGCATCATTATAGCTACAGCTACGTCTGGTATTGCTTCTACCCTTTTACCGGGAGGTCGGACTGCACATTCAAAATTACAAATACCCATTAAATTGGACTACAAATCATTCCGTTCTTTTACAAAATAGTCAGATTTTGAAGAAGTAATCAGACAATCAAAAACCATAATTTGGGATGAAGCACCAATGTCCTATAGAAAGGCATTCGAGATAGTTGATCGTTCATTACGTGATGTTACTGATGTAGACAAGCCATTCGGTGGGAAAATTATCATTATGGGAGGCGATTTTCGACAAGTACTATCGGTTGTTGTTAATGGAACAAGAGCACAAATAATTAATGCAAGCATCCTTTAATAACATTTATGGAGTCATGTCAAGACATTTATGGAGGCATGCCATTGGAATGTGAGAAATCTATTGGAGATTTAATAGATGTGACATTCCTGGGATTAGGGCTGCACATTGGTGATAAAGATTATATTCGAGACAGAGCTTTATTAACACCGCTTAATGAACATGTGAATATGTTGAACAACACCACTCTACTACAATTCCCAGGAGAAGAAGTTGTATACTACTCTTATGATTTTGTCGTTGATGATAGGAGAGGTTTGTATCAACCTGAATTTCTAAATTCATTGACGCAAGGTAACTTACCAACCCATAAGCTAAAGTTAAAAATTGGGTCTCCTATCAGGTTAATCATAAATATTAATCCAAAGATAGGTCTATGTAATAGAACAAGAATTATTTGTCGCCGATTTGCGAAAAATGTAATAGAAACAGAGATTTTAACAGGCCACTTTCAAGGGAATTTGGTATTCGTACCACAAATAGTTTCCAGTGAGGCTAAGTTTTGCACTGAAAATTGATAAATCGCAAGGCCAAACAATCGAAAATGTTGGAATATATCTGCCAAATAATGTGTTCAGTCATGGCCAGTTGTACGTAGCTTTGTCGCGAGGTGTGTCCAGTAAAAAAACAAAAATTCTGATAAAGAATGGCAAGATAGCTGGTCATGAAGGCATTTACACAATGAACGTTGTTTACAAAGAAATATTTACACAACTTAGACAACATCATGCATTGTATCTCCATTATAGGTCGATTGTTCATTATTTTCACAACAATACAACAACTCCAATCAACCGTTAAATATTTTTTTTTCTTTTTTGCAGAATATATGGCGTGATCATTGTTGATTGTGAAATGACTTTCAATTCGGCAGTAATACAAATTGTATGTCAAAAAATGATAATTAACTGCATTGAAATGTATTGCATGTTTTCCTCAAGTCTTTCGAATATTTAATCACTTTTGATAAATATTTTTTTTGTTTAGCACAAGCATCCATACGCTGCCCTAATTCAAGGGCAGCGTTTTTGATCTACTATTCTAATTTGGATCCCTACTTCATTTCAAATGAGTGCAGATGGCAAACAAAAATCAATCTGAGGCGGCGGCGTCATTGCAAAATAGGGGTGTCCCAGTCCAACGTAAGATCTTTGTACTTTACGAAGACTAATTTCGTGCATTTTACATGACCTAAATATATATTACATGTTAAATACTGTCATTTGTTTTCAGCTCTGCCATCCTCAATAGATAAAATTGCAATAACACTGTTATCTCCGACAATGATTATGAATACTACGATGAAGTTTGCAGAGAGGGTACAGCTAGATGGTCTGATGGTCCGCATGCCAGGGTTGAAGGCTTTAAGCTAATTATCCCAACAGTGCCACGTGGCTTGGATGCTAGAGAAGAGTGGAATTTTGTTATCGATATGATAAGAAGGTTACACATAACAAGAAATATATGTTATGGTTGAAATTTTGTTTTTTAACACATTTCAAAACTATTAACTACCGATTTATCCTTAAATCTTTGATTGAAATAGGGTCTCTCGAGGCCACTGAATGAAATCTATTGTTGCATAAGGAGCTGCTAATATTTTGAAATGGGTTCAACTGTGAGATTCTGATGGGTCTTTGGGGGGGGGGTTTCTGCAGTTTTAATTTTTTGAATAAATATTTGGAATCAATGATGTTGTTATATACATCTCGCGTGCTCATGGATTTTTCATTGCGAAATGCTCTTCTGATATTTTGGTTATGGATTTGTAATCAATGCTGCGAAATGTGTTGTCTTTTCAGATATTTTGCGTTACAAGCGGGGACTTTATTTTGAGCTTTTTTCATTGCAAGTGCAACTATGAACTTTGTATGTTACAATCATATTTCTTTGTTGTTACTTCTTAAAATTAATATTCTCAATCAAAATCTATGATGGTGAGGTTAAAGTATTGCGTATAGAAAAGGACGTCACCACTCCCGAACCATTGTTGCCCCCCGAAAAATTTTGCCACCTCGACACAATGTCGCTGCCCTGGCACATTGTCACCGCCCCCAACCATTGTTGCCGCCCATGAACAATGTTGTTGCTCACGACCAATGTCTCCGCCCACGAACAATATCGCCTCCCACGACCAATGTCGCCACCCACGACAAATTTCGCATTCACGGCCAGTATTGAGGTCCACGACACTTACTGTCGCCCACGACGCATGTCGTTGCCAAGCGATCGAAGCCCGCAGCAACGCATCGAGAACGTGCAGAGCCCGTTCAAAGATGATAGTATATATATATATGATTTTCACAATTGTCTTGTAATGCGTGTTTTTTTAATATTATTTATCTTTTCAAGTTTTCATATTTCATTATTTGTATGTACAATTCACCTTAAGGGCCCAGTTAACCTAAGATGAACTGTGACTGTATTTGATGTTGCTTTTGAGTTATGTACTTGCATGTCTACAATGTCAAGTACACACCCATGTCAGGTTACAGTGGGTCAGTAAACACAGGACTATACAATGTAATTCCTTATTATGTAGGACAATGTGTTGACTCACGTGAAATCTCTATATTGGGGTGTACTTCTATCCCAAGTATAAGAGAAGGCTCAAGGATGGTCAAGGGTTAGACCCAGCAAAAATAGGAATTTTACGTAAGTAAAATTCAGCGAGTATGGTTAAGCATACACGTCGAATTCATCGAGTATCGTCGTTGATACATGCCGAATTTGCGAATTCGTCGTATATACTTCAGGTAAATTCATTGAAGAAATTGAAAAATCTGTTAAGTAATATTCGCAGACTATTGTCGTGCATACTCGTCAAATTCGTCGAATGTATCTAACTATACACGCCGAATTCATCGAATATGCTATGTGATTCACGTTGAATTTGTCGAGCCCAGTCGACGCAACTTCTCGAGATTTTTCCAAGTCTTTTTGGTAAAATATCAAAGCGTTAAGTGTGTTGATTTAACTCAACGATATTTATCAAATACTGTCTATGGAGTTGAGTGAGCTCAAGGCGTTGAGTTTAACGGCGTTGAGTTTAACGGCGTTGAGTGCATATAGTTAATTAACCTATACATGACAAATTTGTCGAGTATGCCAGGTGATACTCGACGAATTCATCGAGTATGACTCTTCGCCATGGCGTTGAGTGACCAGCCGGCATGGGATGATTTGGCTAAGTCCTTTTCATCATATATCAAGATGTATTCGACGAGTATCATTATGATACTCGACGAATTTGACTTAGTTCATTTTTCCGAAAATCTTTAAAAACCAGTCACAGGTTCTGTCGGCCATTCACAGAAATTTCTGCCTTTCAATTTTGGAAATATTCTTTATACAGTTAGATGAAATATCTCTATAAATACCTAGGGATATTTTTCTTAATTACTAATCTTGCTTTTGTGCTAAATTGATCACCGATTCAAAAGGATGAAACTTTCCAAATCGACAACCCGTCGGCCTCCTGTACGCACGTATTTTCCGATCAGCCGAATACCGCAAGCACCGTAAGATCCAATCGTTCTTGATCTCTATATCTTGAATGCTTCCTTGAAAACTCTTCTATTCCTCTAGATCTAGACACGTGAAGATTCAAGATCCAAAAGATTTCAAGTTTTCGAGTTCTCCAAATTCAAGATCATCCCTGTCGAAGAACGTCGGAGCGAAGACTTGTAATTGTGTTTATTGTTGTAATATTAGTTTAACTATTGTAGGAGATTTATCTCCGAGTTAGTATATCTATTTGTGGATCGAGAGAGTAGATCCATTTGTGGATAGAGACAGTAGACCTGGTTTGTGGATCGAGGTGTAGGAGAGGTGGCTCTCAGGTGTAAGATTTGACAAAATTTGAGTTTGGTGAATTAGCCAAATCTAGACATTCGTGGTAGATAGGAGAGGCGGGAAAGTGGACGTACCTAACTCGAGGAACCACTGTAAATCTCTGTGTTTGTGTGCTTAATTTTAAAGTAATTTTTATTCCGCCAAAAGACACAAACATCACTTATTCACCCCCTCTAGGTAATTTAGGTTGATGCTAGATACTTTCATGGGGAGTTTCATATACCCTAGCTTCTTATTCCTATCTCCAAAACCCATAAGTACAGAACTGTAGCTACCCTTGGATATCACTCATATTATTAAATCCTTTTTGAGTAACCTCCCTCTAATACCACTTGAAAGTCTTTATTTTCAATGTAGCTAGCAACCTAGAGGGGGGGGGGGTGAATAAGTTTCTTGGTTTCTTTGTGATTTTCTTTTATTTCCTTCTTTAAGTGCTGATGATGCATATTTTAGCTTAATTTATTAGGGTAAAAATATATTATTTTCATTTTAAATCCCTTTCTTTATGTATTTTTAGGTTTCTTTTTATGTAAATAATATAATTAATGTTTTTTTTCAGGTTTCCATAAGTTTTCAGCCACAAAATCCACTATAATTCCCCCCTGACACGCCATCCCTAGGCGTGTCACAGGGCGTGTAGCCTGATCCCCCGGTTGATAGCTGCAAGATGGAATTTCCCGCCAAAAATCCACTGTCACGCCCCCCTGACATGCCCTCCCTGGGCGTGTCACAAGGCGTGTAGCCTGATCCCCCGGTTGATAGCTGCAAGATGGAATTTCCCGCCAAAAATCCACTGTCACGCCCCCCTGACACGCCCTCCTTGGGCGTGTCACAGGGCGTGTCACCCTCATCCCGAAGCCTGCCTCCATATTTAATGTTTTCTCTGCTGCTACACGCAAATAGTACTATCACCCCCCCCTGATATGCCCTCCATTGGCGTGTCATAGGGCATGCCCCGCTTTTTCCCGATGTTTGATGGATTTCTGACCAACGATTGACTCTTGACATGCCTGTCACGCATACTCTACACTAGCGTGACGTAGGGCGTGACCATCATCGTACCGAAGAAATCATCATTCCCGCAAGAATCCAGCGCCCGAAGTTAATGTTTTACCTGTCACGCCCCCTAACATGCCCTCCCAGGGCGTGTCACAAGGCATTACCAACCCGTGAACTTTTCCTATAAATTCAGACCCCCCCTTCTATTTCAAAAAGTTTTGGTGGAGAGGGGGAGGTGCTGCCCCATGGTTTACTTGTTCTTTTTTTTTTATGTTTTCTTCTCTCTCTCTCTCTCTCTCTCTCTCTCTCTCTCTTATTTTGTAATTTTTCCTTAACATAGCTTAGTATTTTGCTTTTGTATTAGCTCTTGTAATTCTTTTAGTAGCTTATTATAGGGCTAGAATAGGATTTCAATTTTCATGCAAGTGTAATTTTCATTTCATAGTTGTGTAGCTCTCTTTATTAATAATATAAGTGCTCCTTTGTTTACTTGTGTTCTTACTATGCTTTACTACTCATCTTTCCCCCTTTAGTTCGCTTTCATTAACTAATCCCCCTTGTACTCGATCTTGATGATCTGAGGTCTGAGCGATTAAGTTATGATGCTTTAATTTACCATTTCTTTTTTAGGTTTTAGGGCTTGAATTACTCTTGATTTTTCATGGGTTAGAGGTATATTATCGATATATACTCTCCACCTTTTCTTTCATTCTGGGCTAGCCGAGAGGCCGATAGTTTGAAGTGAGCGTTCAAGAGTAAAGAGAGTTGTACGCACCCCTCGAGAGAGGCAGACGTCCAAATCTCTCGGATTGGAGTAAAATCCAATAGAGGGGTTCACCGCGTAAAGCGAGCTTTAGGCCTCCGATTTAGACGAGAGTTGGTCGGACCTTCCTAAACATAGTTGGGAACGAATTCGAGAGAAGCGTGTTCAATCTTTAGGAACATCCACGGTCAAGAAACTTTACCCTATTAAGCTTAGGTTTATTTATCGTGTTTTTAATCAACTCTTACCAAAGTGATTCAAGAATGAGTACTCCCCTTTATCTCAAGCTCTAACTCTTTTTATCCTGCAAGTAATTAGTACCAAAGTGATATTAATCTTTAGTATCCTATACTATAAATGATAAAGTACGCTTGCCTTTATCGGATATAGAATCGGAGAATATTCTCAACACCCACATCCACCTTCTCTTCTCTTCTAACCCTCTCTCCACCTTTGAGAATTTCTGTATCAAGTGCTTAGTGTGTTAGAAGTTATCTGCTTTCAAGAACCTGCAATAAAGAAACAACACAACAAAAAGTATACACAAAATATATAGTGGTTCCCCAGATTATGGGTACATCCATCCTCCTCCCACCTTTCTAATTCTAGTTAGACAAGGCACTTCTCCAAATCTCAGCTCAAAGATCTTACACCTCAGTTCCCACAGGATCTCTCTGTAGGATCAAGCGCATACCCAACTGTTCCAAAAGCTCGGGCCATTGGAAAGGGCGCTACTTAATTTCTTAAATAAGTAGCAGAGCGCCACGGGTCAAGTGTAGGAACTCCAGACCCAACAATCCCCCCCCCCCACCGGCGTCCAACACAACCCGTCAGCTTAGAGGTGGGGTTACCACATGGCCCACAGGGCTCAGAGGTGGGGTTACCACATGTCCAAGGTTGTTTGACCCACTGGACCCACACAAGTAGAAGGGAAAAATCAGGATTTAATAGCGCCCCACGGTCTTGAACCCATGACCTCCTCTGATACCAAGATCAAGCGCATACCCAACTGTTCCAAAAGCCCGGACCGTTTGAAAGGGCGCTACTTAATTTCTTAAATAAGTAGCATAGCGCCATGGTTCAAGTGAAGGAATGCCGGACCCAACACTCTCAGTCTCCTCTAAGACTTAAAACTTAGGCCAAAGCCCAACCTCAAAGCTAACTTGCTCCTACAACTCAATGATCAACTGATCACCTACCTGGGGCCAAAGGGTTGTACAACTCAGGTTGGGAGGACATCCCTACATCAGATCCATAAAGTATCCTACCTCAGAGAGAATGATTCTCCTAGATCTCCGGCACAAAGGCCCTACCACATATTCAAAGGACCATACAGCTCAGGGAAAAGTGTCCTACAACTCAAAGAGATTGAATCTCCTACTTCAGGCTCAAAAGCCCTGTAGCTCAGTGATCAAATGATCAGCTACCTCAGATCTAAGCTGGATCCTACACTCAGAGAGTATAACCCTCCTACAGCTAAGACAAAACTACCCTACCTTAGGCTCAAGAGCCCTACAACTCAGATCCAAAAGGATCCTACAGAAATACAATGATTTAATTAATTTGACATAGAGAAATTTCTTTGTGTCTGCTACTTTAGCTGAATTATCTCAGCTCTAACTATCTTCACATCAGCAAAAGGATGTTCTTTAATAAATGGTTGTCTCTGCTCGAAGTATCTCAGAAAATTGTTTCTTAACTTGTTGTAGAAGACTGAGGATCTACTAGGTCTTGAGTTCTTCAAACAGATACTGAACCTTCAGAAGACTGAAGTCTCTCCTCTCTTTCTTTATTAGAAGTGTTTTTGAACTTGTTGTATTAGAAGAAAGTGATACAGCTAACTGAATTTTTAGTTCAGCCGATCGACATCAAGCTTTTTCTTGGCAGCAATGGTGAGGAAGATGAAGTGCAGCCGCTCTTTTTCTTTTTGAAAAAAACCATAAAAAATGTTTAGTTCAACATCTAGTAGCTGCCCCTTTATATCTTCGACACCTTGCTTTAATGGAAGAAGATGTACAATATCTCTCCGACATTATTTGTTGTGTTTTTTAGCTTCCCCGCACTTGATTTGAACTCTGTTGACTTTGTCAATTTTGGCTGACGTCATCAAATAATGGACTTAGCCAATTCTATCAAATTTACTCCAGGCATTGAGTGAGTTGAGTGAGAAAGCTCCACTCAACGCCAAAACCCTTATAAAATAGTCAGAATGATTTTGTACCAAAGGAGTTGAGAGCATTGAGTGCAATGGCTTCACACAATGCTTTTACACTTAGTCATTTCTTCTCCTATCTGAAGGCGTTGAGTCAGCTAGCCTCATTCAACGCTTTCTTCTTTTGCCTGCCTTATTTATTGGGCACTGAGTGAACTAGCTTCACTCAACGATTCTGGACTTAGTCGATTTCTATCTTCTTCTTAGGCTTTGACAGTAGCAATAAGACTCAACGCTTTTGCTTTGGCATCGAGTGAGCTGTGTCCAGTCGACGCTTTTAAAAATTGTCGAATTTTTAGCCCCCTAATACTTAGGAATTGACAGATTCAGCTATACTCGACGATTGCTTTGAGTGAACTATCATCACACAACGCCTGTGGACCTGCCTGCAAAATATCTTTACAGACTGCACGGCTTTGACTGTGCACAACTAACTCAGCTCTTTATGGCCTCTCGCGGTGAGTGAATTGGCCTCACTCAACGCCCATTGACTTAGGAATTTTCAAGCCTATCCAGTATCTTCACTTGTATCTATCATTGAGTGAACTGGCTTCACTCAATGCCTGTGGACTTAGACAGATTTCTCTCACTCCACTACTTTACTTTGTGACCACATGTTACATCACTGGTAATACTTGTCCTATCATTGTTACAAGGACTAACCTGCATGCATGAACTTAAGCATTCATCAAATACAGCTTTATGTATATCTTTGAGATGATTGACTTCTTCAAATATGAGACATTGTGGGCAATGGACCCAACAAAATTTCTGAGTTTAAATTTTTTGTTTTAGACAGGAAGTACTTGTCTTTGCCATAGTGTTGATCACGACGATATCGTCAGTCACGAGAATATCATCTTATTAGTCACGATGATATCATCAGTCACATCGATATCTCTGTGTAGGTAACGACGATATTGTCATTCTCAATGTTATTGTCATATTGGCTTGCCATTGTGTTATTTTCTTTTATTTGATCATCTGGATGTCATGATTCTAGGTTTTGTATTATGTTAGTAAGCTGATTATGTATTTCTTTTATAAGACTAATGTTATCTTAGTCTAAATAATAAAATATATATAATTTCTAATTATGAACTCTTGTATTTGTTTCTATTTCCAAATTCTTGGAATTTGGTATTCACTTTGTGTGAATAGGTAAGATGAAATCACCAAAACACCTATTTATTCTTTGTTTTATGTTGTACTGTGAGTGTTATTGGATTATGACATTGCCACAGGTATTATTTATGAATCATTACACCCGGTGATTTTATTATGGATTGTTAGTTTGTGTTGAAAAGAGAGCCAACACCATAGTGATTTTTAAGATTTTATGGTTTGATGGTTGGTGTTGGAAAAGATCCACTACCTCAGTATAGATTTATGCCTAGTGTTAATGATGTACTTTTCTGAGTAGATCAGTCTCAATTATTCCTCTCTATCTAATTAAATTTTACAAAAATATCTTTATTGCACTTGGTACAAAGTTTTATTTTGGTTAATCTTTACTTGATTAATTATTGTCGTTGTTAATATGGCTTATAATTGTGTCAGGTGGTTTATGCCCTTAACTTATAATCGTGTATGTGTTAGTTTACTTGCTGGCTTTTCAATTATTGTTATACACTTGTGTTATTTAACAATGCTCTCTAGAACTGTTTTATGTTAGGATGCATGTAAGATATTTTAAAGATATAAAAGTTGCATCCTAGCTTAAATTAATGGCATATCTTTTAACTTAATGGCATCCTACTTTAAAGATCATAAAATACCTTTTTTACTTAAACTAAATTTAGAAATTCATATCAATAAAATTCTAGTGAGTGTACTTGCTCATGTTGGACAAAATGAAGTAAATAATGTATTTTCTACTGTGCATATATTTTTCCTTTTTGTGGACAAGTTGATCCACTGAACCGGGGTACATGCTCAATAAAACTATAAATTTAAATTATTTTTTTAAACTTAAAATATAATTCTTTTATGAAAATAAATGATATGACGGTTTTGCCTGAGCGTGTGCAGTTTTCCCCTACATAATGACATTATGACGTGTATTTTCTCTTACTCTGATAATATATAAATATTGAGAAAATGCATGTTCTGAAATTTGGTATAATAGGGTTTTAATAAATATTTCTTTTTATTTTCATTTGCTTTGCATACGCACACTGACGTGTCATCTATATATTTTGGCTGAAGCATGAATATTATACTCATAAGCATAAAAGAAGTGTAAGGGGCATATTATGTAGTATGGGATGCATAATATGTATTTATATATGGTTCCTCGTAAGGACAACAAACTGTGACTATTGGGTTTAAATGGGCGACTTAATATGACATGCGGGCTCATTAGATTTTATTCTTACATTACATGCATAATATCTTATATATACAAACGCTCATAACATGAACTATGGACTTTTGGAATTCATTGCATGACATGTATAACATGTCATAGCACGAGAACATGTGCTAAGTTAAGATCTACATGACGACACTTGTATACACGCGATTGAAATTGAAGATCAAAGTAGTCACTTATTCATATTATATGCACCAGAGTGAAGGGGATGATGGTACATCAACCTGAGTAAAAGCATAACATCAATTTATGAATTTTCAGAGCAAGGTAGCAAAAAGAGTAAGTATTTACACATTTTGGTACTGGCTTGAGTTGAGTAAATTTAGTATTCTAGCTGAGGTGTAATAAGATAAATGTTGATAATATATTCATTTGTGTTCCTAAGAGATGACACAAAAGCATTATGATTTGAGGTCAAATCCCCGGTCTGAGGTAGAGTCTTCAGGTTTGCACACCGAGGCAATGATCGAGGAGATGTGCTATAGTAATCACGATGCAGGCTTCGATTAAAGAATTGTTGACTGCCACTTTATGGCAACAGCCTAGGGTGCAGGACCCTACGACTAGTTAGACTATACCTAATCATCAAACCCCTCTAGTACCTCTTTCTACTCTAGCTGCTCCTAATCATTTGCAACAAAGGATGAATTATAATTCATAATTCCAGCATTTAGGACCCCCCGACATTTGATGTGAATACTTATTTTATAGCATTAGATGATTATATTTTAGCTATTGAGGAGATATTTACTTATTCTGAGATTTCTGTAGACAAAAAGGTGATGGTGGCTGCTTATCAGTTGAAAGGCCTTGCTAAAAGTTGGTGGATCAGGGAGAAAGAGAACATCTCTGAGGGGTGTTCATGGGAAAGGTTCAAGGTGATTTTGCTTAAGTAGTTCTTGCCTTCAGTCAGGCAAGACAGATTGATGAATTATTTTATTCATTTGAAGAAGTCGTACCTCACACTTTGTGAGTATGAGTTGGAGTTTAACAAGTTTAGCAGGTTTTCATCGAATTTGGTTGCCATTGAGGTGAGCAGAGGCATTTTTTTGGTAGTCTTAGAAGTGACATCCTGCAGTTAGCCAGTGCATATAAGTTTGAATGTTATACAAAATAGGTTGAAGCTTCCTTGAAGGTATAGGCTATTAATAATGCTAAGAATGATGGATTGATGTTAAGGAAGGAAATGAGAAAACCAAAAGCTAGTAGAAGTTATCTGGTATCCGAACTTGCTTCGAAAAAAGGAGAAAGGAAGTGTGTAGCTTTTGTTGTCGTCCTTGCCATCCATTTGAAAAGTGTTTTAAGGGGTGGGTTCTTAAAAATAGCTTCAGGTGCATGCGATTCAAAATTCACCAAAAGGAGATCATAGATGTGCTTTTTGTAAGTGAAGTGGGGACGATGTTGCTAGTTATTGGAAAAAGGATGCGGTTTGATATTAGTGTGGTCAGAAGGGGAATTAAATTCTAAGTGCCTTTAGTCCCAACCTGTATTGCCAGCAGTTCCACTACAGGGCTTTCCACCTCTACAAACACAATTACTGGACAAGGGGAAGAGAAAGATCAATGTTCTGACCAAGGAGGAAGCTCAGTCATCTTCCTGGGTCATTTAATGTTAGAATCTGACCTAGTTTTTAACTTGTAGTTGCAGATTTATTTTCAATTATATAAGTTATGTGCGTGATTTTATTTGCATGTTTATGTTGAAGAATACTTGGGCACGAGTTCTTTTTGATTCGGGTGTTACACTTTCATTGCCAAGACTTTTATAGACTGATATTGTTGGGCTATTGATCAGTTAGATGATCCCCTTAATATTAAGTATTCTGCAAAAGATTCAGGTCTATCGAATTAGGGTATTCCAAAAAACCCTATTCTTTTAGTAGGTTTTCTTGCATATGTTAATTTGAAGGTGCTAGATCTAGAATATTTTGACGTGATTTCTGGCATGGATTGGTTGTCCAGATATGATGCATTCATCAAAAGCAAAGTCAAGCAATTGGATTTTGTGATGGATAATGAGCCACTAATCAACGTGTATGGCTTGCCACATCAGAATTTCCCATGCATTTTTACAGTGCGTGCTAGATAATATTTTCTATATGGATGTGTTGTGTATCGTGTTTCTATTTTAAAAACTATCCATTGCATGCCCCCACATCGAGGATCTTCCTGTGGTGCAGGAATTCTTGTACAATGTTCTTGCTAATCTTCCTGGACTTCCATCTGAGGGATATGTGGAGTTTCATATTGATTTTGATTTGGGGACTCCTCCAATTAGGATGACACCTTACCATATGGAATCTTGTTAGTTAGAGCAGTTGCGTACTCAGTTAGATGATTTGTTACAGAGTGGTTTGTTCAAGCCTAGTTCTTCCCCCTATGGTGCTCAAGTTCTTATTGTAAAGAAAATGGATGGATCAATGCGATTGCGTATTGATTTTCAAGAGTTGAATAAGGTGACTATCAAGAACAAATATTTTTTGCCTCGGATTGATGATTTGTTTGATCAATTGTGGGGCAGTTTTGTATTCTTGAAGATTAACCTTCATCCAGGCTATCATCAGTTGAGTATCCGTGAGTCTGATATTCCGCAGACTTCTTTTTGTTCATGATATGGTAATCTTGAATTCCTGATAATGTACTTTAGATTAACAAATGCACCTTCTGCTTTTATGAACATGATCAATAAACTATTCAAGGATTTTTTGGATCATTTTGTGATTTTTTTATTGATTATATTCTATTGTATTCTAGAAGCATCTAAAGACCATGCTTTATATTGGCGCTTATTGTTGTCTGTATTGAGGTATCACAAGTTGTATTCGAAGTTGACCAAGTGTGAATTCTGGCTAACTCTGGTGTCCTTCTTGGGTCACATCGTGAGTAAAGATGGGATATTTGTGGATCCACTAAAGATTGTTACAACGTGATTGGAAAATACCTACAGCACCCAAGGAGATAAGGAGTTTCTTAGGATTCACAAGTTACTATAGGAAATATATGGAAGATTTTTCATTGTTGTCTGTGTAACGCCCCAGATTTTTTCTTATAATATTATTTGATTTGGTATCATCATATTTATGACGTAAGGGCGTTACTTTTAACGTCATGTTGACGGCACTGCACCGTTTGTGCATTTTCCCACCCGTTGGGTATGTTTGACAAGATTTTGGGGTTTTGATTGGATTGAATGTTTTCCTTGATAAAATGGATGAAGTTTTGAGGTTTTGGGCTTGTCCAGCTTTATTGCGATCCAAGTATTTTTGGAGTCTCGGCGCGTGTTTGGATCTTTGTGAAGATTCTTGATTGTGTAAGCATTTGATGTTAGTGTCTCAAGAATGGTTCGTCAGATTCTATTGTTTTTGTCTCCGCCGATAGATTCGTAGCGCTGGCATCGTTTACTGTGCAACTTTTCATCGAAATCAGAGGGCATGTAGTCCGTATGGTAAACTGATTGTTGAATAATTAGATAAAGCTGAAACTCTGTTAATTACCTGCCTTTTCTCGAGATGGCCCTTGTTCTCGAGATGCACTGACCCGATCTCGAGATCCATCCTTATTCTCGAGAAAACCATCTTGATTCTCGGGAAGTGCTTCCTTCATTTCTAGAGAAGCCTCTGCTTGCACTCGTGAAGACCATTCTCATTTCTCGAGAAGCCGGGAGCTATTCCCGAGAATTTTATATTTCTTCTTGAGATATTATGTCTTTGTTCTCGAGAAATCGATTTTTGTTCTCGAGATGTCAAGAAGCCCTCTCGAGAAGTCCATAGTTTTTTCCTGAGAAGTCCCGTTTTGTACTCGAGATCTATCCTTTTATTCTCGAGAAGTCCTCTTATTCTCGAGAAGACTCTACCTTGTACTCGAGAACATGAGTCGTTGTTCCCGGGTAATACTTCTACTTGTTCTTGAGAAACCGTCCTTTTGTACCCGAGAATATTCTTTAGTTCTCGAGATACCCTCCTTCTATTCTCGATAGACATTCCACTCGAGAAATTCTTACTTCATTTCGAGAATTCTGGTTCAGCCGACCTCGACCATCTCCTTAAGTGTAATGATTACAATATTTTATTCATTTCAAAATTATATATATACACATATATATAAGAAAAATTCTTCTTCTCCTCCTTTAGTTGTGCTTCCCCCTTCCCGAACTAGAGAGGCGTGAGCGAGAGAGAGAAAGTTCTTCCGTGATTCTTCCGGTGGCCGCTGACGGTGCTCCGGTGCTCGAAATCTTGAACCGAACATAGATCCTTAAAGCTCTCAGGGAGAGCTACGTCATTGTGGTAAAGTTTCTACCATTTCTTGACTTTTTCTCGTTAGAGATTTTTGCCTATCCTCTATTTCGGCCATTTTTGTTCAAATTTTGACTTCCCCCGTCTTCCTCAGTCCCAATGTACGCCGAGGTCAGATTTGGAGGTCTTCTCCGGCAAAACCAAGGTAAGTGGTGGTTTTACTCCCTTCCTCCCTCCTTTCTTCCGATCTTTATGTTAACTATTAATCTCTTTTCCTTAATCTTTCTACACTTTTTTCATTCCGATTTATAGATATGTTTAATTTTTCCCTTTGTAATCCTCTTGTATTATTAAGTTCTTATTATGATAATCTAACCTTGTAGTGCTGTTTGAGATTTTGATGATATGTAAATTGTTGGCCTTAATCGACCCTAACTATTGTGTAGGATGCGTTAGAGCTTATCTAGGATTGTGAATCCTTCCTAAAGGTTGATACCCATTTCTTAAATCTAGAAATGTCTTGTAGAATCCGATGTGCCATGTCTTGAGATTTATATCATGGTTTTCCTTTGTTGCGGGTGTTAGTGGACGAAACCACCTCCGCAATGTTTGTTCCCTTTATTAGTGCCTTGTGGAACTCTACCGTGTGTTTGGGCGTCTATGGTGAATGGTGGAGTTTATGTGTCTCCCCCGCAGTTAGACGGATATTATATCTATGAGGGTGTGTCCGGATGAGCGACCAACTCGACTGTGTTTTTGGGTAGAGTTGACCACATGTGGCTAATAAAGTTTTGAGACTTCTTTCTTATGATTTAATCATGCTCTCCACCTTTTTAGCCTTGTGCATCTGGTGTAATTTGGTGTACGTGACGATTCACGTAAGTTCTATTTTTCTTATTATGCTACTTTACTCTTGTACTCTACTTCAGTACTTTTGCTCTCGGGTTGGTTCCCCTTTTTACCTTTGTTTACTTTTGGCTTGCTTTTCTGCCACCGTTTGTACCCTCTTGCTGAGGTGTTTTGTCTTTGGAATGCCTCGGTTTCGGAGCTTTAGCAGGTAGTGGAGCTAGTTTTGGAGTTCCTGAGCAGCAGTGTTGGTTGTGGTTTTCACCTCGCCATTGTGAGGTAGTTTGTTATTTTAGTTTGCTATACCAAGTTCAGACATACTTTTGTTTTATGTGGGTTTATGTCAGATTGTTGACGCCCACAGGATAATTGATTTTTGATACTTTTCTAGCTGCTAGTTGTTTTCTTTGTGAGTAGTTGGATTACATGCACTCTGGGATATTTTATGCTAGGAACGCATGTTAGGTATTTTCAAGTATAAACCTACTATTATTACTTCATGCATTGCATGTTTTAAAATTCTAACGCATTATATTTATCGACCGTAAAAGCTATTTTTACTACTATTATAAACCTGGAGTCTTACATACCTTAAGTTGTTCCCTGAGGGACGTATACACTCATGTAGCATGTTTAATATCATAAAAGAACTATTTTCCGCCGCGTATAACTTTTTTTATCTCGTGGAATAGATAAGCAACTAAGCCGGGGGATACAGCTAACTGCTTAACTTAAACTTGATTTTTCTCTAAATAACTTAAGAAACTTTCTTTATGTGTTGAGTAGGAGATTTACATGAGCGTCCGTAGTTATGCCCCTGCTGACATGGCATCATGAAACGCATTTTCCGTTACTCTGATATATCTTTAAGGCTGTGAAAAAATGCTGGTTGTGATAGGTTGGTTTGTCCAATCTGTTGTAGATTTGATTTCCTTCATTCATTTTCATACATACACTGATGCGTCATTAGTACATCTTAGCCGAAGCATAGTCACTACACTCATAGCATGATAAGAAGTATACAGGGAATATTATGTAGTATGGGATGCATAATATGTGATTGTATATTGATCCACCATAGGAGGCAACATGTGACGGTTATGTAGTATGGGATGCATAACCACAATCACATGGGTGCCCATTAGCACGTTTCCTTTTTGAAAGATAGGGTAAGCTCTGAATAACTCTAGAGGGGGGGGGGGTGAATAGAGTTTTTAAAATCTTTTGATTTTCTACAGAAATAAGGAGTCTTTTTAACAAAGTATATTACTATGATATATGTGTAAGAGTGACCTAGTGCAGCAGATGAACTAGAGAAAATATGACTGAGTTACTCAGTTAAATGAATCTTAGCACAAGCACACAAGAAAAACATAAGAACACAGCCAACACAAGAATTTATAGTGGTTCCCCAAACTTGGGTACATCCACTCTTCTACCACCCTAGGTAGGAATCCACTTAGGTTTTTGATCAGGTGACTGCCACCAATGAGCTTTTGGTAAGGTGCTCAAAAACCAAAACTCCAGTCTTTTGGTAGGAGACTTGCAACCAGAATAATTTTGAAGGAAATTAAAACCCTATACAGAGGTAGGAAAAGAGGTTGATGGAAGTCTTCTTTTCTCAAGTCACAATGAGAAGACTATGTGGATTCTTGATGGTGTCAAAGCTCACCCTGAGAGGTTGAATGGTTCAGGAAGATGAGAGCTTTTCTTCACGGTGGAGGTCTTTTAGCCTTCAATCTTGACTAGAAAAGCTTCAGGAACAGTTTGACAGATGCAGTAGTATTGTTGTCCTTCAAAGAGTTCCTTAGAATGTGAAGGCAGAAGACGCTTGATTTCTTTGATTGATGTTCTACTTCTTCTTGTCATCTGGCAGCCCTTCTTGATCTACGTTTTTGAATTTTGAAGTTTCTTCTGCAATAAATGTTGACGGCCTTAGAATATTTTCAGCATTGATTTGTTTCCCCAACTGTACCTTATAAAAATTGCAGGCAGTAACCTGATGAAGACCAAAATTAATGCTCTTGTCTAACGATAATATCCAGAGAATATTAGAGCATTAATTACTCAAGAATTATTGCCACATAATAAGGACAAAAGGGAAAAAGAATCAGACTGAATTCGTCAATTTGAGTCTACAGTTCGTCGAGCTGAGAATAGATGTCCGTCGAGCTGAGATCCAAGATCGTCGACCTCTGAATGCTGCTTGATAACTTCCTTTTGTGCATCAAGTTTGTCGAGCTTAGGTCTATGATCGTCGAGCTGAGCCTTGAGAACAAAGTTTGTCTAGTAGAGGTCCAAGATCATCGAGCTGAGTCTGAAAACTCAACTTAGAATATTTTCTGAGTGTTGAACCACTTTAACCAGGATTAGTCGATCAGAGAACAGAGTTCTTCTAGCTGATGTTTTAGTTCGTCGACTGAGTTTCTGACTAAAGCAGTTAGTACTTTGTCCAGAGTTCGTCGAGCTGGGCTCAGAGAATTCTCCTTGAGTTCGTCTAGCAGAGCTCGACTTTCGTCGACCGGAGTTCGGCGAACGTAGAACTTCTTTTTCTAAATATTGAATTCTCTAAGTCTTGAGTCTCTTGTAGGGTTGGATGCTTGTCCTTTGTACTGTTGACTCAAGAAATTGACCTAGACTCTAGGACACAACTATGCCCCTGATCTATACATGTTGGGTCATATCCTAACTTAGTGAACCTAGCCCAAATACAACTAGGGGTTCCAACAATCTCCCCCAATTTGGGTGAGGTCACTAATAACAGACTCAATACAAAAGAAATATACAAAGCAGAAACACAATATATATCTGGAAGATAATAATAATAAGTGTACCAGATATATGTACATAGCTTTGTAACAGAAAAAGAACATAAATTTAACAAAGTATACCATAAGTAGTAATTTTTCTTTAGGATTGTCTGCTTTTACTTCTTGGATTTTTCTTCCTTCTTCTTTTTTCCAGGGTTTGTAAATATAATTTCCCTGTTAGGATTGACAGCTTCTCTTTTTGACATATATAAATCAGTTGCTCCAATCATTGTCTGAGATGAAGTTCTGGGAACAATTGCTTCTGGATGTCTACTCATATATTCAGTAGGGTCAAACAGCTTCTTGCTTACCTGAAGCCTTTCAATTTCTTTTTCTCTGTATGTGGACATTGTAGAGAATTTTGTTGGATCCTGTCCTTCTTCTCTGGCCTTTTTCATCTGTGATAGAGCAATCAATTCTTAAAGCCTGGCCATCCTGAAGTTTGGATCATCATCCTGACTGACAGATGATTGATCTTCCTGTGAGGATAGCAGTGCAACATGCTTGAAATTTATAGATTGTGCTTGAAAATTTGTCTCAGCTTGGCTTTCAGTACTTTGAGTGTATAAGGATTTGGGGGGTGCTGCCTCACTATATTTTCCTTTAGGTACATAGTGTCTTCTTTGTTCAGCCTGTGGTTGAGGAGGAGAGAACTCTTGTTTTTGATACACTATCTCTTTTATTTGTTCTGTACAACTAGTATTTCTCTACTGACTGCTTCCATGGTACTGCTGTCTTGATGATCTTTAATGCCACTGATATATTCTGGTGTATGAGGGCTTGGAAGGTGGATCTGACATTTGAGAACTAGTTCCAAAAGCACCAGCAGCTGGTGGAGGAGGAGGAGGAGAGTCTCTTCTAAATTTTTGTGGGTGAGGAGAATACCTTCTGCTCTTATTTCTTGCCTTTTATTAATTCTTGGATAGCCACATCTAGGCTGGCATACCCTTGTATGGAGTTATGTTTTGTAGAATATAGTAGGGTGTGTCATTAGTGTTTCCAGTTTGGGAGCAGGAGGAGGTGGAGCTTTCCTTTTCTTTGAGACTTTCTTTTTCTTGGGTTCTTCATCAGAGTCATCATCATCCTCATCATCATCATCAGACTATCCTTGAGGATTGTTATACAAGTCATCTATCTCTTTTAGGAACTCAACAGAAATTGAGGGTTTTCCATGCTGGAAGGGAGCTGGAGGAATATCAATTGATCCTGGAGAGTTACTTGTGACAGTGCTTTCAGCAGCTGCCTTATTCTCTTCTTCAATATCAGCCATGATCAAGGCATCCATATCAGGCATTGGGGAATTATCCATGATAAATGTTGGAACAGAAAATGTTTCTGGAGGGGAGGAGGCTCTGACTGAATCATCCTTGATTGTCTCTGCTGGAGTTTCAGAAATCTTGGCAAAACTGTCTTTAAGTTGCTTAGCAACATTAGAACTTATTGGGGAGGAGTAGGGGATAATAGCCAATGATCGCTTAGTAAATTCAGCTGGAGGGAGACTTAGATAAGCTGTATCAGAAGTCTTTAACAAACTTACCAAGTTTATTGTGGGATGGATGACAACATCACCAACAATATTTATTTCTGCTATAACTGACTCATCAATATCCATGTCAGTTTCAATAAATTGAATTAGATCAATTATATCAGAATCTATACTATCTGCGGTATCTGATGTATGTACCTCTGGTCCTGCTGCTACTGCTACTTCTTCATGAAGTATCTCCCCCTGCCTAGTTTCAGCAATGGCTGAAGCCAGGCCCCCAACTGAAGATTGAGCAATGGTCAGGGCAGAGATCTGAGCAGTAAGGGATGAGATAGAAGCAACAAGAGGGGAAATGGCCTCTGCAATATGAGTTTTGTGTAATGGGGTGAGAAGAAGGATGATGGTGGTGGAAAGAGAGGGGTCCAAGGTTGGAGAGGCAGAAACTGGTGGAGTAGCTGACTGAGTAGATGGTGTTGGAGGATGGATGGGTGGAGGTGGAGTTGGATTTTCTAAGAGAGAGTCATGTTGTGGGGATGGAGAGTTCAGGGGAGAGGAAAGTAAATTGAAAGAGGGAAGGGAGGTGAGGTTGATGTCAACCAGATGAGATAGTAGAGGGGACAGAGGTGGTATAGGGATGGAAGTGTCAGGTTGAGGTGAAGGATGAGGAGATGGGAGATGTGTAGGTGAAGAGGGAATTGGAGATGCTGGAGGTGTTGGGATATGGATGTGGATTGTAGTGGAAAGTGGGGTTGACTGGACATGTTGTTTGGATGGAACTGGAGGGACAGGAGTTGGTGGAGGAGTGGAAAGGAGTCCTTCAGTGGGGTGGGGAGTGGTTGTAGTAGCCCTTGTACTTTTGGAAGCTTGGGTGGCAGAGGATGAAGCCTTAGAGGGCTTTGTGATTATCCTCTCCCACCTGCCAAACAAGGCACATGTGAGCCTTTTCCTGGCATTGATGAATGTGGTCTGGGTGACCAGTGATTCAGCAGCCTTTGCTGTCAAAAAGATTCCTAGGATCCGTCCGAAGTTCACTTCCTTTTTACTGTTTCTTTTCCTGATAAGATCAAAGATGATCTGAGCCCAATCCACCTGCCTTTTATTTATCACTGCACACATGACCAGAAATTGATGCTTGGTTATATAATCGTGTGCAGTGTGCTTTCCCAACAAGACTTACCCAACTATATCTGCGAGAAATTTGAACTCGGCAGATAGGTGTTTCTTCAGTAGTTTATTGGGGTTGTCTCCAGAGTACCCCATTGTATTCAGCATTATATCAAACTATTCCGAATCAATTTCTAACTCTTCCTCACCATTTTTCAATCCAAAAAGTTCAGTAAGAATATCGGGGGTAAGAGAGATTTTGTTACCCGTGATGGTGCCGGTCAGCTTGTTCTCATCGACGGTAGTGGTGTACACCCATTCTCTGATTTCTGTGCTGGGTAATTTGATTCTCATGGTCAGCAGTTGTTTCAGTTGCTGGTCTTCCAGCAGTTGTAGGATGGGAAGAAATATTGGATCTGAGTGCTGGAATGAGGCAAAATCCATATCAAATCCTGTAACAAATTTCATTGCCGCAAGAGCGCCTGCTGGAATTGCCATGAATGTACCTACAAGAGAGAAAACGAAGATCAAGTGCAAAGTGAAACTGAAAGTGCGGGACGGAGGTCGAAGAAAACCTAAGATGTAAGGTTTTCCAGAATAAGAACCGACAAACTCCGTTCGACGAAAAGTTAGAAGATCTTCGATCTGAGGTCGACGAAATAATTTAGAGTCAACCAGTTCGTCGATCTCAGGCTGAAGATTTGAAAGCATTTCTTCGATCTCATCTCGACGAAAGGATTCTGAAGTAAGTTCGTCGAACTTAGATCAACGAAAATTACTTCACTAGGAGATTTCGTCGAGCTCAGGTCGACAAGAAATCTCAAGAACTATTATCAGTTCGTCGATCTCAGGTCGACAAACATAGACAATTCTTTGACCAGGGATAGAGCATTAGATTAAATCCTGACCATTTATCATACCAAGCTGATTGACAAAGAATAGATGCTTGGATGAGTCCAATGGCTTAGTGAATATGTCTGCTCTTTGCAAATCAGTAGAGATTAATTTAAATTTAATATTTTATTTGTCAACACATTCTCTAATGAAATGATGTCTAATGTCTATATACTTGGTTCTAGAATGCAAAACTGGATTTTGTGCAATTGAAATAGCACTTGTATTATCACATAGAATAGTTGAATTATTTAAGTTGACACCATAATCCAGTAATTGGTTTTGTATCCACAAGATCTGTGAACAGCAGCTACCTGCAGCCATATAGTCAGCTTTAGCAGTTGATGTTGAGACAGATGTTTGCTTTCTACAGAACCATGATACAAGTCTGTCACCAAGGAACTGACAAGTTCCATAGGTGCTTTTCCTGTGTACTCTGCATCCAGCATAATCAGCATCAGAGAATCAAGTTAACACAAATGCTGATTCTGTTGAATACCAGAGGCCTAGATCTGGACAACCTTTTATATATCTTAAAATCCTTTTTATTAAAATAAGGTGAGATTCTTTAGGGTTCACCTGGAACCTAGCACAAAAACATGTGGCAAACATAATATCTGGTCTGCTTGCTGTTAAATACAGTAAGGATCCAACAATGGCCCTATACCTGGTGTGATCAACTGGTTTTCCAAATTCATCAGCACTTACAACAACATTGGCAGTCATGGGAGTTTTCATGGCAGTGGCATCATTCATCCCAAATTTCTTGATAAGCTCTTTAGCATATTAAGATTAAGAGATGAAGATTCCTTCAGGAGTTTGTTTCACTTGGAGACCAAGGAAATATGATAACTCACCCATGCTACTCATCTCAAACCTTGAGTGCATTAAATAAAAAAAATCTTTTGCACAGATTTGAATCAGTGAAACCAAAAATTATGTCATCCACATATATTTGTACTAAGAGAATTTGATCATGATGCAATTTTGTAAAAAGGGTTCTATCTACCATGCCTCTGGAAAAACCATGCTCTAAGAGAAAGCTGGCTAAGGTCTCATACCAAGCTCTTGGAGCTTGCTTTAAACCATAGAGAGCCTTATGCAATCTAAAAACATAAGAAGGATGAGATGAAGAGATAAAACTTGGAGGTTGTTCAACATACACCTCTTCTTTCAGTTCTCCATTTAGGAATGTACTCTTCACATCCATCTGGTAGACTTTAAACTTCTTGAATGCTGCATAAGCTAGGAAAATCCTTATAGCTTCAAGTATAGCAACTGGAGCAAAAGTCTGATCATAATCAATTCCTTCCTCTTGCCTGTAACCTTGACCAACAATCCTTGCCTTGTTCCTCACTATCACACCTTGGGCATCAAGTTTTTTTCTGAATACCCACTTGGTTCCAATTACTGAATAGCCCTTAGGCCTTGGAACTAATTTCCAAACTTTACACCTCTCAAATTGGTTGAGTTCCTCTTGCATTGCAGTGATCCACTATGGATCTTGCTCTGCATCAGATATGGACTGTGGCTCAATTTGAAAGATAAAGTAGGCAAGCATCACATCAGGGTTGAGTTGATGCCTTGTCTGCACTCCTAGTGATATGTCTCCAATTACTTGAGATCTTGGGTGATCCCTAAGTGTGACAAGATCATTGGGTGGAGTTGGTTCAATGATAGTTATTTGATTTAATTCCTCTTGTGGAATTGTATCAACTGTTTGAGGGGAATTAATTTCTTCCACATTCTCTTCTTCACATCCAGCTTCTGATATAGCTTGTGGAGAGGAGTGTGATTCAACCTTTTTTGGTAAGGTTTAGATCATCTAAGCTTTCACACAAATTCTGTACCTGCAGATTGTTGTTGGTAGAGATATTTCTCTCCTTGTAAAACATGTTAGATTCATCAAATGTCACATGCATAAATTCCTCAATTTTTAATGTTGATTGTTGAACACCCTAAATGCCTTGCTGACTTGAGAATATCCTAGGAAAATTCCCATTGCAGCCTTAGCTTCAAACTTTCTAAGATGTTTCTTGTTATTATTGTGAATATAGCATACACATCTAAATACTTTAAATTAGGTTATTATAGGTTTCTTCCCTTTGAGTAGTTTATAGGGAGTCTTAAGCTTTAGTTTATGTATTAAACATCTATTCAGGACATAGTTTGATGTGCTTATAGCCTATGCCCAATAGGATAGGGGCATGTAAGCATCTACAAGTAATGTACCTGCAGCTTCAATGAGTGTTCTATTCTTCCTTTCAACTACCCCATTTTATTGAGGAGTTCTTGGAGGTGAGAAACAATGTCTGATGCCTTCCTTCTCACAGAACTCTAGCATAAGAAGAAAGTCAAACTCAGTGCCATGATCACTTCTGATCAATGCAACTTGAGTAGAGTAATCAATCTATATGTTCTTGAGAAAATCTATGAGAACTTTAAAAGTATCTGACTTAGTTCTCAAGAAGAAAATCCATGTGAATCTGGAGAAGTAATCTACAATAACTAATGTATAAGATTTTCATCCTAGACTTTGTACTGCAATAGGGCCAAAGAGGTCCATATGAAGCAAGTATAGGATTCTAGGTGAATCACTCTTATTAATGGATTTGAAACTAGATTTAGTTTGCTTACCTAGTTGACAAGCCCTGCAGAGGCCTTCCTTCTTGTAGGGACCAGAAGGTAAGCCTCTAATAAGATTGTCTTTTGATAACCTAGCTATATTTTTATGGTTTACATGTCCTAGTCTTTTGTGCCATAATCTAGTTTGTATGCTGACAGAATTGAATAAGCAGATTTCAGATTTAGCTGAGTCAAAATTTACTAAGTAGATGTTACCTTGTCTAATTCCGGTTAAAATAGTTGTGTTGTTTAAAGAAATAAGACATAAGGAGTTAGTAAAGCTTACTTGATAACCTGTATCACATAGTTGGCTTACTGATATCAGGTTATGCTTAAGACCATTTACATAAGTCACTTTCTTGAATGTAAAAGCTCCATAGTTGAAATCTCCATAGCCTTCTATTAGTCCAAAGCCTGAGTCCCCAAAGATTACTTTATGTCCAGTCTTGGCTTTATAGTTTATTAGGCATTCCTTGTTTCCTGTCATATGTTTAGAGGAACCACTATCCAGGTACTACTTATTTTGAGTGTCAGGGTTCTCTTCTACCTGCAAGGAGGATTAGCAGTTTTTGACCCAGATTACCTTGGGTCCTTGTTGTTTAATATAACTAAAACTTGAAATAAATGAGCATTCAGGTTGATCCTTATAACCTACAGGATGATACCTTCTAGGAGGTATGATCCACTGACTAAGGGGATTAAAGGATTTATTGGTCTTTATGTTACTCTTGTTATGAACTAAGTTTGACGAATTTGAATATGTTCGTCGACCTGAGCTCGACAATCTGGGTTGAGTTCTTCGATCTCTGCTCGAATAATGGAGGTATTCATTCTCAGAGCCCCAGAAACGTTGATCTCTGGTCGACGAACCATACTGGTTTCGTCGATCCCAGTTCGATGAATAGGTTACACTATTATTTGCGTTCAGAGTTCGTCGTTCTGCGTTCGACGAACTATACCCATTTCGTAGTTCTGAGTTCGACGAAATATGTTGAACATAGTTATGTTGTTTATCTTTCTTTTTTGATTGGTTTTACTAAGTTCTAATTGTTTGAGAACTTCATTAACCTTTTCTACTTGTTCAGTATTTCTCTTTCCATTTTATGAGATGAAGTTAATGGGTTTTGATAAATGCTTTTTTGAATTAAGATTGGTTCACTAGATGAGGCTCCTAATTCTAGTTTGTTATTGTTAGATCTTGTGTTAACTTTGCTGGTTATATCTGATAGTTGTAAACTTCTACCATTTAAGGATTCTTCTAGTTTCTTAGCTTTACTTAATTCAGATTTCAGAAAGATGATTTGTTGATTTGCTAGGCTTAGTCCTTCAGTTAGCTTTTCATTTTCAGCAATGAGTTTGTCTTGTTCTAAAAGTTTTTCCCTGAGAAGTTTGATTTCCTTCTCAGATCCTATCAGGTCTAAACACAAGAGTTTGATTTTAGATTGAAATTCTTTAGATTTAAATTCATAGGAAGCAATTACCTGATCCTCTTCAGAGAGGAATTCTTCATCACTGGATTCTTCTGAATCTGATCTGCTGCTTCCAGCATCAATTTCCATAAGGCACATTTCTCTTGCCTTCTTTTCTTCTTCATCATCTTCACTGGAACAGGAGGAGGATGTTTCTTTTTCAGTATCACTCCAGTTTTAAGCTACAAAGCCCTTCTCCTTTTTATTGTACTTGCTGGAGGAGGACTTGTTGTGCTGATATCTTCTTGAGTCTTTGTCTTGCCTTCTGTCTTTCTTTTGGACTTCTGGGCATTCAGATATGAAGTGTCCAGGTTTCCTGCACCCAAAACAGATAACCTCTTTAGAGGGGGTCTTATCATACCTTGGTTTATCCTCTTTCCTTGAGGGCTTTCTCCTGAAGTCCTTCCTTGCCATTTTATAGAATCTTTTAGCAAAGAGAGCCATAAGTTCTTCATTGGCTGGCAAGCTGGGAGATTCTTCTACAGCTTTGAGTGTTAAGTTCTGTTCCTTTCTAGCAGGTGTTGAAGCCTTTTGTTCAACTGCAGCTTCTCTTGACTTGATCGATTGTTCATAAGATTTGAGCTTTCTAAGTAGATATTTTGTTGAGATTTCAGCCATGCTACTGGCTTCTCTAATGGGCCAGATCCTTGAGTTCCAAGTGCTAGGGAAGCACATGAGGATCTTATCATTGACCTCAGTCAGAGTAATTTCTTTGTCCAATATTCTGAGCTCACTGATGATGGAGCTCAGCCTGTTGTACATCACTTCCACAGATTCTGCTTCATCTTTCCTGAAATTTTCATATTGAGATATGAGGTTGGATCTTCTATCCTTCCTCTCATCAGCAGAGCCTGCTACCATTTGATTGAGGGAATCCCAAATGGCTTTGGCAGATGTACATTCAGCAAATTTTTGAAATATGTCATCTGACATAGTCTGGGCTAGTATGTTCATAGCTCTGGCATCAACAATCTTTGCCTTTTTGTGTGCATCAGCTTGATCTGGAGGAGGCACTGCACTAAAATTTATTGTGGTTAAAGTAGAGGGCACTAGAGCTGGTGGTCCTGTCAGAATGGAATTAAATATGTCTTCATCAATAGAGTTCATATAAAGTTTGATTCTTGCCTTCCAGATTCCAAACTTTTGCAAGTTGCAAACTGGAGGTCTGGTGCTGCTGGCATAATCCTTGTTCTGTGCCATGATATCAGAAAAATAAAATCTAATCAGTGAGTCTAATAAGATTTATTCAGAGTTTATCTTGAGGATCTTAGTTAATCCAGGTGTAAGCCTGTATGATTTGATGAACCTCCTCTAATACCAATTGAAAGATAGGGTAAGCTCTAAATAACTCTAGAGGGGGGGGGGGTGAATAGAGTTTTTAAAATCTTTTGATTTTCTATAGAAATAATGAGTATTTTTAACATAGTATGTTACTATGATATATGTGTAAGAGTGACCTAGTGCAGCAGATGAACTAGAGAAAATATGACTGAGTTACTCAGCAAAATGTATCACAGCACAAGCACACAGGAAAAACACAAGCACACAGACAACACAAGAATTTATAGTGGTTCCCCAAACTTGGTTACATCAACACTTTTACCACCTTAGGTAGGAATCCACTCAGGTTTTTGATCAGCTGACTACCACCAATGAGCTTTTGGTAAGGTGCTCAAAAACCAAACCTCAAGTCTTTTGGTAGGAGACTTGCAACCAGAATAATTTTGAAGGGAATTAAAACCCTTTACAGAGGTAGGAAAAGAGGGTGATGGAAGTCTTCTTTTCTCAAGTCATAATGAGAAGACTATGTGGATTCTTGATGGTGTCAAAGCTCCCCCTGAGAGGTTGAATAGTTCAGGAAGATGAGAGCTTCGCTTCAGGGTGGAGGGCTTTTTGCCTTCAATCCTGACTAGAAAAGCTTCAGGAACAGTTTGACAGATGCAGTAGTATTGTTGTCCTTCAAAGAGTTCCTGAGAATGTGAAGGCAGAAGACGCTTGATTTTTTTGATTGATGTTCTACTTCTTCTTGTCGTCTGGCAGCCCTTCTTGATCTATGTTTTTGAATTTTGAATTTCTTTCTGCAATAAATGCTGACGGCCTTGGAATATTTTTTGCATTGATTTGTTTCCCCAACTGTACCTTATAAAAACGGCAGGCAGTAATCCTGATGAAGACCATAATTAATGCTCTTGTATAACGGTAATGTTCAGAGAATATTAGAGCATTAATTACTCAGGAATTATTGCCACATAATAAGGACAAAAGGGAAAAAGAATCAGACTGAATTCATTGATCTGAGTCCACAGTTCGTCGAGCTGAGAATATCTATTCGTCGAGCTGAGATCCAAGATCATCGACCTCTGAATGCTGCTTGATAACTTCCTTCTGTTCATCAAGTTCGTTGAGCTTAGGTCTAAGATCGTCGAGCTGAGCCTTGAGAATGGAGTTAGTCCAGTAGAGGTCCATGATCGTCAAGCTGAGTCTGAAAACTGAACTTAGAATATTTTTTGAGTGTTGAACCACTTTAACTAGGATTAGTCGATCAGAGCACAGAGTTCTTCTAGCTGATGTTTTAGATCGTCGATTGAGTTTCTGACTAAAGCTGTTAGTACTTTGTCCAGAGTTCGTCGAGCTGGGCTCAAAGAATTCTCCCTGAGTTCGTCTAGCTGAGCTCAACTTTTGTCGACCGGAGTTCGACGAACGAAGAAATTCTTTTTCTAAGTCTTGAATTCTCTAAGTCTTGAGTCTCTTGTAGGGTTGGAGGCTGGTCCTTTGTACTGTTGACTCAAGAAATTGACCTAGACTCTAGGACATAACTATGAACCTAATCTATACATGTTGGGTAATATCCTAGCTTAGTGAACCTAGCCCAAATCCAACTAGGGGTTAAAAACACTTTTCTCATTGAATGCA
Source organism: Platanthera zijinensis (assembly GCA_039513925.1). NCBI lineage: Eukaryota > Viridiplantae > Streptophyta > Magnoliopsida > Asparagales > Orchidaceae > Platanthera > Platanthera zijinensis. The sequence continues at coordinate 170,656,521 of CM077082.1, read as the reverse complement.
ATGTTATGTAGTATGGGATGCAAAACATTGCATGTGTACACTGCTCATAGCATGCATTAATGCCTTTTTAAAATGCATAGCACTGCAAACATAACATATCATTATATAAGCACGTGTATTAAGTTAAGGTTTATATGATGACACATGTACACACATGATTTTAAATAAGATTAAAGAATCCATGCATTCATATCATACTAAAATGAGTCAATAGAATGAGAAGGATATCATCCTAAGTAGGACATATCATCATTATAAAATCGTAGAGCAAGTTACAACATAAGCAAGTGTCTTTTAAGTATGGCCTGAACTGAGTTGTGTGGCCTAGTTGTAAGGTAGGATTTTGATGAGTTGTTCGTTTGCCCTTTTAGAAATGCCGCCAAAGCCTCTGGGATGAGGTCGACTCCCTAGTCAAAGAGTGAGTCGTCAGGTGCTCAGAGCGATGCGATGATCGAGAGTCAGCGTCAGAGCAATGAGGATCTATAGAGACAATTAGTTGCGATGCAATCACAAATTCAGTCTTTGTTGTCTGCTGCTCTTGCGCAATAACCCTCAGTGCAAGATTATGCTCTGGGTCAAGCCGTACCCATTACACCTGCTCCTCTGGTGGCCACAGTGACACTACCACCAGAGATGAATTTTATCTCGTATTTCTAGCGATTGGGACCTCCCACTTACGATGGGAGAGCAGACTTTATGGTTTTGGATGATTGGATCATCGCTATCTAGGAGATGTCCTCGTATTCGAGGATTGCAGAAGCCCAGAAGGTAATGATTGTAACTTATCAGCTAAAAGACCTGACAAAGAGTTGGTGGATTCGGTAAAAGGAGAGTCTAAATGAAGGATTCTCGTGGGAATCTTTTAAGAAGATGCTGCTGAAAAGGTGTAACACCCCTAACCATAACCCAGCATAGAGCAGTAGGTCCGTCCGGGGACCGACGCCATATTCCATGGATAGAACGGTGGGTTACTCAATGAAACCATTCAACCAATACCCACGCCCTACACAGAGCATCTAGCGGAAGCAATTTATTAAGTTGCATCAATAAGAACCCTGCCAACAAGCATGAATGACCACTACAAGAAAACCCAGTAGGAATGAAGTACAAAATACACAAAAGTACTGGCCTTATGGCCTTACATGAGTTTACAATAATTAAACAGTGTCTTACAAACTTCGGCTCGCAGGCCGGCCACACATGATTTAAATAAGTAAACAAACAAGGCCTTCGAGGGCCGGCTCAGCAACTTGGGCTTTGGCCTGCTATTTGCCGCTCGGGTCTGCAGCACCTGCAAGCACAAATCACCGCAACAGTGGCAAACAAGAATAATGGTCAGCTAAAGCTGACCAAATTATAACGATTTCGCCCCAGAACAGGGGCGGTAAAGCTTCTTTCCTGCACTTGTTAGCAAAGCAAGCAACATAGCGAATAAACATCACATCACAGGTGCACGCTCACACGACCGTACACCCCGTGCTCTCAGGGCACTTACTCGGCGAATCCAGTCTGAACCCAGTCCGGTCTGTTAACCCCAGAATACACAACATATCCAGCTAGACGTCTCGTTCCTCCTTAGCCGGATTCCAGATATCAGTCCGCCAAGGTCGCCCTTGGTTCTCGACTCAGCTGGATCGTCGACCTCCCGTCGATGATAGTCGAGCCCAGATCGGCGAGCTCCGAGCCAGGTCGCCAAGGTCGCCCTTGGTTCTCTCAGCTAGATCGTCGACCTCCCGTCGACGATAGTCGAGCCCAGATCGGCGAGCTCCGAGCCAGGTCGCCAAGGTCGCCCTTGGTTCTCTCAGCTGGATCGTCGACCTCCCGTCGACGATAGTCGAGCCCAGATCGGCGAGCTCCGAGCCAGGTCGCCCAGGTCGCTCAGGTCGCAATTAGTCTGACAGGATCGCGCTCGACGCAACCCAGGGAGGTTTCCAGTTCGCAGGCCCAGTCCGCCGGACCCGCGCGAGCTGCTTCTTCTTTCTCTTTTGCTTCCCGTCACCGCTGCCCGGCTCCTTTGTACCCCGGGCAGCCGGTTATTTTATCCCTGCCCGTTTGGGCAGGCCCCCAGCCTATAAATAGGGGGAAGTGGTGCACTCAAAGGAGGCTGACTCGAGCCCAGGAGCCCACTTGTTGAAGGCTGCGGACTCGAATCTCTGGCTTTGCGATCTCCAGCTTGCTTTCGGCATTGCTTTCCTTTCCCTTTTTTGTAACCCCTTCTTTGCAATCAAAAGTAAGCCCGTCGCAGGAGAGGCATTCAGGCCGCGACGAGCGAAGTCTGGTGTTGCCGTGCTCCACGTCCCTTGCCTTTCTGTTCCTTTTCAAGTCCGCCAAGTAGACTGCTGCTCGCAGTTTGTTTTTCCTTTTTCCCCAAGTGCTCGGACAGTTAGCTGCTGGTGCTCGTTTCTGCCTTCGCTTTTCGCGCATTAACAGTTAACACACGGCCTTCAGATTCGAGCAGTTTTTTGAAACCGTGGATAGAAATTTCGGATCGCCGAGCCCGCCGCTCCGATCGCTCCAGCTCGCCTGATGATTCATTGTGGGAAGCGTTGGAGCAGTCCCGCTGGGAAGCTGAAGTATCTCGAAGGGAGACTGACCAGCGGCTCGATACGATCAGCTAGGCCCTGTTGGCACTGACTCAGCAACCGCACCTCCGCCTCTCCACCAAGCTCAGTCCGCAGCTCCCCTGCGACCTCAGGTTGGAGAGTTCGCCCCCCCGATGGATTTCTTCAGGGAAGCAGCCCGAGAGACTCCGGCTCGCCGACTGGATTTTGTTGATCGGCAGTCCACAGAGCTCGCAGAGCTTCGCCCTCCAATCCGCCCTTCTCCTGATTCAGAGACTCCTTCTCCGTTCGTCGATCGAATCCGGTGGGAGTCAGCGCCGAGCAATTTCAGAGAGCCTCGTCTCCCTTTTTATTCAGGGGAGACTGATCTGGTCTCCCACCTGCAGGCATTCGAAGGGGCGGTTGCGTTAAGGAGCCTCTCCGATGCCTTGAAATGTAAGCTTCTGGTGACCACTCTTGATGGTCAAGCGAGAGAATGGTTTTACGAGTTGCTTTCAGGCACGATTTCTTCCTTCGCTGAGCTTCGCAGCGAGCTACTCCTGAGGTTTGCAACCTCTAAGAAGAGAAAGGATGGGTCGGCAGCCCTTTTTGACATCAACCATAGAGACAACGAATCGGTGGCAAGATTCGTTGATCGGTTCCAAAACGAAATCCAAGGGGTAAGGAATGTGAACCCCGATTATTACAAAGTTGCCCCGATCCACGGCCTCCGGGAGGGCCCTTTGAAATTCAAAGTGACAACAAAGGCACCATCGACTTATCAGGAGCTCATAGCAATGGCTAATCGCTTTATTGAGGGAGAAAATGCCAACCCGACCTATATCTCATCCCTGACAGCCAAAGCTGGAGGAAGGGATGCCTCCAGCTTCTCCAACAATCAATATCACAGCAAGCCTCCTCGGCCTGATTTCCAACCTCCGTCTCAGAGGGGACGTAACCTCCGCCACAAGAAACCCTTCCTCGGCCATCAACAGTTTCATGGTCAGAGGCTGCCGTTGGCCGCCACTCCCGCCGTTCCCCTTCAAGCGCTCCCCATTCTTCAGAGCGCCCTGCCAGCTCCAGATCCTTATGAGAGCAGCCCTATGGAAGAGCTTGCAGATCTGGGCCTTGACTTTGAAGGGGTCGTCCAGATAATCCAGAGGAAGGCTGAAGAAAAGAGGCAAGGGCCTCAGAGAGACTGGAAGCCCAGGGACAACTCTCAGCTCTGCAATTTTCACAAGGAGAAGGGCCATCTGACTAAAGATTGCAAGGCTCTTCAGAAGATAGTTGAAAGGTTGCTCGCCGAGGGTAAAATCGAGGGCCTGGGCAGGAAGAGTGACTCTTCAAAGCCTTCCACCTCCAAGGGCAAGGAGGTGGCTGAAGTTCAGCAGGAGTGTATAGAGATAAGGGATGAGGGCCATCTGGGGCTATTTGATATACCAAGTGAATGTATTGACGTTGTTGACGAAGGAGTCTTGGAAAGACTCTTTTTCATCCATGGCAGAGCAGGGGCTGAGTCTACTCGGAAGTCTTCCCTGTCAAGGCTTTCCTGAACTGAGATTGCTTCTACTTCTTCTTCTTCCCCACCTTCTGAAATCGTCACCTTTGGCCCTGCAGACCTTCCTATGACCGCTAATCCCTTCGATGATGCCATCGTAGTTCAAGCAGCCATCGGAGATTTCACGGTCGATAGGATTCTCATCGACACTGGCAGTTCCGTGAATCTCCTCTTCAAGTCAACTTTTGAAGCCCTGAGGACGGGAAAGCCTCTGCTTCCCACCGAGGGGCCACTTTATGGATTCTCGGGCGAAAGAAAGGAAGTTGAAGGAAATGTCACACTTCCGGTGGTGCTCGGAGGGGTGACCAAAGAGATCCAGTTCATAGTGGTGGATGCCCCAAGCAGCTATCATGCTATCTTTGGGAGACCGTTGTTGAACAAGTATCGAGCCATCATTTCAACGTACCATTTGGCCATCAAGTTCTGCAAAGATGGCCGTCAATGCAGGGTCAGGAGCGACCCAAGGCAGGCTCAAGAGTGTTACCTCCGAACAGTCAGTAAGACTGAAGTTTCCCCCCCAGCTTTTCTAGCAGCAGCAGAAGCCACTCCTCCGTCAGAAGTTGTTATGGATAGAGAAGGTGCTCACCTGGAACCTGCCCAGACGTTGCAAGAAGTCCCCATTGCAGAAGGGGAAGAAAGAAAGCTCTCCATCAACTCCGAGTTGCCAGAAGATCAGAAGGCGGAGTTGATATCTTGCCTAATGAAGAATCTGGATGTCTTCGCTTGGTCAGCAGAGGACATGCTAGGGGTGGATCCTGACGTGGCTTGCCATCATCTCATGTTTATCCAGCTACCAAGCCTGTCCAGCAGAAGAAGAGGGATGTAGCTGTCAAGTTAGCAGAGCCCATCAGAGAGGAAGTTGCCAAACTCCTCAAAGCGCGCTTCATTCAAGAGATTCAATACCCCGAGTGGGTCTCAAATGTTGTAATGGTTAAGAAACCTGGGGGGAAGTGGCGTATGTGTGTAGATTTCACCCGTCTGAATAAAGCATGCCTAAAAGTTTTCTACCCCTTGCCTCGGATAGATTTATTAGTTGATTCTGCGGTAGGGTATCCATTTATGAGCTTTCTAGATGCGTTCTCTAGTTATCACCAAATAAGAATGCACAAACCTGACATCCCTCGCACATCGTTCATCACTAATGATGGTTGCTATTGTTATCTTGTGATGCCCTTTGGGCTTAAAAATGCTGGCGCGACTTATCAACGCATGATGGACCATGTGTTTAAAGAGCAAAAAAGTAGAAATCTTGAAGTGTATGTGGATGACCTTTTGATTAAGAGTAGGTCTCTTCCACAACACTTGATAGATCTAGCAGAGACCTTTTCCACTCTGTGAGGGCACAAAATAAAGCTTAACCCATTAAAATGCATCTTTGGGGCAAGTAAGGGGAAGTTTCTCGGCCATCTCCTTACTCCTGAGGGTCTTGCTCCCAATCCTGATAAGGTCAAAGCTATCCTTGATATGGCCCCTCCCCGTTCTCCAAAAGAGGTTCAGCAGTTGGGGGGGGGAGGTTGGCAGGACTCGGGAGATTCATCTCTTGAGTTGGGGATAAAAGTGCGCCGTTCTTTAAGACCCTTCGGGGAGCGTCCAAGTTCCAATGGACAGAAGAGTGTTCTTTGGCCTTCGAGCAGTAGAAAAAGCAGCTAACCTCGACACCTTTACTCCAAAGCCCCCGAGCAGGGGAGATGTTGTTCCTATACCTGGGGGTTGGTCCCGAGGCAGTTAGTTCCGTCCTGGTCCGAGAAGAGAGCAGGAGGCAATTCCCCGTTTACTATGTCAGTCACATTCTGAAAGATGCAGAGGCAAGGTACCCTATCCTTGAGAAGCTAGCTTTGGCATTGGTTATGTCTGCCCGCAGACTCCGTCCATATTTCCAGGCTCATTCGATTCAGGTGGTTACTGATCAACCTTTGAAGAATGTGCTAGAGAAACCAGAGCATTTGGGCAGGCTAGCTAAGTGGGCAATTGAGCTGAGCGAGTTTGAAATTTCCTATGTGCCCAGGACAGCTATCAAGGCACAGGTACTTGCAGATTTCTAATTGACACAAAAGAATCTAGCTCGGATCAGGCAGCAAGATCTCTTTTGGCTTGGACCATCTATGTGGATGGAGCTTCTGGAAGAAACTCTTCAGGGGCAGGGGTGGTTTTGATAAACCCGAATGGCGTCAAGCTTGAGCAGGCCATCAAGTTCTATTTTCCAGTGACTAACAATCAGGCAGAGTATGAAGCTTTATTGGCCGGCTTGAGGCTTGCAAGAGAGCTTGGAATTTATCATGTCCATATTAAGACTGATTCTCTGGTAATGGCTTCACAAGTTCTTGCTAACTTCGAGACCAGAGAGCCAGTGTTGAAAAAGTATCTTACGCTGGTAAAAGTTGAGGTCGGCAGGTTCAAAAGTTTTACTATTGAGCACATTCCGAGGGCAGAAAATGAGGAGGCTGACGTTCTTGCCAAATATGGGCTCCCGTCAGGAGGGACAATCTCTGAACTTTTTCACCCAGCAGTGGAGGAGGAAGGGTTAATGCAAATCGATCAGTGTTCCTCTTGGATGGACCCATTCATTCTCTACCTATCGACTGGGAGACTGCATCAGTCGGTAAAGGATAAGAAGAAATTAAGGTTGAAAGCAGCACATTATTACTTGATATCCGATATTCTCTATAGAAAAACCTTCTTGTCTATAATGGCAAGATGTGTTTCAGAAAATGAAATTCCTACTGTTCTTCGAGAAGTGTATTCTGGCGAGTGCGGGAGTCACTCGGGAGCAGGAACATTGGAAAAAAGGATCATGCGGCAAGGTTACTTCTGGCCCACAATGAAGAAAGATTCGGAGACCTATGTGAGAAAATGTGTTCAATGCCAGAAATTCGCTCCTCTTCAACATCAAGCAGCTCAATCTCTCAGATCGATTGCAACCTCTTGGCCCTTTGCTGTTTGGGGAATGGATCTCATTGGTCCTTTTCCCATGGCAAGTGGGCAGTGGCATTTCATTATAGTCATGATCGACTACTTCAGCAAGTGGATTGAGGCTAAAGCACTGGCAAAGACAACAACCCAGGTCGTGAGGAATTTTATTTGGGGGGAGATAGTCTGCCGGCATGGGATCCCTATGGCAGTAATCACTGATAATGGACCACAGTTCAATAATGCGGAGATGATAAACTTTTGCAGACAAATCGGAACAGAGCTGCGCTTTGCATCAGTTCATCATCCCAGAAGCAATGGTCAAGTAGAAGCAGCTAACAAGCAAATCCTCAACCTGCTTAAGAAGAAAGTCCAAAATCTCAAGGGCAGTTGGGTCGATCAACTTTCCTCAGTTCTCTGGACCCTGAGAACAACGCCTTCATCTGCAACAGGGGAAATCCCATTCAAGCTTTCTCACAGGTCCGAAGCATTAATTCCTGTTGAGTTTGAAGTTCTGTCACCTAGAGTGCTGCTTGCTAGGCAATGTATGAAGGATTGTCTTGAGCTGAACAGCGAGGAGATGAGGTTCAGCTTGGAATATGTTGAAGAGGTTAGAGACAAGGCTGCCATCAGGCAAGAAGAAGTTAAGAGAAGAATGGCCCGTTATTTTTATAAGAATGTAAGGATCAAACACTTTCAAGTGGGAGATCTAGTTCTTAAAAAGATCGACGCTGCTGCAAGAGCCAGCTCAGTGGGGAAGCTTAATCCTAGTTGGGCAGGACCATTCATTATCAAGGAAGCACTTAAGAATGGAGCCTACCGGTTACAAACATTTGAAGGAAAAGATATGCCGCACACGTGGAGTGGAGATGACCTAAAGCGGTTCTATTCCTGAACTTCTTTTCTTTCCTTCTTATGTAAACTCTTTAAGAGGTTCATTATTAATGAAAGTTCCTTGCTAACGCTTCATCAAGTGTCTTTGTGTTTCAAGTGTTGACAGTTAATATACTGAGCAAGAACAACTCTAAACGGTTCTATTTCTGAACTCTCTCTTCTATGTTATACGAATCTCTCAAAATTGATATTTTTCTAAATACTCATACTAACGCTTCTTCAAGTGCCTTTTCTCTCTTACCTCCCCGAGCAACTCCCGACAGTTGCTTAATGCCAGGAGATATCGCCGAGTTCAGCAAAAACCTCCCCTAGAACCGTTGGTGTCAGCGTAACACCACGAAGACCACGTGTTGCGGGGAGATTTCGCACCGTGTAGTGGGAGCCTACCAACTCTAGTGCGGCAGGATACTGGATTTCGGATCCCGGCTAGTACCTAACCCCACTTCTGCATTATGGAGGAGCAGAGTGGTGGACAGCTCTACCATGCCACTTAAGGGATATCGTTACAACCCAGATGATCGCGCGGGGAAAGCAATGCCGCTCCGGCCGCACCTGCCCCCAGATCATCTTAAGGTTATAACCCTCGAACACTCCTTGGTACCCTCAAGCAGTGCCTGCAGGAGACCCACAGTCTTGTCGATCTCAAAGGAAAGCAATGCCGCTCCGGCCGCACCTGCCCGAGAGATCGACTTAGACTGTACTCCAGGCAAGAGGGCAGTGAATTGAGTTGTTAAGTCTGCAAATCTTGAGGTCTTGTGAGGAAAGCAATGCCGCTCCCGCCGCACCTACCCGCTTGGCTTCTAGACTGCAGCTTTCTTCTTCACAGGGTCTTTAATTATTGTTGGTGTAGTGCGGACTCCAGTTATCCTATCCGCCCAGTCTGCCGGTCCTTGGGTTGATTCTGTAGTTCATAACCCTGTGAGGAAAGAAATGCCGCTCTGGCCGCACCTACCCGCTTAGTTATGAATTACAGATCATTTCTGGTATGGTTGATGATGCAGCGCGGACTCCAGTTATCCTATCCGCCCAGTCCGCCGGTCCTTGGGTTGATTATGTAGTTCATAACCCTGTGAGGAAAGCAATGCCGCTCCGGCCGCACCTACCCGCTTAGTTATGAATTACAGATCATTTCTGGTATGGTTGATGATGCAGCGCGGACTCCATTTATCTTATCTGCCTAATCCGCCGGTCCTTGGGTTGATTCTGTAGTTCATAACCCTGTGAGGAAAGCAATGCCGCTCCGGCCGCACCTACCCGCTTAGTTATGAATTACAGATCATTTCTGGTATGGTTGATGATGCAGCGCGGACTCCATTTATCTTATCCGCCTAATCCGCCGGTCCTTGGGTTGATTCTGTAGTTCATAACCCTGTGAGGAAAGCAATGCCGCTCCGGCCGCACCTACCCGCTTAGTTATGAATTACAGATCATTTCTGGTATGGTTGATGATGCAGCGCAGACTCCATTTATCTTATCCGCCTAATCCGCCGGTCCTTGGGTTGATTCTGTAGTTCATAACCCTGTGAGGAAAGCAATGCCGCTCCGGCCGCACCTACCCGCTTAGTTATGAATTACAGATCATTTTTGGTATGGTTGATGATGCAGCGCGGACTCCATTTATCTTATCCGTCTTATCCGCAGGATTCATTCAACTTATATAATTTAATGATTAATTGGGAAGAAATTCACTGTAAACATCCGCGGACGGTGACCCTAGTCCGCCTAGTTCGCTTATTCACGTTATTTGAGTTAGCAGATTATGGTTTTTGTCATCTTGGTTCTCGCAAAAACCGGGTTCTGTAAAATGCGGACTGCAAACCGAACTCGTCCTAGTCCGCATCCTTCATTCTCTTCGCTAGGAAGGCATTCCGTTCATATTACAACGAGATGTGGTTATGCAATTTCAGCTAGAGTTTTTAACAGGCAATAAAGCTATAACGAAGATTGATATGAGAAGTGCGACCTCTAAGTATAAGCGAGAAATAAGCAGAACATCTCAGAAGTCAAAAATATCCTTTTTTCTATTCATTCAAAATTATATACATGTCCTGGCAGGCTCGCGCGGAGTCTGTCCCCTTTTACATTTAAAACAAAAAATTATAATGTATCCCTCTATTCGGTCCTCTGTTTCTTGTCTGCAGGCTCTTCCGGGCTTAACCCGTCCACATCCACCACAGGCGAATAGCCGCCCGACTCACCGCTGCTGCTGTCACTCGATCGAGAAGCGGCCAAGGGTTCTGTCCGCGTGCTGCTCTCATCAGAGCCGGAGTTAGAGGATTGGTCAGACTGGCCTCCTTGCTGCTGACTAGAGGCCGCGTCTTCAGGAGCTTCCTTATCAGCGGACTCCTCCTCGTCGTCCTTAGAAACCGCTTTTCCTTTAGCCGCTCGCTCGAATTCGGCAACCTTGTCCTTTAGCTCTGGGAAAAGCTCCAGGAAGGGAATGGAGTCCACCCCTGCTTTCGCATATCCTTCGCTGATAATGCGTTCAATTGCCACCTCCACGCTTTCCCTAACAAAAGGAAACATAGCCTTCTGGAAGTCGGGGTTTGTTATCTCATATGCGGCCTAGAGAAGAAACCAAAAATGTCAGTCCGCGAAAGATAAGCGAGATAAACGGCAACTAAACCGACACTTACAGCCTTGTCCTCTTTATATTGGTTGATCTTTGCACCAAGTCGCTTGTTTCTTTCTTTCAGCAAGCTGCTTTCTTTCCTATGCCGCGCATCTTCCTTAAGCAGCTCGTGCGTGAGCCTGCCCATATAGTGGTTGGTGACGGCGCAGTTTGCACTAGTTTGTGCGGCGAGAAGAGGAAGGTCGTCGGGAGCCACACTCTGCAGTTCACGAAGGTTCTGCTTCCCGTACAAGGCAGAGAGGGCGACATGGGCATGGCGAGATGGCCGCGGGCTCCTCCAGGAGGGAAGAGCCGTTGACAGACGGATATATTTTTTCTTCTCATGCCAATGGATCATGGGGTTACCCCTTAGATCCTTTTGCTTCTCGTCGAAACCCGCAATATTAAAGCTGTCATCAGAAGAGTAACTCGCGGCAGGATCTCCGTCTTCTTTCCTTTTTCTCGCAATCTCCTTTCTTCTTTCTTCTTGTGTAGGAGTCTGTCCAGCCGGCGCGAAGGGCAGATTTGCGGGTACCGCCAAGGTCGCTGCAAAAGGAAAAATTAGCAACTTCCAGGTCGCTGCGGATACAAATGAAAGTTGCGAAACTTACTCTCCAGACGGTCTACGACGTCCAGTCCGGGCAGCAGTGGGATGTAGTAGTTGATGTCAAGCCTTGCTCCCTCAAGGAACTTGACGATGGCGGTCTCAGTGTCATTCAGCCGCACGCTTTTGAAGTCGGCGTCTGAGCGCAGCTGCGGGTTGGTGTGAAGGAATCCAAGGTCGCCTTCAAAGATAAGATACCTAGAAGTCCAGTTGTGGATCTTATTCGGCAAACCCACAACTTTCATCCCCCTGCAGTAGAAGTAGATGATACCTTTGTACTCGCAGTCTCCTTGTGGGGTTATAGAGCAAACAGAGAAAATCTTCCTGAAGATCTTCAAGGAGAACTCGACCTTCTCAGCTCGCAGGTAAGCGAGGTAGCTACAGATGGCGACCATGTTATTCGGCGCGAGCTGGCCTGGGACCACCCCATAGTGCTCGAAGATCTCTGCGATCTCCCAAAGCAAGGGAAATTGGAACCCGCAATCAAAGTGATCGATTGGCACCGCAAGCTAAGTAGCTGTGGAGAAGTTCAAATGCTCCTGATGCTCGGGAAGCCGCGCAAGTACTGGAGAGCCCGCCATGTGCTTCTCCAGAAAGGCTTCCAAGTCAACTGCGGTTAGCCTGCTTCGTTTGTGCTCGGCAGCATGGAAGGCGACTGCGGCATCGGTACGCGCGGATACCATGTTTTCAGACCGCAGGGCTTCAGCTCTAACTGTTTCCTATACAAAGAGAAGATTAAGACCCTATTTATAGAAAACCGTGTGACATGACAGTAGTTAAACCGCCCAGACCGATTTCTTAGTCCGCGCAGTTCGCTTCTTCCCTGTTTTCCTTGCAAATTCAGACAATTCTAAAGGCTTTGCGGATTCAAAGACAGTCCGCGCAGTTCGCTTCTTGCCTGTTTTCCCTGCAAATTCAGACAATTCTAAAGGCTTTGCGGATTCAAAGACAGTCCGCGCAGTTCGCTTCTTCCCTGTTTTCCCTGCAAATTCAGACAATTCTAAAGGCTTTGCGGATTCAAAGGCAGTCCGCGCAGTTCGCTTCTTCCCTGTTTTCCTGCTCTTTATCTACAAGTAGTCACGAACTCACAGGAGGCCCGCAGAGACCACAATTTTTCAGTAAACAAAATAAGCGAGCATAAAGCCAGCTCGCATAATTTGCGTTCAACAACAAGGTTGTCCAAAGTTAAAAAAATAACATCATACAACAAACAGAAGTAAAATCACAGCACAAATACAGTTATACAAGATGTTCAAACATCAAATCATACAACACAATTTTTGTCGGCTTCAGCACCTTCTGCGGTCTCGTGGGGCAGGTCGCTCCTCCTCATCCATCCCAACATGGGCCGCCTGGTCACTTCCTCGCAGGATCTCACAGTAAAGTTGAGAAACCAGGTGGTGCATATTATTAAAAGTGCGGTGCATATGAGCGATATCCCTAACTACCCTCGGGAACGGAATTAAGGGAACACCTGCCAGGGTTGGATCTGCGACCACCGCGGCCTGCCCGCTCGCCGCCGGGGCTGACCCCTCACCCGCAACAGGTTGACAAGACGGTTGCGGCCTTATCCCAGCAGCTTCGCACATTTGTCTCTTCCCTTCTCTTGCCAGGGCCAAGTACTTGTTCCTGTAATGGCTGGCATCTCCGCTTAGTCGATTCTTCTCTTTCATCACTCCTTCGAGCACAGATGAAAGGCTGGCGACCTCGTTTTCTAAGATCTTTTCTCGCTCTTTACTCTTCTTTAATTCAGCCCGAATTTCGCATAACTCCTCCTCATGCTTTCTCGCTAATAGCATGTACGTCTCCTGAGCAGGTCGCTCCTCCTGTTCAAATTCAGCAGCAGTCCGCGCCGCAGTTTCCATTGATATGTCTGGTGGCGTGGGCACGATCTCACCGGCCTCGACGGAATCAGGTGTTGACTTCTGAACTGCAACAAAAAAATAAAATTCGCTTCAGTATCCAAGTCGCAATAGGCCCAGAAAGGTAAAAAATAAAAGATCAATTCACTTTTGGTAATCCTTGCGGCGATCTGGCGACTATCAAGGATAGGTCGCCTCACGCGCTCTGGATCAAAAGCGTCTAGGCGACGCCTCCATTCTCGGCAGACTATCGCTCTCGTCTCGGCCAGCGATCTGCTTGAGGAGACTATATCACCGGTTTCTGTAATGGTCTTGACCGGCCGCGATTTCCGTGGAGGGGATTTATATAACTATGAGCTCTGGAAACGCTTGGGCGCCGTCTGCAACTTACCTGACCCCATTAGCTCGGCAGCGGTCCGAAGATCCTCAGCCCGCTTATCCGCAGCAAGCTTCTCCGAGACCGCTTCAACCTTTGCCTTCATTATGGCGAGCTGCTCCTTAGTCTTTTCCCTCCCTTCAGCTGGAAGAAAAGAAGGATCAGCGAGTTTCTCTCCTCTAATCTCGGCATCAGGCTGCAGCACTTCCATCAGAGAGCGATTCATGCTCGCGAGCTGCTCGTCATCTATGGAGTCAAGGATCTCCGTAGTGGATAGGCTAAGCGTCGAAGGGGGATCACCTTCTGCGGACAGAGGAGAGGGGGTGACGAGATCGCTATCTTGAACCTCCTTTTCTCTCGGCTTATGCTGCAAGCTCGCAGCCCCAGTCCGCTTGGAGATATTCTTCTCTTTCCTAACCTTCAGCCTCTTCTCTATTCGCTCCGCAACAGTACTCTTGTCTCTTTTCCTCTTTTTCTTTTCAGGCGTCTCATCCAAGTCAATGACGACCTGCTGCTGTTCGCGGACTGATGTCGGTGCGACAACCAGAGCCGGGGAAGACACTGGCTCCTTAGCTAGCTCAACGGAATCTTTAGCTGCGACTTCGGCGGGCTCTTTAACTCGTTCCTCAGCGACCTCTTCTGCCCTTTCCTCTACCTGTTCGTCAGCAGGAAGCTTCTCCTCGATCATCTGCTGCTGGACTTTCGGTGACGATACTTCCTTGCCCGTGTCTATCCGCAGCATGATAGTCCCAGAAGTAGAGCGGTGTACCTCCATGCTGGAAGAGCTCGCAGGATTCTTGTCGGAAACAGATGACGGATTCAGTTTCTCATTTGGTGGGTTAGGAGGAACAACAGTCGTGACTTTCTCAGGCTTTATGTCGCAGGCTGGGTCCGATTTCTTTTGACCTGAGCTCTCTCCTCTGTAGCCGGCTGGATTATCGTGACGGCGACTGGTCTTCTTAGGTCGGGGGCTGACTTTGGGCTTCTCAATCGAAGTAGCAAGGTTACCAAAGAAATCCCCTAATCTTGCCATGCCGGACTGGAAAGTTGAGACCGCAAGAGGTGAGTAACGACCCGTCGCGCAGCCAATTCTGACAGAGGACAGGGCTTCCGGCGGTATTTATAGCACAAACGGCATTAATGATTGTTGCGGACTTGGCGGTTAAGATAACATTTTCGGAATTTTCCAAAACTCAAAAATGTGCGGGGATTATGTTAACCCCAGAATCCACAACATATCCAGCTATACGTCTCGTTCCTCCTTAGCCGGATTCCAGATATCAGTCCGCCAAGGTCTCCCTTGGTTCTCGACTCAGCTGGATCGTCGACCTCCCGTCGACGATAGTCGAGCCCAGATCGGCAAGCTCCGAGCCAGGTCGCCAAGGTCGCCCTTGGTTCTCTCAGCTGGATCGTCGACCTCCCGTCGATGATAGTCGAGCCCAGATCGGCGAGCTCCGAGCCAGGTCGCTAATGTCGCCCTTGGTTATCTCAGCTGGATCGTCGACCTCCCGTCGACGATAGTCGAGCCCAGATCGGCGATCTCCGAGCCAGGTTGCCCAGGTCGCTCAGGTCGCAACTGGTCTGACAAGATCGCGCTCGACGCAACCCAGGGAGGTTTCCAGTTCGCAGGCCCAGTCTGCCGGACCCGCGCGAGCTGCTTCTTCTTTCTCTTTTGCTTCCCGTCACCGCTGCCCGGCTCCTTTGTACCCCGGGCAGCCGGTTATTTTATCCCTGCCCGTTTGGGCAGGCCCCCAGCCTATAAATAGGGGGAAGTGGTGCACTCAAAGGAGGCTGACTCGAGCCCAGGAGCCCACTTGTTGAAGGCTGCGGACTCGAATCTCTGGCTTTGCGATCTCCAGCTTGCTTTCGGCATTGCTTTCCTTTCCCTTTTTTGTAACCCCTTCTTTGCAATCAAAAGTAAGCCCGTCGCAGGAGAGGCATTCAGGCCGCGACGGGCAAAGTCTGGTGTTTCCGTGCTCCATGGCCCTTGCCTTTCTGTTCCTTTTCTAGTCCGCCAAGTAGACTGCTGCTCGCAGTTTGTTTTTCCTTTTTCCCCAAGTGCTCGGACAGTTAGCTGCTGGTGCTCGTTTCCGCCTTTGCTTTTCGCGCATCAACACGGTCCTCGACTCCACCACCACCCACAGGGCGGCAATCTCGTGAGCATTTAGTCTTTTCAGCCGTAGCCTAGACTCGATCTCCAAATCATCGGTAAGTGCCACGTTAACTTTAGGTCTCTTTAACCGAAACAGATCGAGCGGGTAGGGTTCCACCAGACCATTGCTCGCACCGCCATGACCATTTTTCCTTTGACGTGGGTCATGCTTCCCCCAGTCCCAATTATTGATAAAACACGGTACATAGCCCCTCTATATACCCGGCTGGCTCCCAGGCCACCAAAATGGCAGAAATGCATTTCCGCCCAGATTTTCGGGTGCACCTTGGGGTTAATCCCCAAGATTCTGTGATGCATTCTAACGCATAGCAACCCGAAAACAAACAATACGCACGGAGTCTTCTCCGACATAATATGCATAGAAAAACATCATCGATCAAGACCAACATGTACGGGTAGGCTTCACACACCATGCATATGTCCGTACTATGATTCCGGACTCTAACACAGGGGACTTTATATATCTACCCCAAGGAATACCGCAAACTCACCGCACACTCGCGGGAGAGGGTTTTCACATGTAAAAGAAGAAGAGTTTCACATGCTCAAGATTAGAATCGTTACCTTAGTGTTTTTCCTTAGCGCCATGGAACTCTATGTAGATGAAAAGCACCGCAATCTCCTTGCCTATGTAGATCCAAAGTCGGCTCACGATTTGGAGCTCCGAAACACCCCCGATGATCGGAACTCACCTTCCTACTTCCTCCTTGCTCTCTCCTCTCTCTAGATCTTAGAAAGAGAGTGAATCCATGCTTATGAGGAATTTACACCCCTGAACCGGCCTTAACCCTAGGGGGAAAGAGCCTGAACCATCAGATCAAAAAACAAGGAAACGAACGGCTTAGATTCAGCCCGAATTTCCAAAACCTGGGCCGAACACGGGTTCCGACACGCTCGTGTTCAAGGTCGTGTCACCCATTCGCTGTCGAAACTGCCGCGTCCCGAAAAGAACACAGGCACCCGACACTCCTGTGTCAGGCTTGAAAAGCCCGTGTCATCCAGTACATGCCCGTGTAGCTAGGCGTGTTCACTCAAGACACAAGTCCAAAACAACCCGAGCACGAAAAGGCCATGTGACACGCTCGTGTCACATGTCGTATGCTAGACACGCCCTAGGACACGCCCGTATCCCAGGCCATGTAACTGCCTTAGCACAAACTGCCACACGACCCGAGGAGGACACGGGTATTCGACACGCCCGTGTTGAATTTCACACACCCGTGTCGGACCCGAACACGCCTGGGCTCAGGCCGTGCATCCCTCACTCAACGATCATTGAGTGCAAGGCTCTGAGTGACTAACACGCACGTGTCCCAGGCCGTGTTGACCCCCCCCCCCGACGATCGTTGACTCCAAAATCATCGACCATGTGACCAACGCCGAACCCGAGCACGACACGCCCTAGGACACCCCCGTGTCCCAGGCCGTGTCACCTCTACCAAAACTCAGATTTGGCTCAAAACGCCACTCATCACCCTTTTGAGTTTCGGGGTGTTACAACTTTCTCCATCTTAAAAGAATTTTGTCCACGAAATTACCAAAGGAAAGATAAACAAAACCAAAAAAGTTACCTGAGAGAAATAATTCTGGGTACTCCTCCAGCATGGTCTGCTCCCGTCCTCAAGAGGGCTCCTTACGACCACAATTGTCCAAACGGACCTTGACCATCTTGATCTCCTTATTACGGAGTTGCTTAACCTCAAAGTCTACAATACGAATGGGCTTGAGCTTAGTCGTCAACCCTTTGTCCACCGGCACTTGATCAACTGCGATCACCTGCGAAGGCTCTTGCATCGCCTTTCGCAACACGAAAATGTGGAATACATCGTGTAGACCACTCAACTCCACCGAAAGCCTCAGACGATAAGCCGTTTCGCCGATCCGCTCCAGAATCTCAAATGGTCCAAGGTATCTCAGGCTCATCTTCTTCAAGCGTCGTACCCGTGACACACCCTTGAACGACTTTATCTTCAAGTACACCCAATAGCCAACTGTGAACTCCACATTCGGATGCTTGGAATTGTAGTACTTAGCTTGTCTATCCTGAGCGATCAACAAACGCTCTCAAATGATCCACACCAAAGAAGTAGCTCTTTCCATCTATTGCTTTTGGTACAACCCTGCCTCACCCGTTTCCAGCCACATCAACGTCGTGCGACATATTATACCATATAAGGCCTCGAAGGGCGCCATTTGGATACTCGTTTGGTAGCTATTGTTGTAAGCAAACTCCACCAAAAATAGATAGTCTTCCCACTGCTTCCCGAAGTCACGAACACACATACGAAACATGTCTTCCATCGTCTTGTTTCCCCTCTCGGTTTGCCCATCCATTTGCAGATGAAATACTGCGCTGAACTTCAACTTAGTCCCCAGCATTCGCTGCACCATCCTCCAATCATTGGACGTAAAATGCCCATCTCAATCTCCCACGATGCTGCGGGGCACATCATGGAGTCTTACTAGATTATCCACAAACATCTTCGCTAGTTTCTCCACCGGATCATCCTTCCTATGCGGAATGAAGCGACACTTCTGCTAACCGATCTACGATCACCCAGATGGCGTCGTTTCCCTTCTGCGACCTTGGCAAGCTGTGCACAAAGTCCATCGAAATGTTGTCGAACTTCACTCCAGAATAAGCAAGGATTTCAAGAAACCCCCTGGCTTTTGGCACTCTGCCTTCACTAAGGCGCAAGTCTGGCACTTAGCCACAACTATTGCCACAACCTTCTAGTGTCCTGGCCACCAGAATAACTTTTTAGGTCTTGGTACATCTTTGTGCTCCCTATGTGAATTGAGTACTTGGTATGACCGTACACCAACTTCACCCATAACTTAACCACATTTGGGACGCACAAATGATTGTCCTTCCTTAGTAGCCCATCTTCAACTGAAAACTGGGAATTTGACCCAACCAATGCTGCATCCATGAGCTTCTTCATGCTGCCATCCAACTCCATAGCCTGCCGAACCCGATCAACCAGGCCACACTAACTTCCGATCAGTTCAATAACGCTTTGACGCTAGTCTGCTTGTCCACATAACAGATCTCTAACAACTCCAACTCCAGTATAATCTCTCATCATGAACTGACAACAAGTTGGCTTGGGCGGGAGCCCTGCGACTCGACGCATCCGCAACTGCATTGCCTTTCTCGGGTACAAAATGAATTTTGAGTGTATAGTCCCCCAGGAACTCCATCCATCTCCGTTGCCTCATGTTCAGATCCTTCTGATCCAACAGGTACTTAAGGCTGTTGTGGTCGGTAAATATTGATGCCTTTATGCCGTACAAATAGTGCTTCCACAGCTCTAGCGCAAAACTCAAGTTTGCCAACTCCAAGTCGTGGACCGAATAATTCCTTTCGTGCACTTTGAGCTGACTCGAGCATACGCTATAACACATCCATACTGCAGCAGCACGCAGCCCAAACAACTGCCTGAGGCATCACTGTAAATCTCGAAGCCTTCGATCCCACTTGGTGAGCCTAGAATACGCGTCGTGGTCAATTGACTCTCCAACTCCTCGCAAGCTTGTGCGCACGCAGTCGTCCAAATAACTTTTGATCTTTCCTCATCAAAGTTGTGAGGGGGGGGGGGGGGTAACTCTATCCGCGAGAAGTTCTCTACGAAGCGCCTGTAGTAGCCGATCAGCCCCAGAAAACTCTGGTCTTCCGCTTCCGAACGCAACATAGGCCTCTCGCGTGTCATAACTATCTTCGCTGGATCCATTGCAACACCCACTCAACAAACTTTATGACCGAGGGATGCTAACTAGGATAACCCAAAACTCGCGTTTGGAGAACTAGGCATAGAGTTGGTTCCTCTTTAGCATTTCCACCACCGAAAGAAGATGCTTGAAGTGATCCTCTTGCTCTGCGAGTACACCAAAACATCGTCGATGAAGACGACCACAAATCCATGAACTCTGATGGCGCATTAGTCAGCCCGAACGGCACGACGGTTGTCCATACCGTGTGCCGAACGCTGTCTTTGGGACATCGCTTTCCCTTATCCTCAACTGATAGTAACTGGACATAGGATCCAATTTTAAGTATACCGATGACCCGACCAACTGATCAAAAGGTCATCCACCCTTGGGATCCCGTACTTTCTCTTTTCCATTAACTTGTTTAGTTTCCCACAATCGATACCGAGTTACAACCTTCCATCCTTCTTCTTAACAAAGAGGACCGACGCGCTCCAAGGCGACGAACTTGGACGCACATAACCTTGCTCCATAAAATCTTCCAGTTGAGCCTTTATCTCTGACATCTCCTTAGGCGTAAACCGATATGGAGAGCGTGGCACAGCTTTGGCACCTGACACTAGCTCAATCGTGAAGTCAATCTATCACTACGGTGGGACTCCATGGAGACCATCAGGGAAACACATCAGGATATTCGAATACACCCAAGATACTATCCGATGTAGTCTTAGGCTTCGAAGCCTCCCATGGTGGCAGTAACGACGCTAGCAAGTCGAACTCCTGACTCCCAAACCGTAACCTTGCGACACAGACTCTCTCTCTCTCTCTCTCCGCACATAGAATGGCCAATAGGCAACAACACATCCAAATTTCCCCTTACCATCGAAGGAGATACTCCAATGTGCAATACTAAACCTTCGGACAAAAGGAGTGTGAAGTGCCCGAATCAAAACTATGCCCTCGCTGGGTGACCAAAAGTCCAAAACAAAGCCTAGAACTTCTAGTCCTAAGCTAGTACGCATAAGGTAACAGGTATAAGAAGTTAAATTGCTATCAATTAAACCATACCTGACAACCTGAAGGTCGGCCACAAGACCTCCTGCTGGCCAAGGATCTCCACCCTCGGTTGGGACGGAGTATACAGAGATGCAGTGGACTCCACTGCGTTGCCCTTCTCCTCAGATGTTGTCACCGACTTCTTCTCGTACATTGGGCATCCACTCCGATAATCCCGGGAATAGTGTTCTGGCTTTCCACAGTTATCGCATGCACTCGGGGTTTGGCCTATAGTCGCTCTGAATGCGCCAGAGGAAGGGACTAGACCCGACATCCTAGCTTTCTTGTACCACCTACGGTACCAAGATTTTGAGGTTGGCATTTTGAACACCGTCTCCTTTGCACTAGAGTCTTCAACTGATCTTGCCATAGCTTTCAAAGTCTTCTGACCACCCTCCTGACAACCTCGGGTAAAGTGCCCTTTCTTTCTACAAGAATGGCAACTGTAAGTAGCCTGGCTAGTAGATTATCTAGCCTCTTTTCTCAACGTCCTGCAGTAGGCAGTACTTATAGGATGTGCAGGGTTTGGTACCCTATTCACAGGCATTTGGTGAGTTTTCCCCAACTCTACTTCCAAAGTTCTGTCCGACTCTACCAAGGCTCGGAATCCCAATAGCTTTGGTCCTAGCAGTAGGATGCGCAACTCGCTGTGCAGACCATTATAAAATCTATCGACTATAGACTGCTCTCTTTCCCACTCAAAGCCTGGGTAGCGCCTTATCATAAGGAACGTCAGCAAATAATCATCGACTGAGTGCACTCCCTGCAACACAATCATGTTCATCTGCTGCCTTGATGGGCCTCTAAATGTCATTTGCTCCATCACACTGCCCGGTGTTGGGGCCATCTCAGGGACAGAGGGTTGTACATTTCTTCCATGTTGTGCGTTGTTTACATCGAACACCCCTTCAACTACCTTTCTTATGGTTTCAAATGAAGTAGGAGTCTCAGGCACGTTGCTTGGTGCAGTACTTTTCTTAGGAAGTATGCGTTCAGGCTGCCACACGCCGCTCCCGGACACCTATAGACGTACAAAACACCGATAAGCGACAAAACAAAATTGAAAAATGCAATTTTAGGAACACAAAGGTTCCTCAAACATGTGCATTTTCATTCCTAAGTGGACATTCATGGGTTCTTTTCATGTTATAACGATGACGCACACACATGTGCTCACCACCCCTTAAAGTGAATTCGTCCACGAATTCATTTAAGCCTGACCGAAACCGGTAGTCTGATACCAAATTATAACACCCCTATCCGTCATATAACATATAGCAGTAGGTCCGGCCGGGGCCCGATGACATATACCACGGACAGACTGGTGGGTTACTCAATGAAACCATACAACCAATACCTACGTCTTACACAGAGCATCTAGCGGAATCAATTTATTAAGTTGCAATAATAAGAACCCTGTTAACATGCATGAATGTCCACTACCAGAAAACCTAGTAGGAATGAAGTACAACATACACAAAAGTACTGGCCTTATGGCCTTACAAGAGTTTACAATAATTAAACAGTGTCTTACAAACTTCGTCTCATAGGCCGGCCACACATGATTTAAATAAGTAAACAAACAATGCCTTCTAGGGCTGGCTCAGCAACTTGGGCTTTGGCCCGCTATTTGCCTCTCGGCTCCGCAGCACCTGCAAGCAGAAATCACCACAACGGTGGCAAACAAGAATAACGGTCAGCTAAAGCTGACCAAATTATAACGATTCTGCCCCCAAACTAGGGCAGAAAAGCTTCTTCCCTGCACTTGTTAGAAAGCAAGCAACATAGCGAATAAACATCACATCACAGGTGCACGCTCACACGGTCGTACACCCCGTGCTCTCAGGGAACTTACTCGGTGAAGCCAGTCCGAACCCAGTCCAGTCCTCGACTCCACCACCACCCCCAGAGCGGGAATCTCGTGAGCATTTAGTCTTTTCAGTCATATCCTAGACTCGATCTACAAATCATCGGTAAGTGTCATGTTAACTTTAGGTCTCTTTAACCGAAAAAGATGGAGCGGGTAGGGTTCCACAACCCCGTTGCTCACCCCTCCATGTCCATTTGGCCTTTGACGCGGGCCAAGCTTCTCCCTGTCCCAACTATCAATAAAACACGGTACATAGCCCCACTATATACCCGGCTGGTTCCCAGGCCACCGAAATGGCAGAAATGCGTTTCTGCCTAGATTTCCGGGTGCACATTTGGGTTACTACCCAAGATTCCTGGATGCATTCTAACGCATAACAACCCGAAAACAAACAATACACACGGAATCTTCTCTGGCACAATATGCATAGCAAAACATCACTGATCCAGACCAACATGTCCGGGTAGGCTTCACACACCATGTCGTACTACGATTTTGGACTCTAACAAGGGGGACTTTACATATCTACCCCAAGAAATACCGCAAACCCACCGCACACTCGCGGGAGAGGGTTTTCACATACAAAAGAAGAAGAGCTTCACATGCTCAAGATGAGAATCGTTACCCTAGCATTTTTCCTTGGCCCCATGGAACTCTATGCGGTTGAAAAGCACCGCAATCTCCTTGCTTCATAGATCCGAAGTCGGCTTGCGATTTGGAGCTCTAAAACTCCGTCGGTGACCGGAACAAACCTTCTTACTTCCTCCTCACTCTCTCCTCACTTTAGATCTTAGAAAGAGAGTGAATCCAAGATTATGAGTAATTTACACCCCTGAACCAAGGGGAAAGAGCCTGAACCATCAGATCCAAAACCAAGAAAACGAACGGCTGAGATTCAGCCCGAATTTCCAAAACCTTGGCCGAACACGGGTTTCGACACGCCCGTGTTCAGGGCCATGTCACCCATTCGTCGTCGAAACCGTCGCGTCCCAAAAGAACACGGGCACCCGACACGTCTTTGTTAGGCTTGACATGCCCATGTCATCCAGTACACGCCCGTGTAGTTGGGCGTGTTCCCTCAATGACACAGGTTAAAAAAAACCCGAGCACGACCTGGCCATGTGACATGACCGTATCACATGCCGTGTGCTAAACAAGCCCTGGGACACGCCCGTGTCTCAGGCCATGTAACTGCCTTAGCACAAAGTGCCACACGACCCGAGGAGGACACGGGAATTCGACACGCCCGTGTCGAATTTCACACGCCCGTGTCGGACCTAAACGCAACTGGGCTCAGGACGTGTATCCCTCACTCAACGATTGTTGAGTGCAAGGATCTGAGTGACTGACATGCCCTGGGACACGCCAGTGTCCCAGGCCGTGTTCACCCCCCCCCCCCCCGTCGATCGTTGACTCCAAAATGGTCGAACACATGACCAATGCCGAACCCGAGCACGACATGCCCTGGGACACGCCCGTGTCCCAGGCCGTGTCACCTCTACCAAAACTCAGATTTGGCTCAAAATGCCACCCGTAACCCTTTTGAGTTTCAGGGTATTAAAAAAAGTTTCTACGTTCGGTCGAGCAGGACCGTCTGATGAATAACTTCTTATATCTGAAGTAGAGACAGCTCACGGTGAGCGATTATGAGATTGAGTTTAGTAAGTTGAGCAGATTTGCTCCTGATTTGGTAGCTTTAAAGGAGGAAAGTGTGAAACGTTTCCTAGGAGGACTAAAAAGCGATGTATAACAGTGGTCATGCGCTTATAGAGCTGAAAGTTATGCTGAAGCAGTGGAAGCTGCTCTGAAAGTTAAGGCGATTGAAAACACCAAGAGTCGAGGTACCGTGGCGAGAAAAGTCAAGAGGAAAGGTGATGAGGATGGAAGCTCTAGGGCATCTGGCCCTTCTTCGAAGAGCAAAAGTGGAGAAATATGTAGCTTCTATGGTCGATCCAACCACACTTACGAAAGGTGTTTCGAAAAAACGGCCACTCTGAAGCAGCAGCAGGTGCTCGCCATCCAAGGCGCACCTAAGGGATATCTGGTATGAATGTTCTGTATAAAGAAGGGACATGACGTGAGTCGTTGCTGGTCGAAGTATAAGTCTTGCTTCCAGTGCGGGCAGAAGAGGCACTTGATGTCTTCATGCCCCGAGGCTCAGTCCCCACTGCAGCCTGCCCCGCTTTGGGCTCTGCCGCCGCTGCCAAACCAGGATAGAGGGAAATGAAAGCTGAATGTAGTGACCAGGGAAGAAGCTCAGACCTATACCCAAGTGATAACAGGTTAGATTCTAGTTTAACTTTTACTCTCAATTGTTTGCCCTAGCTTTCGTTTGTTTATTTATGTATACTATGATTTTAGGGGATTTTAAGGTGAAGAATAGGTGGGCGTGCGTTCTTTTCGATTCGGGTGCCACCTATTTCTTTGTGGCTCGGAGTTTCGTAGATAAACATCGTTTGAACGTGGATCAATTATGAAATTTCCTTCAACGTCAAGCTTCCCTCCATAGATCTGGTGATATCAAGTCAAGGATTTTAGAGATGCCCTATTTTTCTAGGTGATTTCCTAACCTTTGCGGATCTGATGGTGTTGGATTTGGCGAATTTCCACTTGATTTTGGGCATGGACTGGTTGTCCAAGTATGATGTGGTCATCCAGTGCAAGGTAAATCGACTGGACTTCAAGATGGACAACGGCCAGCCAATGAGTGTCTATGGATTTAAGGACAAGGGTTCCCTAATTATTTCTACAGTACATGCTTGTCAAGCTCCAGAGATTGGTTGCGATTCGTATCTTGTCTCTATTTCTTCTTTGGGAACAGCTTTTTTTACACCACTTCTTGAGGATATTTCGGTGATGCGAGAGTTTCCCGATGTCTTTCCGGATAGTCTTACAGGACTCCTTCTGAGAGAGAGAGGTGGAGTTTATGATAGACCTCGAGCCAGGTACTCTCCCTATTATTAAGGCACCGTACCGTATGGCTCCGCATGAATTAAAAGAGTTGCATACTTAGCTAGATGATTTGCTGCAGTGTGGCTTTATTAGGCCGAGTTCTTCTCAGTGGGGTGCCCCTGTTTTGTTCGTAAAGAAGAAAGACGGTTCCATGAAGCTCAGCATAGATTATCGAGAGTTAAATAAGGTTACCATCAAGAACATATATTTGTTGCCTCGGATTGATGATCAATTTGATCAGTTGTGGGGATGTGCTGTGTTCTTGAAGATTGACCTTCGATCAGGCTACCACCAGTTAAGGATAAGTTAGGCTGATATACCACGGAGGCCTTTCGTTCCCGGCATGGGCATTTTGAGTTCTTGGTGATGTCCTTTGGTTTGACAAATGACCCCTCTGCTTTCATGGACTTAAAGAATAGAGTGTTCAAATATTTCTTGGATAATTTTGTGGTCGTGTTCATAGATGGCGTCCTTGTGTATTCCAGTAGTATTGCGGAGCATGCTCAACACTTACGCTTAGTTTTGTCAACCCTGAGGGAGCAAAAAATCTATGCCAAACTGAGTAAGTGTGAATTCTGGTTACCCCAGGTGTCCTTTCTTGGCCATGTTGTGGGAAAGGATGGTATTTCCGTAGACCCGACCAAGATTTTTGCTGCGACTGAATGGAAGAGACCTTATACACCTATGGAGATTAGGAGCTTCTTAGGCCTGAGCGGCTATTATAGAAGATTTATGGAAGGGTTCTCTGTGTTTTCTACACCTCTAACTAGACTTGCACAGAAGAACACCGTGTTCATTTGGAGCGATAAGTGTGAAGAAGCTTTCCAAGAATTGAAGAAGAGATTGTGTACTGCTCAAGTTTTAACTTTGTCTACTGAAGGAGTCGAGTTTGTTGTGTATGTGGATGCATCACACATTGGGATTTGTTGTGTTTTGATGCAAGAAGGGAAGGTGATAGCGTACGGATCAAGGCAATTATAGATTCTTGAAAGGAACTATCCTACACTTGATTTGGAGTTTGCTGTTGTAATTTATGCGCTGAAACATTGGAGACACTTATTGTATGGTGCGTTGTGCAAGATCAATACAGACTACAAGAGTTTGAAGTACGTCTTCACTCAGAATGAGCTGAATCTGTGCCAGCGTAGGTGGTTAGAGTATGTGCCCGATTATGAAGTGGAGATTCTCTATCATCCCAGAAAGGCTAATGTAGTTGTCGATGCTTTGTGTAGGAAGACCGCCAAAATCTTCAATCCATATGTACAGTCCTTGGTGGAAGAATTCTTATTAATGGACATTGAAGTTGGGAGTAGTGTTATGCCTGCTAGTTTGGAAGTAGAAGAGCCCTCTTGGATTTCCATTACCAGAGTGCACTAGAAGGATGACCCTGATTTATTGTATCTCCAGAATAGAACTGAGAAGGGAAAGCTACCTGATTTCTCCTTAGACGAGTTAGATACTCTGAAATATCGGGGTAGATTTTGTATCCCCGCTTTTGGTGACATTCGGGTCAAGATTTGCAAGGAAACATATGGTTCTAGTGTTGCCTAAGATCCTGGTTCCACCAAAATGTATAAAGATCTGAAGCAAATTATACGGTGGTCGGGAATGAAGAATGATATAGCAAAGTTTGTGTCAGAATACTGCACGTGTCAGCGTGTTAAGTCAGACCATAGGAGACCGCTTGATATTCCAAGTTGGAAGTTGGAGATTATTTCGATGGATTTCATCACCGGTTTACCAAAATTAAGTCGTGTGCACGATTCTGTTTGGGTGTTAGTTGATAGATTTACTAAGTGTGCTGACTTTGTGCCTTTTAAGATTGGGTATTCTATGAAGAAGATAGCTGAGTTACACCTTGATGAGGTCATCAGATTACATGGAGCGCCTGTTAGCATTGTATCGGATCGAGACTCCAGATTTACGTCTCTCTTTTGGAAGAACTTGCAAGAGGGCTTGGGTATCGATTTAAGGTATTCCACCGCCTATCATCCGCAGAAAAATGTTCAGACGGAAAGGGTGAATCAGATCGTGGAAGATATAATATGATGTTACATACTGAATCATGGTGGTACTTGGGATGAACGCCTCAGACTCATGAAATTTGCTTATAATAATAGTTATCAAGAGATTCTGCAAATGGCCCCGTTTGAGGCCTTGTACAGAAGGCGTTGTAGGACACCTTTGTTTTGGGCTGAGGTAGGTGAGAGACTGCTGATATGTCCCGAAGGCATTATGAGATGAATAGTGTTGTAAATCATATTCGAGAAAAGCTCCATATAACACAAGAATGTTATGTAAAGTACACAAATCGACGAAGGGTAGATCTGGAGTTTGACGTTGGGGACATGGTTTTTCTAAAAGTCTCTCCTATGTCAGGTGTTAAAAGGTTTGGAAGGAACCACAAGTTAGACCCCCAGTATGTGGGACCTTTTCAGATTCTTGAGCACATCGGAGTGTGAACTTATATACTGGATTTACCTGCTACCTTCTTTGGTGTCCATGAGGTGGTCTATGTGAGCAAGTTGCGGAAGTGTGTTCGTAGTGATCGTCAAGTCCTTGACTCGGTGCCCCAGATTCAACCCAACCTTTCATATGTTAAAGTCCCTATCCATGTTTTGGAATCTCTAGATCGTGTGTTGCGGAGGAAAATCATTCCTATGGTCAAGGTTCTTTTGAGAAATCAATACGTCGAGAGCGCGACCTGGGAATTGAAGTTGGCAATGAGAGAATCTCATCCGCATCTCTTCTCTTAGTTACTGGTATGTCTCTGTGCTTTTGGATGTGTTTGATTTATGGTTTAGGTTTGGTTTTGAAGTTGTGTTAAGTTTCGGGATGAAACTACTTTTTAGGGGGAGTGACTATAACGCCCCAATTTTTTCTGATGATATTTTTTGTTTTGGTATCGTCATATTTATGACATCAGGGCATTACTTTTAACGTCATGTTGACGGCGCTGCACCGTTTGTACGTTTTCGTGCCCGTTGGGTCTGTTTGACTAGATTTTGGGGTTTTATTGGATTGATTGTTTTCCTTGATTAAATGGATGAAGTTTTGAGGTTTTGGGCTTGTCAAGTTTTTTGTGATCTGAGCATTTTTGGAGTCTTGGTGCGTGTTTGGATCTTTGTGAAGATTTTTGATTATGTAAGCATTTGATGTTAGTGTCTCAAGAATGGTGCGCCAGATTGTATTATTTTTGTCTCCGCAGATAGATCCGTAGCACTGGCATTTGTTTACTGTGGAAATTTTCATCCAAATCAAAGGGCGTGTAGTCCGTATGGTTGAATGATTGTTATATAATTTGATAAAGATGAAACTCTGTTAATGACCTGCTCTTTCTCAAGATGGCCCTTCCTTGTTCTCGAGATGCCCTGACCCAATCTTGATATCCATCCTTATTCTCGAGAAAACCATCTTGATTCTCGGGAAGTGCTTCTTTCATTTCTCGAGAAGCCACTACTTGTACTCGTAAAGACCATTCTCATTTCTCGAGAAGCCGGGAGCAGTTCCCGAGAATTTTATAATTCTTCTCGAGAAATTATTTCTTTGTTCTCGAGAAATCGATTTTTGTTCTTGAGATGTCAAGAAGCCCTCTCGAGAAGTCCATAGTCTTTTCTCGAGAAGTCCCTTTTTGTACTCGAGATCTATCCTTTTGTTCTCTAGAAGTCCTCTTGTTCTTGAGAAGACTCTACCTTGTACTCGAGAACATGAGTCGTTGCTACCGGGTAGTACTTCTACTTGTTCTTTAGATACCTTCCTTATGTACCCAAGAAATTACTTTAGTTCTCGAGATACCCTCCTTCTATTCTCGAGAGACATTCCACTCGAGAAATTCTTACTTCATATCGAGAATTTTGATTCAGCCAACCTCGACCATCTCCTTAAGTGTAATGATTATAATATTTTATTCATTTCAATATTTTATATATACACACATATATATATATAAGAAAACTTCTTCTTCTCCTCCCTTAGGCATGCTTCCTCCTTCCCGAACAAGAGAGGCGTGAGTGAGAGAGAGAAAGTTCTTCCGTGATTCAACCGGTGACCGCCGACGGTTCTCATCTGCTCGAAATCTTGAACTGAACATAGATCTCAAAAGCTCTCAATGAGGGCTACGTCATCGTGGTAAAGTTTTCCCCGTTTCTTTAGTTTTTCTCGTTAGGGTTTTTGGCCCTAACCTCTATTTCGGCCATTTTTGTTCAGATTTCGACCTCCCCCGTCTTCCTCAGTCCCGATCTGCGTCGAGCTGCGATTTAGAGGTCTTCTCTGGCAAAATCAAGGCAAGTGGTGGTTTTACTCCCTTCCTCCCTCCTTTCTTCAGATCTTTATGTTAACTATTAATCTCTTTTTCTTAATCTTTCTACACTTTTGTCATTCCAATTTGTAGATATGTTTAATTTTTCCCTTTGTACTCCTCTTTTATTATTAAGTTCTTATTATGATAATCTAGCCTTGTTTGAGATTTTGATGATATGTAAATTGTTGGCCTTAATTGCCCCTAACTATTTTGTAGGACGCGTTAGAGCTTATCTAGGATTGTGAATCCTTCTTAAAAGTTTATCAACCGTTTCTTAAATTTAGAAATGTCTTGTAGAATCCGATGTGCCAAGTCTTGAGATTTATATCATGGTTTTCCTTTATTCCGGGTGTTAGTGGACGAAACCACCTCTGCAATGTTTGTTCCCTTTATTTGTGCATTGTGGAACTCTACCATGTGTTTGGGCATTTGTAGTGAATGATGGAGTGTATGTGTCTCCCCTATAGTTAGACGGATATTATATCTGTGAGGGTGTGTCCGGATGAGCGACCACCTCGCCAGTGTTTTTTGGTAGAGTTGACCACCTGTGGCTAATAAATTTTTGAGAATTCTTTCATATGATTTAATCATGCGCTCCACCTTTTTAGCCTTATGCATCTGGTGTAATTTGGTGTACGTGACGATTCACGTAAGTTCTATTTTTCTTATTTTGGTACTTTACTCTTGTACTCTACTTTAGTACTTTTGCTCTCGGGTTTGTACCCCTTTTGACCTTTATTTACTTTTGGCTTGCTTTTCTGCCACCGTTTGTACCCTCTTGTTGAGGTGTTCTGTCTTTGGAATGCCTCGGGTTTGGATCTTTAGCAGGTAGTGGAGCTAGTTTTGGAGTTCCTGAGCAGCAGTGTTGGCTGTGGTTTTCACCTCGCCGTTGTGAGGTAGTTTGTTATTTTAGTTTGCTATACCTAGTTCAGACATACTTTTGTTTTATGTGGGTTTGTGTCAGATTGTTGACGCCCACATGATAATTGATTTTGGATACTTTTCTAGCTGCTAGTTGTTTTCTTTGTGAGTAGTTGGATTACTAGAACTTTAGGATATTTTATGCTAGGAACGCATGTTAGGTATTTTCAAGTATAAACATACGGTTATTACTTCATGCATTGCGTGTTTTAAAATTCTAACTCATTATATTTATCTACCGTAAAAGCTATTTTTACTACTATTATAAACCTAGACTCTTGCATACCATGATTTGTTCCCTGGGGGACGTATACACTCATGTTGGATGTTTAATCTCATAAAAGAAGTATTTTCCGCCGCGTATAACTTTTTTTCCCTCGTGGACTAGATGAGCCACTAAACCAAGGGATACGACTAACTGCTTAACTTAAACTGGATTTTCTCTAAATAACTTAGGAACCTTTCTTTATGTGTTGAGTAGGAGTTTTGCCTAACCGTCCAAAGTTATCCTTCTACAGACGTGGAATCATGACATGCATTTTCCCTTACTCTGATATATCTTTAAGGCGATGAAAAATGCGGGTTATGATAGTCTACGCCTTTGAATAAGCTTACACAAAAGAATGCATCATTTATTTGGAGTAACAACTATGAGGAAGCTTTTAAGGAATTGAAGAAGTGATTATGTTTTTCTCTAGGCTTGGCCTTGTCTGTTGAGGGAGTGGAGTATGTAGTTTATGTGGATGGTTCGTAGGTTGAGCCTAGTTGTTTTTGATGCAAGAAGGTAAAGTTATTATGTATGGTTCAAGGATGGTGAAAGTTCATGAAAGTTATTACCCTATGCATGAGTTAGAGTTTGCAGCAGTTATTTATACTTTGATGCAATGGAGATATCTGTTATATGGAGTATCCCACAAGATTTATACTCATCGTAAAAGCTTGAAGTATGTCTTCACTCAGAAGGAGTTGAATTTTCATCAGTGAAGGGGTTGAAGTATGTAGCCGACAATGATATTTAGATTCTTAATCATCTAGGCAAGGCTAATATAGTAGTTGATGTTGTTGGGTCCATTGATCACGATGTCCTTGATTTTAAGAAGGCCC
The DNA here is from genome assembly GCA_039513925.1 of Platanthera zijinensis. NCBI lineage: Eukaryota > Viridiplantae > Streptophyta > Magnoliopsida > Asparagales > Orchidaceae > Platanthera > Platanthera zijinensis. The sequence continues at coordinate 170,625,082 of CM077082.1, read as the reverse complement.
ACAGGTCAATTGTATACACATGAATGTATCTAATATATGTTCAAAGTTCATTATACGCAAGTTGTATACTATTGCATTGATTAGACAGATTGTCTAGGTCATAATGATAGTGGGACTCAATAAAGGATGCTAGATGAGTAGAAAACTGGCTAAGTCTAAAAGCGTTGAGTGAACTCACTTCACTCAATGCCAGGTGCCTAAAAGCATTGACAAAAGATCCAGAAGTCAAAGTCTCAGTGTTGCTGACTTGAAATCTATCTAAGGACAGAAGTGTTGAGTGAAGTCAGTTCACTTAACGCCTACTCAACAGTATTTCTGATTAAGTATATTAGCATGAGTGAAGACTGGTCACTCAACAACTCATCAAGAAGTCAGACAAAGTTCAGAAGTGTTGAGTGTAGAAGCTTCACTCAATGCCTTCTTAAAATAAAATTCTACCAAGTCCAAATGCATTGAGTGATGAAGGCTCACTCAATGCCTTATCAGTTAGACTGTAAAAGTTAAATGTATTGAGTGATGAATATTCACTCAATGCCTCAAGATGGAGATTTTCTTCTAAGTATTTCTGTGTTGAGTGACATGGCCTTACTCAACACATATGGAGATTGTCTGGAAATTTCCAAGTCCACAAGCATTGGATCATGCTGACATCATCAATAATTCAAATGTTGCGGGAATTGCACGCTAGTTGACAAAAGGCAATATATGCCTTCAGTAAAGTAATTAATGCAAAAGATATTGTAAAAATTTATGAATCATGGAAAATGGGAACCAGGTGCAGAAAAACTCAACCTATCCGAAGCCAAATAAATCAGATGCAAACAGAAGAGCAAGAATCTTGTACTATCAAAAAATCTTTACAGGGCGAGGCATACATGGCGAGACATGATTTGCCGATGTACCCAAAGAAAGCCAAACATACAAGTAGCAAACAAGACGTGCGGTCTCACTAAGAAGCCGCTGACCCTATTGAGCTGCCTACGTAGTCCGCTTAAGCCGCCAAGTCACCAGACCGCAACCTAGCCGCACTGAAAACCCATTATTCCAAAGCAAAAAATGAACTATGTTCATTGATCTACAAGATGCCTGACCGCAAGGTCACCTAGCCGCCAGACCACCACGGACACTACTGTCAAACTGAACAAGCCGCCAGAAGCGAACAACTTATTAAACTGGGAAAGAGTTGCAGAAGAGAAAATCACATATTTGAAAGTCGCGACATGTTTCTAACCGCTGGTTGCAAAATGCAGAGTCTGCACTGTCCCTTAACCGAGATCAGAACCAAATAACTATCTTTTTAATGCTATCCGCACAACCTGCACAACACAAACCTATCAACTCTTCAAACTTCAAGAACAAAAAATAGTCTGCAACAACCACCCAAGCTCACTTACAGTTAATTCAGATGTACTGTTAATATGATAGGGGGTCCTATTTATAGGCGCGGAGAGGATTGTGATCACAGCCATAGCTGATAGGATCATCGCCAAATCTCGCAGCGAGCACAGAGAATATCCGCCATCCCGCGGATACAAAGTAAGTCTACCTAGTCGCCGCGACTAGCTAGACAAATTACTATACCAACAGACCCTGCGAAAACACCAATAGACCCCACACTAGCAGACACAGCACTAGTCCGCATGCAACTACGGACAGTACTCCTGTCCAGACACTCTGAGCCCATAACCGAAGCACACAAGGCTAATAGCTACCGAACTCAGCAGATAAGGAAAGTAGTATGCGATAACCGTGCGACCTCCCGAACAGAGCACACCTGGACATGGTACAAAACCACACTAAGTCCATACCACCAACCATCCCTGGTGCGAACACATCACTAAAGGATACAAAGACCAGTCTTCACTAGACTGGCGGACTCCAGAACTTGTATCCATAGACCGAAAAATAGTGTGGATAAACATCCTATCAGCCTAGTTACCTACAAGGAACATCTATCAGCCACTCCTTTGCTGACCTAACAAATGCCAAAATTATTCGCACAAACTGCGCGGATAGATTACCCAGGCTGCCCAGGCCACCACTTTCACTTCAAAAAATTTCAACACTCCCCCTTGAAGTGAGATGTGGAGACTGCTCTAGCAATCCCCGTAACCGAGTAAATGACCCCTTCGAAAGCGGCTTCGTGAAGATTTCTGTGATGTTTTCCTCACTCTGCACGTGTCCAACCACAAGAGACCCCTCCAATACCTTCTTCCGAATGAAATGGTGCTTAATCTCAATGTGCTTGGTCCGCACATGATAAATTGGATTATTAACCAGTTTAAGGGAACTTTCATTATCATCGCGTAGTAATGTGGGACCACACACTTCTTAATGGATTTCCTCTACCAGCCTCCTAAGCCAGATTGTTTCCGGAGCTGCCAAGGCCAAAGCCTTATACTCCGCTTTCATAGTAGAGATCGACACGGAATCCTGCTTTTTGCTGCACCACGAGATACCTGCTGATCAACATATGAAGACATAACCGGACGTCGACTTCCGGTTGTATGAATCTCCCCCATAGTCAGCATCTGTGTAACTGTGTTGGTTAAAGCATGTGTCTCTCCCATAAAGGAGACAAATATGAGAAGCGAACTCCACATACATAAGAATGCTCTTCGCCACCATCATATGAGGCCTCCGAGGTTCTGCCATATACCTACTTAAATAGAATACAACATAAGCAATGTCTAGCCTCGTAATCGTCAAGTAAATAAGAATCCTAACCAGAGCCCGAAAAACTAAAGGATCTGGAAGTATCCTCCCCTCATCTCATTAAAGCTTGATGCCAACATCAAGTAGAAGAGCTACTCTTCCCCTCCCGTATGCCTAATTGCTGAATGATCTGTTCCACATAGTGTTGGATCCCTAGTTTGGATTTGTGCTAGGTTCACTAATCTAGGCTATATCAGACCCACATTGTATAGCTAGGGTCTAATCTAGTGTCTTAGGTGTCAGCCAGGTCATCAACTCAGTGAGATAAGACCAAGACATCAGAGACTTAAAAGACAGCTGAGAGTGAACAAGGCATAAATTTTTCTAAGTACAAAGTAGTTCGACGATCTCTAAAGAGAGCTCGACGATCATTGTTCTACGCTTGACGATCTCAGAGTAAAATCTCTAAATGCTGAGATTGACGATTGTTGAACTCAGGTCGATGATCTCTGATCTACTTTCAAGATTGAGATCGACGTTCAACCATCTCAATTCGACAATCGTGAAGCCCAGTTTGGAAAGCAGATTTTCAGGTCAACGATCACAAGGCTCAGCTCGACGATAGAGGATGCTTGAGCTCGACAATCTCAGGACTAGATCGACGTTTTCTGCCAGATCAACCTTTTATTCCCTGTAGTTATTGTTTTCCTTATTGACTGTTTATTCTTTTGCTTATATGACTCTGAGTGATTAATGCATATATTCTCTGAATATAGCAGTTCCTTGGTAAGCATTAATTGTTGGTTTTCACAGAGTTATTATAAAGCTTTTCTCGGGACAGTTAAGGAAATGAGTTAATTCTCTTATAGCCATTGCACAAGTTCCCTTGATTCCGGCAGTCATTCAATATGGATCATTTCAAATTCAATTTGGAATTTTTCAAAGGAAAGGGACTCAGAGAAAAAAGTCCCAGAGAATTATTATTCGGTAGCTCTTGATGCAGTCGACAGACTTTTGAAAAGAAAACTCAAGGCTGCAAAAAAAAGAAGAACAGCTCTCAAATAAGAGTTTATTCAGGAAGCTTGTGGATACAATCCTAAATCAGTCTCAGCTTTTTGGATTTCAAGTCCTACACCCTGTACAAGGCTCTGATCTCCGGAACCATTCAAATCACAGGACAAGTCTTGACTCCATCAGGATCACTCTCAAGTCTTCTCTTGTTTGCTTGAGAAAAGAGAACACAACTCAACTTTTTCCTTCCCTCCTCTGTGTAAAGCGTTTTTACTCCCTTCAAAAGTAATTCCTGGTTGTGAGGTCACCTGATCAAAAGTCTTCAAGTTAGTTTTCCAGCACCTGATCAAAAGCCAAAAGTGTTGCAATATCTCCCTTCAAATAGATATTATTTGGTGGCATTCACTTGATCAAAAACCTGAGAGTGATTCCTACCAGGGTGGTAGAAGAGTGGATGTACCCAGATTTGGTGAACCACTATAATTTCTTGTGTCATCTAGTTGCACCTTTTCTTATTGCTCTTACTAATTCCTGTGATATTTAAAATAGTTCTCTAGTTTTCCTTCTGCTTAATATTTATTGGTATCACCTATTTTTGTACTCTGGTAGAATAGATTAAAATAACCTAAAGTTTTTAAACACTATATTCACCCCCCCCCCTCTAGAGTAGATCTGAATAACTCCCTCCTTTCAATTGGTATCAGAGGATTGTGGTTCTTTGGTTGTACAAGCTAACACTTGAATCAAGATCCCTGCTTATTCAGATTTTCATTTCCTTAGCTATTCATTTATCATATGACACATAACAAGGATTATGCAAGCACAAGACCTCCAGTCCGTAACTTAAATAAGTTCAGTATCTGGAAGGACAGAATAAGACTTTGCATGAACTCAATTGATGAAGATATTTTTAACTCAATTTTGACAGGTTCCCCTCAACCAACTTAAGCTGCTTCTACATCTACTGACACTCATGCAGTACCACCACCAACTTGGACTGATGCTCAAAAGAAAGAAAAAATTGCAGATGCCAAGGCCATGAACATACTGGCCCAGACTATGTCAGATGACATTTTCCAAAAGGTTGCTGACTGCACATCAGCAAAGGCTATCTGGGATTATTTGAACCTAATGGTGGTAGGTTCAGTGGAAGAAATAAAAGATAGAAGATCCCTTCTTATCTCTAAGTATTATAACTTTAGGAAGGAAGATGCTGAATCAGTTGAAGTGATGTATGACAGACTGAGTGCCATCATCAGTGAACTAAGAACATTGGACAAGGACATTTCACTGACAGAGATCAATGATAAAATATTGATGTGTTTTCCCAGTTCTTGGGACACAAGAATCTGGCCTATCAAAGATGCAAGAAGTATTTCAGAAATTTCCACAGAAACACTTCTGGGAAAGCTCAAATCCTTTGAGCACTTGAAAAAGACTAGGGAGGCAGAGCAGAAGGTCTCTACTCCAGTCAGGAAAGATCAAAACCTTGTTTTAAAGGCTACAAAAGAAACATCAGCTCCTGTTGTTAATAATGAGTTCTTGAGTCTCTTAGCAAAGAGATTCTACAAGATGAGAAAAAGAGACTTCAGGAAGAAGTCATCCAGAAAAGAAGATAAACCCAGGTATAACAAAACACCAACTAAAGAGGTTGTTTATTTTGATTGCAGTAAACCTGGACAATACATCTTTGAGTGTCCAGAGAATCAAAAGAAGGAGAAAAGAAAGGACAAGGACTCCAGTAGACAGAAATAGAGTAAGCCTTCCTCAATCAAGCAAAAGAGGAAAGTGAAAGGCTTTGTAGTAGAAACCTGGAGTGATACTGAAGAGGATTCCTCATCCTCTAGCTCCAGTGATAAAGATGAGGAGGAAGCAATGAAAAAGGAATTTTGCATAATGGCAATTGATGCTTCCAGCACTCATTAAGGAGAAGATTCATCAGATAATGAACAACCACTTTCAGAAGTGGATCCTACTCTCTTCTTTTGACTTTAATTCTGAAGATTTTGTACATGAATTCAAAACTATGTGCATGGACCTAATTAGTTCAAAAAAGGAAATTAAAAAACTTAGAGAGAAATTGAATGATCAAAGTAATTTAGTTGCAGAAAACCATAAATTAAAAGATGAAATTACTCTTGCAAATGAACAGATAATTAAACTGAAAACTAAATTAGCTGAGGCAAGGCAACTTGAAGAATCCCTTAATGGGAGAAGCCTGAACCTGATGGACATTACAAGCACTGTTAATGCCAGACTCACTGGCAAACTGGGCTTGGGTGCTTCATCAAGATAACCCCCACTGCTCCAAAAAAAATGCACTAAGGACCCCAGTAAAATTCATCTCTAAAAAAGGTAAAGAACTAATCTATGAGAAACCCTCAACTGCAAATAAGAACAAACCTAACAAACAGAAAAATAAAAACAGACAAAATCAATGTTCAGTAGTTTTCATCGAACTCAGATTAATGAAGTATGAACAAATTGTCGAACCCAAGTCGACAATCTTTGAACAAAAATATATACTATAATAAATTGTCTTACTGCGATCGACGATTTCTGTATGGATCATTGAGCAAAGATTGACGAACATGGGGCACAGAGAATGAATATTATCCTTCTCTGAGCAGAGATCGGCGATCTCAACCCATGTTGTCGAACTCAGATCGACGATTTCACTTCTAATCATCGAACCCAGTGAGAATTAATAAAGCCTTTAACTATAACAGAAACCCTAATCAGAAAAGACAAACAATCATTCTTTTCACCCTTTGGGAAATTCCACCTAGGAGATATCATCCACTAGGATATAAATCTCAGCCAACCATGTCTGTTATCTCAAGTTTTTCTTATCAAGAAAACAAAGGACCAAAGGTAACCTAGGTCAAGAACAATGAATCTTTTGATTATTGTAGGTGAAGAACTGTCCACCATACAACCAGCAATGGTATCTGGACAGTGGGTGCTCAAAGCACATGATAGGATGGAAGGACAACTTATCCAACTATAAGTCAAAGTTAGGACCTAAGGTTATTTTTGGTGACTCAAACTTTGGCCAGACTAAAGGCTATTGAGAAATCAGGATAGGTGTTGTCACATTCAGGAAGGTTGCATATGTATGTGGATTGAAGCATAACTTGATCTCCATTAGTCAGCTTTGTGATGAAGGATTTCAGGTAACTTTTAATCAGTCCTCTTGCATTATTTCTTCAGCTGACAGCATAGTAGTTTTACTGGTTCTAGAGTAGGTAACATTTATATTGTTAACTTCAATTCAGCCATAAATGAAATTTGTTTATTTAGCCAATCATGTAATCACAATGAATTATGGCATAGGAGACTAGGACATGTAAACCTAAAATAAATTGCTAGGCTATCTAATGACAACCTTGTATGAGGATTGCCTTCTTACCCCTATAAGAAGGAAAGCCTATGCAGGGCTTGTCAACTAGGTAAGGAAACTAAAAATAGTTTCAAATCCATTAATAAGTGTGACTCACCTAGGATTTTGTATTTGCTTCACATGGATCTTTTTGGACCCATTACTGTACAAAGCCTAGGAGGGAAGTCTTACAACTTAGTTATTATAGATGACTTCTCCAGGTTCACTTGGGTTTTCTTCTTGAAAAATTAGTCAGATAACTTCAAGGTTCTTACAGCTTTTATCAAGTGCATACAGAGTGAGTTCTCTACTCAAGTTGTATTGATTAGAACTGATCATGGTACTGAGTTTGAGTCTCTTCTTATGCAAGAGTTCTGTGAGAAGGAAAGTATCAGGCAATGTTTTTCTGCTCCTAGAACTCATCAATAAAATGGGGTAGCTGAAAGGAAAAAAACAGAACACTGATTGAAGCTGCAGGTACATTGCTTGTTGATGCATACTTGTCCTTTTCCTTTTTGGCAGAGGTAGTAAGCACAACTAACCATGTCCTGAATAGAAGTTTAATACATAAGCTAAAGGCTAAGACCCCCTATGAGCTACTCAAAGGGAAGAAACCTAAAGTAGACTTTTTCAGAGTATTTGGTTGTGTTTGTTACATTCATATTAACAACAGAAAATACACTAGAAAGTTTGAACCCAAGTCTGAAATGGGAATTTTTCTAGGATATTCCCAAGTAAGCAAGGCTTATAGGGTCTATAACAAATCTACCTTGAAAATATAAGAGTCTGTACATGTATCCTTTGATGAAACTAATATGTTTTATAAGGAGAAGAATACTTCTACCAGCCAGAACTTGCAGGTACCTACTTTATGTGAGAATTTGGATGTTGTGACACTCTCTCCTGAGGTTGTTACACCATCATCTCCACAAATAGCTGAAGGCAGTGATGAAGATATCAGTGAGCCAACTAATAGTGTCCCAGCAGCTAAAATAATTCCAAGAGAGGAATTAGCTCCAACAGCTGTTGAGCAACAAACTCCTCTTGTTGATTTAGTCGCACTTAGAGATCATCCTGTATCTCAAGTGATTGGAGACATATCAACAGGTGTGCAGAATAGACATCAACTCCACCAGGATTTGATACATGTCTGCTTCATTTCTCAAGTTGAACCTCAATCCATTCAAGATACAGAGCAAAATCCCCACTAGATCCTTGCAATGTAAGAGGAGATCAACCAATTTGAGAGGTGCGGAGTTTGGGATTTGGTTACAAGACCAGAGAACTACCCAGTAATTGGAACAAAATGGGTGTTCAAAAACAAGATGGATGCACAGGGAGAAATCATAAGGAACAAGGCTAGGCTTGGTACTCAAGGGTATAGGCAGGAAGAAGACATTGATTATGATCAGACCTTTGCTCCAGTGGCAAGGTTAGAGGCAATCAGGATCATCTTGGCCTATGCTGCTTATCAAAAATTTAAAGTCTATCAAATGGATGTTAAAAGTGCTTTTCTGATTGGAGAACTGAAAGAAGAAGTCTATGTTGAACAACCACCAGGTTTTATCTCTCCAACTCAACCTTCTTTTGTATATAGATTGCATAAAGCTCTTTATGGTCTTAAGCAAGATCCAAGAGCTTGGTACTAGCTAGCTTCTTGTTAGAACATAGATTCTCTAGAGGCATAGTAGATAAGACTTTATTTGTTAAACATCATCATGATAAAATATTATTTGTACAAATATATGTAGATGATATTATATTTGGTTCTACTGATCCCAAACTTTGCAAAAGGTTTTCCAACCTTGTGCATTCAAAGTTTGAGATGAGCAGTATGGGCGAGCTCTCCTACTTCCTTGGTCTCCAAGTCAAGCAGGCACCTGATGGCATTTTCCTATCCCAATCCAAGTATGATAATGAGCTGATCAAAAGTTTTGGGATGGCTAGTGCCTCAGCTAAGAAAACACCCATGGCTGCCAATGTAGTGATTGATTCTGATGAGCATGGGAAACCTGTTGATCAGAAATTATATAGGGCCATTGTTGGGTCCCTGTTATATCTCACAGCAAGTAGGTCAGGTATAATGTTTGTCACATATCTTTGTGCTAGGTTCTAGGTGAATCCTAAAGAATCCCACCTTATTTTATTAAAAAGGATTTTGAGATATATAAAGAGTTTCCCAAATCTAGGACTCTAGTATCCTGCCGAGTAAGAATTTGAGTTGACTGGATACTCAGATGCTGACTTTGCTGGATGTAGAGTAGACAGGAAAAGTACCTCTAGAACATGCCAGTTCCTAGGTGCTAGGCTTGTCTCTTGGTTTTACAAAAAGCAAACATCTGTGTCTACGTCAACTGCAGAAGCTGAGAACACAGCAGCTGGCAGTTCCTGTTCTCAGATGCTATGGATACAAAATCAGCTACTAAACTATGGATACAACTTAAATAATTCAACTATATTTTGTGAAAGTACTAGTGTTTTTTCTATATTACAGAATCCATTCTATCATTCTAGGACTAAGCATATGGGTGTAAGGCATCATTTCATTATGGTGTGTGTATACAAAAAGAAAATCAATCTCACCTTCATCCCTACTGATTTGCAAAGGTTAGATATTTTCACCAAACCCTTAGTTGAAAAGAAACATCTATTCTTCATGAATCAGCTAGGCATGATTAATGGAGATGAGATTATTTAACTTTCGGTCTAAGCTTGACGATTTGTTGATAGATCGTCGAACGGAGATCGACGATCTGCTAACATCTCGTGAAGTTGAACGTCGAATGGAGATCGACGATCGCTTCTTAGTGAAACAATTGTCGTCGAACATAGATCGATGATTTTTTGGTTCAGAGAATTTATCGTCGAACTGAGATCAACAATTTATTCCTTCTCTTCGATCTGAGGTTACAGAACTCATTTTATATTAAAATACTTCGCCAACCTTGGTTTTGAAGTCGTTTTTATTAGTTAATACGCTTGGCTAATTCTGTATCTTCGTTTAATTAAACCTTGTAAACTAGGGTTTAGACGGAAATAGTCCCGCGCTTTCCATTTCCCTTCAACACTTGATCTTCATTTTCTCTGCAGGAACTCTCCAATGGCAATTCCAGCATCGATTGTGTCCAGCATGAAGTTCGATTCAGGCTTTGATATTGATATGGATTCATTCAAGCATAGTGATCAGATGTTTCAAGATGTGTTGAATCTATTTTATGCACCGAAGTTACAGAAGTTTCTGACGACCAGGATGAAGTTGCCAGTATCAGAAATTAAATAATGGGCTTATAACTCTTCTTCAAACGGACAGACGATGATATGAACTATTTATTGACAGGAGGTACATCTAACCCCTGTCGTTTTTATAGAAATTTTCAGCTTTATTAATGGAGAAGACGATATTGATTTGAATAAAGATGATTTTTCTGCCATGCTAGCCAAAATGGTTCATGCTGAGGCAAACCCTAGCAAGCTTATGAAAAAGAACTTGTCTCCCCAATACAAGTTTTTGGCAGATATTGTGGGAAAAGTGTTGCTTGGGAAGCACACAATCCATTGTATAACCCTATATTCGCTGGCTGGCACCCAGAGGCATCAACGGTCGAGGTTCGACCATCCTCAGGCTAACTTGGGCCTGAAGAACAGAAGAGCTCTCGCGCCGGAGGAGCTCCCTCCTAGGAGCAGGCGAGATCCCGCCCGTGATCGGAAACTGGCGAGAAGGCGTTGAGTGGTCTCAATGCCGCGCTGTGTGAGCACCACTCACTCAACGCTGTGGTCAGCAGCAAGGGCGATGAGTGAGCTCCACTCACCCAACGCCATGGTCAGCGGCGACAACGTCAATATTAGAGGAGCTCTCGCCTAGAAACGGGCGAGAGCATTCACCAGCGGTCAGCAAGGACCCGCTTTCGGCAGAGTCGGCGAGAAGGATTGCGTCTCGGGGAAGGCGGGGGCTGGCTCAGCTTGAGACTTTCGACACTCCTTTTTGGCTCCCGCCAAATTAAGACGAGAGGGTTCTTGCCAAGTAGGACCCATGATTCGGGGTAAAATTACTTAATCACCCTCAGATAAAATAACCCATACCCCCCCAGGGGCTGTATTTAGTACTTTACAAATAGCGGGATTTGGCTATTGGCAGACCAGCCAGGGGTATTTCAGTAACTTCAGGTCAGCAAGGTCTCCTTAGAAAGCAGACTCTCATTATTCTGAAAATTTCTAATGCTTTTTGAGGAGCTCCTAGCCCAGCTTCTGGCTTTGGAGGGGAAGCTCTCAGAGATCTTCCGGGTGTGCGGTGGGACCTCCTTACTGAGGCTTTGGGTCAGTCCTAGGTACTTAGCAACCAGTCGAGGGTCGGTACTCGAGAGAAGTAGGTGTTGGCTGCACCCCTGTTTTGAACTCCCGTTGAGGTCAATTATGGCTTCAACAGTTCTAGTGCGGTGAGCGTGGAAGGCAGTCGATACAGGAAAGCCTTGAGTTTGGTCCCATGACTGGAGGTGACGGTGAAGGGTCTGGCTCAGGAGGATCCCTCACCCGGGGAGACGAAGCAATAAGGAAGATGCTAGAGGACTTTAGGCGATAGGTGTAGCAGACCATCAGCTTGGCCTTCTCAGCGAGGAGTGAGTGGGTGACACCTCCAGTTTCGGTGGAGGTGGTCCCGCTCTTGGGCGAGAACACTCCTGGGCAGCATCCCGGGAAGGAGATCCCGGTGGAGGTCGGCGAGAGGGACGTGGTCGCGCGGGAACTTTTCTTAGGCCAGCAACCCGGAAAGGAGATTCCGGCAAATTTAGGCAAGAAGGAGGCGGCTGTGCGGGAACTCTTCCCTTGGCATGGTCTCGCAGATCGGGCCAGTCAGCCGAGGCTGCGAGACGTGCCCTTCCACAAGCCAGGAGGCGAGAGCCCTTTTAGTGAGTTCATCATCTTAGCTCCAGTGCCAAAGGGGTTCCGGGAGCCGGACATGTCCTATTACTCAGAGAAGGATGACCCTGTGCAGCATGTACAGCGGTTCAAGGACGTAGTTTCGATCAGATAGATGTCAGATGCCTTCAAGTGTTGGCTGTTCACCATCACGTTGAAGGAGAAGGCCCGGGACTGGTTCCACCAGTTGCCGGCTAGCTCAATATACAGCTTTGAAGATCTACGTAGGGGGTTTCTTTTATGGTTCTCAACGTTAAAAAAGCAGAAGAAGGAGGCGGAGTGCCTGTTTACAGTAAGACAGAAGCCGGAGGAGACGCTGGGTCATTACATCGACCGGTTTCTGGAAGAGGTTCTCCTGGTACAGGAGGTCCCAGGGTACGCGCTGAGCCCGCCTTCACCCTAGGACTGAGGCCGAGTTTCTTCAGCATGGAGTTGAAGTGAGTACCCCCCCCCTTCTCCTTCGAGGAGCTCATGGAGAGGGCGGCAAAAAAGATAGACTTCGAAAGTTGGCAGGTCTGAAGGCTCGCTTGTGGGGAGAGGATGGATATGAAATCTTCATCAACACCCCGAGCTCGGCTCGGCCCCAGGTAGACCCGCTGCGCAGGCTCTCATCTAGCTGGCAAATCCGAAGGCTCGCCTGTGGGGGAGAGGTTAGATATGAAATCTTCATCAACACCCCGAGCTCGGCTCGGCCCCAAGTAGACCCACTGCGCAGTCTCTCATCTAGCTGGAAGGTTCGAAGGCTCGCCTGTGGGGCAGAGGTTTTGGTTATGAAATCTCCATCAACACCCCGAGCTCGGTTCGGCCCCAGGTAGACCCGCTGCGCAGACTCTCATCTAGCTGGAAGGTCCGAAGGCTTGCCTGTGGGGGAGAGGTTTTGGGTTATGAAATCTTCATCAATACCCCGAGCTCGGCTCGGCCCCAGGTAGACCCGCTGTGCAAGCTCTCATCTAGCTGGCAGGTCCGAAGGTTCTCCTGTAGGGGAGAGGTTTTGGTTATGAAAACTGCATCAACACCCCGAGCTCGGCTCGGCCCCAGGTAGACCCGCTGTGCAGGCTCTCATCTAACTGGCAGGTCCGAATGTTTGCCTGTGGGGGAGAGGTTTTGGGTTATGAAATCTTCATCAACACCCCGAGCTCGGCTCGGCCCCAAGTAGAACCGCTTCCCAGGCTCTCATCTATCTTGCAGTTCTGAAGGCTCGCCTGTGGGGGAGAGGTTTTGTTATGAAATCTCCCTCAACACCCCGAGCCCGGCTCGGCCCCAGGTACACCTACTGCGCAGGCTCTCATCTAGCAGGCAGGTCCGAAGGCTCGCCTGTGGGGGAGAGGTTTTGGTTATGAAATCTTCATCAACACCCCGAGCTCAGCTCGGCCCTAGGTAGACCCGCTGCGAAGGCTCTCATCTAGCTGGCAGGTCCGAAGGCTCGCCTGTGGGGGAGAGGTTTTGGGTTATGAAATCTTTATTAACACCCCGAGCTCGGCTCGGCCCCAGGTAGACCCGCTGTGCAGGCTCTCATCTAATTGTTAGGTCTGAAGGCTCGCCTGTGGGGGAGAGGTTTTGGTTATGAAATCTCCATCAATACCCCAAGCTCGGCTCGACCCCAAGTAGACCCGCTGCACAGGCTCTCATCTGGCTGGCAGGTCCGAAGGCTCGCCTGTGGAGGAGAGTTTTTGGGTTATGAAATCTTCTTCAACACCCCGAGCTCGGCTCGGCCCCAGGTAGACCCCCTACGCAGGTTCTCATCTAGCTGGTAGGTCTGAAGGCTCTCCTGTGTGGGAGAGGTTTTGGTTATGAAATCTTCATCAACACCCCGAGCTCGGCTCGGCCCCAGGTAGACCCACTGCGCAGGCTCTCATCTAGCTGGCAGGTCCGAAGGCTCGCCTGTGGGTTAGAGGCTTGGTTCTTAGTTCTTGGTTCTTAGTCCTTGGTTCCTGGTTCTTGGTTCTTAGTCCTTGGTCCTTTGTTCTTGTTTCTTGATCCTTAGTTTCTTTTGCACTAATCCGAGCTCGGCTCGGCCCCAGGTAAACCCGCTTTGCAGGATCTCCTCTAGCTGATAGGTCCGAGGGCTCTCCTGTGGGGGATAGGTTTAGTGTTTAGAAATGTTTCGACATAAATGTTCTAGGCTAGACAAAGACACACCTTGAAGGCAGACCCAAAAGGGTCTCGGCCAAGAGAGGTCTCGTCCAGGAGAGGTCTCGTCCAGGAGAGGTCTCGGCCAGGAGATCCTAGCTGGGGGATCTCGCCAAATGAAGATCCCGACAAGTCTAGGCAAGGAGACCCGATCGATTGCGCAAGGTAAGGAGGGGCGGTCTTCCCTTAAAAGGCCTATGAACGACAATCACGACAAATGGTTCTCGGCAGAATGCGGAAACAACGTCTTTTAGCCTTGAGCTCTCGGCAGGTTCTCACCTATCGACCGTTAAGGGAGACTATCCTAGAGGGGGACAGTGGCCTCGGCGGAAGCTCTCTTGAGAAGCATTTGTTATCAACGAAAAAGTAAAAGGAAAGGTACAAAGACTAACAATTTATATATTCAAATATGATTACAAAAATTAGAGTGTCTCGCTCATTACAGAAATAAAAAGAGAGAGAAGGAAACCCATCAGGGAGAAGCGCCATGTCAAACATAAACAAAAGCCAGAGCAGGGATCGCTCTCGCTGAGCGAGAGTTAAAAAAGAAGAAAATACAACAATAATAATAATAAATAATGATTGAAAGGTTATGAGTGAACAGTCCAGAACATCAAGAAACAGGGTATATTACGGGAACGGAAGGCTGAGAGGTGATATGGGGCGAGGCTTCAACGATCAGTACGGCGCCCAGCGCCATCATCCTCGCTCCCACCGTCTGGTCCTCGGGAGCGCCAACAGGTTGTAGTAGGAAGACAGGGTGGTACACCCTAGGTTGATCCGGTGAGCCTGGTCTCTAATCTGCGCGATACACCTCCCAGGGGAAGACTCGGTCATAGGCCCACCTGGCCGCCCCATCTCTTCAAAGAAATAGTCGCGCTCAAGGGCCTCGAGCCTCTGCTCCACCATCTCGCGGAATTCTTTCACCGCAGTGGCACGAGCCCGCTCCCGCCGCACAAGCTTCGATAGGAGGGCAGCAATATTCTGCCCTCGTCTCTTCGCGCCCCTGGTGTCATTAACAATGTCCTCCATATTGCCAGACGAAGGAAGGGGGAGCTCTCGCCATCCTATTCCTCACCCTCCTCATCATCGTCTTCATCATCTTCATTGGCCCCAGTTCGCGAGTCCGGATCCTCTGGGAAATAGCTTTTGTGGTTACAGCGAGAACTGAGTAAGAACTACGGTAATGTTTCGCTTACCTGCCGCATGACGAGAGCCACAGGTCGACGGCTCGCGAGAAGGCCCGGGCCCCCCCTCAGTCCCATAGAGTGGGTGGAGTGGCTTTCCGCGTCCCGGGCGAAAAGCCTCGCGCACAGTGATCCCGTCCTGGCCGAAAGCATTGGGGAAGTCGTTCTCTCTCGCGAGATGGCTGACCTCCTTTTGGGCTATGGAGGGGCTGGTAGACACCCCTCCTGCCAGTAGGGTGGGATTAGCCGCTTGGACGAGCAGGTTAGAAGTAATTATTTTACCCTCCCAGGTGGTGAGACCCGGGTCGGCAGAAGCTGAGGATGCGAGAAGTCAGCTTGACAGTAGGTATTGGCTGCGAGTAAAATGGTCAGAAAGTGGTAACAGAATAAAGCATACCCGCGGTTGTCGGAGAGGCAGCCGGAGGAGTGACCTCCGTGACCTGTGGTCTTTCCTCGGGAGGGTGAGGCGATGAGTCCGGAGGTGCCAGCGGTGACCCAGTATCGTCACCTCGACCCTCTTCCCGCAAAAGATATTGCGCTAGTTACCAACCCTTGCATATGCTCAGATCGTAGTTGACTCGCAATCTTGGGGATCAGCAAATCAAAGAGGCATACCTTCTATGCAGGGGAAGCACCATCCACTCGATCGGGAGTCGGGGTAGGCAAATCCCTATTTTCGCGGGAAAGGTCCCGCTGGACCACCTTCGCCTTCTTTTTCTTCTTCTCTTTCTTCTTCTTTAGCGGAGAAGGATTAGCAGCTGACGACTTTTTCGCCAGCCAAGGGGAAACCACAGCGTTGTTCGCCAGGGATCGCGCTTGGGCCGCGTTGATGCGGTCTTGGAGGTCTTGCGGGAGCGGCTAGTCAACACGTTTAGAACGCATGACGAGATCTCGCAAGAGCTCAGGCAGAGAGCGGCGTCTTATGAATAGTTTTATGGCCGTCTATCCACACATATATATATAGCCATGGTATGGCCCACCAAAAGATTCTCCTTTTTTGAAATGACATGTGCCAAGCGAATATTACTGGGTTCGACGTGTCTTTTCGAGCGCAGGGCTAGCTCAAAAAGAGCGGGGATTGTGTATAACCCCATATTCGCTGAGTGGCACCCAGAGGCATCAACGTTCGAGGTTGGACCTGCCTCGAGCTAACTCTGGCCTGAAGACTAGAAGAGCTCTCGCGCCGGAGGAGCTCCCGCTTAGGAGCAGGCGAGATCTCGCACGTGACCGGAAACTGGCGAGAAGGCATTGAGTGGTCTCAACGCCGCGCTGAGTGAGCTCCACTCACTCAATGCTGTGGTCAGCAGTAAGGGCGCTGAGTGAGCTCCACTCACCCAACGCCATGGTCAGCAGTGACAGCGTCAAGATTAGAGGAGCTCCCGCATGGAAACGGGCGAGAGTGTTCACTAGCTGTCAGTCAGGACCCGCTTTCGGCAGAGTCGGCGAGAAGGATTGCGTCTCGGGGAATGCGGGGGCTGGCTCAGCTTGAGACTTTCGACACTCCTTTTTGGCTCCCGCCAAATAAAGACGAGAGGGTTCTTAGCGTAGGGTTCTCGCCGAGTGGGGCCCATGATTCGTTGTAAAATTACTTAATCTCCCTCGGATAAAATTACCCATACACCCCCAGGGGCTGTGTTGGGTACATTGGAAAATGTGTACTAGATTTGGAGAAGCGACCACTTAGTCAATGATATGCATCAATTTGTATTTGATAGGAGTTTGAGTTTCTTTGTGCAGGTTTAAGTATTTGAAGGAAAATTTTCTAAGTACAAGTGTCGACACTTGTGAAGAAACTGTGTCGACACTCAGGAAACTTGTGTCGACACTCAGGCAAGCTGTGTCGACACACAGGCAAATGGTGTCGACACTCAGGGAAGTTGTGTCGACACCCAGAATTTGTGTCGACACTTATAAAGAAGTTGTGTCGACACTCAAAGCTTTGTCGACACCTAAAGAAGCAGTTGTGTCGACATCCAGAAATGTGTCGACATCTGAAGCAGGACTTGTGTCGACACTTAAAACTGAAGCTGTGTCGACACTCGGGAGATATGTCGACACCTGAAACAATTCTGTCGACAGACAGGACTTGTGTCAACACACAACCTCTCAAAAGGTTGTGTCGAGTTCAGAAGTAATTGTGTCGACACACAGAACTTTTGTCGACACACTCTCAACGCCATTTGACAAACACTCAACACCAACTGTCTGTAATAGAAATGTCGAGACAAGAAGCTGCTGTGTCGACACACAGGACTTGTGTCGACACATACAACATAAGAAGTGTCGAGAAGCATGAAGTATGACTTTGTCGACACTAGGAGTAATTGTGTTGACACCATGAAGACTTGTGTCGACACTTAGTCTATATGTGTCGACACATGTGAAGCAGTCTGCTGAGTGTTGTGTGCTGAGTTGAAAAGACATTGAAGAACCTGGTGACGTGACTGGTGACTTGATAGCTGTCATAACTAGCCGGTCTGACACCACTGTCAGAACTGTCAGAAGGTTGTTATGTACCGGATCTGCCGGTAACCATGAAGCAAGCTCTATATAAGAGACAGATCGGAAACGACAACAATATGAACAACAACGTGAGGCATCAATAAGAAGAATTCTGACAGATCAAGGGTTGTCTGCAAGAAAGATTCAGAGTCTATCTGAATTTAAGGAAGAAGCTGATTGAAGATCATCTTCATTAATAGAGAAGAACCAACTTATTTTGTTCTAATCAAGAAGCTTTGAAAAACTAAGTTAGGTTGGATCAGAAGGATCAGTAAATACAAGAACTGATCAAGAAGCCCACATCAACAGAGAAATCTAACTGGTGAAGTTTTCAGTTACTCTTTACTCACAAATTTTTGTAGGATCTTCTGTTAGATCTGAGATTGTAAGCCTAAAATTATAAAGGCTGAGGTAGGGTTGTGTGCCTGAGGTAGGACTTGTGGAAAGTTTGAGTTGTAAGCCTAATTATAAAGGCTGAGGTAGGGCTGAGGACTGAGGTAGGATTCTGGAGATGAATCTGAGGTAGGACTTGTGTTAAGTCTGAGGTGTAAGAACCATCTTTGGTTCTGAGTTTGTAATATCTGAGGATCTGAGCCAGTGGAAGGAAGTTAGGCTTAATCCAGTTATCTGCTGGATAGGCAAAGGGGGAAAGTGGATGTACCAATATCTTGGGGAATCACTATAAGTCTGGTGTTTACTGTGATGTGTTTATTTTCTTGTAGATTGATTAATCTGTGCTGAAAGTAGTCTTATAACTGTCTGTCTAAGAATTAAAAAGACACAAAAAGATTAGAACCTATTCACCCCCCCTCTAGGTGTTTAGGCTCTTGAAATAAAGTCTTTCAAGTGGTATCACAGGGTGGTTTGTCAAAATTTGACCTAACAGTCAGAGGATTTCTCCAAGGCAAATAATAAATAACATAAATGGGTTCAAGTGAAAATCAAAAGGAATTTGGATATATGAAATTGCCCATATGCAGGAAAGAATCTTTTGGCATTTGGAAAGAAAGGGTCAGGCTATTTATGGAAGCATCTGATCCAAGAATTTATATCACAATACAGGAAGGTCCCTTCATCCCTATGAAGGTTTCAGTTCTTGATGCAAACATTCAAACTCCAAAGAGTTATTCAGAGATGACTAAGGATGAAATCATCTTGGCTACATTAGATAAAAGAGCTCAGAATATAATTATATGTGTCATAGATGATGCAACATTCCAGAATCTTGTGCACTGTAAAACTTCCAAAGAAATGTGGGATACATTGATTGTTTATATGGAAGGCACAGAAGAAGTCAGAGAGGATTGAAAGTCTATGCTAAATCAGGAATATGAGAGCTTTAGGCAGAATAAAACTGACAGCATAGCTGAATGCTATAAAAAGTTTTTTAGAATAGTGAATGAACTGATGACATATGGAAGAGTCTTCAGTACTTATGAACTGAATGACAAGTTTCTTAGATCCCTAACAAAGGATTGAGACACTAAGATATGTGCCATCAGAGAAGTGGCCAAACTGGCTGACACACCTCCACCTACACTTTTTGGAAAACTGCTTTCATATGAAATGCAGCTTACTGCTAGGAAAGAGGAAGAGAAGGACAGCAGATCTGAACATAAAGAAAAGTCAATAGCCTTCAAGGCTGAGGGCTCAAGGAAGGGTAGAAGAAAATCTCCTTCTCCACCTTGAAGGAGTACTGAAGCAGAAGAAGGTGTTGCTGAAACAAGTACATCAGATAGTCATACATCTGATGAAGACTTTGCAGCCTTCACAAGAAAATTCCAAAGGTTCATGAAGAAAAAGAATTGGAGAACCAGGCCTTCATCTACATCCTATTCCAAGGATGAATACTACAGGAAGAAGAAAACACCTAAGGAGGTCAGGTATACTTCTAAACCTGGTAAACAATCAAATTCTAAGATTGTGTGTTATTGCTGCAACAGGTCTGGACATGTCATAACTAAGTGTCCTGACAAAAGAAAGGAGTCAAAGGACAAGAAGAAGCAGTTGGTCAAAGGCAAGAAGGAGAAGTCTCTAGTGGCTCAGAATGAGAAGAGTTGGACAGACTCTTCATCTTCAGAATCTGAAGAAGAAGAGGCAGAAAAATATGTTGGACTCTTCTCAACAGAAGAGGATTCTAGGGAACTAGAATTCCTACAGATGCTGGACTCCATAAATGGAGTGGAAGAATATTGCTGTAAAGGGTTGATGGCTCAATCTGAAGAAGATAAGTGCCAGGATCAGCCTGGACCAAGTAAGGTAAACAATTCTCCCCTAGTCTCAGATTACTTTACTGGATCAGAATCAGAAGCATCTTCTTCAAAAGAAGTGGATAGATCTGAGTCTGAGGGGGATGTTCACCACCTCATTAATGAGTATGGCGGGTTATTGCATGCTCTAAAGAAGAGCAAGTTTCTTTTTAAAGAGCAAGCCAAAAAGATTGAGTCTCTTAAGCTGGTTGCAGCAGTTTCAGCAAAACTGCTGGATCAAAAACTGAATGAGGTTGCCAAATTGAAAAACATTACAGTTATTCAGATGGGCATAATCTCATTCAAAGAGAATCATATACAAGAAACTGGAGGGAAAACTTCAGCAAGAGAGAGGGCTAGTGGCAAAATTCTCCAAGCCAAAATCAGTCTTACCTTTGATAGATAATTTTGTTTCACAAAAAGGAAAGACTGGTCTAGGCTTTAAGGGAAGAACTAGGGCTACCAATTCTCATAGAAAAGGTAAAGCCATAGTTCATCCTCTAGTTGTTAATCCCCCTATTTTCTTTAAGAAGGTAGTGGATCCTACTAACAGGTATGATCATGACATTACACATGGTCACTGTGAGCATGAAAATTTCATGAGCATGGGTGTTAATGCCAATAGACCAATCTATAGGCAGGCCCATCATATTCAAGAGGAGTTCTTGAAGAATGATGTTCCAACACCAACACTTAATAAGTCTACTGACAACAAAGTAAGAAGGCTTGTACCTAAGAATAGGTATAATAGGTTTGAGTGTTGGTGTTGTGGCAAGGTGGGCAACTTTGTCATGGATTGCTGGTTTAACTTAAGTGTTAAAACCAAAAGTAGGATTCCTGTTAGACCAGTCACAGGATTTCAAGCTAACAAGGACCTAGGACCCACTAGCATGTTGGGTTCTAAGGGTAAGTGTTTCTTTATTTGTTGTAGGTAAATCCAAGTGACCATACCCCTATATGGTACTTGGATAGTGGCTGTTCCAGACATATGACTGGAATAAGGAGAATATTTAGGGACTATGTGCCCATAAAGAATGGACAAAAAATTATCTTTGGTGGATCAGAAAATGGAATCATCAAAGGATTTGGTAACTTATCTTGTGATTCAATTACAATCACTAAAGTGGCTTATGTAAAGTGTTTAAAACATAACCTGATTAGCATAAGTCAACTTAGTGATCTAGGTTATGATATTTCTTTCCTCAAAGGGGAGTGCCTAGTAAAAAGGTAGGGTGATCAAGAGATTATTTTGACAGGCACTAGGAAGGGAAATGTGTATGGCCTTAACCTAGAGTGTGAGTCTAACAACTCACCTATTTGTTTTGTTGTAGGAGAGAAAGCTTCTTTATGTGTCAAATGGCACAAGAGGCTAGCACATTTGAAATATAAGTCAATTGGACTGCTATTCAGCATGGGATTAGTGAGGAATGGTCCTCAAGTTCAGTGCATAAAAGAGGGTGTGTTCCCAGCTTGCCAAAAAGGCAAGCAAATTAACTAAGTCCTCTTTTCAGTCACTTGACATCAAAGATTCAAAGAGATGTTTGTATCTCATGCATATGGATTTGTTTGGTCATATGCCAGTCCATAGTCTTGGTAGGAAAGCATAAAAACTTATTGTTGTGGATGACTATTCTAGATTTACATGGGTTTTCTTCTTGAGGTAGAAATCTGAAACCCCAACTATTTTTCAGACTTTTGTCAGACAAATACAGAATGAATACAACAGCTCAGTGGTCAAAATCAAGAGTGACTATGGAACTTAATTTTAGTCTGAATGTATGACAAAATTCTGTAATGAACTTGGGATTCATCAGGAATTATCTTCACCTAGAACTCCTCAGCAAAATGGTGTTGCTAAAAGAAAGAATAGGACTCTAATTGAAGCTAGTAATACTCTATTGAATGACACTACTCACTCTTAATACTTCTGGGCTGAGGTAGTAAATACTTCTTGTCATGTGCTCAATAGGGCCTCCATCAACAAGAAATACAAGATGACTCCCTACCAGATTTTGTAAGGAAAAAAACCAAACATATCTTATTTCAGAATCTTTGGTAGTAAGTGTTTTGTACTAGTCAATGGTAAACACTACCAAACTAAGTTTGCTTCCAAATCCCTAGAAGGGATATTTGTTGGGTACAATAATCATAGTAGAGCATACAGGATCTACAACTTGACTACTCAAGTTGTAGAAGAATCTGTGCATGTTGTATTTGATGAGTCAATGTTTATTAACAGTGAATTGTCTAGTTCTTCAGTTAGTTCTACAGGTCTAACAGATAAGCTGGACAAGCTGACCATCAATAAAGATGTTCCTGCTAAACTGGATGAGGATAAAGATGCCAGCTATCTAGGGGGAGATCAAGTCCCTCTGGGTGAAGAAGAAAATGTGGAGCATCAAGATGAGGAAACTGGAGATAGCCATAATGCTGACAGAATTCCTCCAGCAAGGAGACACCTGAAGGATCATACAGCCCACAAGATCATTGGTGATGCAAGTCAGGGTGTTCTAACAAGGAGCAGGAGCATGAACACAGTTCTATGTTCTAGCTTCCTGTCTCAGATAGAACTAGGGAAGATATAAGAGGCCATGCAAGACACCAACTGGATTGATGCAATGCAAGAAGAGCTCAGTCAGTTCAAAAGGTGTAAGGTCTGGGAACTGGTGCTAAAACCTAAGGATCACAATATAATAGGAACTAAGTAGATCTACAGGAACAAGCTTGATGAGAATGACCTTATAGTCAAGAACAAGGCTAGACTAGTAGCAAAAGGCTACAAGCAAGAGAAAGGTATTGATTTTGATCAAACCTTTTCTCCAGTGGCAAGGCTGGAGGCAATAAGGCTGTTCTTAGCCTATGCTGCCTATCAAGGGTTCAAAGTATATCAAATGGATGTGAAATCAGTATTTCTGAATGGTGATTTAAAAGAAGAAGTCTATGTAGAACAACCCTCAGGTTTTGTAGACTCTCACTTTCCTGATTATGTATATAGGCTTAGGAAAGCTCTATATGGTTTGAAACAAGCTCCAAGGGCTTGGTATGAAACCTTGTCTTCCTTCCTCATTGAGAATAAATTCTCTAGAGGAAAGATAGACAAAATTCTATTCTATAGGGAATCAAAAGGCAAGATAATACTAGTCTAGATATATGTGGATGACATTATCTTTGGTTCTACTGAAAACAGCTTTTGTAGGAAGTTTGCAAAACTTATACAAGGGAAGTTTGAGATGAGCAGTATGGGTGAGCTGAAGTTCTTCTTGGGACTTCAAGTTAGACAGACTGAGAATGGGTTGTCCATATCCCAGTCAAAGTTCACCAAGGAGTTGATTAAGAAGTATGGTTTGGACTCAGCTTCTACTATGAAAACTCCAATGGGATTAAGTATGCCTATATGCAAAGATGAAGTAGGAAAACCTGTTGATAAGTCTTTGTATAGAGGGATAATTGGCTCCCTACTATACTTGATTGCTAGTAGACCTGACATCATGTATGCAACATGTGTCTGTGCTATGTATAAAGCATGCCCTAAGGAATCTCATTATACTGCAGTTAAAATAATTTTGAGATATATTAAGGGCACACCTAATCTAGGCCTTTGGTATCCTAAGAATAGAGATTTTCTATTAACAGGTTTCTCAGATGCAGATTTTGCTGGATGCAAAGAAGACAGAAAAAGTACCACAAGAACCTGTCAATTCCTTGGTGGGAGGCTGGTGTCATGGAGCAGCAAGAAGCAAACCAGTGTAGCTATATCAACAGCTGAATCATAGTATATAGCTGCAGGTAGCTGCTGTGCCCAATTGATGTGGATAAAGAATCAACTAGAAGATTATGACATCCAGGTAAGTAGAATACCACTATTTTGTGATTCTACAAGTGTTATTTCTATTGCTAAGAATCATGTATCACACAGTAGGACCATGCATATAGATATTAAGTTTCATTTTATCAGAAAACATATAGAGAAGGAAAATATTAATCTAGAGTTTGTAAAAAATGATAACCAAATAGCTGATATTTTTACAAAACCACTGGATGAAACTAAATTCAATAATTTCAAAATTGAATTAGGTATGTTGAACTTAGACTAGGTTAACACAAGTTTCCATTAGTAGTATATGTAAGCACCAAATTTCTGTTGAAATTTGGCTAAGTACAAAGTTTGTGTCGACACAAGCAAGTTGTATCGATACACTCAGTGTGTTGTGTCAACACAAAACAAGGATATGTCTACACAGAAATAGTATCTGTGTCGACAAAAGAATATGTGTCGACACAAAAAAAAATCTCGACACAACTCTGTCGAGACTATATGTCGAGAGGATATTTGTGTCAACACAAAAAGTTGGTGTCGACACAACTCTGTCAAGACAAAAGTGGTCAGTGTCGACACAGACGCAAGTATGTTGACACAGACTCAAGTATATCGACACATAGTTGTGTCGAATTAAAATACGTTTTGTCAACTTAGACATTAGTATGTCGACACATAGTTATGTCGACCTAACTTAAGTTCTGTCAAGACCTAGGTCATTTTTGTCGACAAAAAAACTGATTTGTCGACTTAGGCCCGACTTTTGATCTCCCTTGACTCCGGTACTATAAATAGGTGAAGCCAAAATTTGGTCGACTACGCTATAAAATTTTTTGACTCTACACCTTTTGTCGACATAGACCTTCTCTTCTCTTCTTCTCTAGCACGTACGTCAATGAAACCAAACCAAGAAGATAAGATTAACGAAGGTTATGAACTGGTTCGCGAAGGATTCACGACTGCTTCTGATGAAATTGAGGGAGTCATTGCCCTAATTTCTGAAAATGGATTAGAATTTTTGGTCTCTGAACCGAACAAAATATGGAAAAAGGAAGTCATGGAGTTCTAATCAACCGCTATCGTGGACACAGAAGGAAAGAAAATCAAGGCATCTATTCAAGATACCCGGGGTGAAGCTCACATTGAAATCCATAAGGAAAGCACTAAGTCTACCATTGATCAAGGATACAGACGAAATAACTCCTTCCCAGTTAATTGAAGCTTTATGCTGGTGTGGACTGAGTCCCAGTATTATTAAGATTGGATCATCTATTAATAGAAAATGGATGAATTCCCAAGGAAAATTTCTTTCAGAAGTTGTGGGTAAACTGATTATCTGCAAGACTGGTGGACATGATAGGATTTCTGCCCACATGTTCAATCTTATGGTGAGGGTTATATTCAAAATATAAACTAACTGAGCAATAGTAGTGTTTGATAAAATACAAGAAGGATTTAAGAAACCTAACTTGGGAAGGATCCTCAGTTTATGCTTAACATCAGTAATTCCAAATGTTCTGAAACAAGCAAATGGCTCTAAAATAAATCACATGAGGAAAATAGAAGTGAGGATACTATCAAGATGGGACAGAGTTCTGACCAAGGAAGTCCCTGCTCCCAAGGAGCAAAATAAGAAAGACAAGAAGAAAAAGAAGGTGTTTGTACAGGCTGACTCCTCAAGTGATTCTGAAGAGTAAGTGGTCTTTAGTTTTGATGAAGACCAGCACCAACAGGATGCTCATAATCAAGTAAAGGACAGTGAGCCCCAGGAGCAACAAGTCGACTCCACTCAAGGGGGAGAACACTTTGAACAAGGAACTGAGCTGCCTGCCCAAGGGAGAGATATTGATGATGCCGTCCTAGACAGTGATTTAGCTGCAGATACAATCATGAAGGTAGTATCTGAAATAAACACTGCAGTTGAAGAAACTGATAAGACAGATGCTCAAAATGAGCTAGTAAGTATCTTCTTCACAGTCTAGTGATATATGATAGTATTCTTCTCAATAATTGTTCAGGGGGGAAACTTTTGTGTAAAAATAAAGTCTTTTAAGTCATTATACCAAAACTAATCTTATTCCTTCTTTACAGATTTAGAAGGAATTTACAATGGAAGAATTGTTTCCTGATCTTCCTCCAGATAGAACTGAGGGGGAAAAATTGAGAAAGGAAAAGATATTCCAAGGACTGAGGGGGAGTTATCAAAGGATACTGAGAAGGATACCCCAACTGAAAAGAATACTGTTAATATTCATAGTATAACTAAATCTTCTGAAGATGAAGAAGCCACATTGGCTAAGAAAATGAAGCTAACTATTTTAAAGAAAAAGATTTCTGGATACAAGAAGGCTTTGCAAGTGGGAACAGCACCATCTACATCAAGTGTGGACTTCAATTCTTTACTGGTCCAGATGCAAATAAAACTGGATAATCAAAGACAGTCTATAGAGCAATATGTGGATGAAACTCATAAGGAGTTACAGTTTCAATTGTCCCAGGACATCAAATCCATTAGATTTGAAGTGAATCAAAATAAGAAGGAGATAACAGATTGCTTCCATAAAGGTGGTAATGTTGTGGTGTTCCTGGCCAAGCAACAGCAAGATATCCAAGCTAAAGTGGATGAAATTGAAGTGAAACAAGGATATGTACTGGAGAATCAGTTAAGGATGAATGAAAATCTCAAGGATTCACATCATGAAATATTGACAAAGCTCACTGATTCTAGCACTACTTTGAAGGCTGAAATCTCCAAGCAAATACAAGAAGATATATCTGCTGTCAAAGTCACATTTCAATAATCTTAGGAGAAAATTAAAACTTTCCTGACAAAATTCAGAGCTTATTTTAAAGAGAGAACTGAATATATAGCTTATCAAATCAGATTCCAGAAAGAAGACTTAAGAGATCATGTTGCAAGAGAAGTCATAAAGGGGGAGAGATTATTAGTCAAAGCCAGCTCTGACCATTCTAAATGGACTACCAATAGCATCAGAGCTACTCTTGGATATCCTTGTCTTTGTGATGATGCTAATGTAGCTGAGTCTGAGATATAACCTGAATATTTTGAAGGAGATCAGCCTGAAGTTGCTCAGGTGATCTACCCCCCAGCTGATTTTGAGATGGTTCAAGAAGAAGTGCTGAAAATGTATAGTCCTCCACCAGAGGCACAAAATGTAATTCTGGAATAGGTTGAAATGTCAGAAGCTGCATTAGAAGCTCAGAAAGAAGCTCAACTTTCCAAGAAGAGATTCAGAGAGCAGGCTGAGCTGAAGCCATATTTTGAGCAGTGGAGACAAACTTCTAGAAACATCATACTTACTGCCTGGAAAGCTGTAAAGGATAAAACCCATGACATGGGTAAGTGGTATTCTGAACAAGAGTTGAAAAAATATCAAGCATGACAAGAAGCAATTCTTCAACATATAAGAAGTGCTAAGGCTTGAAAGCTACCTGTTAATGCTCAAGAGCCAAGCAAGTACTTCCCCATACCTTTCCACTATTTTGAAAGACAGAAGATCAAGGCTGAAGAATTAAAGAAGAAAGCTCAAAAAGTGAAAAAGCCAGCTAAGGTTGCTGAACCTTCTGTGCAAGCTAAAATCAAGTCTGGCAAAGGAATAGATATTAAGGAGCCTAGTCAGTAATAGGATTGCTAGGTTTATGTAATATAACAATGTACTAATTTGTTTCTTTTGTTCTATAAGAAATTCATGTAAACCAAAGTTTTTCTGATTAATGAAATCTGTTTCAGTATTAAGTGTTTGTTGTTTACAATGATTATGTGATAACCTGCTCTGAAATGTTTTTACTTCTATTATAATTTTTTTTTATCTTAAGAGATGTATATCTTTGACTAAGGGTTATGACTTCTCCAAATAGGGGGAGATTGTTGGGTACATTGGAAAATGTGTACTAGATTTGGAGAAACCACAACTTAGTCAATGATATGCATCAATTTGTATTTGATAGGACTTTGAGTTTCTTTGTGCAGGTTTAAGTATTTGAAGGAAAATTTTCTAAGTACAAGTGTCGACACTTGTGAAGAAACTGTGTCGACACTCAGGAAACTTGTGTCGACACTCAGGCAAGCTGTCTCGACACACAGGCAAATTGTGTCGACACTCAGGGAAGTTGTGTCGACACCCAGAATTTGTGTCGACACTTATAAAGAAGCTGTGTCGACACTCAAAGCTTTGTCGACACCTAAAGAAGAAGTTGTGTCAACATCCAGAAATGTGTCGACATCTGAAGCAAAACTTGTGTCGATACTTAAAACTGAAGCTATGTCGACATTCAGGAGATATGTCGACACCTGAAGCAATTGTGTCGACACACATGACATGTGTCGACACACTAACTCTAAAAAGGCTGTGTCGAGTTTAGAAGTAATTGTGTCGACACACAGGACTTGTGTCGACACACACTCAACGCCATTTGACAAACACTTAACACCAACTGTCTGCAACATAAATGTCGACACAAGAAGCTGTTGTGTCGACACACAGGACTTGTGTCAACACATACAACATAAGCAGTGTCGAGAAGCAGAAGTATGACTGTGTCGACACTTGGAGTAATTGTGTAGAAACCATGAAGACTTGTGTCGACACTTAGTCTCTATGTGTCGACACATGTGAAGCAGTCTGCTGAGTGTTGTGTGCTGAGTTGAAAAGACATTGAAGAACCTGGTGACGTGACTAGTGACTTAATAGTTGTCATAACTAGCCGGTCTGACACCACTGTCAGAACTGTCAGAAGTTTGTTATGAACCGGATCAGCCGGTAACCATGAAGCAAGCTCTATATAAGAGATTGATCGGAAATGACAATAATATGAACAACAATGCGAGGTATCAATAAGAAGAATTCTGACAGATCAAGGGCTGTCTGCAAGAAAGATTCTGAGTTTTATCTGAATTTAAGGAAGAAGCTGATTGAAGATCATCTTCATCAACAGAGTAGATCCAACTTATTTTGTTCTAATCAAGAAGCTTTGAAAAGCTAAGTTAGGTTGGATTAGAAGGATCAGTTTATACAAGAACTGATCAAGAAGACAACATCAACAGAGAAATCTAGCTGGTGAAATTTTCAGTTACTCTTTACTCACAAATTCTTGTAGGATCTTCTGTTAGATCTGAGATTGTAAGCCTAAAATTATAAAGACTGTGGTAGGGTTGTGTGCCTGAGTTAGAACTTGTGGAAAGTCTGAGTTGTAATCCTAATTATAAAGGTTGAGGCCTGAGGTAGGATTCTGGAGAAGAATCTGAGGTAGGACTTGTGTTAAGTCTAAGGTGTAAGAACCATCTTTGGTTCTGAGTTTGAATCTTAGGATCTAAGGATCTAAGCCATTGGAAGGAAGTTAGGATGAATCTAGTTATCTGCTGGATAGGCGAAGGGGGAAAGTGGATGTACTCATATCTTGGGGAACCACTATAAGTCTGGTGTTTACTGTGATGTGTTTATTTTCTATAGATTGATTAATTTGTGCTGAAAGTAGTCTTATAACTGTTTGCCAAAGAATTAGAACCTATTCATCCCCCCCTCTAGGTGTTTAGGCTCTTGAAATAAAGTCTTTCAGGCTGCATTTAGTACTTTACAAACAGCGTGATTTGGCTATTGGCAGACTAGCCAGGGGTATTTCAATAATTTCAAGTCAGCAAAAGACTATAAATAGACCCACAAGGTCTCCTTAGAAAGCATACTCTCATTATTATCCAAATTTCTAGTGCTTTCTGAGGAGCTCTTAGCCAGCTTCTGAATTTAGAGGGAAAGCTCTCAGAGATCTTTCGAGTGTGTGGTGGGACCTCCCTGCTGAGGCTTTTTGTCAGTCTTAGGTACTTAGCAACCAGTCGAGGGTCGGGACTCAAGAGAAGTAGGTGTTGGCTGCACCCTATTTTGAACTCCCGTTGAGTTCAATTTTGGCTTCAACATCCATGATAATATATGCAGGCACCAGTTTCATT
Organism: Platanthera zijinensis; assembly: GCA_039513925.1. Taxonomy (NCBI): domain Eukaryota; kingdom Viridiplantae; phylum Streptophyta; class Magnoliopsida; order Asparagales; family Orchidaceae; genus Platanthera; species Platanthera zijinensis. Next base: position 170,595,276 of record CM077082.1, on the reverse strand, counting down.
TTATGAGTGCCTTGGTTAATCAGAAATCAGTGAATTGGGCTGAAGTTTTGTTTGAGTTGCTCAAGAAGAAAGCAAACAAGAGAGAGGTCTCTCTTTGAAGAATTATAAGGATTTTTCTCACTGAAAAATGCCATGAGTTGTTGACATCCCCAACAACATTCATCAATGCTTCCAAGAGGCTAACCCCAGCTCTCTTTGGAAAGTGGGAGAGGAAATCTCAAAGCCCTCCAGGGCTCCCTCCACCGACAAGGTTTCTGAGGACACAAGGACTACTCCAGTCACTCATCACCCTAGAGAAGATAAGCCAGAGTTTCCTCCTTCCCCAGCTAGACCAACTTCCCCTTTGCTACATCAACAAACACCACCTCAAAGCCCTTCTCCAGGAACTCCTAATCCTTTGTCTCCTCTACCACATTATCTAGATGAGATCCCCTCCATCAACATCTCAATCCAAACATCACAAACTTTTGATCTTCATTTCTCTTCACCAACTCATTTACTTTCTCATGAACCCTCACCTCATGTTTCCCCCCATCCAGCACAAGTGTTTATCCCTAAATTCACCACTCAATCTACCATCTCCGACATCTGCACAGCTTGTGGTCATTCCACTTCCTCTCTTCCACCTACATCATCCACTCCATCTGCTCTCATTGCCCACCTCTCCCCTACCATCAAAGCCATTATAGAGGATGCCATTGCCCCTCTACTAGCTTCTCTTAATTCCTTTGTTGCCTCTTTTTTTGGCCCTTCTACATCTAGGGGCCTGGCAGCAGAAAATAATGCTACCAGGCAGGGGAAATGTCCAATGAAGAAGTCCCTACTCCTCCAGCAGTTGCAACAGTAGAGGCAGATACAGTTTTGGCAGAGGCATACACAGGTTTGATAGTTGTAGATACAGAGATTGTAGTTACAATTTTGGCAGATATAGAGAATGTAGATATTGATATTCTTGATTCAGAAGTTATTGCATTTTTGGAAGATGACCTAGAAATCCCTGAAGAACCCTTGGACATTCTTTATGGATATTGTTTCATCTCTCCATCTTTTGTATAGAGATTGTTCTCCCCCTGCTGCTTTTCAATTTTGTTCAGATATAGTATGTTATACTGCTCCTGTGAGCAAAGATCTTCTACTTCAGCTTCTTCAGAGTTTTGGTGTGCCAGTGCCTGAGCTCTTAGAAGCCCCTGAGCCTGAGCCTTTTGTAGCTCCTTCTGCCGTTCCAGTGCCTGAGCTGATCAGTATGCCAGAGGTTGAGAGTCCAGTGCCCAAGGCTTTCTCTCCTCCAACCTATGCTTGTTCTACTTCTCCAATCCTAGACTTGGATGAAATTATGGTTGCTGATGCAGCTGAAGAACTTTCAGTTATCAAAGAGATTGATGATTTGTATGATAATCCACCAGGCTCATCTGATAATGATTCAGATTCAGATTCTTACTCAGATCCAGATGTCAGCAAGAAAAAGAAAGTGATCAAGAAAAGAAAATCTCTAGTGAAGGAAGTGCCTAAGTCTAATCCTCAAGATGACATTCCTTTCTTCATCAGGCATAATATTACTCTCACATCAATTACTCCTCACTGGATGAGATTTTCCAAGAATGAGATGAAGGCTCAGAAGAAAAGGAGAAAGACTGGCTCCTCTCTTGTCAAAGTTTTCAGGAAGGATCCACCTCCTCTTCCTCCTTCAGCAGGTGCTAGTGGAAATGTTGCTTCTAGGGTTGCTACCTCCTCCCATCAGCAGACTTCTTATTCTCCTCACTCTCACAGCAGACCATCCAGGTCTTATTCAAGGGGATATTAAAGAAGGAGAGGTACACAGAATGATCAGGCTGATAGAGAAGATATTTCAGATTCTAGGAGGAGATTCAGAATTCCTGAAAAATTTAGTAAAGTCAGACCTCCTCCAAACCTTCATGACAGTCATTCTCAATACATATCAATAGAAACAAAATTCCAAGAACAATCAATCAAGCGCTGGAAGTTTCAGAAGACCTCTCATAACTCTAAAGAAGAATCATCTCAGTATGAACCTGAGCTTGATCCTAACTTCAGAATGGCTAGGTTTCATGAGTTGATTGGTCTCTCCCAAATAAACAAAGCTAAAAAAATAAGGAACTGATCCTTCTCAATTCTCGACTATGTCTAAGTATAGGGAGAAAGAGCTAGAACAATTTGATATTGATAAGAATATTTTTGATGTTAATGATTATATGCAGGTACATCCTGTTGCAGTTGTTCCCAGAGTAGCTATAATTAAATTTCTTGGTGAAGCAGACTTGAAAGTGACAAGACAGCAAGCATTAGATCCAAAAATAAGAATTGTATTTACTAAGCCAGCTTCAGACAAGTCTTAGTAACTATTTTCTTTTTGTGTCTATATTTATCATTGTAAATATCTGTTGAACTTTTCTTATATTTCATGACAGATATATTTGTTTAGTTTTCCTGTTGTTTTCTTTTATTATTGTTTAGTGACCTCACCCAAATAGGGGGAGATTGTTGGATCCCTTGTTTGGATTTGGGCTAGGTTCACTAATCTAGGCTAAGTCAGACCCACATTGTATAGCCAGGGTCTAGTCTAGTGTCTTAGGTGTCAGCCAGGTCATCAACTCAGTGAGACAAGACCAAGACATCAGAGACTTAGAAGACAGCTGAGAGTGAATAAGGCAGAAATTTTTCTAAGTAAAAAGTCATTCGACGATCTCTGAAGAGAGCTCGACGATCTTCGTTCTGCGCTCGACGATCTCAGAGTTAAATCTCTAAATGCTGAGATCGACGATTGCTGAACTCAGGTCGACGATCTCTGATCTACTTTCAGGATTGAGATCGACGTTCAACCATCTTAGTTCGACGATCGTGAAGCCCAGTTTGGAAAGTAGATTTTCAAGTCAATGATCACAGGGCTCAGATCGACGATAGAGGATGTTTAAGCTCGACGATCTCAGGACCAGATCAACGTTTTCTTCAAGATCAACATTTTATTCCCTACAGTTATTGTTTTCCTTATTGACTATTTATTCTTTTGCTTATATGACTCTGAGTGATTAATACATATATTCTCTGAATATAGCAGTTCCTTGGCAAGCATTAATTGCTGGTTTTCACAGAGTTATTATACTGCTTTTCTCGGGGCAGTTAAGGAAATGAATTAATTCTCTTATAGCTGTTGCACAAGTTCCTGTGATTTCGACAGTCAATCAATGTGGACAATTTCAAATTAAGTATGGAATTTTTCAAAGGAAATGGACTCAGAGAAAAAAAGACCCAGAGAATTGTTATTCAGTAGCTCTTGATGCAGTCGACAGACTTTTGAAAAGAAATTTCAAGGCTGCAAGAAAAAGAAGAAGAATGGCTCTCAAATAAGAGTTCAGTAAGGAAGCTTATGGAGACAATCCTCATTCAGTCTCAGCTTTCTGTATTTCAAGTCCTACACCCTGTACAAGGCTCTGATCTCCTGAACAATTCAAATCACATGACAAGCCTTGATTCCATCAGGATCACTCTCAAGTATTCTCTCATTTGCTTGAGAAAAGAGAAGACAACTCAACTTTTTTCCTTCCCCCTCTGTGTAAAGGGTTTTTACTCTCTTCAAAAGTAATTCCTGGTTGTGAGGTCACCTGATCAAAAGACTTCAAGTTGGTTTTTCGGCACCTGATCAAAAGCGAGAAGGGTTGCAATATATCCCTTGAAAAAGATATTATTTGGTGGCAGTCACTTGATCAAAAACCTTAGAGTGATTCCTAACAGGGTTACAGAAGAGTGGAAGTACCCAGGTTTGGGGAACCACTATAATTTCTTGTGTCGTCTGGTTGCACCTTTTCTTATTGCTCTTGCTAATTCCTGTGATATTTAGAATAGTTCTCTAGTTTCCCTTCTGCTTAATATTTATTGGTATCACCTATTTTTGTACTATGATAGAATAGATTAAAACAACCTAAAGTTTTTAAACACTCTATTTACCCCCCCCTCTAGAGTAGATCTGAATAACTCCCTCCTTTCATATAGCCCTTTTGGGATACAGGTTTGTCGCTCTCTTTCCTTTCCACCGCGAGTCCAAGGAAGTGGTGGAGCTCACCATAGTACTTCATCTCGAATCGAACAGCTAGCTCTACTCTGAGCCTAGCCACCTCCTCCTTAGAGTTTCTCATGACGATCATGTCATCCTTGTACAACAACACTGAGACATGAAGCTCCCCCTCTTCTTGTTAAACAAGCTCGAATCATAATTAGTGGCAAAATAATCGCAGAATTTGAGGTATTCTGCGATCTTCACATACCATGCCCGCGAAGCATAGTTCAAGCCATAAAGGGCCTTTTGGAGCTTGCAGACGTATCCTGGATGATCTTTAGACATGTACCCTCGTGGCTTAACCATGAAGATGTCTTTATCAGTTTTCCCCATAAAGAAAAGCATTCTTTACATCCAACTGCCACATCTTCCAACCTTGGCAAGCTTCCAAGGCTATCACCACCCGTACCGAAGTCATTTTTTTCCACAGGACTAAACGTCTCTTCGAATTCTTCTCCGTACTATTGAGAAAAACCTCGATCTACAAAGTGATCCTTATACCGCTCGATGCTCCCATCGACCATCTTTTTCAGCTTGTACACCCACTTGCATGTCATTGGAGTATCGCCCTCGACCTTGGGAATAAGATCACATGTCTCATTTTTCCTGAGAGCAGCCATCTCCTTATCCATGGCATTATCCCACCGCTTGACTCCAGTAGCCTCTTCAAAATTATAAGTCTCTCGCTTGTACAGAGGGTCTGCGAAGATACAAGAGACCAAGCTCATCGTGTTTCCTTCTCTATAACGAGTCGGTTGTTTGATGGTCCTCTTCGATCTCCGAAGAGTCTGAGTCTTGCTAACCACCTCCGCTGCTTCTTCTGAATCTGCTCCATTTTCGAGCACAATATCGCTCCCCCTACTTCCTATTCCTAAAGCCTCTTCCCCCGAGATAGAAACACCTGGAGCTCCTGATGACACATGCAGATCCACCAGAAGATCTGAAAGAGAAGGGATAGATACTACTCTAGAGGGGGTGAATAGAGAAATCAAAAATTGCACTTAGCAAAGTTGACTTTCTACCCAACTCCCTTAGAGTTAAATGCGGAATGAAAGTTATAGATATTTAAGATTAAACCTGAGAGCCTAACAAAAGTGTTGTGCACAAACTACAGCTAACTGTAATTACAGTTTAGCTTTGGATCCTATCCAGCAACTAGCAAACCTAGTTAATATCTAATCACAGCCACAATGCAAGTAATTAAACAAGGCAATCCAGACGACACAAGGAATTTATAGTGGTTCCCCAAACAACTTGGGTACGTCCACTCTTCTACCAACAAGGTAGGAATCCACTCAGGTTTTTGATCAGGTGCCCTGCCACCAACAAGATCTGCTTCAGGTAGATCAAGAGACCCTTTAGACTTTTGATCAGGTGTCTAAAAACCAAACACAGGTTTTTGATCAGGTGCCCTGCCACCAAGGGATACTTTTGAAGGGAGTAATAACCCTATACAGGAGGGGGAAAGAGGTTAAAGTGTCTTCTCTATTTTACAATAGATTAGAGAAGCACAATAACTTGCACTGAGCTAGACAGCTCTAAAAGAATCAAGGCTCCCCCTGGCTCAAAGAATGTCCAGGTGAAGTCTTGCTTCAGTGCAGAAACACTTCAGTAAATACTGAAGGAAGAACTACAAGAAGATATAAAATAAGAAATGAAAATCTTCTAGCAGCTATCTTTTCTTCTTCTTCTTCAAAAGATCTCTGAGTTAGAACTTCCTGGAACAGGAGAACTCAGGTTGAAGAAGAGCAGAAGAGCTAACACTTCTCAGATGAGTGAAGATTGCTGAGAGCAGTTAGACTTATTCTCGCTGTAAGCTTGCTGAATAAATCTCTTATCTCTATGAACTAGTTGATTTCTTCTTCAAAGAAGTCTTTATATATCAGCAGCAGCAACGGCTCTAATTGAGTTTGAATCTTGTCATTTTCTGAACTCTGCAAGCTGGGCTGCAAAAAGCATAAAGCAAAAACAAACTACAGCAGGCAGATATCCTATAAAAGGATAAAGCTTTCTAAGAAGCTGCAAATACTTCTGATGAAATAATATAAGATAAAGTCACATCAGAAAGAACTCTTTACGGCCAAGGAAGATTTTTTGAGTCTAACGGCTATAAAGGACAGCCTGGCAGATAAAGCAGATTGCATATCTCAGCTATAAGACAAACAACTTTGTTAGAAAAGATTAGCTCATGCATATAGAATAGAATGGATATTGCATGGAAATAATGTTACAAAATATTCAGATAATCTTTTATAAACTATGCCAAAATAGATATTAATTTAGTCACATCACAGAAGACGACAAACTAAATAAGAGCATACAACAAAACGTCGAACGACCTTCGGAGATCGTCGAACGGTGCACGGAGATCGTCGATCTATCAGACAGATAGTCGAACGATCCAGATAGTCGAACTATCAAAGAAGATAGTCGAACTACCTCGGCAGAGAGTCGACCTATCAGAACAGATAGTCGAGCTATCAGATAGTCGATCTATCCGGACAGATAGTCGAACTACCAAACAAACACAGATAGTCGACCTATCAAGCAGATAGTCGACCTATCCCAGAAAACAGATAGTCGACCTATCAACAGATCGTCGAACTATCAAAACAAAACAGATAGTCGATCTATCAACAGATAGTCGAACTATCAGATAGTTGAACTATCCAAGCAGATAGTCGAACTATCAAGGCAACACAGATAGTCGACCTATCAACAGATAGTCGAACTATCAAAGCAAAACAGATAGTCGATCTATCAACAGATAGTCGAGCTATCAGATAGTTGAACTATCAGGACAGATAGTCGAACTATCAAAGACAAGCAGATAGTCGACCTATCAACAGATAGTCGAACTATCAAGACAAACAGATAGTCGACCTATCAACAGATAGTCGAGCTATCAACGCAGACATAACGTCGACCAACTGATAGACGATCGTCGATCAGCCGATAGACGATAGTCGAGCGACGTTCGACTATAGTCGAACGAAAAACTACTTAACCAAATATTCATCTGGAAAAGCAATTCTACACAACTAGAGAATCTAACCTATCAACTAACCTTTGACCATAGATAAATCTTGGGTCAAGAGATAGAAAGAGAGGACTGAACTCAAATCAAAACCTAGGGTTCCAACAATCTCCCCCTATTTGAGTTAAGTCTCTCAACAAATAAAACAAACAGCACTACTTACAGAAAGTAAATAAAATGCATAAAGGGAAATAACACAGCAGATATCATTAATCAATTAGATAAAATTTAACTGTCAACCAATGACTAATTTAAGGTGCTTTAGAGTTAGATTCAGGATTAGAAGAACTAGAAACAAAAGTAATTTTCCTTGTAGGATCTAGAGCTTCTTTCTTTGATTGCTTCAAATCTTGTTCTCCAATAATTTTTAATTCAGTTGTTCTTGGGACCACTGCCTCTGGATGCTTTTCCATATATTTAGAAGGATCAAACATCTCAGGTCTAACCTGGAACTTTTCGAGCTCCTTCTTTCTGAATTTAGACATAGTAGTCAATCCGGCAGTGTCCTTTCCTTCTTCTTTAGCTTTCCTGATTTGTGCTGCTCCAACCAATTCGAGAAAACGAGCCATCCTAAAGTTAGGATCAAGCTCAGGACTTTCATAAACAGTCTCAGAAGGAGTATCATCTGGTTCTTTATCTTGATTAACTAGATAAGACAGGGGAGCAGACTTAGCAAAGTTCTTGCTAGAATTTTTAAACAAAATAAATTACTTACCTTTTGGAACAACTTTCTCAGAATGCACTGGCTTTGGAGATGGAACCTTTTTCTTTGGAGAAGGAGGAGGGGAAAAGGTTGGTCTTTGATAAACTACCTCCTTAACTTGTTCCTTAACTGTATCAGTTCTTTGATGGCCAGATTGGCTTTTACCTTGAAAACTTTGAGAACTTTTCCTTTGAGCAGGCTGGGATGGATTTGATCTTTCAGATTGAGAGGCAGATTTAGAAGATAGATTTCCTGAGGCTCCTGCACCGGGAGGTGGAGGAGGAGGACCTCTAGGATTCCATCTAGGAGCAGGAGGGTCATACCTCTTAGTCTTTTTCCTTTGCTTTTGTTGATTTTTAGAAAACCACATCCAATGCTGGAATTCTTTAGACTTGGGATCAATCCCTTTCAGAATATAATATGGAGTGTCATTGTCTGGATTTGCTGGAGGAGGAGCCACAGCCTTTCTTTTCTTTTTCGCAATCCTTTTTCTCTTAGACTCAGCAGATTCATCAGAGTCAATTTCTTCTTCAGAATTTGAAGAGATAGGCAAATCATAGGGATCAATAGCCTCTTTTAAAGCTTTTTCTTTTTCCTTAGCAGCTTTTTCCATTTCTTCTTTCATGGCATCTTGTGCCAGGAGAGTATCCAAGTCCAATCCAGGGGAATCATCCCATACAGTAGATTTTTCAACTTGACTTTCAGGATCCATTTCTTGATGCTCAGGAACTGTCGTAGGGACCAGTTCAATTTGCACTGCTTGCTCAGAAGCCTCAGAAGCTAGAACAGCTACTTCTGGTTCAGGTTGAACTTCAGAAGCAGGTTCACTTACTGGCTCTACAGCCACTTGGACATCAGGAGCAGATACAGGTTCAGGCTCTTTAGCATCTAAAATCTCTAGAGCAGGTTCAGGTTCAGGTTCTGGCTCTTGGACAACCACTACTTCTTCCATTATATCTGTAGGATTAGGAATAAAATCTTGCTAAATGACATCTAGTCACCCCTTCCAGATATTCCCATACTAACATATCAATTAAGTAATCTACAAATTGGGAAAGAGACATACTTTCAGGATTTTCTTCAGGGTGACCTAACTCCCATAAATCATCTAGAAAGGAGGTGATTATTCCTTCTAGGTACTGGGCAACCAAGGGAGTTGAGGATTCTTCCAGGTAAACTTTTACAACAAATTCAGTCAACATTATTGCATCAGATATTTCCTTTTCAGATGGAGGAGGAGGAGCTGAAACTTCTGCTACTTTCTCTGTTACTGCAAGTTGAGATGCTGTAGGGGAGGCCAAAGGCTGCTCTGTGATATCTTCATCAAGCATCTCCCCCTGCCTGATTTCAGTAGAAACTGAAACCAGGCCCCTAGAAGAAGAGGGCTCAGCAGACTTTGAGAGTGCCTGAATAGCAGCAGTCAAAGCAGATATGGAAGAAACAAGGGGAGAAATTGCCACATCAATCATGGTTTTGATTGAAGGGGTAATTAACTCCACAATGCTAGCGATAAATGCTGGAGATATATCAAATGAAGATGATGATGATGATGGAATTTCTGAGGGAGGAAGAACAGCAGGGGTGGTATGTGCAATATGATCTGGAGAATAATGTGGAGATGCAGCTGGAGAATGAGCTGGAGATGGAGCTGGAGAATGAGGTGGAGATGCATGGGTTGATGCAGGGTGATCAACATGTTCTGAAGATAGAATTGGAGAGTGAGGAGGAGTTGGAATTGGAGAATGAACAGGAGAAGAAATATCAGACGCCAACAAATCAAAGCTGGGTTGAGAAATCCCAGCAAGATCAGTTGGGAGAAAAGATGTAGGAGGAGAGGCAGAATGTCGTACTTCAGTTGAAGTTGAAGGAACTTCAACTGCAGTAGACGGCATAGCAGAGGAAGATGGAAGAGAGAGATCAGCTGAGCCAGCTGCTAAAAGGGGGGAAGTGACTGCAGCAGTCCTGGTGCTCTCAGATATAACTGGAGCAACCCCTGTGGGAGCGGGCTTCCGGAATGTCCTTTTCCACTTTGAGAACAGCGAGGGATCCATCTTCTTACTTGCGTTGATGGAGGTGGCGGCAGACACAAGCAACTGGGGGTATTTTTCCTTCAGAAAAATACCAACAACCCTTCCTAGGGTAACCTCTTTCTTTCCATTCTTCTTATTAAATCAAACAGAACGCCAGCCCAGTTTATTTGCTTCTTATTAACAATTGCACACATTAGTGCAAATTGTTGTCTGGTGATATTATCATGGGCTGAGTGCTTTCCCAGAAGCACTTTTCCAACTATTTCTGCGAGGAACTTGATCATGAAGGGGAAATTCACCTTGAGGAGCTTGGAGGAAATGCCTTCGGCATGTCCTAGCTCTATTAACATTCTTCCGAATTCCGGAGCATCTTGCTCATAATCTTCTTCACCATTAATTAAACCAAAAACTTCAGTCAGAATCGCGGGAGTCAAAATTACCTCTTCTCTGCTGATTGTCCCGGTCATCGATTCGTCAGTCGACGATGAAGTGAAAGCCCATTCCTTGATTTCCTGAATGTTTATCTTTACTCTGTAGGACATGAGCCTCTCTAGTCCTTGTTCTCTGCACAGATTTAGAATTTCTACAATCCCTGGTTCGCAACTGCTGAATGCGTCGAAATCAACGCTGAACCCGGCATCAAACTTTACCACTGCAAGCAGCGCTGGAGCAATCGCCATTGAAAATGCTGTAGAAGTCGAGAGAAAGAGACGGCGAGTATGGAGCGCAAGACAAAGAGCAATCGGGAAGATGGAATGCGAAAAGACGCTCTCCGTCGACGATAAAAGCAAATATCTTTTAACCTAGGTCGACTATCGGCTTTATATTAAAACAGCGATCGTCGATCTATTTAAAAGATACTGGAGATGATAATCGAACGGTCGTTCGACGATCGGTCCTGAAGCAGAGTAGTCGATCAATCGTTCGACTATTTCTGTCTTCACACACAACAAGCTATCGTCAACCATGGATCGACGATGAGCTCAACCTGTTCGACGATCTTCGAACGCCGGTCTACGATCTTCAAACAGATAAGCTATCATCAACCATAGGTCGACGATAGGCTTGATCCATTCGACGATCTTCGAGCATCGTTCGACAATCTTCAAGCAGGTTTCAACAAGGCAGATAGTCACACTTAGTCTCGTCCATTAATCATGCCTAGTTGAACTAAAAAGAACAGATTCTTCTGTTCATCTAAGGGCTTGGTGAATATATCACCTCTCTGAAGGTCTGTGGATATGAACTCAAGGCTGATCTTGTTCTTTTCCACACAATCTCTCAGGAAATGGTGTCTAATCTCAATGTGCTTCGTTCTAGAGTGGTGCACTGGATTTTGTGCAATGAAGATAGCACTTGTACTGTCACACATGATTTTAGTGTTCTTGTGTGAGTACCCATAATCCAAAAGCTGATTTTGTATCCACAGGATCTGTGAACAACAACTGGCAGCTGCTATATATTCAGTTTCTGCAGTTGAAGTTGATACAGAGGCCTGCTTCTTATAGAACCAAGAGACCAATCTCTCTCCCAGGAACTGACAAGTTCCTGAGGTACTTTTCCTGTCAACTCGACAACCAGCATAATCAGAATCAGAATATCCAATCAATTCAAATTCTGACTCAGCTGGGTACAAGAGTCCTAAATTTGGACATCCCTTCAGGTATCTCAAAATTCTCTTGAGAAGAATCAGATGAGATTCCTTGGGGTTGACCTGGAATCTAGCACAAAGGCATGTAGCAAACATTATATCTGGCCTACTTGCAGTTAAATACAATAGGGAACCAACAATGGCCCTATAATTCTTTTGATCTACAGGCTTTCCCTGATCATCAGAATCAATAACTACATTAGTAGTCATAGCTGTATGCATTGCTGAAGCATCTGCCATCCCAAACTTCTTTACCAATTCCTTGGCATATTTGGATTGGGATATGAAGATGCCATCAGCATCTTGCTTTACTTGGAGACCAAGAAAGTAAGACAGCTCACCCATACTACTCATCTCAAACTTGGAATGCATCAAGTTAGAAAACTTTTTGCACAGTTTGGGATCAGTGGAACAAAAAATAATGTCGTCTACATACACCTGAACTAACAGGATTGTGTCCTTGTAGTGCTTGACGAAGAGGGTTCTATCAACTACTCCCCTAGTAAAGTTGTGCTCTAACAGGAAACTAGCTAAAGTCTCATACCAGGCTCTGGGAGCTTGCTTTAGTCCATAAAGAGCTTTTTGCAACTTGAATACATGTGAGGGCTGAGTTGAAGAAACAAAACCGGGTGGCTGTTCAACAAACACCTCTTCCTTTAGCTCACCATTAAGAAAAACATTTTTGACATCCATTTGAAAAACCTTAAACTTCATGTAGGCTGCATAGGCCAAGAAGATCCTTATTGCTTCTAGCCTTGCAATAGGAGCAAAGGTTTGGTCATAGTCTATACCTTCCTCCTGTCTGTAGCCCTGAGCTACAAGCCTAGCTTTATTCCTTACAATGATGCCATTTGCATCCAACTTGTTTCTATACACCCACTTGGTGCCTATGATCAGTTGGCCTTTAGGTCTTGGAACCAAAGTCCAAACTTTACATCTCTCAAATTGATTAAGTTCCTCTTGCATAGCAATGATCCAGTGGTGATCTAGCTCTACTTCTTTAATGGTGAGGGGCTCAATCTGTGAGAGGAAACAAGCATGCATCACATCCTGTCTTAACTGATGTCTTGTTTGAACACCAGCTGATATGTCTCCTATCACTTGAGATGTAGGGTGATCTCTAAGTGTGACAACATCAGCAGGTGGGATGTGATCTTCAGCAACAGTTGGGATTAATTCCTCAGGAGGAATTTGATCTACTGTTGGTGGAACAACAACAGCTTCAGCAATGTCTTCATCACTGTCTGATTCAGTGATATGAAGAGTTGAAAGATGGAGGATATCTTGAGTGACATCTTTGGAAGAATCTTGTACCTGTAATGAACTTGAGGAAGGGGAAGTTTCCTTCTCCTTGTAAAACATTTGAGATTCATCAAAGGACACATGAACAGACTCTTCAATTTTAGAAGATGATTTATTAAATACCCTATAAGCTTTGCTTACTTGTGAATATCCTAGAAAAATTCCCATTGAAGTCTTTGCTTCTAACTTTCTAAGATATTCTTTATTATTATTATGAATATAAACTACACAGCCAAAAACTCTAAAATAGTTTATTTTAGGTTTCTTTCTTTTAAGTAACTCATAAGGAGTTTTACACTTAAGCTTGTGTATCAGACTTCTATTCAGGACATAGTTGGCTGTGCTAACAGCTTTTGTCCAATAGGAAAGAGGCATATTAGCATCTGCCAACAATGTGCCAGCAGCTTCAATTAGTGTTCTGTTCTTCCTTTCAACTATCCCATTTTGTTGGGGAGTTCTAGGAGCTGAGAAGCTATGTTTGATACCTTCTCTCTCACAGAATTCTTGCATGAGAAGAGAATCAAACTCAGTACCATGATCACTTCTGATCAAGGCCACATGAGTAGAGTACTCAGCCTGCACACATAATAGAAAGTCTGTAATGGCTTTGAAGTTATCAGCCTTAGTTCTCAAAAAGAATACCCAAGTGAATCTAGAGAAGTCATCTACAATGACTAGGGTGTAATACTTCCCTCCTAAACTCTGTACATTTATTGGGCCAAATAGGTCCAAATGTAATAAATACAGGATTCTAGGAGAATCACTTTTATTTACTGATTTGAAAGAATTCTTAGTTTGCTTGCCTAGTTGACAAGCCTTGCATAGGCTCTCCTTCTTGTAGGGGCAAGAAGGTAAACCTCTAACAAGGTTGTGTTTAGATAACCTAGATATGTTCTTGAGGTTAACATGGCTAAGGCTTTTATGCCACAAGGTATTATTATTAGTTACTTCATTAAACAGGCAGATTTCAGAATCAGTTGAATTAAAATCTACTAAATAAATGTTACCTTGTCTAATGCCTACCAATACAACACTATTATTTAAAGTAATATTGCAGAGAGAGTTAGAGAATGATACCTGGTATCCAGCATCACATAATTGACTTACTGAAATTAGATTGTGCTTCAGTCCAGTCACATAAGTAACTCTCTTGAATGTAATAGCTCCAATGGTCATCCTGCCATAGCCTTCAGTTTGACCACAACTTGAATCTCCAAAGATTACCTTTGGGCCAAGCTTTGCTTTGAACTTTGACAGATGTTCTTTGTTTCCTGTCATGTGCTTGGAGCAACCACTATCCAAATACCACTTATTTTGAGTGATAGGATAGGTCTTCACCTGTAATTAAAACAATTTAAACATTGTGGACCCAGGTAACCTTGGGTCCCTTGTTTTTCACATAAGAAAAACTGGAAATAAAAGAGTAAGCAGGCTAAGGGTGATAACCTAATGGGTAAGATCTCCTAGGTGGGATTCTCCATGCAGATGATGGGTCAATGAACCTAGGGTTTCTATTCATATTCGGGTTTCTAAGGTTCTTGGTGTAATTTTGAAATTCATATTGGAAACGTCGACCAGCGTTCGACGATGGCTGCTCAGATCGTCGATCTCCGTTCGACCACTGAGCATGCGATCGTCGATCGACGTTCGACGATAGATGCTCAGATCATCGAGCTTCGTTCGACCACTGAGCCTGAGATCGTCGAGCAGCGTTCGACGTTCTTTGTAATTCTTTAAATTTGTGTTTTCTTTTCTCTCTTTTAGCTTTATTTAAAGCTCTGTTTACTTGATTTACTTGCTCAGTGTTCTTTATCCCATCAGCTGAGATAAAGTTCACTGGAGTTGAAAGTTGGTTTTTAAGGATGATTGGGGGTTCACTAGAAGATGCTCCTAAGCCTAATTTGTTATTGCCTGTCCTAGTGTTAGACATGCTGGTTTTTTCAAGTAGCTTAAGGCTTCTACCATTTAGAGACTCTTCTAACCTTTTGGATTTAGTTAACTCATTCTTAAGAAATTTAATTTCTTCACTAGAATTAGTGAGATCTTCCTTTAACTTAATGTTTTCATTTGATATGATTTCTGATTCAGCTAGCCTATGTCTAAGTTCTTTAATCTCTTTTTCAGAACTAATTAATTCTAAACACAAAGATTTAAATTCTAATTTAAATTCTGCAGAAGTAAAATCATAAGAAGATAGTACCTCATCTTCTGTTGGCATTTCTTCATCTGAATCTGAAATCTCCGCAGCTGAATGATTGCTGCAGGCATCAATTGCCATTAGACAAACTTCCTTTGCCTTCTTTTCTTCTTCATCCTCACTGGAGCTTGAGGAAGAGGATTCCTCATCAGAATCACTCCAGGTTTCAGCGACGAAGCCTCTCTCCTTCTTTTTATTCTTGTAGGAGAATGGCTTGGAGTGCTTCCTGTGCTGATCTTTATCTTTCCTCTTTTCTTTATTCTTTTCCTCTGAACAATCTGGAAGGATATGTCCAGGCTTCCTGCAACCATAGCAGATAATTTCTTTAGAAGGGGTGCGATCATACCTTGGCTTTTCTTCATATTTTGAAGACTTCTTTCTGAATTCCTTCCTTCCCATCTTGAGAAACCTTTTGGCAAATAATGCCATTAGTTCCTTATTTGACTGGCTGCCTTCAGAGGTGTCAGCAGCTTTAAGAGCAAGAGTTTGCTCTTTTCTTGTAGGAGTTGGTGTCTTTGCTTCAGCTTCAGCTTCCCTAGACTTCAGCACTTGCTCAAAAGACTTGAGCTTGCCGAGAAGGGCTTCTGTTGAGATTTCATTTGTGCTTCTGGCCTCCTTGATAGGCCAGATCCTCAGATCCCATGTGCTAGGGAAGCACATAAGAATC
This sequence comes from Platanthera zijinensis, assembly GCA_039513925.1. Classification (NCBI taxonomy): domain Eukaryota; kingdom Viridiplantae; phylum Streptophyta; class Magnoliopsida; order Asparagales; family Orchidaceae; genus Platanthera; species Platanthera zijinensis. Next base: position 170,579,620 of record CM077082.1, on the reverse strand, counting down.
TTATCATTGACCTCTGTCAATGAAATGTCCTTGTCAAGGGTCCTCAGCTCATTGATGATTGAGCTGAGCCTTGTGTACATGGCTTCAACTGATTCAGCATCAGTTTTCTTGAAGTTCTCATATTGTGAGATAAGGTTGGACCTTCTGTCCTTCCTTTCATCAGCTGAACCAGCTACAATCTGGTTCAGTGTATCCCACATAGCCTTTGCTGAGGAGCAGTCAGCAACCTTCTGGAATACTTCATCAGACATTGTCTGAGCCAGAATGTTCATTGCCTTGGCATCTGCTATCTTTGCCTTTTTGTACTCATCATTGTAGTCTGGAGGAGGCACTGCACTCATATCAGATGATGAGGCAGTAGCGGCAGCAGGTGCTCTTGGGGGTCCTGACAAAATAGAAGCAAAAATACTTTCATCAATAGAATTCATATATAATTTGATCCTTGCCTTCCAGATGCCAAAATTAGCCAAGTTGCATGCTGGAGGTCTGGTGCTAGAATAATCCTTGGACTGGGCCATGATAGTGATAGTGAATATCTATAAACTTTGGTATCTATCAGGATCTTGTGACTTAGGTGTTAGCCTATTCAGTCAGTCAACCTCCCTCTGATACCAATTGAAAGAGAAGAGATAGATACTACTCTAGAGGGGGGGGGGGGTGAATAGAGTAATCAAAAATTGCACTTAGCAAAGTTGACTTTCTACCCAACTCCCTTGGAGTTAAATGCGGAATGAAAGTTATAGATATTTAAGATTAAACCTTAGAGCCTAACACAAGTGTTGTGCACAAACTACAGCTAACTGTATTACAGTTTAGCTTTGGATCCTATCCAGCAACTAGCAAACCTAGTTAATATCTAATCACAGCCACAACGCAAGTAATTAAACAAGGCAATCCAGACGACACAAGGAATTTATAGTGGTTCCCCAAACAACTTGGGTACGTCCACTCTTCTACCAACAAGGTAGGAATCCACTCAGGTTTTTGATCAGGTGCCCTGCCACCAACAAGATCTGCTTCAGGTAGATCAAGAGACCCTTTAGACTTTTGATCAGGTGTCTAAAAACCAAACACAGGTTTTTGATCAGGTGCCCTGCCACCAAGAGATACTTTTGAAGGGAGTAATAACCCTGTACAGGAGGGGGAAAGGGGTTAAGGTGTCTTCTCTATTTTACAATAGATTAGAGAAGCACAATAACTTGCACTGAGCTAGACAGCTCTAAAAGAATCAAGGCTCCCCCTGGCTCAAAGAACGTCCAGGTGAAGTCTTGCTTCAGTGCAGAAACACTTCAGTAAATACTGAAGGAAGAACTACAAGAAGATATAAAATAAGAAATGAAAATCTTCTAGCAGCTATCTTCTTCTTCTTCTTCTTCAAAAGATCCCTGAGTTAGAACTTCCTGGAATAGGAGAACTCAGGTTGAAGAAGAGCAGAACAGCTAACACTTCTCAGATGAGTGAAGATTGCTGAGAGCAGTTAGACTTGTTCTCGCTGTAAGCTTGCTGAATAAATCTCTTATCTCTGTGAACTAGTTGATTTCTTCTTCAAAGAAGTCTTTATATATCAGCAGCAGCAACGGCTCTAATTGAGTTTGAATCTTGTCGTTTTCTGAACTCTGCAAGCTGGGCTGCAAAAAGCATAAAGCAAAAACAAACTACAGTAGGCAGATATCCTATAAAAGGATAAAGTTTTCTCAGAAGCTGCAAATACTTCTGATGAAATAATATAAGATAAAGCCACATCAGAAAGATGTAACACCCCAGAAATCTCAAAATGTGTTTGCAAACAATTTTGGGTTGGAGGCTGTTAGACACGGCCTGGGACACGGGCGTGTCCCAGGGCGTGTCCCAGGGCGTGTTCAGGCTAGTCGACGATTGATAGTCGACGATCGTCGAGCCTGGGACACGGCCTCCGACACGGGCGTGTCCCAGGGCGTGTCGCGCAATTAAATTCGAAAAATGGCCTGTTTGAGTCAGAGAAGTACACGGCCTTGAACACGGTAGTGAACACGGCATGGAACACGGCCGTGTTGGGTTTACACGGGCGTGTGCCCTACCCGTGTGCTGGTTTTGGAGATCGGTGAGTACCGTGTAACAGGAGACACGGGCGTGTCTCATGACTGACACGGGCGTGTTAGGTTCGACACGGGCGTGTCGATGCCCGTGTTCTCGAATATTTCAGTCGGTGCGACTGCCGCGTGTGCCGCTTAAGGGTACACGGCCTGTGACACGGGCGTGTCACAGGCCGTGTCGGCCAAAAGAAAAGGAATTTTCAGTTAGATCTTGGCCCTTCATTTTCTTTAAATAAGATCTTGTGGCTGGAGATCATTTCTGGGTTGATAAGGCCGGAAAAGGGGGAAGAAAAGCTCATTCTTCTTTTTATCTTCTCTTTCTAAAGTTTAAGAGAGAGGTGAGAGCAAGGAGGAAGAAGAAGTGGAGTCCGGCTGCCGGTGGTGCTACGGTGGTCCAAATCGCGAGCCGAGTTCGGATTTGCGAAGGCAACGCTGCTGCGAAGGCTTTCATCCGTCTCAAATTTCTCTCCATGGCTCCGAAGCGAACTCCTAGGGTAACGATTTCCTGCTTGGACATGTGAAGTCCTTAATTCCTGCATTACATAGGGAAAACCCTTCCCCGCGAGTGTGCGGTGGGTTGTGGCGTCCCTTGGGGTAGATATGTGAAGTCCCCCTTGTTAGAGTCCGGAATTGGAGTACGGATCTAGGCATGCTGTGTGAAGCCCATCTAGACATGGTCTGGATTGGTGATGCTTGGTTGCATATCGGAGAAGACTCCGTGTTTATTGCTTGTATGCATGGTGGATAAAGTACTGGAGGAAGTCCAGGAAATTATGAGAGTTGGACTCTCTTGTGGCCGTGAGTGCTACTTTGTGGAAAGTTGAGCCGTGAGGCTGCAACTAGGAAATGGTGGAACGGGCAAGGTGAAGCTGTACCCGCGTCAGTCCAGGCGTGAGTCTGACGATGTGAGCAACGGGAAAGGTGGATCTGTACCCACGTTATGGTTGTCTAACCTTGGGTGCTTAAGGCCCTGTTAGGATCACATAGCGAGAGTCGACGGCCTGTGAGCCGATCAGACTAGAATGCTCATAATGCACCGTTATGTCTGGGACCTCTGAACGGTGTGAATGTGCCCTGAGTGCACGGAGCGTCGGGCCGTCGTGCCGACGTTTGTGATATGTGACTGTGCGGGCGTGCACGTCTTGCTTGAATTGCTATATATCATGTTGGATGATTGCTATGCAGGGATGGAATTCCGCTGCCCCGTGCCAGGGGCAGGGTCGTTATAATTGGTCAGCTGAATGCTGACCGTTGCCCTGTTTGCCACCGCTTGGTGGATTGGTTCTTACAGGTACTGGAGGTGCTGGCCCGAGCGGGACTTAGCGGGCTGAAGCCCAAAGCTGCATTGCTGCCCTCGAAGGCATTGTTTTGTTTCTTTTGTTCATGTGTGGCCGGCCTGCGTGCCGATGTCTGTAAACCACACTCTTGTTAAGAGAAACTGTTGTAAGGCCTTAAGGCCAGACTCTTTTAATGTATATATACATTCCTATGTTAGTGGACAATATTCTTTATCTTGAGTTCATTAATTCAACCGTGAAGCTTCCGCTAGAATGCTCTGTGTTAGGACGCGTTGGTTATGATATTATTTCATAGCGTCTCCGCCTGTTTGTGGAATATGGTGTGGGGCCCCGGCCGGACCCTCTATTATATTCTTCTTGACGGGTAGAGGTGTTACAATTTGGTATCAGCTTGTTGGTCGTTCTCTTCCGAATTCGCGGACGAATTCTTTTGAGAGGTGGCGAGCACGTGTCAGTGCTGTCGTTATAACACTTAATTTGAACTCAAGATTGTCCACTTAGGAATGAAAATACACTTGTTTGTTGAACTTGTGTATTCTTTTTGTATAGTTGCCGGTTTTATTGGTCGTTAACCTGTGTATTTTACACATATAGGTGACCAGAAGTGTTGCGGCTCAATCCGAACCACAACATTCTGTTGAGAGTGCGGCACCAGCCGAGGTGCCCACAACTCCTCCATCCGTTGAAACAGTCCGTCTCATCACGGAAATGGTGCTTGCGGTGATGAATGCTCAGCAGGCGGGGCAGGCACGTCCTGCAGTGGTGCCAACGCAAGCTGGGGTACGGCAAGAACCGGTAGAAGCCGAAGTTGATCCGCGGGTAGCAGATCAACAATGGAAGCAATTCTTGAGCTTTAACCCTCCACAGTTTCATGGGGCGGGTACACCGGCCCAAGCAGAGGATTGGCTTGCAAGAATCAAGAGGATTATGAGGGCTATCAGGGTTGAGGAGGAACAGAAAGTTATGTTAGCCACTTTCCTACTGGAAGGAGAGGCGCGATTTTGGTGGGATGAGATTGAAATGCATCACTTGGCTGGTAGGCAATTGGCAGAGATTACAATGGACGAATTTTCTTGGTTGTTCTTAGCACAACATCTGCCGGTGCAGCAAAGGATATCGATGGAAATGGAGTTTCAACGTTTAGCACAGGGAGATCAAAGTGTGGATGACTACCTGCATGAGTTCACCCGTTTGGGACAATATGCGGGCACGATCTTCGCCGAAGAAGAGCGTAAGACTAGTCGGTTTTATGCGGGACTGCGAGATGAGCTGAGGTATTTGCTCTCGAGTTCTGTGAGTCAGGGATTCCAAGCCTTAGTCTGTACGGCTCGTTCTTTGGAGACGGACATGAAACGGGGGCAAGCAAAGGGAAACTTGGCGGTGGTGAAGCCAGAGTTTAAGCCGCCGCGTCCGGACAAGTTTGGCTACCGAAGGAGATGGAATAAGAAGTCTAAGTCTTCTGGACAAGCTCCTTCTGCGACTGTGACGGATACATCTGGGTATGGATCTCATGCTTGTTATACGTGCGGGAAGGCTGGACACTTCGCACGTGAATGCCGATTTGGTCCTCCAAAGGGTGATAAGAAGACGGGAGCGTCTTATGCGGAGAAGGGGAAGACTGTGGTGGAGTCTTCTGCCTCGCACGCGCAGCCCAGGGTCTTCAACCTTGGACAACAGGAGGCCATTAAGCAGGCGGATGTCGTCACAGGTGCGCATAAGTTTTAATGTTTTTACTTTTGGTGTGCTGTGCTTGTTTTAATTGTCATATTATAGGGTTTGTCCTTATACGAGAGTATCCGGCGCGAGCACTGTTCGACACAGGTGCTTCACATTCGTTTCTGTCTGAGGACTTTGTCTTTCGTGTCGGGGTGCCTATCCGGACTAAGACAGACAGTGTAAAGGTGCTGTTGCCTAACGGATGTTTGATGTGCGCGGATCGATCTTGCGGTCTTGCGGTCAAGATAGGAAGTCGGGAGTTCAAGGTGGAAACACTAGTATTGCCGATCAAAGAGTTTGATATAATCTTTGGTATGGACTGGCTTTCAGAGCAGCGTGCCTGTATCGATTGCACTTCAAAAGAGGTCACACTTGGGCAAAATACCGAACAAGAGACCAAGTTCATTGGTATGCAAGGGATGAGTGGGATGTTGTTATCCGCTCTCCAAGTTGTTAAGGCAGTTCGGAAGGGTGCGGAGTTGTTCTTCACACTCATAGAGGCGGTGGCGCCGAAGGCCAGTGTGAGTGAAGTGCCGATTGTGTCGGAATATGCGGATGTGTTTCCAAAGGACCTTCCGGGGTTACCTCCCCAAAGGGAAATTGACTTCACTATCGAGCTGGTGCCGGGTGCAAAACCCGTGGCCCGTTCGCCGTATCGGGTAGCGCCAAAAGAAATGGCCGAACTGAAAGTTCAGTTGCAAGAGTTGTTGGAGCAGGGATACATACGCCCAAGTATGTCACCTTGGAGCGCGCCTGTTCTTTTTGTGAAAAAGAAAGACGGTGGTTTGCGACTATGTATTGATTATCGCGAACTAAACAAGCTGACGGAGAAAAACAAGTATCCAATTCCTCGGATCGATGACTTGTTCGATCAGCTAGCAGGCTCAACCGTCTATTCGAAGTTGGACTTGAAGTCCGGGTATTACCAGTTGCGGATTAGGGAAGGTGACATTCCCAAGACAGCGTTTGGCACACGCTATGGTCATTATGAGTTCACGGTGATGCCGTTCGGCTTATATCGCCTTCGGTCTTCATGGATCTCATGCATCGAACGTTCCGCGAATACCTGGATTTGTTTGTGATTGTGTTTATTGATGATATCCTTGTATATTCACAATTGGAGGAAGATCATGCAAACCACTTGCGATTAGTATTGCATACCTTGCGAAGGAATAAGCTGTATGCCAAGTACTCTAAATGTGAGTTCTGGATCTCGTCGGTGGCTTTTCTAGGCCATGTGGTAAGTGGAGAGGGCATAGCGGTGGATCCGGCTAAGATAAGTGCCATTCGTGATTGGCCAGTGTTGTCTTCGGTGGCCGAAGTCAGGAGTTTCCTTGGACTGGCGGGCTACTATAGACGGTTCGTGGTGAACTTCTCCCGGATTGCTTTGCCTCTGACTACGTTGACGAGAAAGGATCAGAAGTTCGTTTGGACGCCGGAGTGCGCACGAGCTTTTGAGGAGCTGAAAAGTCGTTTGACCATGGCGCCTGTTTTGACGTCGCCATGTGGTACAGATGGATTTGAAATATACAGCGATGCGTCAGGAAGCGGCTTAGGCTGCGTTCTCCTGCAGTTTGGCAAGGTGATCGCTTATGGTTCACGTCAATTGAAAGTGCATGAGCGTAATTACCCCGTCCATGATTTGGAGTTGGCGGCGGTGATCTTTTCGCTAAAGTTGTGGCGGCATTATCTATATGGCGTGAAAGTGGATATTTATACAGATCATAAAAGCTTAAAGTATCTGCTCGATCAAAAGGAGTTGAATATGCGACAAAGGAGGTGGATGGAATTCCTTGGGGATTATACCTTCGACATTCACTATGTTCCCGGAAAGGGAAATGTGGTCGCTGATGCCTTGAGTCGTCGGACTCCAGTACGGGCAAATTGGTTGCGGATACATGATGAGCGGTTAGTCCAGGAGTTGGAAGCTCTGGAGATATCTTGTGTAGAAAGAGATTCTTCGACTGAAGCATGCGTGTACTGGTTGGAGGTTCAATATGACCTTGCTGACAGGGTTCGGCGGGCAACGGAGTTGGATGAAAGTCTCCAACGCTATGCAAAGGAGGGATCTGGTGATCAGTTCTCCTGGGATGATGGTTTATTACGAAAAGATGGCCGATTGTGCGTCCCTAGTGCGGGTAAATTGCGGGAAGAATTGTTATATGAAGCACACTTTACAAAGTACTCAATTCACCCTGGGAGCACAAAAATGTACAAGGACATGAAGAAACTGTTCTGGTGGCCTGGTTTAAAGAAGGACATAGCCGCGTATGTGGCTAAATGTTGTACTTGTGCTTTGGTAAAGGCAGAATGTCAACGGCCGAGTGGTTTCCTGAAGTCGTTGCCGGTTCCACAATGGAAGTTTGAGGATATTTCTATGGATTTCGTGCACGGATTGCCGAGATCTCAGCGTGGCCATGACTCAATCTGGGTGATTGTAGACCGGTTGACAAAGGTGGCTCACTTTATACCGAACAAGCGGGACGATTCAGTGGAAACGTTGGCAAAGCTTTATGTGGAGCAGATTGTTAGATTGCACGGTGTTCCCCGGAGCATCGTAAGTGACCGAGATGGGCGCTTTACCTCGAAAGATTGGAGATTAGTTCATCAAATGTTGGGCACGAAGTTAGCATTCAGTACGGCCTTTCACCCGCAAACGGATGGCCAAACTGAACGAACCAACAGAACGATGGAGGATATGCTCCGTATGTGCGCTCTGGACTTCGGTAAGAAGTGGGAAGAACATCTTGTTATGGTGGAATTTGCCTATAATAATAGCTATCAAGCGAGTATAGGCATGGCCCCATTTGAAGCGATGTATGGTCGTAAGTGTCGTACACCGCTAGCTTGGGCGGAAACTGGCGAAACCAAACTTTTAGGCAAAAAGGAAGTCGAGGATGCTACCTCAACAATACGCTCTATTCGAGAGAGGCTCCTAATAGCCCAAGATCGGCAGGCCAAGTATTACAATGCTAAGCACCGGAACGTGGAGTTCGCGGTGGGTGACTGGGTCTATTTAAAGATTAAGCCCTTCAAAGGCGTATCTCGGATTCGGCGGTTGAAAAAGCTAAGTCTGCGATACCTTGGTCCGTTTGAAGTGGTGGAGCGAGTTGGGGAAGCTGCCTATCGGTTAGCTCTTTCATCGGAATTGAGTGGATTGCATGACGTGTTTCACATCTCGGTGCTACGCAAAGCAGTCAAGGATCCAGCTCAAATAGTTGACAATGATTGAGTGCCGGTTGAGTATGGGCTAACGACAAAGGTGAAGCCTATACGGATCGAGGATCGAGCCGAGAAACAGTTGCGGAACAAGGTGATCGGGATGGTCAAAGTCCGGTGGGACAATTGTGGCCGAGAAGAGCTAACATGGGAGCGCGTGCAGACCATGCGAGCCGAGTTTCCCGAGTTATTTTCGTAACTTATTCGCTCGTTGTATATGTAATAGAAACTTATAAATGTTTTGTTATTTTCTCCCTATTGTCTTCTAATTTCGGGACGAAATTTTATTAAGGGGGGAGGATTGTAACACCCCAGAAATCTCAAAATGTGTTTGCAAACAATTTTGGGTTGGAGGCTGTTAGACACGGCCTGGGACACGGGCGTGTCCCAGGGCGTGTTCAGGCTAGTCGACGATTGATAGTCGACGATCGTCGAGCCTGGGACACGGCCTCCGACACGGGCGTGTCCCAGGGCGTGTCGCGCAATTAAATTCGAAAAATGGCCTGTTTGAGTCAGAGAAGTACACGGCCTTGAACACGGTAGTGAACACGGCATGGAACACGGCCGTGTTGGGTTTGATACGGGCGTGTGCCCTACCCGTGTACTGGTTTTGGAGATCGGTGAGTACCGTGTAACAGGAGACACGGGCGTGTCTCATGACTGACACGGGCGTGTCAGGTTCGACACGGGCGTGTCGATGCCCGTGTTCTCGAATATTTCAGTCAGTGCGACTGCCGCGTGTGCCGCTTAAGGGTACACGGCCTGTGACACGGGTGTGTCACAGGCCGTGTCGGCCAAAAGAAAAGGAACTTTCAGTTAGATCTTGGCCCTTCATTTTCTTTAAATAAGATCCTGTGGCTGGAGATCATTTCTGGGCTGATAAGGCCGGAAAAGGGGGAAGAAAAGCTCATTCTTCTTTTCATCTTCTCTTTCTAAAGTTTAAGAGAGAGGTGAGAGCAAGGAGGAAGAAGAAGTGGAGTCCGGCTGCCGGTGGTGCTACGGTGGTCCAAATCGCGAGCCGAGTTCGGATTTGCGAAGGCAACGCTGCTGCGAAGGCTTTCATCCGTCTCAAATTTCTCTCCATGGCTCCGAAGCGAACTCCTAGGGTAACGATTTCCTGCTTGGACATGTGAAGTCCTTAATTCCTGCATTGCATAGGGAAAACCCTTCCCCGTGAGTGTGCGGTGGGTTGTGACGTCCCTTGGGGTAGATATGTGAAGTCCCCCTTGTTAGAGTCCGGAATTGGAGTACGGATCTAGGCATGCTGTGTGAAGCCCATCTAGACATGGTCTGGATTGGTGATGCTTGGTTGCATATCGGAGAAGACTCCGTGTTTATTGCTTGTATGCATGGTGGATAAAGTACTGGAGGAAGTCCAGGAAATTATGAGAGTTGGACTCTCTTGTGGCCGTGAGTGCTACTTTGTGGAAAGTTGAGCCGTGAGGCTGCAACTAGGAAATGGTGGAACGGGCAAGGTGAAGCTGTACCCGCGTCAGTCCAGGCGTGAGTCTGACGATGTGAGCAACGGGAAAGGTGGATCTGTACCCGCGTTATGGTTGTCTAACCTTGGGTGCTTAAGGCCCTGTTAGGATCACATAGCGAGAGTCGACGGCCTGTGAGCCGATCAGACTAGAATGCTCATAATGCACCGTTATGTCTGGGACCTCTGAACGGTGTGAATGTGCCCTGAGTGCACGGAGCGTCGGGCCGTCGTGCCGACGTTTGTGATATGTGACTGTGCGAGCGTGCACGTCTTGCTTGAATTGCTATATATCATGTTGGATGATTGCTATGCAGGGATGGAATTCCGCTGCCCCGTGCCAGGGGCAGGGTCGTTATAATTGGTCAGCTGAATGCTGACCGTTGCCCTATTTGCCACCGCTTGGTGGATTGGTACTTACAGGTACTGGAGGTGCTGGCCCGAGCGGGACTTAGCGGGCTGAAGCCCAAAGCTGCATTGCTGCCCTCGAAGGCATTGTTTTGTTTCTTTTGTTCATGTGTGGCCGGCCTGCGTGCCGATGTCTGTAAACCACACTCTTGTTAAGAGAAACTGTTGTAAGGCCTTAAGGCCAGACTCTTTTAATGTATATATACATTCCTATGTTAGTGGACAATATTCTTTATCTTGAGTTCATTAATTCAACCGTGAAGCTTCCGCTAGAATGCTCTGTGTTAGGACGCGTTGGTTATGATATTATTTCGTAGCGTCTCCGCCTGTTTGTGGAATATGGTGTGGGGCCCCGGCCGGACCCTCTATTATATTCTTCTTGACGGGTAGAGGTGTTACAATTTGGTATCAGCTTGTTGGTCGTTCTCTTCCGAATTCGCGGACGAATTCTTTTGAGAGGTGGCGAGCACGTGTCAGTGCTGTCGTTATAACACTTAATTTGAACTCAAGATTGTCCACTTAGGAATGAAAATACACTTGTTTGTTGAACTTGTGTATTCTTTTTGTATAGTTGCCGGTTTTATTGGTCGTTAACCTGTGTATTTTACACATATAGGTGACCAGAAGTGTTGCGGCTCAATCCGAACCACAACGTTCTGTTGAGAGTGCGGCACCAGCCGAGGTGCCCACAACTCCTCCATCCGTTGAAACAGTCCGTCTCATCATGGAAACGGTGCTTGCGGTGATGAATGCTCAGCAAGCGGGGCAGGCACGTCCTGCAGTGGTGCCAACGCAAGCTGGGGTACGGCAAGAACCGGTAGAAGCCGAAGTTGATCCGCGGGTAGCAGATCAACAATGGAAGCAATTCTTGAGCTTTAACCCTCCGCAGTTTCATGGGGCGGGTACACCGGCCCAAGCAGAGGATTGGCTTGCAAGAATCAAGAGGATTATGAGGGCTATCAGGGTTGAGGAGGAACAGAAAGTTATGTTAGCCACTTTCCTACTGGAAGGAGAGGCGCGATTGTGGTGGGATGAGATTGAAATGCATCACTTGGCTGGTAGGCAATTGGCAGAGATTACAATGGACGAATTTTCTCGGTTGTTCTTAGCACAACATCTGCCGGTGCAGCAAAGGATATCGATGGAAATGGAGTTTCAACGGTTAGCACAGGGAGATCGAAGTGTGGATGACTACCTGCATGAGTTCACCCGTTTGGGACGATATGCGGGCACGATCTTTGCCGAAGAAGAGCGTAAGACTAGTCGGTTTTATGCGGGACTGCGAGATGAGCTGAGGTATTTGCTCTCGAGTTCTGTGAGTCAGGGATTCCAAGCCTTAGTCTGTACGGCTCGTTCTTTGGAGACGGACATGAAACGGGGGCAAGCAAAGGGAAACTTGGCGGTGGTGAAGCCAGAGTTTAAGCCGCCGCGTCCGGACAAGTTTGGCTACCGAAGGAGATGGAATAAGAAGTCTAAGTCTTCTGGACAAGCTCCTTCTGCGACTGTGACGGATACATCTGGGTATGGATCTCGTGCTTGTTATACGTGCGGGAAGGCTGGACACTTCGCACGTGAATGCCGATTTGGTCCTCCAAAGGGTGATAAGAAGACGGGAGCGTCTTATGCGGAGAAGGGGAAGACTGTGGTGGAGTCTTCTGCCTCGCACGCGCAGCCCAGGGTCTTCAACCTTGGACAACAGGAGGCCATTAAGCAGGCGGATGTCGTCACAGGTGCGCATAAGTTTTAATGTTTTTACTTTTGGTGTGCTGTGCTTGTTTTAATTATCATATTATAGGGTTTGTCCTTATACGAGAGTATCCGGCGCGAGCACTGTTCGACACAGGTTCTTCACATTCGTTTCTGTCTGAGGACTTTGTCTTTCGTGTCGGGGCGCCTATCCGGACCAAGACAGACAGTGTAAAGGTGCTGTTGCCTAACGGATGTTTGATGTGCGCGGATCGATCTTGCGGTCTTGCGGTCAAGATAGGAAGTCGGGAGTTCAAGGTGGAAACACTAGTATTGCCGATCAAAGAGTTTGATATAATCTTTGGTATGGACTGGCTTTCAGAGCAGCGTGCCTGTATCGATTGCACTTCAAAAGAGGTCACACTTGGGCAAAATACCGAACAAGAGACCAAGTTCATTGGTATGCAAGGGATGAGTGGGATGTTGTTATCCGCTCTCCAAGTTGTTAAGGCAGTTCGGAAGGGTGCGGAGTTGTTCTTCACACTCATAGAGGCGGTGGCGCCGAAGGCCAGTGTGAGTGAAGTGCCGATTGTGTCGGAATATGCGGATGTGTTTCCAAAGGACCTTCCGGGGTTACCTCCCCAAAGGGAAATTGACTTCGCTATCGAGCTGGTGCCGGGTGCAAAACCCGTGGCCCGTTCGCCGTATCGGGTAGCGCCAAAAGAAATGGCCGAACTGAAAGTTCAGTTGCAAGAGTTGTTGGAGCAGGGATACATACGCCTAAGTATGTCACCTTGGAGCGCGCCTGTTCTTTTTGTGAAAAAGAAAGACGGTGGTTTGCGACTATGTATTGATTATCGCGAACTAAACAAGCTGACGGAGAAAAACAAGTATCCAATTCCTCGGATCGATGACTTGTTCGATCAGCTAGCAGGCTCAACCGTCTATTCGAAGTTGGACTTGAAGTCCGGGTATTACCAGTTGCGGATTAGGGAAGGTGACATTCCCAAGACAGCGTTTGGCACACGCTATGGTCATTATGAGTTCACGGTGATGCCGTTCGGCTTATATAATGCGCCTTCGGTCTTCATGGATCTCATGCATCGAACGTTCCGCGAATACCTGGATTTGTTTGTGATTGTGTTTATTGATGATATCCTTGTATATTCACAATCGGAGGAAGATCATGCAAACCACTTGCGATTAGTATTGCATACCTTGCGAAGGAATAAGCTGTATGCCAAGTACTCTAAATGTGAGTTCTGGCTCTCGTCGGTGGCTTTTCTAGGCCATGTGGTAAGTGGAGAGGGCATAGCGGTGGATCCGGCTAAGATAAGTGCCATTCGTGATTGGCCAGTGTTGTCTTCGGTGGCCGAAGTCAGGAGTTTCCTTGGACTGGCGGGCTACTATAGACGGTTCGTGGTGAACTTCTCCCGGATTGCTTTGCCTCTGACTACGTTGACGAGAAAGGATCAGAAGTTCGTTTGGACGCCGGAGTGCGCACGAGCTTTTGAGGAGCTGAAAAGTCGTTTGACCACGGCGCCTGTTTTGACGTCGCCATGTGGTACAGATGGATTTGAAATATACAGCGATGCGTCAGGAAGCGGCTTAGGCTGCGTTCTCCTGCAGTTTGGCAAGGTGATCGCTTATGGTTCACGTCAATTGAAAGTGCATGAGCGTAATTACCCCGTCCATGATTTGGAGTTGGCGGCGGTGATCTTTTCGCTAAAGTTGTGGCGGCATTATCTATATGGCGTGAAAGTGGATATTTATACAGATCATAAAAGCTTAAAGTATCTGCTCGATCAAAAGGAGTTGAATATGCGACAAAGGAGGTGGATGGAATTCCTTGGGGATTATACCTTCGACATTCACTATGTTCCCGGAAAGGGAAATGTGGTCGCTGATGCCTTGAGTCGTCGGACTCCAGTACGGGCAAATTGGTTGCGGATACATGATGAGCGGTTAGTCCAGGAGTTGGAAGCTCTGGAGATATCTTGTGTAGAAAGAGATTCTTCGACTGAAGCATGCGTGTACTGGTTGGAGGTTCAATATGACCTTGCTGACAGGGTTCGGCGGGCAACGGAGTTGGATGAAAGTCTCCAACGCTATGCAAAGGAGGGATCTGGTGATCAGTTCTCCTGGGATGATGGTTTATTACGAAAAGATGGCCGATTGTGCGTCCCTAGTGCGGGTAAATTGCGGGAAGAATTGTTATATGAAGCACACTTTACAAAGTACTCAATTCACCCTGGGAGCACAAAAATGTACAAGGACATGAAGAAACTGTTCTGGTGGCCTGCTTTAAAGAAGGACATAGCCGCGTATGTGGCTAAATGTCGTACTTGTGCTTTGGTAAAGGCAGAATGTCAACGGCCGAGTGGTTTCCTGAAGTCGTTGCCGGTTCCACAATGGAAGTTTGAGGATATTTCTATGGATTTCGTGCACGGATTGCCGAGATCTCAGCGTGGCCATGACTCAATCTGGGTGATTGTAGACCGGTTGACAAAGGTGGCTCACTTTATACCGAACAAGCGGGACGATTCAGTGGAAACGTTGGCAAAGCTTTATGTGGAGCAGATTGTTAGATTGCACGGTGTTTCCCGGAGCATCGTAAGTGACCGAGATGGGCGCTTTACCTCGAAAGATTGGAGATTAGTTCATCAAATGTTGGGCACGAAGTTAGCATTCAGTACGGCCTTTCACCCGCAAACGGATGGCCAAACTGAACGAACCAACAGAACGATGGAGGATATGCTCCGTATGTGCGCTCTGGACTTCGGTAAGAAGTGGGAAGAACATCTTGTTATGGTGGAATTTGCCTATAATAATAGCTATCAAGCGAGTATAGGCATGGCCCCATTTGAAGCGCTGTATGGTCGTAAGTGTCGTACACCGCTAGCTTGGGCGGAAACTGGCGAAACCAAACTTTTAGGCAAAAAGGAAGTCGAGGATGCTACCTCAACAATACGCTCTATTCGAGAGAGGCTCCTAATAGCCCAAGATCGGCAGGCCAAGTATTACAATGCTAAGCACCGGAACGTGGAGTTCGCGGTGGGTGACTGGGTCTATTTAAAGATTAAGCCCTTCAAAGGCGTATCTCGGATTCGGCGGTTGAAAAAGCTAAGTCCGCGATACCTTGGTCCGTTTGAAGTGGTGGAGCGAGTTGGGGAAGCTGCCTATCGGTTAGCTCTTTCATCGGAATTGAGTGGATTGCATGACGTGTTTCACATCTCGGTGCTACGCAAAGCAGTCAAGGATCCAGCTCAAATAGTTGACAATGATTGAGTGCCGGTTGAGTATGGGCTAACGACAAAGGTGAAGCCTATACGGATCGAGGATCGAGCCGAGAAACAGTTGCGGAACAAGGTGATCGGGATGGTCAAAGTCCGGTGGGACAATTGTGGCCGAGAAGAGCTAACATGGGAGCGCGAGCAGACCATGCGAGCCGAGTTTCCTGAGTTATTTTCGTAACTTGTTCGCTCGTTGTATATGTAATAGAAACTTATAAATGTTTTGTTATTTTCTCCCTATTGTCTTCTAATTTCGGGACGAAATTTTATTAAGGGGGGGAGGATTGTAACACCCCAGAAATCTCAAAATGTGTTTGCAAACAATTTTGGGTTGGAGGCTGTTAGACACGGCCTGGGACACGGGCGTGTCCCAGGGCGTGTTCAGGCTAGTCGACGATTGATAGTCGACGATCGTCGAGCCTGGGACACTGCCTCCGACATGGGCGTGTCCCAGGGCGTGTCGCGCAATTAAATTCGAAAAATGGCCTGTTTGAGTCAGAGAAGTACACGGCCTTGAACACGGCAGTGAACACGGCATGGAACACGGCCGTGTTGGGTTTGATACGGGCATGTGCCCTACCCGTGTACTGGTTTTGGAGATTGGTGAGTACCGTGTAACAGGAGACACGGGCGTGTCTCATGACTGACACGGGCGTGTCAGGTTCGACACGGGCGTGTCGATGCCCATGTTCTCGAATATTTCAGTCGGTGCGACTGCCGCGTGTGCCGCTTAAGGGTACACGGCCTGTGACACGGGTGTGTCACAGGCCGTGTCGGCCAAAAGAAAAGGAATTTTCAGTTAGATCTTGGCCCTTCATTTTCTTTAAATAAGATCCTGTGGCTGGAGATCATTTCTGGGCTGATAAGGCCGGAAAAGGGGGAAGAAAAGCTCATTCTTCTTTTCATCTTCTCTTTCTAAAGTTTAAGAGAGAGGTGAGAGCAAGGAGGAAGAAGAAGTGGAGTCCGGCTGCCGGTGGTGCTACGGTGGTCCAAATTGCGAGCCGAGTTCGGATTTGCGAAGGCAACGCTGCTACGAAGGCTTTCATCCGTCTCAAATTTCTCTCCATGGCTCCGAAGTGAACTCCTAGGGTAACGATTTCCTGCTTGGACATGTGAAGTCCTTAATTCCTGCATTGTATAGGGAAAACCCTTCCCCGCGAGTGTGCGGTGGGTTGTGGCGTCCCTTGGGGTAGATATGTGAAGTCCCCCTTGTTAGAGTCCGGAATTGGAGTACGGATCTAGGCATGCTGTGTGAAGCCCATCTAGACATGGTCTGGATTGGTGATGCTTGGTTGCATATCGGAGAAGACTCCGTGTTTATTGCTTGTATGCATGGTGGATAAAGTACTGGAGGAAGTCCAGGAAATTATGAGAGTTGGACTCTCTTGTGGCCGTGAGTGCTACTTTGTGGAAAGTTGAGCCGTGAGGCTGCAACTAGGAAATGGTGGAACGGGCAAGGTGAAGCTGTACCCGCGTCAGTCCAGGCGTGAGTCTGACGATGTGAGCAACGGGAAAGGTGGATCTGTACCCGCGTTATGGTTTCTAACCTTTGGTTCTTAAGGCCCTGTTAGGATCACATAGCGAGAGTCGACGGCCTGTGAGCCGATCAGACTAGAATGCTCATAATGCACCGTTATGTCTGGGACCTCTGAACGGTGTGAATGTGCCCTGAGTGCACGGAGCGTCGGGCCGTCGTGCCGACGTTTGTGATATGTGACTGTGCGGGCGTGCACGTCTTGCTTGAATTGCTATATATCATGTTGGATGATTGCTATGCAGGGATGGAATTTCGCTGCCCCGTGCCAGGGGCAGGGTCATTATAATTGGTCAGCTGAATGCTGACCGTTGCCCTATTTGCCACCACTTGGTGGATTGGTTCTTACAGGTACTGGAGGTGCTGGCCCGAGCGGGACTTAGCGGGCTGAAGCCCAAAGCTGCATTGCTGCCCTCGAAGGCATTGTTTTGTTTCTTTTGTTCATGTGTGGCCGGCCTGCGTGCCGATGTCTGTAAACCACACTCTTGTTAAGAGAAACTGTTGTAAGGCCTTAAGGCCAGACTCTTTTAATGTATATATACATTCCTATGTTAGTGGACAATATTCTTTATCTTGAGTTCATTAATTCAACCGTGAAGCTTCCGCTAGAATGCTCTGTGTTAGGACGCGTTGGTTATGATATTATTTCGTAGCGTCTCCGCCTGTTTGTGGAATATGGTGTGGGGCCCCGGCCGGACCCTCTATTATATTCTTCTTGACGGGTAGAGGTGTTACAAAAGAACTCTTTACGGCCAAGGAAGACTTTTTGAGTCTAACGGCTATAAAGGACAGCCTGGCAGATAAAGCAGATTGCATATCTCAGCTATAAGACAAACAACTTTGTCAGAAAAGATTAGCTCATGCATATAGAATAGAACGGATATTGCATGGAAATAATGTTACAAAATATTCAGATAATCTTTTATAAACTATGCCAAAATAGATATTAATTTAGTCACATCACAGAAGACGATAAACTAAATAAGAGCATACAGCAAAACGTCGAACGACCTTCGGAGATCGTCGAACGGCGCACGGAGATCGTCGATCTATCAGACAGATAGTCGAACGATCCAGATAGTCGAACTATCAAAGAAGATAGTCGAACTACCTCGGCAGATAGTCGACGTATCAGAACAGATAGTCGAGCTATCAGATAGTCGATCTATTCGGACAGATAGTCGAACTACCAAACAAACACAGATAGTCGACCTATCAAGCATATAGTCGACCTATCCCAGAAAACAGATAGTCGACCTATCAACAGATCGTCGAACTATCAAAACAAAACAGATAGTCGATCTATCAACAGATAGTCGAACTATCAGATACTTGAACTATCCAAGCAGATAGTCGAACTATCAAGGCAACACAGATAGTCGACCTATCAACAGATAGTCGAACTATCAAAGCAAAACAGATAGTCGAACTATCAACAGATAGTCGAGCTATCAGATAGTTGAACTATCAGGACAGATAGTCGAACTATCAAAGACAAGCAGATAGTCGACCTATCAACAGATAGTCGAACTATCAAGATAAACAGATAGTCGACCTATCAACAGATAGTCGAGCTATCAACGCAGACATAACGTCGACCAACGATAGACGATCGTCGATCAGCCGATAGACGATAGTCGAGCGACATTCGACTATAGTCGAACGAAAAACTACTTAACCAAATATTCATCTGGAAAAGCAATTCTACACAACTAGAGAATCTAACCTATCAACTAACCTTTGACCATAGATAAATCTTGGGTCAAGAGATAGAAAGAGAGGACTGAACTCAAATCAAAACCTAGGGTTCCAACAAGATCGTTAGCTGTCTCCTCCAGCCCGTCATCCGACCTGCTTTCCTACAACTCCACTGAGGAGACACCTCAATATGATGTTAGTTCGTCGAACACTACGTCACACGAAATGACGAACTTCTTCGTCACTGGATTTATACACTTCCACCCCTTCTTCTGATTGTCATATCCCATGAAGACAAGCTTCCACGCCTTTGGATCCAGCTTTGTCCTAAGAGCATCCAGGATGTGAATGTAACAGGTCGATTCAAACACATGTAGGTGTCCAACTCCAGCCTTCTCCTTAAACATCATCTCATGAGGAGACTTTATGTTGATCGGACTCAGAGGCATCAGATTGATGACATAAGTTGTGCAGGCCATCACCTCCACCCAAAAGGACCTTAGAATTCCTTTGGACAAAAGCTAACACTTGTAGGTCTCCTTCAGATGACGGATTTTCAGCTTTTCTACTCCATTATATTGTGGAGTATGCGCACAAGTGAGCTCTCTTTGGATCCCGTACTTCCTGCAGAAGTTAGAGAACACATTTGAAACAAACTCACCTCCATTGTCCGTTGTCAGCTTCTTAATCTGTAGGCCAAGCCGGACCTCCACCAGCTCCTTAAACTCCATAAACAACTAGAATGCATCTGACTTCTCCTTCACGAAAGACACCCAATTATACCTTGAGTAGTCATCAATCAACACCAGTATGTACCAGTTGCCTCCAAGACTGGCGGTGATAGGTTTCCCCATAGATCACCGTGGATATACTCTAATGGTTCTTTAGTCCAGGTCTACGACTTGTCAAATGAAAGATGATGAGCCTTTCCATATTGACACCCAGCGCAAGCATGACCGTCGCCGAAGGATGATAACTTAGGCAAGCCATTTACAAGGCTCTTAACCTCCATAGCTTTCAATTTTCCCATCCCTATATATCCCGGTAGCTCATGCCAGATAACTACACTATCATTGGCCCTCATCCGATCAACATAGGAACTGGTTGATAACAAAAATAAGTCTCTTACCCTTCTCCCTATATGATCAACGTCAGATCTAACCAATAACACGTTGCAAAGAAACTTTACTTCTGTTGGAACAAATAGAATGTGATAGCCTGCGTCAACCACATTGGACACTAAGAAGAGGTTCTTCTTCATTCCTAGTACATGATAGACACTACTCAAGGTGAGTGGACCATTATCACTACCTAAACAAATGACACCCTCCTTCTCAACTGCATGAACAGTATGATCAACATTTATGATAGCTTCGTTACCTGAGAACGTATGTAGAAAGGAGAACATAGACTAGTCCCCGGTGAGGTGGTGACCTCACCCCAAGTCCACTATCCAGTCATCTTTGTGGTCAATGGTGGATGTTGGGTTTGCATCCATAATAACCCAGATTTGCATTAAGTCACACTTGAACTAAGATGAATTCAGTTGTATTTGATATCCTTGTTTAGCTGTGTGTTTGCAGATTACCATTGCTAAGTGTAGACCAATGTCAGTCTAAAGTGGGTCATGAACACAGGAACATACAGAGTAATCCCTCACTGTGTGATCCAAGGTGTTGACTAATGTGTAGCCTCTCCATTGGGATATACTTCATATTCAAACCTTGGATCATGGAAAGAAGATTGGACTCTTGAAGAGAAGAGAAAGGTTTTGTTTTTCTAAAGTTCAGAAAATTCTCTAAGTCCACTTCTCGAGAAGTGCCTCTTAGTTCTCGAGAAGTCCTTTTAGTTCTCGAGAAGCTTAGCTTCAAAGTTCTCAAGAAGCCCCAACTTTTGGTTCTTGAGAAGTCTTCTTTGTTCTCGATAAGTCTTGGCCAGTTCTCGGGAAGTCTCCATAGTTATCGAGAAGTCCAACTTGTTCTCGAGAAGCTTGTCTTAAGTTCTCGAGAACTGCCAGCCCAATTTCTCGAATAGTCAAAAGTTGCCTCAGAAATCTCTCTTAAGTGTTAGTTCTCGAGAAGTCTCCATAGTTCTCGAGAAGTCAGTTAGTTCTCGAGAACTCAGCCATTTATTCTCGAGAAGTCCAGAAATCTTCTAAGTAGTATAGTTCTCGAGAAGTCCTGATACCTCTCGAGAACTCAGTTTCTAGTTCTCGAGAACTAAAGTTACTTCTCGAGAACTGTAAGTCAAATTTTTCAGAAAATTATGTTAAGTCCAGATCGGCCGGATTTTCAAATGACTTGACGTGATTCGTCCACGTGCCATCATTAATGTCTTTTCTAGTCGTTAAGGGTAATCCTATATAAAGTCTTTTCGTTAAGACCAAACTCTAACAATTACAAGGAGCAGATTTCCGTACATTCTAAATTTCTGGATCATTTTTCTTTCTCCAACAAGAACAATATTCTGATGTCGCCGCCACCGCCCTACGTGAGATCGATCTTTCTGCTTTCGATCAAGAAAGACCTGCTGATCAAGGAATCTTCTTCCTCTCCTTGATCGAGTAGGTCCTAAGTCTTCTCAGGTCAGATCTATAGAGGTTCTTCTTCTACATATTGTGAAAAAGCTGTCAAGTTCAAAAGAAGACCTAGAGTTTAATATTTCCAGATCTGAGAGAATTTTTTGTTTGTGTTTTCAAACCTCTTTGTAAATCTTGTAGGAGATTATTCTCCGAGTGTAGGAGCGTTGTTCTCCGAGTTGTATGAAGTTTTCATCTTCCGAGTGTAGATCCATTTGGATCGAGTTTGTAGGAACATGGTTCTGAGGCGTAGGATTGTTTTCAATCCGAGATAGTAGAGTAGCCGAGTCTAGTGATTTGCTAGATCGGTGAGGTAAAGTGGACGTACCCAAGATTGGGCAACCACAATAAATCTTCTTGTCTTTCTGTGATTGTTTGATTTTTTGTGCTAGATCGTTAAAATTTTTATTCCGCAAATAGACGCACGATTCACCAATTCACCTCCCCTCTAGGTGATTTAGGTTGACAACGTTACACTTTCAATTGGTATTAGAGGGAGGTTGGTCATTAAAAGGTTAACACCTTGATCAATTTCCTCTCGAAAGTTGTCATTTTTGTATTCAAGCAATGTATAAGGCCAAAGATTTTGCCAAGCTTCCCCTGTGCATAAAGAATAACTTTCCCATGTGGAAAGAGAGAATCAAATTTTTCATGGAAGCTGTGGACCCCCGGATCTTCATGATTGTTGAAGAAGGTCCTTACGTCCCCATGACTACCTCCACTATAGATCCAACCAAGAAGGTTCCTAAGAAATTGATGGATCTAGATAAGGACGAGATTGCACTTGTCTCTTTGGACAAGAAAGCTAAAAATATTATAGCAAGTGCAGTCGATGACTCAATGTTGCAGAATCTGATTCACTGCTAATCGGCTAAGGAGATGTGACAGTCTCTAGTAACTCTGATGGAAGGTACTGAAGAAGTGAGGGATGATAGAAGATCCCTACTAAACCAGAAATATGAAGCCTTTAGGCAATGGTCAAAGGAGACCATTGTAGATACTTTTGAGAATTTCTTCAAGATAGTAAATGGCCTAAGAGTGTATGGCCGAGTCTTCACTAATGGGGAGCTGAATGATAAGTTTCTGAGGTCTCTCACAAAGGAATGAGACAACAAAGTCTGTGTCATTCGGGAGTTTGGCAGACTAGCTGAAACAGACCCACAGAATCTATTTGGCAAGCTGATATCCTGTGAACTGCAAATCAATTCCAGAAAAGCTGAAGAAGAGAAAAGTCGCTTCTCTTCAAAAGAGAAGTCTGTTGCATTAAAAGCTGACAGTTCAAGAAAGGGAAAAGCTGCCTCACCAGCACTTGCTCAAGAAGTGAGTGAAGAAGAAAACTCTGAGCGAAGCACCTCGGGGTCAGAACTATCTGAAGGAGAGTTCTCTTTGCTCTCATGGCAGTTCAAGAAATTCTTGAACAAGAAGAAGCAGTGGAGAGACAAGGATGCCTCATACAAGTGATCAATACATGACGGTGATCAGCAAAAAAAAGGCTCGAGTAACCATGACAGGTATAACTCTAAACAGAACAAACAGATTTTTACTGACATTGTTTGCTACTGCTATAACAAACCACTTCATGCCATAGCTGACTGCACCCACAAGAAGAAGGAGGGTGGCAGAAGAGAGGAAAAGAAGTCCTCATACCACATGAAGAGGACAGAGAAGAGCCTGTTGGCCAAGAAGGGCAAGACTCTCAGCGACTCTGACTCATCTGAGTCGAGTGAAGAAGAGGAAGCCTACTTTGGGCCCATGGCTCAATCAGATGACGAACAAGAGCCCCAGTTCACTAGGGAGGTAAAATCTCACACTCCTCTCTCTGAATCTGAAAGTTCTAATCATGATCATGAGGACAACTCTTCTGAAGATGAGTCTGAACTTATGGCCTAGTAAAAGGATTTGATCATGACTTACGACAAATGTTGCCGAGTCGTGAAAACTCAGGCAAAAGAGATTAAGTCTCTAAAGGCTATTGAGAGCAGCTTGAGAGAAGAAGTCGCTAAGACTGACTCTCTTCAAGAGAACTTCAATCTTGCTATTGAAAAATACAATCAAGCTCTTAAGCACGTCGACCTTAAAGAGAAAATCATCAAAGAGTTGGAAGAACAACTCGAAGCTGAAAAGAAACTTGTTGAAAGTTTCTCCAAGCCCAAGAATGTTCTTCCACTCATTGCTGAATTCTCAGCTAAGGCCCAAGGAGCTGTACTAGGCCATGTTGACGCTCCTAGTATATCTTCAAGGAGAAACAAGGCTCAACGGAAAAATAAGGCCGCCAAGAAGGCTTTGGTCAAAGAAAAAGGGAAAGCCCCTCTTGATCAGACTGTCTTTAAGAAAGTTATCTTTCCAAAAAATAAGTTTGATCTGGACTCGTCCTATGGTCACTTGACTAGGTCTACTTATGTAGAGCCAAAGTCTCGGTACCAAGGATGGACTATCCCTCGGAACTTTGGTGAGAGTGTCTTTAAGGCACCTTATGAAGAAGTGATTCTTCATGGCTATGGTCCTTATATTCATAGCCACAACTTCAAGAAAGCACTTCAAGTAAAGCCCGTTGGGGAAAGGCCTCCGAAGGAGAAGAAATCATGTGACTGCCATCACCATGAAGCTTCCTCGTCCAAGAATGCTACCCCTGCTAGATCACAATCTCAAAAGGTCAAGCAGGAGTATATAAGGCAAAGATACAACAGGTTTGACTGTTGGTGTTGTGGCAAAATTGGTCATTTTGTCATCGATTGTTGGTTTAATACCAGGAAGGTTACTACTCCTCAAGTTGGCAACATGAGATTGACCACTCAGAATGCTAATCTTCGTAGGGGGAGTGTTCTAAATCGAGACCAAGGACCCAAACATGTTTGGGTTCCTAAGGCAAAGTGATCATGAATGCAGGTATGTCCAAAGGCCACCAAAATTCCTATCTGGTACTTGGACAGTAGATGCTCTTGGCACATGACCGGGACAAGAAGCCCACTCCAGAATTTCACTTCAGTCTGCAACAGACCAAAGGTCATCTTTGGAGGTTCAGACCGAGGTATAACTACAAGCTACGGTATGATCACTAACGGTAGTGTATCCTTTTCAGATGTAGATTATGTGGAGGGATTGGAACACAATCTCATAAGCATAAGTCAACTATGCGACAACGGATACATAGTTGAGTTCCACGCTGACAAGTGCTTGATAAAGTCTGTTGACAATATGGAAACAATTCTATCAGACACTCGAAGCAGGAACATATTTTGCTTAAATTTCACTTGTATAGATTCTTCTACACCAGTGTGTCTTTTTGCAAAAGATAGTGCGTCTCTTGGTGACCAATGACACAAGAGGCTAGCACATAATAATTTTAAAACTATTAATAAATTATTCTCCCATAACTTAGTACGTGATGCCCCAAATGTCAAGTAAGTCAAAGAGAGACCTTGTCATGCATGCGTAAAAGGCAAGCAAACAAGGGCTAACTTTAAAAGTATTATAGGCAAAAACTCTAAGAGCCCGTTCGGCAGCCTGGAAATAGAATTGAGGAATTGGAATTCAGCCAAATCCAAAACCAGCAGGAATTGGAATTGGCAGAATTTCAATTCTGCTGTTCGGTTGTTGTGCAGAATTCTGCATTTGGAATTGGAATTGGACAATTCTGCTGTTCGGCTGCAGAATGGATTTCAAATCTGGAATTGAAATTAATATAGTAAAAACTTTTTTCGGCAAGTAATAACACATATTAAAAGCCAAATGCATTATAATAGTCACACCCAACTCAAGTCCTCGCACATAATAAAGTTTAAAGTCATATTAAAATCCTAAGCCATATTAAAATCCAAATACATATTAAAAGCAAAACAGAACTTTAGTCCTCACAGAAATAAAAGTCTAAAATCATATAGCGTACATAAAAACCCAAATAGTCTTCTAATTAAGTTGCATGCGCAACCACTCCAACTTAAGGTCATCTGGCAAAGTCATGAATACCCCATACTTGGTGGTATCGCGAGAGAGAATATCCATGGCTTTGAGTAATTCGTGTTTCTCCAGATTTGGTAGATTGCCAAGGGCAACATATATGGCATGAGCATGTGCCATTGATGTATCTGCAGCAATTGTCCGTCTTGCCTGCAACGACTTATCCATGCTAGTGGCAACACTGGATATGGCATCTGCCAATGCATCAATCCCAACAGCTTTCTTCTTCTTCTTCTTTTTGGTCCATTATAAATACGAGCAAGCAATATAGAACGCAATGCACTATTAGATGTCATGTTCACTGATACTTTTGGAATGGTCTCTAGTGCGGCTGCAGCTGCATCAAGCGTTGTTAAGACAGCACCTTTTATATTTACTTCGAATTCAAATTCAGAATCAGACTCAGACTCATCCATCTAAATAAAAAAAAATTATGTTTTAGACCATATATATAAAACACATTGACAAATTCCAATTTTACATATAAAGCAACTTAATAAATAATGCAATGAAAAAATTTCTAGAGAGAGGAATGATTTCATAACACTTTGTCACTGCTTCCTTGTTTGTTGACCCAAGAGATCCTTAAATAGGGAGTACATGATGCTTTTACGATTTTGTCTATATACTCAACCGACTGTGACTACATGAGATCTAATACATAGCATGAATTAAAATGATACACTGCAAAATAGATATTGAGATCATAACACTCTCCTAGGTTTCTTCAACTAAATATCAGATTCAATTCCCTCTTGTATAAACTACTGTTAAATCCACAGCCATAGGGCTAAAGCCATAGGCAGTGAGGGCACAATGCCAGGCGGCCTGGGTTGTTCAGGTATGTGGCCGGCGAGTACTAGCCAGATCGACGCATGTTCGGTAAAAATGCGAGATCTAGATCTACGCATCCTCCATCAACAACCGGCGAAAAAGAAAAAACAAGGCAAATATGCATCCGAAAGGGAAGAAGAAGGGGAAGAAAGAGGGAGATCTTACCTCCCGGCGAGAGTTATCGGCGAGATCTGAGCGGGAGAACTAGGGCTGTCGAGGGGATGACTGCGACGCCTGGCTTGCGAAAAGAAAAGACCAGCGAAATCTCGTAAAAACCCGGGCGACACCCTAATAATTCGCCCGGGCGTGAGTTAAAAGTTTTGGATTTAGGCGGAATTCCAATTCCATGTCAAATCCCGCCCGCCGAACAGCGGAAATGAATTCCGCTGTACTCAATTCCAAGTTTGAAATTCAATTCCAGGGGGCCGAACGGGGTGTAATAGGTGTTTACACCTACTTCATATGGACTTGTTCGGTTCACTGCAAATTAGAAGCTTAGGAGGTAAGGATTATACGTTAGTAATTGTTGATGACTACTCGCATTTTGCGTGGGTGTTCTTTCTGAAACACAAGTCAGATACCTTCGATATCTTTACAAATTTTTTCAGCCAGGTCCAGAATGAATACAACTATTCTGTAGTCAAAATCAGAAGTGACAATGGAACGAAGTTCAAATCTGGGGCCATGATAGAATTTTGAGAAAGCCTATGTATCTTTCATGAGTTTTTCTCTCCTCGTACTCCACAGAAAAATGGAGTAGCTGAGAGAAGGAATAGAACACTCATAGAGGCCTGCAGAACTATGTTGAGTGATGCTTCACTACCGGAGTACTTCTGGGCTGAAGCCGTCAACACTACATGCCACTTGCAAAATCGAGCCCTCATAAACAAGAATTATGATAAGACACCTTATGAACTTCTAAAAGGCAGGAAACCAACAATTTCATATTTTAGAATTTTTAACTGTAAATGCTTCGTGCTTAACAATAGTAAGTATCATACTACCAAGTTTAGTGAGAAAAGTTTTCAAGGTATTTTTGTAGGATATAGTTGCCATAGTAAGACATACAGGATTTTTAATAGAAAAACTCTGGTCGTAGAAGAATCAATACATGTTGTATTTAATGAGACGAGCTTGCTGCAAAGCAAATCTTCTAGTGTGCTTGTTGAAGATGCTGACACAAGGCTTAAAGAGATCAGCTTGGAGGAACCGACCGAAGGTAAAGATGAAAAGTTCATCAATAACACCTCTCCAACCGCTATTAGAGATGTAGAGGATCAAGATGAAAATATTGTCCAAATTGATGAAGTAACTCCATTGACTGAAGAAGTCCCAGATGCGAGGAATCTGGAGCTCAGACATCTAAAGAATCACCCAATGGACCAGATCATAGGAGATCCCCTGGATGGTGTCAGAACTCCTCGAGCTACAACAAACGAGAATTTATATTTAAGTTTTCTCTCATAGGTTGAACCAAAGAAGTTTGAGGAAGCAAACTCAGACACATCATGGATCTTGGACCTGGAAGAAGAATTGAATCAGTTCAAGCGCTGCAAAGTTTGTACGCTTGTTCCAAGACCTAAAGGTAAGAATGTCATCAGAACAAAATGGATCTATAGGAACAAGTTGGACGAGAATGGGATAATCATCAAGAACAAAGCCAGACTCGTCGCCAAAGAATATCGTCAAGAAGAAGGGATCGACTTCGACCAAACATACGCTCTAGTGGCAAGACTGGAGGCCATCAGACTGTTCCTAGCTTATGCTGCACTTAAGGGGTTCACTGTCTATCAAATGGACGTGAAGTCCGCCTTCCAAAATGGTGACATAAAAGAAGAGGTGTACGTGGAACAGCCCCCAGGTTTTGTTGATCCTAATTTTCCTGAGTATGTTTATTTATTATCAAAAGCGTTGTACGGTTTGAAACAAGCTCCTCGAGCTTGGTACGAAACGCTATCTATCTTTCTCCTCGAGAACAAGTTCACAAGGGGAAAGATAGATAAGACATTATTTCTTAGGGAAATTAAAGGCAAGATTTTGCTAGTGCAAATCTATGTCGATGACATTATTTTTGGTTCTACAGACGACAACCTCTGCAAAAAGTTTTGTAAACTTATGCAAGGGAAGTTTGAAATGAGTAGTATGGGAGAGCTGAAGTATTTCTTAGGACTTCAGGTGAAACAATCTGAAGATGGAATTTTCATCTCTCAGACTAAGTTCACCAAGGAGTTGATTAAGAAATTCGGAATGGAGAGTGCAACCTCTATGAGGACTCCAATCTCCTCAGCTATGTCTCTGGACAAGGATGAGAAAGGGAAACCTTTTGATGAAACCAAGTATAGAAGCATAGTTGGATCCTTGCTCTATCTTACTGCTAGTAGACCAAACATAATGTTCTCTACATGTGTCTGTGCTAGATTCCAAGTGAACTGTATGGAATCTCACTATGCTGCTGCAAAGCGGATTTTGAGATACCTTAAAGTTACACCGAATCTTGGCTTATGGTACCCAAGAAGAAATGACAGCGAACTAATTGGTTTTTCATATGCAGACTTTGTAGGTAGCAAAGATGACAAGAAAAGCACTTCCGGGACATGTCAGTTCCTTGGAAGAAGGCTTATCTCATGGAGCAGCAAAAAGCAAAATTTTGTCGCAATCTCAACGGCTGAGTCAGAATACATTTTTTCCGGCAGTTGTTGTGCATAGTTGTTGTGGCTAAATAACCAGCTAGAAGATTACAATATGAAGGTCAAAGACATTCCATTGTTCTGTGACTCATCTAGCGCGATGGCAATCACAAACAACCCAGTCTCGCACAGCTGGACAAAGCTTATCGAGCATAGATATCACTTCATCCGAGAGCATGTGGAGCAAGGGGATGTGGATCTGCAGTACGTGCCAACAGATTGGCAAGTTGTAGATATCATCACGAAGCCACTGGACGAGACCAAGTTCAATTTCTTCAAAACTGAACTTGGGATGCTAAACAAAGAAGAATAAGTAAGAGGAAATCAGTTTAAAGCTCAAGAATCAAGGATACCTCAAAAGGTCAGAAATTTCTCAAGAGGAAGGTAGCTCTCGAAAACTAAGTATACCTCTCGAAAAGTAAAGTAACAGTTCTCGAGAACTTAGACTACTTCTCGAAAACTTCTGATCTGTCTCTCGAGAAGTCTCTTAAGCTATCGAGAACTATATCATACTTCTTGAAAAGTACACTGACAGCTCTCGAGAACTTACTACTTCTCGAGAAATGCCCGTCTTCTTTTCGACTTATGTTTAATTTCTTCTATTTCGAAAACCCGCTTGATTTCAGTCCTAACCCTAGATTAATTAGACACTTAATTGACATTACTAGGATTATATATATATAAAGTTTTAGAAATCAATAATCAACCGACATTTCAAATTTCCTCTTTTCGAAAACTCTTCGTCTTCCGCCAACAAAAAGCTTCGTCGCAGCCATCGTCTTGCTCTACGTCCATCGCCGCCGTCAGCGTCCATGGCGCAAAATTTGAAAATAGGAGTCGGCAGTGAACTCATCGTCGCAGGGATTGCAGACATTTTTGATGACTTCAAGAACTTGCTCCTCCTAGAAATAGCCGGTCTGATGTTCATTCTCTCAGAACCCTGTAAGATTTCATTTCCAAATGTAGAGGAATTCTTCCGGAATGCAAAGGTGAGGAGATATGGTACAGTTTTGAAAACTAAAATCAGGGGGATCAAAATCAAGTTGGACAAAACAAGAGTTTCAAAGCTCCTTAAGCTGCTCGTTGTGGATGAAGAGGATGACCTAACACTTGAAGATTATGACAGAACTTACTCTTTCTGTGGAGTTCATCTCTTTAAGGAGAAATCTCTTCAATGATGTAGGAAAGCTTCTGGTAGATTTAATTGGAAAGATCTTGTGGTGCAGAACATGGTCCATTAGTTTCATAACCAATGATCTATTTTGTGTTATGATAGCTATTATCTGTAGAAAGAAATTTCAATATGGGATGATGGTATTTGAATTGATTAGGGATAGTATTCAGGCTCCTAAGTTTGCAAGGATAATCTCCCTGTTGCTGAGTGAGATTTACCCAATCACCTTCAAAACCTCTAAAGGTACTCAAATCCATCACCTGAAAAAGATTTCATTGGCCTCCATCAGAAGATGGGAACTCAAGCTGAAGAATTCCAAGCAGTTAGCTAAAGAACTTACAGCTTCTGCCTCTGACATCAGGACCCCATCTCCCTCCTCTCATCATGTTGCTGAACCATCTGGTGGAGCAACTAAGGGGGAGCCTGCAGCCTCTATTCCTATTATCAGACCTACTCCTTCCTCTCCAGCCAGATCAGCAAGCAGATCTCCTCTCAGAAGCCCAGTGAGATCTCCAATCAGGAGCCCTATGGCAGATTCTACAGGGTCCACCCTATCAGATGTTCCACGACAGGAAACCCTCAAGGACACAAATGCAGCAATTGATAGCATGATTGAAGAACTCATTTATGATGAACCACTTCCTCCCCTTCTCAAAGAAACCTCTACAGAACCTTCAAAAGAACCTTCTCCACCATCCTCACACCAAGCTACTCCACCTCCTTCTCCCTCTCCAAGGAAAGGATCTACTCCACCAGAGAGCATTCCTCCCTCTGAAGAGGATGAGCCAGAACCTGAAGAGGTGGAAGCCCCTCTCAGGAACCTTGACTTCTCCCTCCCAAGATTTGTTGATGAGGAGGTTGATACAGTATCTCACACTGTAAGAGCCCAGAGCTCTGTGGTAATAGAAGAAATTCCTCAATGGAAAGCACCTCCTCCACCTCAGATTGCTACACCTAGTGCCACTCCTACTGCCATTGTTTCTTCCACTCCTGCTGCTACTGCTGCAACTATAAGTTTAGATATTCTATCTAAGATTGAAGGTATGATGGCTACCCAAAGGCAATATTTTGATGAATCTCTCAAGTCAGTCAAAGATCAGGTCACCTCTCCAGAAAAGGAAATGAGCAGATGATTTGCAGAGATCCAAAACAATACAGATTCTCTTAAAGAGTTGTTCAGAATTGGTGGCAAAGCCATAGACCATACCATTACCAGTATTGGTCAGGTCATGGAACAGTTTGTCACATTGGCAAATAATAATATTCAGTTGGAAAAGAATGCTCAAGAACTTGTAATGAAAATCTGTGAGGAAGTAGGAATTTTCAAAGAAGACACCATTGGAAAGCTTTGTGTAGAAATCAGAAAGGGGGAGAGTTTAGTGAAAGAACAAGTGGAAAAACTTACTACAGATGCAAAATCACTCTGGAATGAGAAATTGACTGAGATAAATAAGAATATTTTAGATCAAATCCAATCAGTGAAATTCCACACTTATGACACTACAGTCTGGATGCACAACCAGATATTCCCTGACTTTCAGGCTGATCCTAATCTTATTCCTCATCACCTGAACCCCCTTGCTGAAGGTCAATCTAGCCAGATGCCTCAACCTCAAATGCCTACTTTTTCTCCAAGGCCAGAAGATCAGGATCCTCCTCCTGCTTCCTATGACTAGGTTTTGGATGATATTATTCCTCAGGATTTACCAGAAATCCACACCTCTAAGAAGAGAAAGTATGGAGAAGATCCATCTGCAAGGAAATATGTTCCCCAGCCAGATGCAGAGAAAAGGAAAGCAAAGGAGTTTGCTGAAGTTTGGAGCCCCACTTCTAAAAGCTTAATTCTTGACACTCTCAAATTAGTGATGGACTTTAATGAGAACAGGAATCTCCACTACAGCTCCTCTGAGTGGGAATTATATGAGAAGTCCATGACCAAGAGAAGAATATATGATAGAGAGTTTTGCAGGAATAATCCCAAAGCTCCTCCTAAGTCTCCAAGGTTCTATCCTAAGACCTTCAGCTATTAGAGGAGACAGCAGGAGAAGCAGGATAGACAACATCAAAGCAAAGAATGAACTCTTGTTGATATGTTTTTGAGAATTTGGATGAAATGGTTGTTGATTAGAAATCTAGAACATTACATATATACAATTCTGTTGATGCACGAAATGAGAAGGGGAAGTCGGGCACCACCAGCTAATGGTTCGAGCACTGGGGAAGGAATAAGGAAAAGACTGTCGGCTAGTCGGTTACTAGCGGCTAGGAATGGCGGATAAGACCGGATAGAGAAAAGAGAGAAAGGGCCGCTATCAGCGGCGACACCAGAGTTCGCCCGCCGCGGCTTAAATGCCTCTCCTGCGGCGGGCTTTCCTTTTATAATAAATGAAGCGATTACACTTAAAAAGGGAAGAAGAAAGGAAGAAGCCGGCCAAACAATAGACCGCAAAGGACTAGAATCGAGGCCGCAGCTCTTAACAAGCGAGCTCCTGGACTCGAGTCAGCGTCCTTTGGGTGTACTCTCGCCCCTATTTATAGGCTTGGGGGCCTGCCCAAATGGGCAGGCTAATATTACCGGCTGCCTAGGGTACAGGAGAACCGGGCAGCGGTGACGGGAAACAACCAAGAAAGAGAAGAGGGTAGAGGAAAGGCTACGCGGCCTAGCGGGCTTCCTCTGGCGAGTTGAGAGTCCCGGCCTCTGGACGGGCTGATCTGGACTTCCTCTAACGGCGACCTGGGAAATAGGTTGTGCGGCATGGGCAAGGACAGGCTGACCTTAGATGATGGTTGGACTGGAACTGGCGGCGGCTTGACGGAGAGGCTGCCCGGCTTATCTGACAACAAGCCGGTTTGCTGAGAATGGTGGCTAGAAAGAACAAGCCGCCCGGAGTTGAAAACCTGGAGAACTAGTCACGGATTCCGGGTTAACATAATCCCCGCACATTTTTAAGTTTCTGAAAAACTTCAAAAATGTAGAACTAAGCCGGAGACCGCGATTGCCATTAATGCTTCTGCGTCTATAAAATGTCAAGGGCCCTGCCATTTCTTCAAGATTTTTGTAAAGCAACGGGTCACTATTCGCCACTTGCGGTTAGAATCCTCCAAGCCGACAGGGACTTCTACAAGATGGACGTAATGTCCTCGATGCTAGTTCGAGAAAAGAAATCGTCTGGGTCGAAAAAGAGGAGCAGGAAAACGGACAGTTCTGACCAACAGCCTGAGAAGAAAACTGAGAAGCCGATCACATCGGCGGCTTCTGATTTTGGAAAGAACCCGATGGAAGCCGTCGCGGAATCCTCGCAGGCTGCGACCAAAGTCAAAACGGTTTCCAAATCTGCTCTCCCGCAAGCTGGAACCACCAAATCTTTTTACATTACCTACTCGCCATCAGGTGAACCCCTCTTGAAGATCACCGGGGCGGAGGAGAAGAGTGTCGACTCTTCCAAACCGCGCGAGTTGCCCACATCTACTGACTTGATCGTCGTTGATGAGGACGACTCAGAGAAGCCACTGGAGGCCGAGCGGTCTTTGACTAAGAAGAGGAAGCGGACAGAGACCATAGTCAGCCACCTAAAGCGACACAAGAAGAAGGATGAGACCCTTGAGGAAAGGATGAGGAGGAAAACGCAGAAGATGCGGGTTGACAATCGCAATGTTTCTGTAAAGGTTGGAGCTACCAGTCTTCAGTATAAGCCGCGGGAGAAGGAAGTATCTCAGAGTCCATCGACTCCATCCCCCAAGCCGAACGAGCCAGAGAGCACACCGGAGGTTAGCAATTCCCTGAGCGATATCTTGAAGGGTATGGAGAAGTTCCAGCAGCAGGACAGGTAATTGGCAACTCTTCTGGCTTTTGAAGAGGCCTCCGACGTTGATGTCGAAGTTATAGGAGAGAAGCTTGGCGAACCGACTCCTGCGGTTTCAGAAGGAGTTGAAAAATTAAAAATCTGAGAGAAGATAGAGGAGATGAAGAAAATAGTCGCCGGGAAGAAGGTGGCGACTACAATTCCTCTCTTGCAAGGTAAACACGAAGAAGTTAAGCGTATTGTAAAATTCTACAAGCCGCGGTCACGGAAGAAGGGAGCGGAAACAATTTTCAATCCGTCGGCGGGCTTCTTCCTGACCACGGCACAACTGAAAAGCAAAGCTAAGGAGACCTCGCGACTATGGAAAGAAAAGCTAATGCAGATTGACTCCGAAAGGTTTAGGCGACTAGCGGCTAGACTTGATACTGCGGCTTTTGAAGGAGAGATAACCACGAGCTGCGGTCTCGTTCTAACGAGATCTTTTAAAAGGTGCCGGTCATGCTACTGAATCTAACCGCTTGTTTATCCGCTGCAGGTGCACCTGAAACTGCCGTCAAGTCTGGCAATCTGACGACTTTCTTACCTCCACCGATTCCACCGCTACCTCCAAGTATCAGTGACCAAAGGACGACCGAATTCCAGGAGGAGGTCGCGGCCTTGCAGGCTAGAGTAAGGGAGCATGCCGAGGCCCTTCGAGCCAAGGAAGAAGAGTGGCGACTTCAAGAGGAAGATCAACGGTCTATGCTGGAGGCCGCTGAAAAGAGAACAAAGGAAGTGTTGGAAGACTTGGAGCTGGAGAGAGGAATGATGCGGTCTGAGGTGGAGGTCGCTTAGAAAAGTACGCAGGAGGCACTGGTCAGCTTGGAGTTGGAGAGA
Source organism: Platanthera zijinensis (assembly GCA_039513925.1). Lineage (NCBI taxonomy): Eukaryota > Viridiplantae > Streptophyta > Magnoliopsida > Asparagales > Orchidaceae > Platanthera > Platanthera zijinensis. Next base: position 170,545,307 of record CM077082.1, on the reverse strand, counting down.
GCGACGATGCAGACTATGCTGGAGACCGCTAACAAAAGGGTGTAGGAGGCACTGGACAGCGCGGACATGGAGAGAACGGCAAAGCGGACTGCGCTGGAGGCCGCTGACAAAAGGGTGCAGGAGGCACTGGCCAGCGCGGACATGGAGAGAGAGGCAAAGCGGACTGTGCTGGAGGCCACTGACAAAAGGGTGCAGGAGGAACTGGCCAGCGCGGACATGGAGAGAGCGGCAAAGCGGACTGCGCTGGAGGCCGCTGACAAAAGGGTGCAGAAGGTCCTGGCTAGCTGGGAGGAGGAGAAGATAGCGATGCGGACTGCGCTTGAGACCGCTGAGCAAAGAACACAGGAGGCGTTGGCCAACCTAGAGCAGGAGAAGATAGCGATGCAGACTGCGCTGGAGACCGTTGAGCAAAGAACACAGGAGGCGCTGGCCAAACTGGAGCAGGAGAAGACAAAGAAACTTGACTTGCAAGCTTTAGTTCTAATGGTCGGCTAGATTGAGAGGGAAAGGGAGGACATCACTCGACGTGATGAGGAAAGGGATAAGGATCAACCAAAGGAGGCTGGCAGAGGTTTGCGACCTGCTGGGACGACTACTGAGCAGCAGCAACTACCAAACCGCCCGGCTTCCGGAGAGACTTCGAACTCACCAGTAGTCGCGGCGGTTAGGCAGGTCGCTGCTTCTGGCGACCCGGGAGATCGCGCTCTACCGCTGATTCCATTTGCTTGCGTGGAGCGTGATACCTCACGAGTTCATCGGACTCTGCACTCCATCCACAACCTTGTCAGTCAAGTGTATGTTCAGCTGGTACAGGCCGAAGACCAAGTCGCGAGGGTTGGTCGAGAAGCTCCAGAGAGTGGAGAGAGATAATTATGAGAACTCTATATGCCTTTGTAATAAGCATCAACTCATGATGCCGGACAGTCTGATTGTTGTGAACAATTGTTGTATATTTAATTGTATGTTACTGCGAATTGCTTGCGGCTTGTCCGGTTTGAATATCATAGATGCTATATTTTTGCTTTGCGAATTTTGCTAAGTACAGGAACCTGGCCGCGCGAACTACCGAACTGTTCTGCGGTTTGAATACTTTCTCTTGCAGGTTAGGTCGTGCGGCTAGATAACAAACCGCGATTTGACAACTATCACTATAGCTGTGTAGAAAATCTATAAAAGGAGATGATCTCGGAGACTCCGACACGAAAGATTAGGATGCGAGCTAAAGTAAAGTCGATGCGGTCTGATAAAACTTCTACCGTTAGGACCGATGCGGCTTCTGCCTTTCATTCAGCGGACCACAAAGAAGGTCGGCTTACTCAAGCTGAGCTAGATAGCTTTGTAGAGAAGTACATGAAAGACAGCCCGCTGCTCGTGCGGCTTCCTCTTCCTCACGAACGAATGAACACCTCCGCAGCCAACCAGATCGCCATTCCTGTCGATCACTTTGACTGCGGCTTCCGCTTCCTCGTGCTGATGGAAGCCGTAGCGGTCTTCGACCACTATGGAGTAGTGCCAGGACAGCTGCCGCCGAATTCCATTGCGGCTATCTACAGCTTTATCTCCTACCTGAGGTCGGAGATAGTCCGCTTCTCAATAAAGCTGTTCAGAGAATGCTTCTCCGTCCGGTCTATTCCGGACTCTGGAACAAAGATCTTCAGAGGGCATCTGTACTTCGGCTGCCGGGGGCTGAAGGTCATCAACCTGGCGAAAAATCTCCTGAATTGGTCAGAGAGGTACCTGATCTTCGAGGGCCAACTCGGACTCCTGCCGGTCAACCTGCAAGCTTGCGACGAAGCCGCTTTTGGCAGCAGCAGACTGGATGGCCTGGAGAAGGATATCTTCGACTTCTTCAAGGGCGAGCAGCTAGACGTCGTCCACTACCTCCCGCTGCTCCCAACTTTGGAGGATGTTCACGCAGAGGACAGTAAGTATCAGCCAACCGAACTGCTCGGCTAGCCGCACGGCTTGCCATCTGACTTGTTAAATTTGCCCTGCAGCTATCATTGCGGTCCCGCTGAATAAGACGCTAACTCCTAGCGGCCTAACCCTTACACAGAAGGAGAAAAGGGCCAAGAGGTCCAGGCCGGAGCGGGCTGAAGAGGAAGGAAAATCGGACTCCTCCAGCGACTTCATGCTGAATGGTATGGGCAGCCACTTGAAGGATCTCCACGGCAACCCCACCATGCAGTGGAGTGCCGACGGAGAATTAGTTCATGTTTCCACCGCCCTCCCTAACTGGGGGAAGGAAACGATAAGCCGTCATGCCTCGGTGGCTGGCGCGGCTTTGTATGGTAGGTGCAACCTGAAAGCACTAAAAAAGATACCAGAAGAGGACTTCTCGCGGTTTGCCGCGCAGGTCAGCGCGAGAAGCTTCGTGGCTAACCACTATATGGGCCTAGCCCATAGGCGGTTAGTCGCAAGTCAAGGCGACCTGAAGCGGCAACTCGCCGAAAAGGACGAAGAAAACGCACGATTGAAGGAATTGAATGCGGTAAGATATTACCTTATTTTTGCGGCTTCATTTATCATGCCGCTTGGAATGACCTTTTTTCTTCCTTTGCAGAAAATGTATGATCCGGCCAACTCGGCTTTTCAGGACGTGGCCTTTCCGCAGCTTGTCCAAGGAATAGACGGCGCGTTGAAACGCCTTCGAGATCGCGGCGGCCTCGCCCCGGGATTCACCGACTTCACCTGCGCCGACCTGTATCCACCCTTGAATAAAAGGGTGGCTGCGGTTTATCGAGCGCTGAAGGGCAAGGAGAAGGTCGATGGAGAGGGCGAGGGCAAGGCAGAAAATGTCGAGGAGTACAGCGAAGGAAGAAGGAGCGAGACCGCTTCTTCAGAAATCGGCGGTCAAGCGTCTGAAACCGCAAGGGTTGATGTCGTTAGGTCAAAGACCGGGGAGTCCGGCAGTTCGCACACGTCTTCATCCGACAACGGCGAATACTCGCCGTCCGAGGTCGATGTCGATGGTGAATCGGACTCCGGCGCTCCTGCGTCTAAAAGACTAAAGCCGGATAGCTAGGACAAAATACTTGTAATAATTTTCTCTCTGAGACCGGCGGTATGATTTTGTAAACCGCGCGGTCTACCTTTTGTACTTGACAGTAAAAATGAAAAACTCTTACCTTTTGTGAAAACCCATTGTACTGCAATTTTATACTTGCTTATTTATGCGGCTTAATCTTTCTTACTCGTTTCCGACTTAAGAAATCTCATTGATGACTTCACCGAATAATAAGTACCTCTGATCCGGTTAAAATCGAATAGAATACCAGTAGCCGAGTATATTAGTCGTCTGCGAGTTTATAACAATCCGATCGCCCTTGAACGTATTTAGAGCCATAAGCCGGGCGGTCAGGAAAGTATTCGCCAAGAAGGTAAAGCAGTTCTGCTGTTGCCGGCTATCATTTATATGCAATATGAGGTCGCATGACAAATATAGTTGATTGCCGATAGGCCAAAGTTTAATTGGAGATCAAAAAGATATATAACGATAAATAAGCCGCTCGATTAAGTAAATAGACTGATAAGAAACTTTAATAATCAAGCTAATGGTGGCGGCCTGTCCGAACATTAATGTAGACCATGCTTCCAATATGAAAATTACTCAAGGGTAGAGATAAATACCATAAGCCGGCGGACTAGAATCATCTGACAGAATCAAGTCGGCCGAATTCCTGAGTTTATCAGTAATAAACTGACAGAGATGTCATGAGCCGAATAAAACAAACCGGAACATGTAACCGCGCGGTCTGCGGACTGTGTAATGTAAATTGACTAGGCTGTAAGACCGTGAGACGGTGGATAAGCTGGAACGAATAATTGCGAGGTTTATGAACTGATCAGCATAACAATAATAATATATGAAAACCACAATTTATCTGCCACTGTAACCTGCAGGTTGAAAGGATAACAAAAATTCTGCCTGCACTGTCTTACAACATAGACCAAAAATCACAACTCTCCTAAAGAAGATCTCATTTCAACTCATCTGCGAATGATTCGAGCGGGGTTTATATCGGCGACTGATGTCGTGCGGGATTTATATCTGCGACTGATGTCGTGCGGGATTGCCACTACACATCTGCGACTGATATCGTGCGGGATGTGGAGGGCCAAAAAGGTAATATTATTTTTGTTAAAAGTAAATGTCCACATACGTATGCCAATGTTAAATGTAAAGCTAAGAAGTAGAATTCAGAGGGCATATGAATGCTTATTTCTAGTGGAAAGCTTAGTAAAAGGATATGGGCTTGAAGCCTGATTGAACCCAATTGTCGACGATTGTTGAGAGATATTTGAGAAGCTGGATGCTGGTGAGAACTGATTTGCTGCTATATCTATTACAACTGTCATTATCAAAAGAAAAGAAACAAATGCAAGAAACTCCGAACACATGGGAGATACACGAAATATGTACAAGAAAGACAAACATGATACTATCGCTTCAAACACTTCCACTATTTAACAACAGAATCTTCATTTGCAACATCGGCTTTATCAGTGGAAAATATGCTAGAGGATCATAGGACAACATAGTCTTGTAATTTCCCTGCCTTTGCGAACTGATCTGCTAGTTTCCGGAGAGCCCGACAATCTTCTGTGTTGTGACCAATATCCTTATGATATTTACAAAAAAGTTCTTCATGTCGATGTTCAATCTTTGATTTCATATGTCGAGGCTTTTTAAATTCTTTCATACTAGCAAGAACTGGCAGAAGATCTTCCATAGAAATTTTTAACTTGACATACCTGTCCGAGTACCTTTCATACTTGAGTGTTTTAGGATCAAAAGACATGATAGAGCAAGCTTCCACAAACTCTGATGATTTATCCTGTTGTGGAAGTTTCGAAGCGTTTTGGGAAGAACCGGGTTGATGACGAGAATTTTTCTGATGTTCCCTAGCCATCTGATTCAAGAAAGATATATAGTTGGTGTTTGCTGCTTCACCCATTATGAACCGATTAGCTATTTTAATAAGATCTTAATAAGTCTTTGGCTCCTTTTTGCTAACTTTAAATTTTAGAGGACCTTCTCGAAGTCCACTTATCAAGAAATATTTGTAAAAGTCTGGATGAACGTTAACGATATCGAGCGTTTCCTTTTGAAACCGATCAACGAAATGAGCAGTAGGCTCATCAACTTCCTGCTTGATTTGGAAAAGAGCTACTGGGTTTCTCTTCCGCTTCCTGAAGGTATCAAATCTCAAAAGGAACTGTTTTTTAAAATCCCCAAAGCAAGTGATAGACCGAGAAGGTAAACCATGAAACTATTCCTGAGCAAGACCGTCGAAGGTCATTAGAAAAAGCTTACACTTGATTCGATCCGACATGGCTTTTAAAGAAACAGCCGCTTCAAATGCTTGTAGTTGTGAAACTAGATCACTAATCCCAGAATAGCGTGACAAGTGAGGCTCTCTGAAATTATCAGCAATAGTATCCCACCGAATTCGATCAATGAACGGAAAAGAAACTTCCTCTTCCTTCTCAAAGAGATCCCGAGTAGATGATAAGAAATTACTGTCATTCCTCGGGAGATTCATTGCAAATAATAGATGAAAACCAACACATATCTAGAGACCGCCGAACAGCTGCAGTTTTACCGAGCGGACAGAATGTCAAGCGGTTACTGAACAGGTAAACCGCCCTTGCCTCTGCTTGCTCGACTAGCCGCTAAGCTCTAGCGGTCGCGCGGTCTGACAATATCTAGCCGCGGATTTTCACCGCCCAACCGATATCTGAAGTTCGCGTATTAACTGTTGATGCACGAAATGCGAAGGGGAAGTCGGGCACCACAAGCTAACGGTTCGAGCACTGGGTAAGGAATAGGGAAAAGACTGTCGGCTAGTCGGTTACTAGCGGCAAGGAATGGCGGATAAGACCGGATAGAGAAAAGAGAGAAAGGGCCGCTATCAGCGGCGACACAAGAGTTCGCCCGCCGCGGCTTAAATGCCTCTCCTGCGGCAGGCTTTCCTTTTATAAGAAATGAAGCGATTACACTTAGAAAGGGAAGAAGAAAGGAAGAAGCTGGACGGACAATAGACCGCAAAGGACTAGAATCGAGGCCGCAGCTCTTAACAAGCGAGCTCCTGGACTCGAGTCAGCATCCTTTGGGTGTACTCCTGCCCCCTATTTATAGGCTTGGGGGCCTGCCCAAACGGGCAGGGCTAAAATTACCGGCTGCCCGGGGTACAGGAAAACCGGGCAGCGGTGACGGGAAACAACCAAGAAAGATAAGAGGGCAGAGGAAAGGCCGCACGGCCTGGCGGGCTTCCTCTGGCGAGTTGAGAGTCCCAGCATCTGGACAGGCTGATCTGGACTCCCTCTAGCGGCGACTTGGGAAATAGGTCGTGCGGCTTGGGAAAGGACAGGCCGACCCTTAGATGATGGCTGGACTGGAACTGGCGGCGGCCTGCCGGAGAGGCTGCCCGGCTTATCTGACAACAAGCCGGTTTGCTGAGAATGGTGGCTAGAAAGAACAAGCCGCCCGGACTTGAAAACCTGGAGAACTAGTCGCAGATTCCGGGTTAACATAATCCCCGCACATTTTTAAGTTTCTGAAAAACTTCGAAAATGTAGAACTAAGTCGGAGACCGCGACTTCCATTAATGCTCCTGTGTTTATAAAATGCCGAGGGCCCTGCCATTTCTTCAAGATTTCTGTAAAGTAACGGGTCACTATTCTCCACTTGCAGTTAGAATCCTCCAAGCCGGTAGGGACTTCTACAAGATGGACGTCATGCCCTCGATGCTAGTTCGCGAAAAGAAGTCGTCTGGGTCGAAAAAGAGGAGCAGGAAAACGGACAGTTCTGACCAACAGCCTAAGAAGAAAATTGAGAAGCCGATCACATCGGCGACTTCTGATTTTTGAAAGAAACCGATGGAAGCCGTCGCGGAATCCTCGTAGGCCGCAACCAAAGTCAAAACGGTTTCCAAATCTGCTCTCCCGCAAGCCGGAACCACCAAATCCTTCCATATTACCTACTCGCCATCAGGTGAACCCCTCTTGAAGATCGCCGGGGCGGAGGAGAAGAGTGTCGACTCTTCCAAACCGTGCAAGTTTCCCACATCTGCTGACTTGATCGTCGTTGATGAGGATGACTCAGAGAAGCCATTGGAGGCCGAGCGGTCTCTGACTGAGAAGAGGAAGGGGACAGAGACCATAGTCGGCCACCTGAAGCGACACAAGAAGAAGGATGATACCCTTGAGGAAAGGATGAGGAGGAATACGCAGAAGATGCGGGTTGACAATCACAATGTTTCTGGGAAGGTTGGAGCGGCCAGTCTTCAGTATAAGCTGCGGGAGAAGGAAGTATCTCAGAGTCCGTCGACTCCATCCCTGAAGCCGAATGAGCCAGAGAGCACGCCGGCAGTTAGCGATTCCCTTAGCGATATATTGAAGGGTATGGAGAAGTTCCAGCAGCAGGACAGGTTATTGGCAACTCCGCCGGCTTCTGAAGAGGCCGCCGACGTTGATGTCGAAGTTACAGGAGAGAAGCTTGGCGAACCGACTCCAGCGGTTTCAGAAGGAGTTGAAAAATTAAAACTCCGAGAGAAGATAGAGGAGATGAGGAAAATAGTCGTCGGGAAGCAGGTGGCGACTACAATTCCTCTCCTGCAAGGTAAACACGAAGAAGTTAAGCGTATTGTAAAATTCTACAAGCCGCGGTCACGGAAGAAGGGAGCGGACACAATTTTTAATCCGCCGACGAGCTTCTTCCTGACCACGGCACAACTGAAAAGCAAAGCTAAGGAGACCGCGCGGCTATGGAAAGAAAAGCTAAAGCGGATAGACTCCGAAAGGTTTAGGCGACCAGCGGCTAGACTTGATACTGCGGCTTTTGAAGGAGAGATAACCACGAGCTGCGGTCTCGTTCTAACGAGATCTTTTAAAAGGTGTCGGTCATGCTACTGAATCTAACCGCTTGTTTATTCACTGCAGGTGCACCTGCAACTGCCGTCAAGCCGGGCGATCTGACGACTTTCTTACATCCACTGATTCCACTGCTACCTCCAAGTATCCGTGACCAAAGGATGGCTGAATTCCAGGAGGAGGTCGCTGCCTTGCAGGCTAGAGTAAGGGAGCATGCCGAGGCCCTTCAAGCCAAGGAAGAAGAGTGGAGACTTCAAGAGGAAGATCAACGGTCTATGCTGGAGGCCGCTGAAAAGAGAACAAAGGAAGTGCTGGAAGACTTGAAGCTGGAGAGAGGAATGATGCGGTCTGAAGTGGAGTTCGCTGAGAAAAGGATGCAGGAGGCACTGGTCAGCTTGGAGTTGGAGAGAGCGACGATGCAGACTACGCTGGAGACCGCTAACAAAAGGGTGCGGGAGGCACTTGCCAGCGCGGACATGGAGAGAGCGACAAAGCGGACTTTGCTGGAGGCCGCTGACAAAAGGGTGCAGGAGGCACTGGCCAGCGCAGATATGGAGAGAGCGGCAAAGCGGACTGCGCTGTAGGCTGCTGACAAAAAGGTGCAGGAGGCACTGGTCCGATAAGGTAAGAAAATTCTCTAAGTCCACTTCTCGAAAAGTGCCTCTTAGTTCTCGAGAAGTCCTTAGAGTTCTCGAGAAGCTTTGCTTCAAAGTTCTAGAGAAGTGCTTAGAGTTCTCGAGAAGCTTAGCTTCAAAGTTCTCGAGAAGCCCCAGCTTTTGGTTCTCGAGAAGTCTTCTTTGTTCTCGAGAAGTCTTGGCCAGTTCTAGGGAAGTCTCCATAGTTCTTGAGAAGTCCAACTTGTTCTAGAGAAGCTTGGATTAAGTTCTCGAGAACTGTAAGCCCTATTTCTCGAATAGTCAAAAAGTTGCCTCAGAAATCTCTCTTAAGTGTTAGTTCTCAAGAAGTCTCCATAGTTCTCAAGAAGTCAGTTAGTTCTTGAGAACTCAGTCTTTTGTTCTCGAGAAGTCTAGACATCTTCTAAGTAGTATAGTTCTCGAGAAGTTCTTATAGCTCTCGAGAACTCAGTTTCTAGTTCTCGAGAACTAAAGTTACTTCTCGAGAAATGTAAATCAAATTTTTCAGAAAATTATGTTAAGTCCAGATCGGCCGGATTTTCAAATGACTTGACGTGATTGGTCCACGTGTCGTCATTAATGTCTTTTCTAGCCATTAAGGTAATCCTATATAAAGTCTTTTCGTTAAGACAAAACCCTAACAATTACAAGGAGCGGAATTCCGTACATTCTAAATTTCTGGATCAGCTTTCTTTCTCCAAGAAGAATAATATTCTGAAGCCGCCGCCGCCCTACGTGAGATCGATCTTTCTGCTTTCGATCAAGAAAGACCTGCTGATCAAGGAATCTTTTTCCTCTCCTTGATCGAGTAGGTCCTAAGTCTTCTAAGGTCAGATCTACAGAGGTTCTTATTCTACATATTCTGAAAAAGCTGCCAAGTTCAGAAGAAGACCTAGAGTTCAATATTTCCAGATTTGAGAGAAATTTTGTTTGTATTTTCAAACCTCTTTGTAAATCTTGTAGAAGATTCTTATCCGAGTGTAGGAGCATTGTTCTCCGAGTTATAGGAAGTTTTCATCTTCCGAGTGTAGATCCATTTGGATCGAGTTTGAAGGAAATGGTTACGAGGAGTAGGATTGTTTTCAATCCGAGATAGTGGAGTAGCCGAGTCTAGTGATTTGCTAGATCGGTGAGGTAAAGTGGACGTAACTCCACTATAAATCTTCTTGTCTTTCTATGATTGCTTGATTTCTTATTCTAAATCGTTAAAATTTTTATTCCACAAATAGACGCATGATTCACCTATTCACCCCCCTCTAGGTGATTTAGGTTGACAACTTTACACTTTAAGTGGACAAGGTACAAACACATGTGCCCATCATAAACGCATTCCCCCATCTGTCTTCCATAGCACTAGAACCAACTTCTTCTTTATCTACACCATGCCCCGGTTGCAGCTTGACCTTACAGTCCTTCCTGAAGTTACCCAGCTGGTCACATCTGAAACATTTGAGCCATTCCTTCTACTTCCAATCATGCTTAGGAGTATAACTCCTATCTTGCTACTATGAAGTTGAAGGGACATCGTCAGCAGCAGTCTTCGTCTTCTTCTCCCATCTCTTCTTCTTCTCTGAGAAGAGTGCTCATTACCTTCTTCAGAGATAGTGAATCAAGCAACCTATCTAGCAAAGCTCTCCTGTGAAGCCAGCAGGTTCTCCAGCTCCAGCAAAGATGACTCAGTGACCCAGCCATGAACAGAAGTGACAAAGGTCACATACTCCTTCCGCAAACCGAAGACTATGTGCCTCTTCAGCTCCACATCCGAGATAGGCTTATCAAGGTCTAACATTGAAATCTCAGCGCACAAGTTCTTCATCTTCAGGAAGAATATTGAGATGGGCAAATCTCCTTGAGTAGCCCTTGCCAACTCATTTTCTAGGAATTGTAGCCGAGCTACATTATTCCTATTGAACAGCCCATCACGGGAAGTACAAATCTCCACAGCTGACCGACATTCGATGATGTGGTCGAAGAGTTTCATTGATATAGCCCGCTTGAGAGTATACTCTTCCTTCGTGTTTGCCTTCCTCCAAGCTCTTACCGCTTCAACATTTCCAGTAGCAGCTGTAACTTCTTGTCTGTCGTCTCTTGTAACATTCCATTTCCAGCTAGACCCCTAGGAGTGGTTTTGTCATGACTAGGTCATGACAAAACCCTAAGAAGCCCAAGAAGACCAAGTGAGCTTTTAGGCATAAAGGTGGAGATCACCATGGTCTGCAAATAGTAGAATTCTAAACACTAGTTTAGGATGACCATAGGGCTTCACCATGAATCCATGACCCCACCACAATATCCCTAAACTATTGGAAGGTCCATTAGAGCCCTAAGGGTCCATTGAAATCAACCTAAAGTGGTCAAATTGACCTAAGACCACCATAGGCCTAAATTAGGCAAGGTGCCCTAACTAAGGGCAATGTTCCCCTAATATACCCAATCAACCCTACCTAAGTCTTCCTAGACCTTAAGTGAGGTCAATGGATCACCAAGGACCCATTGGGGACAACCCAAGAGGCTAAGTTAGCCCAAGTCAACTCTAGCCCCAAAGTGGTCAAAGTGCCCTTACTAACGGTCAAGTGACCTCCAAGGTGCCAAGTCAACCATACCCAACCATACCTAGACCTTAGGGGAAGCCAATGGGTCACCAAGGACCCATTGGGGTCAATCCAAATGGTCAATTTGACCAAGGTCAACTCAATCCTTGAAATAGGTCAAATTTGCCCAAATGGGCTAACTCAAGCTCAAGCCCATTTCCCCCACTTGGGCTAACCCCATCCTAATTATTAATAATGATTTTATGGGATGCCAATAGGCTAGAGAGATGAGCAAATTCGTTCTTAGAAATTAGGAGAGAGAAAACGAGAGTTTCATGTATTTCTAGAGAGAGAAAGTGGCTTAAAGAGAGCCATTAATGGCTTTAGAAGACCAAGGGGCCTCCTTTCTTCATCCCAAAGGCTTGATTCATCTCCCTTGCTGAATTAGGAGAAGTGCAAGGGGTTTTCCAGGCTGTGCAAGGCTGGAAACAATGAACCCAAGCCATGGCCGAAATTCCCCTTTATGACCATAAATGGCTTTGAAGCCATGACCCTCCCTCTCCCCCATTTGGCTCTTTTAAAAGCTTCCCAAGGCCAAGAGAATTCGTTTCCACCATCCCACTTAAGAAAATAAGGGAGTTCGTTGTAGCATTGTAGAGCATCGGAAGGCTCCACCGTTTGTCATGGCGCACCACCACAAAACCCGTCGGCAAGAACGGCTAAAGGTCCTCCTCTACTCCTTCTATGGATAGATCTTAGGAATCAAATAGGAGAGAAATCGGGCTCAATTGAGCCGGATCGTGCGAGAAAAATTTCAGATTTTTCATGGTTTTTATACCACTCGGGTTTGCTGGAAACCGCCCCTCCGGCAGCCGTGCCGCTGCCTGGCGATAGCCCCACCTCAACGAAGGTGGTGGCGGTGGTGACCGACCAGGGAGGTGGCTGGGTGGCCGGGAAAAAAGGGCTGGAATATGCTCCAGGTCGGGCTAATCACAGCCTTTGGCTGGAGGAAGAAGATGACGAGGAGGCGTTGGATCTGCTTCAAGATTCGTGCTGGATCATGTTTATTAAATTCTGAATATTCTGTCCTGTTTACTGGACTCTTTTAAATTAAATATTAAAATTACTTAGTCCCTCCTATAGAAAATGTGTTCAATATCAAAGTTGTAGCTTGTGACGTCTAGTTTATTTTAAAATTGGTTTGAACCCATTTTGGTAAGTGGTTTGACCATAGCACCCATTTTGGTGGGGTCTATACCTAGGCTAGACCAGATAGTATTTTGCGTGTCCCCACCAATCCAGCCATCAAAATTACCTGCAATTATGGATGGGGCTCAATCTTACCTATAACTAGAACATATCCAAAAATGGGAATATTTGGAGAACATTTTTTTATAGTTTTTGCAAAACTTTAATAATCCATGAATAAATTTATTAGGTGTCATAAACATCTCAAAACTACCCCAAATTTGGGTGAGTGATCTTATAGGGCCTGTTAGGGCTCTGTTAAAAATATCATATCATTTGGAGATGTTTTGATTAGGTATTGACCCAACCCTAGGTATACCCTTATAGGGTTATTTAGGTCAAAGTGCTCTTTTTGGTGTTTGAGTCGTCAAATCCCCCCAACAGAGGCTGATATTTTGGCCACTGATTTTATATGGCATGTAGCACACTCCAATTGGATTTGGGGTTGTTTGGGGTAGGGTATCCCTAGAACCCTAGGGTAGGCCCTTTTTTGGAGATTTTTAGGGTATGAAGGTCTTGGGGTCAAATGACCTTGGAATGACTTGAGACTTGATAGAAGGGATCATAGGGTGGCTCTGGTCCTCTGGTTGAAGTTGTAGTGAATTTGGAAGCCTTTAACCCCCTCATATTCCTAATCCTAGTTTAGGGCACAAGCCTAATAGTTGTGTTTAGGCAATCAAAATACCCCCACAATAACTTACATTTGGGCAGGGTATTTCTATGATAAAAAGAGTCCTAAAATAATTTTGGTGGAATTTTTGGGCTAATAAAATCAGTACTTCCTTAATAACCCTAGTTGTGTCTTTAGGTTTATTTTGCTTGTTATGATATTTATATCCACTGAAAAGTTATGAAATTTCGTATTTTGAAGTTTTACATCATGATAGATCCCTTTATATTTTTATTGGAAGTTTTAGATGATTATTTTAAGTACTTGTTTCATACATTATGAATTGTGGATTTCTGATCAAAAATAGATATAAAGCCCAATATTACTAAGAAAATTATGAAACTTAGTCAGTGAGTGTTTTATGATATTATGTTGGCTCTGGAATTTTCTCATAATTTTTAGAAGATTAAAAACAGTACTTGTTTCACAAAGTTATAAATCTAGAAGATTACTTTGAATTAGATTCAGAGCCCCTAATGTTTTAGAAAATTGTAAAACTTTGTTAGGATTAGTTTTAGATCATTATCTATCTCCTGGAATTTTCTCATAAATGCCCAAAAAATTAGGAAAATTAGGAAACTCTGGAGTTAGTCTAAATAGGTCATGGAAAACTCCCAGAAATTGTTATGGATCTGTTGGATTAGTAAATGGAGTACCCCTTAGTGGGAGCACCATGTAGCTTAGCACGGTCTGCATATAGTACATAGAACTGAAATAGGCTAGCTCGGAGAGCTTAAACACACTTAGGGGAGTCACACTAAAATAAAAGAGAGGATTGGTCATAGGTAGAAATCAATAATATTAAGTACCTTGCGAAAGGGAGCTTTGGGCTTCAACTCATCGTAGTTCCTAGTGCCCTCGAGAACCCTTCAAGGGGTATGCCTTGGGCAGTCCTGGACTAATGTAAACTATAGGAATAATAAACGTTAAAGAGTAACTAGTATAATTAGGGGTTCACTTTCACACACCCCGGTATCTCGGGAAGATAGGGTGACTAGGATGTTCAGGCGATAGGCTCGGTGGTTGTGGAAATGGGCAGGGTAGCCCGGTGAGCCGATGGCTCAGTAGATATTTGTGACGGGCAGGATAGCCCGGGGAGCTTTGGCACGGTTTGTGGCTGTGACGGACGGAATAGTCCAGGGAGATTTGGCTCGGTGAATAATACATTAATATTGCATGTGCATAAGATATAACGTGGTGGGTCTTCGGTATTGGAGAGTCGTCGCACCGATACTAGTACGTTGACTCGGCGGGTGTGGTTTTACACTTAACCAAATAAAGTCCGGTGCGCCAGCCGGCAAGAGTACGCAGGAGTCTGCTGAGTGCACCAACATTGAGGCGTACGATAGGTCTGACTGGTAGTGCTGATACCATTTTAGAGGTGGGCGAGACCCAACCCACCGCTTCTGTTTGCCACTACGGAGGTATCCTGGGAGGTTAGGCTCCAGAAAGGGGGAACTAAAGGTCCGTGTACATAGAGTCGGGTGGTTGAGTTGCACTTGCATGATCACATCATAGCATATTTGCATGTCATAGCATCATCATTGCATCATCCCCTAAAACATATTGTATAAAGTGGTATGGGACACTTTATATAATAGGCCCTACAAAACGACCCCTTAGCATATATGCTTGCGTGAGCATGCTTATAAGTTATGGTTATTTTCCTATGATAAATATTGTTTGCTTGTTAACTAACACCTCATCGTATAAATTGGTATGAGACTTTTTATACGATGGGAGCCTTGTAGAAGATCCTTTAGCTTATGTGTTTTCATATAAGTTAAGGTTACATATTTCATGTTCTGTCTTTCATACTTTTATTACTGATACTTATTCTCATAGAACTGCTAGATTAGTTTCGCCGCCACCTGCTTACATTTATTACTCTCCACCTTCATAGCTTCCCTTTCCTAATCCCCACTCGGTGCCTAGGAGCCATAGGGGAGGGGTGGGGGATGATAGGACTTAGTGTTTTAGACTAACGGTTTTTGAACCACATCATTTAGGGGATCGAACATTAGGAGCATCAGCACCGGAAGGACAAGGAGGTAGGATATGAGGAGCAGTTGCTGGCACAACCACTACTACACGGCGATGGGTCAAGGATGGACTTCAATTTGCTTCCGCTTAGATGTTGAGAGTTGCGAGAGTGTTTGTAGTGAGGACTTGATGTATCGGGTAGAAGCCCTTCTTTTGTAATCTGATTATTATTATTGTGGACTCTCCCTTCGTGGAGATTTATTTTATATACATGTGACTCTGGTGGACTTGTTTTATATTTACTTATGCTACTGTTCTACGATCGATTTGGCCGGCAGGATCGGCGTTTTGTAGTGACGACCTTCCCGGGCGTGAAGGTGTCACCGCAAAGCGGCGGTTCTAGGAATAAGATCACGGTGGTTTTTTAAAAAATGGGGTCTTACATCTCCACAGACGACCTCCTATAGTTCCAAGCCCAGAGGATAACTTTCCATACATGACTTCCACTTCTAAAAGTTAGTCGATGTAGGAAGCTCGATTCCAAGACTCCTTACAAATCCTCCTTTCCATTTCTTTATCCCTGGTTCACTTTGACTTCTAGAAGCAGTAAAGCAAAATGCCGATTGATCACTGCTCAAGCATTTGTTCCCTCTAATACCATGTAAAAATTTGTGAATCACGAAAAATGGGAAACAAGGTACAGGAACACTCAATCTATTTGAAGCCAAATAAACCAGATGCAAACAGAAGAGCAAGAATCTTGAATTATCCAAAAATCTTTACAAGGCGAGTCATACATGGCGAGACATGTTTCACCGATGTACCTAAAGAAAGCAAAACTTATAAGTAGCAAACAAGCCACGTGTTCTCATTGAGAAGCCGTCGATCCTGCTGAGCTGCCTACAGAGTCTGCTTAAGCCAATAAGTCTCCATACAACAACCTAGCCGCGCGGACAACCCGTTATTCCAAAGCTAAGAAAGAACTCTGTCTGCTGATCTTCAAGTTGACTGACCGCAATGTCTCCTAGCTGCCAGACTGCCGCAAACACTACTATCGAACTGAACAAGCCGCCAAAGGCAGGCAACTTATTGAACTGGGAAAGAGTTGTAGAAGAGAAAACCGACTGGACGCAAGTTACGACCTGCTACTAACCACTAGTTGAAAACCGCAGAGTCCGCAATGTCCCTGACCGAGGTCAGAACCAAATCCTTGGCTTTCTAGTGCTATCCGCACAACTTACACAACACAAACCGGTCAACTATTCAAACCTTACGAACAAAAAATAGTCAGCATCAACCACCCGAGCTCACTTACTGTTCATACATGTAACGACTCCGTTTTTTCTGAGATTATTTAATCTTTATTTGGCGTTACATTGATGCGTTTCCAGTTTGTGCCATTATTAGAGCGTGGTCTTAGCTCTTTAGGATTTCTTAGTGGCTTGTTTGCAGCCTGTTGGCAAGATTCCTTAGCGAGCCGAAGTCTATTTTGGTGACTCGGGGGAGCCCCTTCGAGAATGCTTGTGTTTTGTCTTTGGGAGGTGTTAGCTCGAGTTTTGTTCGTCGGATGTTGATTTCGACTTTGCCGTTGTTTTTATAGCATGGGTATTTATCTATGGTGTGAATTTCGTCGGATTCCGAGGTTGTTCGGTTTTTGCGTCGTTTTGGCGTTTTATTTTAATTAATTGATATAATATTATATCATGTTAATATTTTTTGTTGTATGGCTGTGTGGTTTAAAATAAGTAACTAATGTAATAGATTATTATATTAGTTAGTATATAAGCTATTATTATAATAGTTATTATTATATTTACTGTTATAATTTAAGTGGCTGATTATTTAATGATAGTGGCTGTAGTGGCTGAGTATAATATACTTATTTAGTATTATTTATTATATTTAGCTGAGTGGAGAGATGATTTATATAGCTTATTTTAGTCATCCTTATTCATCTTCCCCAAAACCCGGCTAGATTCTTGCGGAAGAAAGAGGGCGACGGAAAACCTGGAGCTTCCGGTGGCCGATTTCTTGAGGTTTAGAACCCGAAATTCTTGTTTGACTCTAGATTTGGACTGCTCTCGCCGAGATCTACCTCCCTAAGGTAAGTTTTTCTAGTTTCTTGGATTTTTTGGTGGTTAGGGTTTGCAGGTTGACCTTGTTTTCTTTATAAAGCTTCGAATTTTATTAGGTAGTGTCTCTCCCTGCCAGATCCGAGTGAGGAGGAGTGTAGTTGTCTGATTCCTGAAGATTGAGGCAAGTGATTCTCTTTCATCCTTGCCAAGACTGATTCTCTGTTTTCTTGTTAGTTTTATTCCTCTTTTTGCTTAGATCCTATGTGTACTTTATGTTTTGGACATGGTTATATTGTTGTTAGTGTAGATATGCTCCAGCTAGTCCAAGTTTCTTTGAGAGAAAACGTCTGATTGGGTGGGTTTTGGTATGGCTCTGGCTGGATAGGTTAAGTCTATATCAGGATAGTAAGCAATAGCAGGTTTTAATTCAAGCTAGTCTATACAATAAGAGAAAATATTATGATTTTGGGCTAGTTGTTATGGTCTAGAATGGTCGGTTTGAGTAGAGCAATTTTTCTATCAGGTCTCTATCTATAAGCATTGAGTGTATTTAGTACAGAAGTCCAGTTTTTAGGCTAAGTGTAAAATCATTGAGTGTAGTGGACACACTCAACGCCTAGCTATTTTGGTCTGTAGTCTAAGTAAAAAGCGTTGACAGTGTTGAGTGAGGTGAACTCACTCAACGCCGTCTGCCTTGGTAGTTTTCTAATTCTTTTGGCGTTGAGTGAGTTGAGCTCACTCAACGCCGTCTTGCCAGTAAGACTTTTCTAAGTCTTTCTGCGTTGAGTTAGTTGAGCTCACTCAACGCCATCTTTCTAGTCAAACTTTTCTAAGTCTTTTGGCGTTGAGTGAGTTGAGCTCACTCAACGCCGTCTTGTCAGTTAGACTTTTCTAAGTCTTTTGGCATTGAGTGAGTTGAGCTCACTCAACGCCGTCTAGCCGGTAAGAATTTTCTAAGTGTTTTGGCGTTGAGTGAGTTGAGCTCACTCAATGCCGTCTAGCCAGTCAATTTTTTTTGAAGACTTTTGGCGTTGAGTGGGTTGAGCTCACTCAACGTCGTCTAGGCAGTTAGATGTTTTTCTATGTATTTTGGCGTTGAGTGAGTTGAGCTCACTCAACGCCGTCTAGTCAAGCAGATTTTCTAAGTCAAAAGCATTGAGTGTGGTGAACTCACTTAAGGTCATTGGCTATTTAGCATTGAGAGCGTTGAGTGAGCTGAACTCACTCAACGTCGTCGGCCATGTTTAGTCCTAAGTCAAAAGAATTTAGTGTGGTGAACTCACTCAACGTCATTGGCTGTTTAGCATTGACAATGTTGAGTGAGCTGAACTCAGCTCACTCAACGCCTACATCAAGTGAGAGATTTTACGACTAAGTATTCTGGCGTTGAGTGAGTGATACTCACTCAACGCGGCGTCGAGTGAACTCGACGATTTTTCCGCTTGGTGTTTTAGCGTTGGGTGAGTGGTGCTCACTCAATGCGGCGTCGAGTGTATGCGACCCGGCATCAAGTGTACTCGACGCTTTTCCCTTAGACTTGTAGTTTTCTCCCGAGTCTCTTGGTTTGGGTTTTTAAGGGTTTTGGTGATGATTTCGGCTAGTTTTGAAGGACGAATTGTGAATCATGGAAGGTGGTTACTCTGGTTCTCTTGATAGGGATGTTTGGTGTTGTGCCGTGGCCACCACCATTTTAGCCCCGGCTTGGGCTGGTGTGTTGGACCCCAAGGCTGCACTGGTGGCCCCTGAGTTTTTTGGATCTGGTTGTTTGGATGAGTGATGTTTTTGGTCACCAACCAGATCCATGGTTTTACCACTGCTAATGATTCACAGGTTAGGACTGTTAGTTCCTTTTTTTCCATATTATTTGGGCATTTTGTGGGTTTGTTGTTTTGCAGGTTTTAGCGGAGCATGTTGTTATTCTCGCACTTGGTGCGCTTTGATTACTCTTTTTCTTTGAGTAGTTTACTTTTGCTATCAAATTTTCTCCCTTTTTGCTGACTTTATCAGCATTATTTTGTAGGGTTTGGTAAACCCCTCCTTGGTTTTATTGTTTATGATCTACTGATCCTTTATTGCTAGTTTTTCTCTTGCTGAGCTGTTCATTCTTTGAATGCCTCAGGTTCAGGGTTGTAGCCGATTAAGCGGCTAGTTTTCTTTTGGAGCTTGCTAGTGACCTACTGTTTTGCTGAGGGTTCATTCCCTCATCTTTGTGAGTTAGTTCTTTTCTTATTTCCTTCTATATAGACATGCATACTCACCAGTGGGTTTGTGTCAGGTTTTTGACGCCCACTGGTGGTTTTCTTTGGTGATGCTAAGTATGTGATTTAAACTGCTATTTTTGCCTTTGTGTAGGGTTTTTACTTTCTCTCTACGATTGTTTTATGCTAAGATGCATGTTAGATATTTTTAACTTATAAAACTCCTACCGATATTACTTCATACATGTCATATTTCTAAAACTAAAGAACTATTTTCTAAACTAACGTAAAGACTATCTTTATACTATACTAAACTTAGAGTCTTGCATACCATGAGTTATCCTTCGTGGACGCTTATGCTCATGTAGGATGTTAAACCATCTTATCTAAAGTATTTTTTTGCAGCGTGTAACTATATTTTACTGGTGGACTAGTTGATCCACTGTTCTGAGGGATACTGCCATCTAATTTCAATGATTTCCTTCATAATAACTTATGAATTCTGTATAACTTGTTTAGGTTGGTGTCTTGCCTGAGCATCTGCAGTTATCCCTTGCATAGCGTGGCATCACGGCAGGTATTTTCTCTTACTCTGATATAATTTTATTGATGAGGAAATACAAGTTGTGATAGTTGTTATCAGAGCTTGGTTGGTTGACAATTGGTCGGGCAACCTTCCCTTATTAGTGTTAGTAGTTTAGTGTCATATCATACACACACCGATGTATCATCAGTACGTCTTGGATGAAGCATGAATACTACACTCATAAGCATGATTAGAAGTATACGGGGCATATTATGTAGTATGGGATGCATAATATGTGTTTGTATATGGATCCACCATAGGTGGCAACATGTGAGGGTTTTGTAGTATGGGATGCATAACCTCACCACATGAAGGCCCATTAACACGTTTTCTCTTTTCGTTGCATGCAATGTTATGTAGTATGAGATGCATAACATGGATATGTGTACGCCGCTCATAACATGCATTAAGACCTTTTTAGAATGCATATCACAACATGCTTAGCATAACATAGCATAAGCACAATGTGCCAAGCTAAAGATTTAAATGATCCCATATGTACACACATGGTTTTGAGTCAAAAGGAAAATAAATTCATGAAGTCATGGTCTAAGAACATGAGTTAGTGTGATGATGGTGAATCATCCTAGGTTAAGCATAACATCATTATTGAAAAATCCCAGAACAAGTTAGCTGTTGAAGCTAATACTTAAGTATGTTTTGTATGTACTGTGTCGTTTGAGTTCTAACCGTTAAGCTAGGTTTTGATTAGCAGTTTATTATTTTATTAGAATGCCGCTTGAGCGTGATGCTACAAGGTCGACTCCCCATCTTGAGGGTGAGTCGTCAGGTGTGCAGGATGAGGCGGTTATTATAGAACTGCGCAAGAGCATGTAGACCCTATCAGACCAGATTGTAGTGATGCAAGCGCAGTTGCAGGCATTGTTGGCTGCCACCTTAGGACGATATCCTAATGAGCAAACCCCCGCAGTGGTGGAGAATGAGAGCGAGATTAATAAATTGAAAAAATTGCTTCTGTTATTGTTAGCTGCTGAAGAGTGCAGAGTCAAGGGTTTCTTGGGTCGCCTCCCAAATGCCATTCAGCAGTACGCCAATACTTACCAATTCAAGACGAATGAGAGGACAGTGGAAGTTGCCCTTAAAGTTGAATCTATGGGATATGCTAAGGATGGGGGCATGACACTAAGGAAGGACAAAAGGAAATCCATTGAAGGTATGGGAACCCAGCCATTCGGTGCTACTTCAAGGAAGAATGGTAAGAAAGTGTGTAGTTTTTGTGGCCGGCTGGGCCACCCTTTGGAAAGATGTTACCAGAGAATTTGAGCTCAAAAGAAAGAGCAGATTCATGCGATACAAGGTGTTTCCAGGAAAAATTTAGTCTATTCTGCAGGTAAGCGGATAGGGCATGATGTTGCCCATTGCTGGGGAAAGGATAAGGTTTGCTTTTAGTGTGGACAGAAGGTGCATGTTAAGTCAAAGTGCCCGCAGACCCAGCCCGTTCTTCAGCCAGTCGCACCTCGGGCTTTGTCACTACCGCAGCAATTGGACAAAGGAAAAGGAAAGATAAATGTGTTATCATCAGAAGAAGTTCAGTCTTCTACCCAAGTAATATTACGTTAGTTCCTCATCTAGTCTTAATTGTAAGTGGTATTTATAGTTTTATTATTTGGTTCCTTGAATGCGGGAGCGATTGTTAAGGAAGATTTTCGGTACTACCCACTCATTTTGGCTAGGACCCTCATTTGGCCCTCGATCTTATGGCACACGCTTCGTGTTAAGTTTCCCTCTTGTGGTTGGGTATTGTGGGGCCAAAGTATTAAGATTGTGCGAGTTTATATATGACTTCCTAATTTTTGCCAATTCGTTAGAGTAGAATTATCCATGCCAGGTCTCACAGGCTATTTCTGCGGTATGTGCTCGGAAGCTTTTAGATTCCAGGTGTTTTTCATGTTGTTTTCAATGTTAGAGACCAAGGTTAGTTTGTCGCATTTAGAGGAGATCCCTGTGGTGCGCGAGTTTGAAGTTTTCTTTCCAGCCAATCTTCATAGTCTTCCGCCTGAGAGAGAGGTGGAGTTCATCTTAGATCTGGAGACGGGTACTCTTCCTATTATTAAGGCCCCGTATTGTATGGCCCGTTTGAGCTGGATGAGTTGTTAGAGAATGGTTTTATCATGCCGAGAATCGATGATGTGTTTGATCAAGTAGTGTGGTAGCACTGAGTTGTCAAAGATTGATCTTCGTTTAGGCTACCACCAGTCCAGGATTCGTGAATCAGGTATCCCACAGACTGCTTTCCGTTCCAAGCTTGTACATTTTGAGTTTTTGGTGATATCATTTGGTTTGACCAATGCACCCTCTGCCTTTTTGAATTTGATGATCGGAGTATTCAAAGACTTTCTGGACCGACTCGTAGTTGTGTTTATAGACGACATTTGGTATATTCCCGCAATGCTGAGGAGCATGACCAGCATCTGCGTTTAGCCTTATCGGTTTTGAGGGAGAACAAGTTGTACGCTAAGTTGAGCAAGTACGAGTTTTGGTTGGCTCGGGGTTTGATTTTGGGTCAAGGAGTTAACAAGAATAGGATTTCAGTCAACCCAGAGAAAATAGTTGATGTTATGTAATGGACTAGGGATTTCAGTCGACGTAGGAGAATGGAGCCTTCGTTATGAGTGAGAAGTGCGAGGAAGCTTTTGAAGAATTAAAGAATAGGTTATGCACTGCTCTAGTTTTTGGCATTACCTACGGAGGGCATGGATTATGATGTGTTTATGGATGCATCTCATGTTGGGCTTGGATGCATGCTGATGCAAGAAGAAGAAAAAATGATGGTGTATACGCATGATCTAGAGTTCGCTGCCGTGAATTATGAGCTAAAGTTATGGAGACACCTGTTGTAAGACGCGCAATGCAAGATTTACACTGATCGTAAGGGTTGAAGTATGTCTTCACTAAGAAAGAATTGAATTTGCGCAAGTGGCAATGGTTAGGGTGTGTTGCTAATTTTGAGGTGGAGGTTTGATACTATCCGGGCAAAGCTAATGTAGTAGCCGACGCCCTAAGTAGGAAGACATGTAAAGTTTCCAATCACTCTACAGAGTTGTTGATAGAAGGATTTATTTTAATGGACATTTCAGTGAGAAGTAGTGACACGCCAAGCAGTTTGGCAGTATCCGAGCTTTCATGGATTTCTCTTACAAGCCTTCATCAAAAGGACGATCCTGAAGTACTGCACCTTCATAATAGAACTGAGAAGGGGAAGTTGTTGGATTTTTCGATCAATGATGTAGGTACCTTAAAGTACCATGACAAATTTTAAATCCCCAATGTTGAAAGTCTACGAGTTAAATTGTGCAGTGAGGCGCACGGTTCCAGTGTTGCCTACCACGCAGGTTCTACTAAGATATATCAAGACTCGAAGCAGATTGCCTGGTGGTTTGGTATGAAAGATCATAGATCCAATTTCGTATCCGAGTGCTCTGATTGTAAGTGGGTTAAGGCCAATCATGGAAGGCCTGGAGGCATGGTTACTCCCTTGGTGATTCCGAGTTAGAAGTTGGAGAGCATTTCGATGTATTTCAACACAAGGTTACCGAGATCTCCTCGAGGGCATGATTTTAGTTTGGGTTATCGTGGACAGATTGACGAAGTGTGCTCACTTCATACCTTATAAGATTGATTACCCCATGAAGAAGATAGTTGAGCTATATCTGAATGAAGTCATCAAGTTGCATGGAATTCCAGTCAGTATTATATCAGACCGAGACTCCAGGTTTCCATCTCGCTTCTGGAATAGTTTGCAATATGGTTTGGGTATTGATTTGAGGTACTCTACCGCATATCATCTGCAGACAAAGGGTCAGACAGAGCGAGTTAACCAGATTGTGGAGGATACGATCAGATGTTGTATTTTAGACCATGGAGGAGCGTGGGACGAGTGTTTGTGGCTGATGGAGTTTGCTTATAATAACAGTCATCAATAAAGCTTGCAAATGGCTCCTTTTGAAGCTCTATTTCTGAGATGCTGTAGAACTCCCCTATTATAGGTTGAGGTTGGCGATAGATCTTTGTTGGGTCCAAATGCGCTCGAAGAAATCGAGGTTTCTGTGAAGCTATTTGAGAGAAGCTTCGGATAGCTCATGAACATTATGGGAAGAACTCTAATCGGCGTAGATTTGATTTAGAGTTGGTAAGGACTTGGTATTTTCTTAAGGTTTCCCCGATGGTTGGAGTTAAGAGGTTCGGTAAGAACCGGAAGTTGGATCCAAGGTATGTAGGGTCATTTATAAATTATTGTGTAGATTGGTGTGTCAGCTTGCAGGATGGATTTGCCCGCAACCCTTGTGTGCACGATATTGTCACGTGAGCCAATTGCGAAAGTGTATGCTAAGCAACAAACAAGTTTTGAATTATGTGCCCTAGTTGGAGCCTAATCTTTCTTATGTTGAGATGTCTATCCACATTTTGGATACTCTAGATCCTGTATTGCGGAAGAGGACCATTCCGATGGTTTATGTTTTGTGGAGAAACCGAGCCGTGGAAAGCGTGACTTGGGAGTTAGAGTCAGCTATGAGGGAGGCTCACCCTCATCTATTCCCCTTATTTTGCTTGGTTTGTATTCTTCTTTATAACCCTTGGTTTTTATTCTTTTCCTTCTATAGTAGAAATTTTGTGCGTAAAGTTTTGGGGCGAAACTTTCTTTTAGGGGGAGGTACTGTAACGCCCCCGATTTTTTCTGAGATTATTTAATCTTTATTTGGCGTTACGTTGATGCATTTTCGGCTTGTGCCATTGTTAGAGCGTGGTCTTAGCTCTTTACAATTTCTTAGTGGCTTGTTTGTAGCCTGTTGGCAAGATTCCCTAGCGAGCCGGAGTCTGTTTTTGTGACTCGGTGGAGACCCTCCGAGAATGCTTGTGTTTTGTCATTGGGAGGTGTTAGCCTGAGTGTTATTCGTCAGATGTTGATTTCGACTTTACCGTTCTTTTTGTAGCATGGGTATTTAGCTACGGTGTGAATTTCGTCGGATTTCGAGGTTGTTCGATTTTTGCGTCGTTTTGACGTTTTATTTTAATTTACATAATATTATATCATGTTAATTGTTTGTGCTGTATGGTTATGTGGTTTAAAATAAGTAACTAATGTAATAGATTATTATATTTGTTAGTATATAAGCTATTATTATAATATCTGTTATTATATTTTCTGTTATAATTTAAGTGGCTGATTATTTAATGATAGTGGCAGTAGTGGCTGAGTATAATTTACTTATTTTGTATTATTTGTTATATTTAGCTGAGTGGAGAGATGATTTATATAGCTTATTTTTCTCATCCCTATTCATCTTCCAAAAAACCGGCGGTTAGCTTCTTACGGAAGAATGAGGGCGACGGAAAACCTGGAGCTTCCGGCGGCCGATTTCTTGAGGTTTAGAACCCAAAATTTCGGTTTGAGTCTCGATTTGGACTGCTCTCGCCTAGATCTACCTCCCTAAGGTAAGATTTTCGAGTTTCTTGGATTTTTTAAAGGTTATGGTTTGCTTGTTGACCTTGTTTTCTTTCTAAAGCTCCGGATTTTCTTAGGTAGCTGCTCTCCCTGCCAGATCCGAGTGAGGAGGAGTGTAGCTGGCCGATTCCCGAAGATTGAGGCAAGTGATGCTCTTTCATCCTTGCCAAGACTGATTCTCTATTTCTTGTTAGTTTAATTCCTCTTGTTGCCTAGATCTTAGGTATACTGTAGGTTTTGGCCATTGTTATATTGTTATTTGTGTAGAGAAGCTCTAGCTAGTCCAAGTTTATTTGAGAGAAAATGTCTGATTGGGTGGGTTTTGGTATGGCTCTGGCTGGATAGGTTAAGTATGTATCAGGATAGTTAGCAATAGCAGGTTTTCATTCCATCTAGTCGATTGAATAAGAGAAAATATTATGATTTTGGGCTAGTTATTGTGGTCTAGCATGGTCGGTTTGAGTAGAGCAATTTTTCTGCCAGGTCTCTATCTGTAAGCGTTGAGTGTATCTTAGTACATAAGTCAAGTTTTGGGCTAAGTATAAAAGCGTTGAGTGTGGTGGACACACTCAACGCCTAACTGTTTCTGTCTGGAGTCTTAGTAAAAAGCGTTGACAGAGTTGAGTGAGGTGAGCTCACTCAACGCCCTCTGTCTTGGTAGTTTTTCTAATCTTTTGGCATTGAGTGAGTTGAGCTCAATCAACGCCGTCTTGGCAGTCAGACTTTTCTAAGACTTTTGGCGTTGAGTGAGTTGAGCTCACTCAATGTCGTCTGGCCACTCAGACTTTTCTAAGTCTTTTGGCGTTGAGTGAGTTGAGCTCACTCAACGCCATCTAGCCAGTCA
This sequence comes from Platanthera zijinensis, assembly GCA_039513925.1. Lineage (NCBI taxonomy): Eukaryota > Viridiplantae > Streptophyta > Magnoliopsida > Asparagales > Orchidaceae > Platanthera > Platanthera zijinensis. The sequence goes on along the minus strand of CM077082.1, from coordinate 170,519,198 downwards.
GACTTTTCTAAGTCTTTTGGCATTGAGTGAGATGAGCTCAATCAACGCAATCTAGCCAGTCATTTTTTTCAATGTCTTTCGGAATTGACTGAGTTGAGCTCACTCAGCGCCGTCTAGGAAGTTATATTTTTTCTAAGTCTTTTGCCGTTGAGTGAGTTGAGCTCACTCAACGCTGTCTATTCAGACAGATTTTATAAGTAAAAAGCATTAAGTTTGGTGAACTCACTAAATGTCGGTGACTATTTAGCGTTGAGAGCATTGAGTGAGCTGAACTCACATAACGCCGTCGGCCATGTTTAGTTCTAAGTCAAAAGCGTTGAGTGTGGTGAACACACTCAATGCCATTGGATGTTTAGCGTTGACAGTGTTGAGTGAGTCGAACTCACTCAACGTCGTCATCCAGTAAGAGATTTTGCGGCTAAGTGTTTTGGCGTTGAGTGAGTGGTACTCACTCAAGCGGCGTCGAGTGAACTCAGCGCTTTTTCCGCTTGGTGTTTTAGCGTTGGGTGAGTGGTGCTTACTCAACGCGGCATCGAGTGTACTTGATGCTTTTCCCTTAGACTTATAGTTTTCTCCCAAGTCTCTTAGGTTGGGTTTTAATAGGGTTTTGGTTATGTTTTCGGCTAGTTTTAAAGGCCGAATCGTGAATCATGGCAGGTGGTTACTCTGGTTCTCTTGATATGGATGTTTGGTGTTGAGCCGTGGCCAGCACCATTTTAGCCCCGGCTTGGGCCGGTGTGTTGGATCACAAAGGCTGCACCGGTGGCCCCTGAGTTATTTGGATCTGGTTGTTTGGATGAGGGCAATTTTTGGTCACCAACCCAGATCCATAGTTTTACCACTGTTAATGATTCACTGGTTAGGACTGTTAGTTCCTTTCTTTCCATATTATTTGGGCATTTTGTGGCTTTGTTGTTCTGTAGGTTTTAGCGGAGCATGTTGTTATTCATTCACTTGGTGCGCTTTGATTACTCTTTTTCTTTGAGTAGTTTGCTTTTGCTGTCAAATTTTCTCACTATTTTCCAACTTTATCAGCATTATTTTGTAGGGTTTGGTAAACCCCTCCTTAGTTTTATTTCTTATGATCTACTGCTCCATTACTGCTTATTTTTCTCTTGCTGAGGCGTTCTTTCTTTGAATGCCTCGGGTTAAGGGTTGTAACCGATTAAGCGGCTAGTTTTCTTTTGGAGCTTGCTAGTGACCTGCTGTTTTTTTGAGGGTTCTTTCCCTCATCTTTGTGTGATAGTTCTTTTCTTATTTCCTTCTGTATAGACATGCATACTCACCAGTGGGTTTGTGTCAGGTAGTTGACGCCCACTGGTGGTTTTCTTTGGTGATGATATGTATATGACTTAAACTGCAAATTTTTTCCTTTGTGTAGGGTTTTTACTTGCACTCTGAGATTATTTTATGCTAGGGTGAATGTTAGATATTTTTAACTTATAAAACCCCTACCGATATTACTTCATACATGTCATATTTCTAAAACTAAAGAACTATTTTCTATACTAATGTAAAAACTATCTTCATATTATACTAAACTTAGAGTCTTGCATACCATGAGTTATCCATCATGGACGCTTACACTCATGTAGGATGTCAAACCATCTTAACTAAAGTATTTTTTCGCAGCGCATAACTATATTTTACACGTGGACTAGTTGATCCACTATGCCGAGGGATACGACCATCTAATTTCAATTATTTACTTCATAATAACTTAAGAATTCTGTATAACTTGTTTAGTTTGGTACCTTTCATGAGCGTCTGCAGTTATCCCCTACATGGCGTGGCATTACGACACGTATTTTATCTTACTCAAATATAATTTTATTGATGTGAAATGCTGGTCGTGACAATATATATGTAATGTTGATGTGATAGGGGGTCCTATTTATTGGTGCAAAGAGGATTGTGATAACCGCACTAGCTGATAGGATAACCTACCTATCTTGCAGCGAGCATAAAGAATATCTGCTAACCCACCGACACAAAGTCAGTCTGCTAGTCGCCGCTACTAGCTAGATATATCGCTATAACAAACCCTATGGATACACCAACATACAGCACACTAGCGGAGACAACACCAGTCCGCATGCACCTGCGAACACAACTCCATTCCGCACACTCCAAGCCCGTAACCAAAACACACAAGGCTGATAGTTGTCAAACTCGACAAACAAGGAAAGCAGTCTGTGTTAACCATGCAACCTCCCGGACTGAGCACAAATGGACTTGGTACAAAACCAGACCAAGTCCACACGACCAGCCATCCTTGGTGCAAACCTAGCACCAGCGGATACAAAGTCCAATCTGTACTAAACTGGCGGACTCAATACCATGTCCGCACAGACCGATATACTGCGTAGATAACTATCATATCCTCCCGGTTACCTACAGGGAACATCTGCCAGCCACTACTTTGCCAACATGACAAACCGCCAGACCTGTACGCATAAACCACGCAAACAGATTACCCAGGCCGCCCTGGCCTCCTACTTTCACTTCAAAAAATTTCAACAGATATGTTGTAATTACCTATTCCAGTAGGTCCTTACGGCATATAGAGCCGTTGGACAGCGAGCAATGAAAATGCACTTTCCGAGAAGTCAAAACGAGAGCTTTTTGGTTATCTTCATCCTCTCGATTAAGTAGAAGATTTCCTGGAACTCATTTTTTTTGACAGTAAGTCTGGGAATCACAGACAGAGGTTGGCTGGTTGAACAACACAAAGAATTATTAAATCAAATAATCTTCAGCAGTAAGTTCACAGAACTCATCTTTCCGTGAGATAAGAAGAAGCAGTGCTTTGCAGTTGTCTTCTCAGCACAACCAAAAAATTCCTGAACATCTATTATCTTGGTACTGCGAAAAAGTTGAACTGAGTTTACTCAATTTAGAAAGAAGGCTCAGGGGACATTCACTCTACAGTCAATTATCATCAAACATCTACTCTTTATATAGGATCATTAATAATCTGATTTGTAAGCCTAACATATAAAGGTTGAGTGGTTGGATTCTATTGCGAATCTATGGTCGGGCCTATATGCCTGAGATAGGATCTGAGTTAGATCTGAGGTAGGAGATAAATCATCTCTGAGTGTAGGGATATTATTCTAGCCTGAGTTGTGGGGCTTCTTGTTAAGCCTAAGGTAAGTGATCTAGAAGATCACTGAGCTGTAGGAGAATAGTTTAATCCGAGTATGTAGGGCTTTGGAGGAAACCTAAGAGATATAGAGGGATCTGTGTTGTAAGCTCTTTGAGCCGAGTTAGAAGTGGATTGCTTAGTTTAACATACTGTTAAAAAAGAGGGAGGGAAACTGGATGTACCCATATCTTGGGGAACCACTATAAATAATGGCATGCTGATCCTTGTTCTTGAAAGCTAACACAATAATCTAACTCTCAACAAACTAAAGCAAAAAATAGTCATAAAGACTTGAAAACCTATTCACCCCCTCTAGGTGTATAGCTACTCTTGAAACAAATAATTTCAAGTTGTATCAGAGAGAGGTTGTTCAAAAAGAAATTAACAGTCTGAACAGATCTTCAAGGATATATAGAGATTGACTCCATGGGTTCAGGTGAGAACCACAAGGAGTTGAGCTCCATGAAGGTTCCCATTTGCATAAAATAGAACATTGGAAATTCGAAAGAAATGGTAAGGTTGTTCATGGACCCTCGGACCCTAGGATATTCATTACAGTTCAAGAGGTACCTTTCATTCAAATGAAGGTCTCTATCATAGATGCCAATTTATAAACTCCAAAGAAGTATACTAAAATGACCATGGATGATGTCATCTTTTTAACCATGGATAATAGGGCTCAAAACATCATTCTTAGTGTCATAAATGACTCTATATTCCAGAACCTTTCCCACTGCAAAATATCTCTAGAGATGTGGGATTCTCTCATTTTTTATATCGAAGGGACTAAGGAGGTTAGGGATGATAGGAAATAAATCCTGAATCAATAATATGAGACCTTCAAACAAGTCAAGAAAGATTCCATAGTTGAATGCTATGAAAATTTCTTCATAATAGTGAATAGTCTGATCACATATGGCAGACAGTTCACTAACAATGAGCTGGATGATAAGTTCTTGAGATCCTTAAATAAGGAATGGGATAACAAGATCTGTGCCATCAGAGACATTGGTAACTTGCCGAACACATTGCCTTAAAATCTATTTAGGAAGCCGCTATCCCATGAGATACAGCTGAACTCCATGAAGGTAGAGGAGGATGTCGCCAGATCTCTTAACAAAGACAAGTTTGCGGCCTTCAGAGCTGAAGCCAAAAGAAGGAGCATGGAGAAGACTCAATCTCCATCAAGGAGAGCTGTAGAGTCAGATTGCTCATATCCCAGCTTTAACATCCCATTTCCTATTAGATCCCCTTAACTTAGATTGTGTTAGGACATGTGGTGGGTTCATGGGTTTAGGCTAGGTTTGACCTAGGGAGTTAGGGTGTAGTCACATAGGACCCACTATAGGGCCCAAGTTAACTCAAGTCATACTAGCCCAAATTGGGATCTTAGCTACACATTGGCCCCACCACTATACCCATAACCGTAATAACAATCTAAGTGAACCATAAGCCATGTAATTGGGTCACCTATTAAACCAAGTTGACCCAAGTCAACCCAAAACCTAAATTGTTCAAACTCACACCTAAAGACCCAATTAGTCCAAGTAAGGCACCACCATGGACCAACACAAGTTGGGTGGTACCATTTGGTCCATGACAGTCAAGTGGGACCAGCTCACTCATCATATTGACCAAGTCAACCAAAAAAGTCAACAAGTCAACATAGGACTTAAAGAAAAGAAATGATATGAGCCAAGCCCAATCCCAATGACCAAAGCCCATGACTCAAGGCCCATAACCATCCCAAGAGGTCAAAGATAGCCCCTAACCCCCAAAAATAGGAGAGAGGGTACATGCATTAGGGTAGTTTAGGAATTTTTGTGAAAAGGAAGAGAGAGAAAAGAGTAAAAGAGGGGATTGAGGCCATGTGGCCCTCCTTCCCTCTCCCCAAGCTCATGGCAGAGCTCCCAAGACTCATTTCAGCATAAATGAGGGGATGGTGGACACTTGGAAACTAGGCGGAGCTTCCAATGCTCATGGATGACCACTTCATTAATCAAAACTCCTAACCCTGCCACTCTAAGCCAAATCTAAGCCCACCATCAGATTCAGGAGGTTGAGACGAGTGGAGTTCAATAGCTGGAGCAAAGCTTTTGCTCGAGAAATGAGGAATTGGGCTAGACTGCCGGAGCAAGCTTTGGTCTTGGCTCACCGCCACCATACTCTCCGCCAAGCTTGTTTTCAGGTTCGTTTCGCCTCATGTCAACCCGCGCTAGCTTTCTAGCTCACTTAGGCGAGACATCAGGCTCAATTGAGCCTGATACCATGAGAGCTTGTGTGCATTTTTTCGAGTTATTCTTCTAGCTCGGGATCATCGGAGGGGCCGCCTTCGGCACCCACACCGCCGGGAAATGCCAGCCACCACGTCAACGGAGGTGGTGGCGATAATCGCCGGATGTGGCGCCGGCCCAGGTGGCCAGAATTAGCAAGCAAACTTTGCCCCGGACGGCTCTATCTCAGCCATTGGCGTATTGGGGACGATGGCCAGGAGCCGTCCGATTTGTGTATTAAATTGATATTCCATTATTTTATGAACAGTGTTATTATTGTCACACTTTTATAGTGTTCTTTCATGTTAATTTTAGGCTTGTTAAAGGCACATTCAGAGGTATCTTTCAACATGAAAAATATAGGCCTTGACCTTATCTTTAAAATGACACCCTAAAGTAAGGATTTGGTGAAGTAGAACTCCCTGTAGGACAATTCTACCAAGACTTATCGTAGGATACGGCTAATCTTAAAATAAATGCACAAGCGAAACCATAAGTCTTCATGATCTAAGATTTTGGTTATGCTTGAGATAAGGTTTAACCTAGTCTCTGACCAAAAATGAGAATTTTTGGTCAGACTTGTGCAATAGTATTTGATGAAATACTAATATTTAAATTAAGTGCATTTGTGGAGATATATGACTCCAAATGCCCCCAAATATTGGTGGCATGTTCATTAGATCAATATAAAACCAGGGTAGAAATTTCAGGTCCTTTTGCCCTCTGCATGTTTTGGAAATCCCACATGCATGAGATAGGTCTGTTCAAATTTTGGGTGCCTATGGTAAAAATAGAAAATGAGAATTTAGCTCATTTGGACCATTGCATGTCAATGAAACTCTAGAAAGAGGCTTATAGGGATGAAATATACCTCCCATAGGAAGGTTGGGATTTTTGGGATCAAAATTCCCATTATTTGAATTATTAGAAAATATGCCAAGATAGAAAATAAATTTGAATCTAGGGCATATGAATTTATTAAATTCTGAAATATTGTCACAAGCTTTAATAGGGCATAGCTCACCTCTAGAAAAATTCATGGGACTGTTAGGTAATGTTAACTTGGATTTTAAGTAGAATTTACCTTTTTGCCCATTATGGAAATTAATTAAAAATAAGAGAAATTATTGTCTAAATATTATGGAAAAATTTACAGCAGTTTATTTATGTGATCAAAACCCTATTAAAGTATTTGTGAATTTTTGGATGTATATATTGGCTGAAAATCCTAAAAATGGCATTTTGGTAATATTGATCATATGGGCATATGTTAGTTAAAATCACTTTTTAAGAGCTTGAAATTCTGTATTTAATTTCATTATATCATTATGAAGCTATAGTAATATTTCTAGAATTTCTGATTGTATAAATATTGTACTTCATTTGGAAAGTAGTAAATTTGTGATTTTAATATTAAATGGATATTAAATGTAATTTCACATGGGAAAATTATGAAACTCGGTAGGAAGTAAAATTTAATCTCATGGAACATCTGATAAATTTCTTAGGTAGGTTGAACCATTATAGGTAGTACATCATGTGCAAGGTGACTCATGTTAATCAATTAAAAGAATTATTTAGGCCCTTAATTCCTTAGAAAAATCGTGAGACCTAGGATGGTCAACATCATACATCATAGAAACCCATGATAAATAATTAGGGCAGTTGGCCTAAGAGTTTGGAAGTCACGTCTTACGGGTCAACATTAGGTCATGGGTACGCTTAGCATAAATAACATATAATACTAGGACCAATTAGAGATAAGGTTGACGGTTGAGATGGGAGCTATGTTGGGAAGATAAACCCTGGTTGGTGTCCAATTGGTCACTTCTTGATAACGAGTTGTAGAGTGCAAAATCCCAAGGATAGTAGCTAGAATGGAGATCGGCAGAAGACCGCCGCTCTCCAATAACATCCTAAGTTATTAGGTTTGTCCTAGAGTAATAACGAGAGTTTGCTATGAATCATGGGTAGAAATTAAAAAAAGTAAATATCCTTGCGAAAGGGAACTTTGGGCTTTCATCCCATCTTGATTCCTAATGCCCCCGAGACCCCTTCATTGGGCATACCCTAGTCTTGGGATTAACCCTAAATTTCTAAGTATAACAAACACTAGACAAGAGTAGTCTAATAGGCTAAGAGAATGTTGTTACAGGATGCTCAAGAGTTTGACATCAGGACGAGGTTGGTCCTGCGAGCTTGAGGCTCGGGTTGAGATACCTTGCATATGCATAGAAACAAAATAAGTTGTGGGTCATGCGGTACTGGCCCAATCATCACACTGATGGAAGTTTGATGACTCTTGTGAGGTGTGAAGGTTTGAGGGGCCAGTAAGTTGTTTATACTGCAGTCCGGAGAACAATCCCCTAAGACGCACACCCTACCAAGAAAGTCTGGTAGTTGGCAAGCATTAGTACACAGAGACTCTAGAGTGCACCTAGGACATGTACAGAGGCGTACAAATGGTATGGGCTTGGTAGTTTGCATACCCTCCTAGGTAGCGGAAGCGCCCGTTCCGCAGCTACCGTAGCCACAACGGTGGTACCTTAACTTACATTCATAGCTACCTAGGAGGGTACATTCATAGCTAGGTCATACGCTCCATAGATCCTTATCTTATAAATTTGTATGGGCTCTTTTATATGATAAGTTATATTTGGAAACCTTAACTTATAAGTTTGTATTGGCATTCATATAAGTTAAGGTACTTCTTTGATGGTAGTTTAATAGTAGTAGCATATTCTACTTGTTATTCTTTACTCTATTTTACTTACAGTACCTTGTTTACTTACAACACGTTACATACTTTCTGTACAGTTCTTCATACCTTACATGTGCTATATACATAGAACTACTAGAGTAGAAAAAAATTGATACTATATATACTAGGTAGTATAGCTCCATTATCACCTTCTTCTTTTTATACCCCTTGTTGTCCTCCACTTCGTCCTCCCGCCCGGTACCAAGGATTTGTGGGGGTGAGGTGTGGAGGAAACGGCTTAATCTTTATGACTAACGGTCGGTTGTGACCAAATCATTTTAGGAGGTCATGTGGAGTACCAACACGACTAGTAGTACGAGGTGGCAGGACGTAAGGAGCTGATACCACCACCACTTACTACTACTACTGCAGTACATCATCAGGTGGGACGAGTTTGCTGATGATTGTTTAGCTTCTGCTTTGTTGTTATTTTGAGAGAGAGATTTGATTTCATGTACATGAAATAAGCACTTTTCTCTTTTGTTGTACTCATTCTGGACTCTATTATACTTTCATTTTCATTATAGATGATAGTGTTGTGACTTGTGGACTAGCTATTTTATACATTGCTTTTAAACTTCTATTTCTCAATTGGCCGAACAAGTTATATGATCGTACTAGCCGATAGGATCGGCGTCTTGCATTGTCGACTAACCCGCGAGTTAGTGTCACCATAAGGCTGCGGTTCTGGGCCTAAGACCGGGAGCCTCCTTGGTAAGGGGAGGGGTCTTACAAACTAGTATCACTTGAACAAACGATCATATGAGAAAGAATTCCACAACACTGGGTCACCCCGCTCGAGCAATAGTTTGCGGACAAACTATGCAGTGGAAGAAATAGTGTGTCCATGTGTAAAAAGTCACAGAAAATTGTCCATTTCAAAAATGAGTTAGGCCAATCCAATTAGGACACCACCTTAGTTTTACTTACCAATAGGATTTCGTCGTATATCCGAGTCTAAATTTGACCTTGCATATGTCGGATAGTGCGAATTATATTTTTTTATGTTTGTAAGTGATGATAACTCATGAACTTAGAGAATTCATAGTCTCTACAATGACATAATTTTTGGAGGTTAGATTGAAGGTTACTCATACATATTCCACACACGGTTGAGCTAATCTCATGAATATAATGGCTTTAGATGAGTATTCACCCACGCTTGCCTAATAAAGACACTATATGGACATGTATAGGAAAGTCAGTACGAGAATACATGTGTTGAAACTTCGAGCACATAAAAGATAAATTTGGCATGGCATGACATTGAAAATGTAATGACTTAGCAAATTAAAATGGGGTGGATGATTAGTTGAAGCGTAAACATAAGTATGATCCCTTGATTATGATATCATCAAGAACCGGGACACATATGTTGATAACATTGTAACCACCATTAGGAGGATTCATGACTATGGAATATATATATTTTGACTATCAAAGGTGTATACGGTGAAATCACACAAGAATTAATGAGTATTTAATCAGATTCTTTCTTATGAGAAATTGACTCATGATGAATCTTATTATTTTGCAAGAATTCCTTATATATTATCAATCAGAATCCAATTAGAAAAGCGATTGAGTGTCATGTTGTGAACATCAATATTAATAATGATCTCTTGATGTATATATGAAGAGTTCACTCTACAAATCATGTATTTTTACTTAAGTAGAGGTGTAATATGTCATGAATTTGGAAGGAAAAAATGGGGGAAAGAAGAGAAGGGGGTGATAATCTTTTCATCAAATCTTAAGTTTGGAGGTTGGTTAATTACTATCCATAAGTTGGACCTTCGTCATAAATAAAACAATGATAACATATATTTGAAGATTCGATATGGTATAAGCTATAAGGTGTGAGGCGATTCAAGAAGAGAAATCTAAGATTTGTGTGCACAATTCTACATATAAGATTATTGATTTTCTCGTACTTGATGATCATTGCTCGTAAGGGACTCCGAACCAACGTATGATTAAGGTTTATTTAATGATAATTTTTCGAAAGACTTGGAAATATGCCCACGCAATCTTGATTATGAATATCCTAAAATATAATGAAAGTGCATTTGGAAGGGGACTGTTACCTCTAATTGAAACAACTACGAGGCCTATAGGGTAGGAATTGCCGGACACCGCTATCTTGGGTCTACGATGATGATCCAAGGGCACTCATATCAGATTACATTAAGGATACAGACGCATATATATAGCTGATAAGGGATCGGATTCTGGAGGCTCAGAGTCGATAAGCCAAGTACAACAATACAGGCATCAAAAAGTAGAGATCTAGGTAGGGGACGGAGTGTTCTTGAAGATAAATCCGGTGCATGGTGTCTCTCGAGTGCGGAGGCACAAGAAGCTCAGCCCTCGATATATGGGGCCATACTTTATCCTAGAGTGGATCGGCCCCTTAGCTTACAGGCTGGAGCTGCCACCTTAGTTGGGGACCTTGCACGACGTCTTCCACGTCTCTTCGCTATAAAGAACTCTCCTTCGGCCGGAGAAGTATATTACCGCTACAGCAAGCCCGATAGCACTTGATAGATCATTTTGTTTAGAGCCGGTCCTGATTGATGATATCGTGGTACGAGTGTTGCAGAAGAAGATGGTTCCCTTAGTAAAGGTATTATGGTCCAACCCCGGATTGGAGGAGCACATCTGGGAGCCAATGGATTTGATGCGAGAACGGTACCTGGAGCTTTTTACCTCAAGTAATACTTAATTTTTTTTAAAAATTCTTAAATTCTTGTGTGCATAAACCCCGTAGACCCGAACTTAAATTTTGGGGACGAAATTGTTTTTTTTGTTTATTGGGATTTATAACATCCCATTTCCTATTAGACCCCCTTAACTAAGATTGGGTTAGGACATGTGGTGGGAGCATGGGTTTAGGCTAGGTTTGACCCAGGAAGTTAGGGTGTTGTCACATAGGACCACTATAGGGCCCAAGTTAACTCAAGTCAAACTAGACCAAATTGGGATCTTAGCTACACATTGGCCCTACCACTATACCCCTAACCCTATATACAATCTAAGTGAACCATATGCCATGTCATTGGGTCACATATTGACCAAAGTTGACCCAAGTCAACCCAAAAGCTAAATTGGTCAAACTCACACCAAAAGAGCTAATTAGTCCAAGTAGGGCACCACCATGGCCATATCCAAGTTGAGTGGTACCGTTGGGTCCATGACCATTAAGTGGGGCCAGCCCAATCATCATTTTGATCAAGTAAATCAAACAAAAAGTCAACAAGTCAACATAGGACTTAAAGAAAAGAAATGATATGAGCCAAGCCCAATCCCAATGACCAAAACCCATGACTCAAGGCCCATGACCAGCCCAAGAGGTCAAAGACATCCCCTAACCCCCAAAAATAGGAGAGAGGGTACATGAATTGGGGCAGTTTAGGAATTTTGGTGAAAAGGAAGTGGGATAAAGGAGTAAAAGAGGGGATGGATGCCATGTGGCCCATCTTCCCTCTGCCCAAGCTCATGGCTGAGCTCCTAAGACTCATTTCAGCAGAAATGAGGGGTTGGAGGACACTTGGCAACTAGGCAGAGCTTCCAATGCTCATGGACGACCAATTCATTAATCAAAACTCCTTACCCAGCCACTCCCAGCCAAATCTAAGCCCACCATCAGCTTCAAGAGGTTGAGATGAGTGGAGTTCAAAACCTGGATAAAAGTTTTTGTTGGAGAAATGAGAAATCAGGCTAGATCGCAGGAGAAAGCTTCGTCCATGGCTCACCGCCAACAAACTCATCGCCAAGCCCGGCTTCAGGTTTGTTTCGCCTCACCTCACCCCGTGCTAGATTTCTAGCTCAGTTAGGTGAGACATCAGGCTCAATTGAGCCCGATACCTTGAGAGCTTGTGCGCATTTTTCCGAGTTTTTCTTTTAGCTCGGGATCACGGAAGGAGCCGCCTCCGGCAGCCACACCGCCGGGAAACGCCATCCACCACCTCAACGGATGTGGTGGCGATAATCGTCGGCGGTGGCGCTGGCCCAGGTGGCTGGAATTAGCCAACAAACTTGGCCCAGGATGGCTCTATCTCAGCCGTTGGCTGATTGGGGACGATGGCCAGGAGCCATCCGATTGTGTATTAAATTGATATTCCATTATTTTATGAACAGTGTTATTATTGTCACACATTTACATTGTTCTTGCATGTTCATTTTATGCCTATTATAAGCACATTAAGAGGTAGCAATTTACAAGAAAAAATGTAGGCCTTGACCTTACCTTTAAAATGACACCCTAAAGTCAGGATTTGGAACAGTAGAACTCCCTGTAGGACCATTCTACCAAGACTGGTCCTAGGCAAGGGCTAATCTTAAAATAAATGCCCAAGCCAAACCATAAGTACTCATGACCTAAGATTTTGGTCATGCTTGATATAAGTTTAAACCTAGGCTCTGACCAAAAATGAGAATTTTTGGTTAGACTTTTGATATAGTATTTGGTGAAATACTAATATTTAAATTAAGTGCATTTTTGGGGATATATGACTCCAAATGCCCAACAATTTGGTGGCATGTCCATTAGGTTAATATAAAACCATGGTAGAAATTTCAGATCCATTTGACCTCTGTATGTTCGAGAAATCCCACATGCATGAGATAGGTATGTTCAAATTTGGGGTGCCTATAGTAAAAATAGAAAAATTGGAATATAGCCCATTTGGACCATTGCATGTCCATGAAACTCGGTACAGAGGCTTATAGAGATGCAATATACCTCCCATAGGAAGGATGGGATTTTTGGGATCAAAAATCCCATTATTTGGAATTTTGGGAAAATATGCCTAGATAGGTAATAAATTTGAATTTTTGGCATATTAATTTTTTAAATTCTGGAATTTTGTCACAAGCTTTAGTAGGGAATATCTCACCTCTATAAAAATTTATGAGACTGTTAGGTAATGTTAACTTGGATTTTAAGTAGAATTTACTATTTTGCCCCTTATGGTAATTAATTAAAAATAAGTGAAATTGTTGTCTAAATATTATGTAAAAATTTACAGTAGTTTATTTATGTGATCAAAACCCAGTAAAATTTTTTAAGAATATTTGGATGTATATATAGGCTGAAAATCCTTATAATGGCATTTTGGTAATATTGATCATATGGACATACGTTAGTTCAAATCAATGTATAAGAGCTTGAAATTCTGTTATTAGCTTTATTATATCATCATTGAGCTCTAGTAATATTTCTAGAATTTATGATTGTATAAATACTGTACTTCATTTGGAAAGTAGTCAATTTATGATATTAATATTAAATAGATATTAAATGGAATTTCACATGGGAAAATTATGAAACATGGTCGGAAGTCAAATTTAACCTCATGGAACATCTGATAAATTTCTTAAGTAGGCTGAACCATTATAGGTAAAAAGAATCAATTTAGGCCCTTAATTCCTTAAAAAAATAGTGAGACCTAGGATGGTCAACATCATACATCATAGTAACCCATGATAAATAATTAGGGGCAGTTGGCCCAAGAGTTTGGAAATCACGTAATACGGGTCAACATTAGGTCATGGGTGTGCTTAGCATAAATAACATATAATACTAGGACCAATAGGGGATAAGGTTAACGGTTGAGATGGGATATATGTTGGGAAGATAAACCCTGGTTGGTGTCCAATAGGTCAATTATTGATAATGATTGGAAGAGAGCAAAATCCCAAGGATAGTAGCTAGAACGGAGATCGGCGGAAGACCGCCTCTCTCCCAATAACATCCTAAGTTATTAAGTTTGTCCCAGAGTAACAACGAGAGTTTGGCATGAATCATGGGTAGAAATTAATAAAGGTAAATATCCCTGTGAAAGAAAACTTTGGGATTTCATCCCATCTTGGTTCCTAGTTCTCCTGAGACCCCTTCATTGTGCATACCCTACGCAGTCCTGGGATTAACCCTAAATTTCTAGGTATAACAAACACTAGACAAGAGTAGTCTAATAGGCTAAGAGAATGTTGTTTCAATCTCACTAGTGAAGGGTTGGAGGGTTTTAGGATAGTTAGTCCTGCGAGCTGGATGCTCGAGAGTTTGACATCAGGACGAGGTTGGTCCTACGAGTTGGAGGCTCGGGTTGAGATACCTTGCATATACATAGAAACAAAACTAGTGGTGGGTCATGCGGTACTGGGCTAATTGTCACACCGATGGCAGTACGGTGACTCTGGTGAGGTGTGAAGGTTTGAGGGGCTAGTAAGTTATTTATACTGCAGTCCGGAGGACAATCGCCGAAGACGCACCCCCGACCAAGAAAGTCTTGCAGTTGGACAACATTAGTACATAGAGACTCTAGAGTGCACCTAGGATATGTACAGAGATGTACGAAGGGTCTGGTCTTGGTAGTGTGCATACCCTCCTAAGAAGCGGAAGCGCCCATTCCGCTGCTGCCGTAGCCACAACGGTGGTACCAGAGAGTTATGCTAGCTCCAAAAAGTAGGAACTAAAGGTCTTTGATCACAGAGTCGTGTGTGTGAGTTTCACTTATATGAATCATAAAAATGCATGCATAACATACATTCATAACTAGGTCATACGCTCCATAGATCCTTATCATATAAATTTGTATGTCCTCTTTTATATGATAAGTTATATTTGGAAACCTTAACTTATAAGTGTGTATGGGCATTCATATAAGTTAAGGTACTTCTATGATGGTAGTTTAGTAGTAGTAGAATATTCTACTTGTTGTTCTTTACTCTATTTTACTTACAGTACCTTGTTTACTTACTTTTTGTACAGTTCTTCATACCTTACATGTGCTATATAAATAGAACTGCTAGAATAAAAATAGATTGATACTATGTATAATTGTTAGTATAGCTCCATTGTTACCTGCTTCTTTTTATACCCCTTGTTGTCCTCTGCTTTGTCCTCCTGCACGGTACCTAGGAGTTGCGGGGGCAAGGTATGGAGGAAAAAGCTTAGTCTTTATGAATAATGGTCGGTTGTGACCAAATCATTTTAGGATCTCAAGGAGATGGAGTACCAGCATGACCAACAGGATGAGGTGGCAGGATTTCAGGAGCTGATACCACCACCTCTTATTATTACTACTGTAGTCCGTCGTCAGGTGGGGTGAGTTTACTGATGATAGTTTAGCTTTGGCTTTGTTGTAATTTTGTGAGAGAGAGAGATTTTATATCATGTACACAACATAAGACCTTTTCTCTTTTGTTGTGCACATTCTGGACTTTATTGTACTTTCATTTTCATTATAGATGAGAGTGCTGTGACTTCTACACTAGCATTTTTATACACTGCTTTTATGCTTCTATTTCTCAATTGGCCGAACAGGTTATATGATCGTACTAGCCGACAGGATCAGCGTCTTGCGGTTTCGACTAACCCGTGAGTTAGTGTCACTGTAATGAAGCGGTTCTGGGCATAAGACCGGAAGCCTCCTTGGTAAGGGGAGGGGTCTTACACTATCTCCTCCGACAAAGAGCTGTCAGATGAAGAACTGACCCAGTTCTCCAAACATTTCAAGAAAATATTGAGCAGAAGGAGTTAGTGGAAGAACAAAGTCTCTTCAAGCTCCACCTCAAGGAAGCCCTAGTCCAGTTAGGACAAATCCAAAAATGACCCTTCTGGAGAATGGTATGACTCCAAGTAGAACAAACATGTTAAGACTAATTTTATTTGCTATAGTTGCAAAAGGAGTGGACCTGTAATTACCAACTATCTAGTTAAGAGAAAGGAGTATATAATGTCCGAAGGAAAAAATAATGACAAGGACAAGAAGGCTGAAAAAAGCTTCTTGGCCAAGAAGAATGTCAGCCTAATAGACAATGATTTTGAGACTTCAGAATCAGATGAAGAGGCGGCTTCCATTGGTCTCATGTCCACTAAAAAAGAGGCTGATCATCCAGCTTCCCCATCTGGAATAAGGGCCCCACTGTCCTCGGTTGACAATGATCTTAAAGAGGATGAGAAGTTCAGTCTCCTGGCCCTAAAAGAAGACAAACAGGACAATTTCATTTCTGTTGAGGTACACTCTATCCCTAGCTCTTCCTCTATCTATGAGTCTACATCAGACTCTGAAGCATTCACATCCTCTAGTGGGGATGAAGGATCAGAATCTAAAGATGATGTTAATCAATTGATTGACATATATGGGGTAATTCTGGAAGCTCTAAAGAAGAGCAAAAAGCTTGTCAAGAGACAAGCGGAGGATATTTCCTCTCTTCTGCAAACCACTTCCCTATAGCCTGAGTCAGCACCATTGCTAGCTCAGATTAGGAGGGAAGTTAGCCAACTAATGATAATCTCAATTATCCAAATTGGGACCATTAGCCAGAAGAATAAGATCATCTAGGATCTTGAAGAATAGCTTCTCAAGGAGTAGAAGCCTGTGGCTATTTTCTCTAAGCCCAAGACTATTTTTCCACTAATTGACTCTTCACCTCTCAAAAGGATAAGAGAGGTTTGGGATTTAAGTGGAACTCTAGAGCTACCTGTTAACCCCAGAATCCACAACATATCCAGCTAGACGTCTCATTCCTCCTTGGCCAGATTCCAGACCTCAGTCCGCCAAGGTCGCCCTTGCTTCTCAACTCAGCTGGATCGTCGACCTCCTGTCGACGATAGTCGAGCTCAGATCGGCGAGCTCTGAGTCAGGTCGCCCAGGTCGCAACTGGTCTGACAGGATCGCACTCGATGCGACCAAGGGAGGATTCCAGTTCGCAGGCCCAGTCCGCCGGTCCCGCGCGGACTGCTTCTTCTTTCTCTTTTGTTTCCCGTCACAGCTACCTGGCTCCTTTGTACCCCGGGCAGCCGGTTATTTTAGCCCTGCCCATTTGGGCAGGCCCCCAGCCTATAAATAGGGGGAAGTGGTGCACTCAAAGCATGCTGACTCGAGCCCAGGAGCCCACTTGTTAAAGGCTGCGGACTCAAATCTCTGGCTTTGCGATCTCCAGCTTGCTTTCTGCATTGCTTTCCTTTTCCCTTCTTGTAACCCCTTCTTTGCAATAAAAAGTAAGCCCATCGCAGGAGAGGCATTCAGGCCGCGATGGGCAAAGTCTGGTGTTGCCGTGCTCCACAGCTCTTGCCTTTCTATTGCTTTTCTAGTCCGCCAAGTAGACTGCTGCTCGTAGTTTGTTTTCCTCTTTCTTCCCTAAGTGCTCGAACAGTTAGCTGCTGGTGCTTGTTTCCGCCTTCGCTTTTTGCGCATCAACAGTTAACACGCGGCCTTCAGATTCGAGCAGTTTTTTGAAAACCGCGGATAGAAATGTCGGACCGCCGAGCTCGCCGCTCCGATCGCTCCATCTCGCCTGATGATTCATTGTGGGAAGCGTTGGAGCTGTCCTGCTGGGAAGCTGAAGTATCTCGAAGAGAGACTGACCAGCGACTCGATACAATCAGCCAGGCCCTGTTAGCACTGACTCAGCGACTTGTTCCTCAGGTCGCTGAAGAAGTTGCTGAGACTCCTGTCCGCCAGACTCCGGTCCGTCGGACCCCAGCTCGTCACACCCCTCTTCAACAGTCGCCTGCAACCGCACCTCCACCTCTCCACCAAGCTCAGTTCGCAGCTCCCCTGCGACCTCAGGTTGGAGAGTTCGCCCCCCTGATAGATTGCTTCAGGGAAGCAGCTCGAGGGACTCCGGCTCGCCAACTAGATTTTGTTGATCGGCAGTCCGTAAAGCCCGTAGAGCTTCGCCCTCCAGTCCGCCCTTCTGCTGATTCAGAGACTCCCTCTGCCTTCGTCGATCGAATCTGGTGGGAGTCAGCGCCAAGCAATTTCAGAGAACCTCGTCTCCCTTTTTATTCAGGGGAGACTAATCCGGTATCCCACCTGCAGGCATTCGAAGGGGCAGTGGCATTAAGGAGCCTCTCCGATGCCTTGAAATGTAAGCTTCTGGTGACCACTCTTGATGTTCAAGCAAGAGAGTGGTTTTACGAGCTGCCTTCGGGCACGATTTCTTCCTTCGCCGAGCTTTGCAGCGAGCTGCTCCTGAGGTTTGCAACCTCTAAGAAGAGAAAGGATGGGCCGGCAGCCCTTTTTGACATCAAGCAGAGAGATAACGAATCAGTGGCAAGATTCGTTGATCGGTTCCAAAAAGAAATCTAAGGGGTAAGGAATGTGAACCCCGATTATTATAAAGTTGCCCTGATTCACGGCCTCCGGGAGGGCCCATTGAAATTCAAAGTGACAACAAAGGCACCATCAACTTATCAGGAGCTCATAGCGATAGCTAATCGCTTTATTGAGGGAGAAAATGCGAACCCAATCTATATCTCATCCCTGACAGCTAAAGCTGGAGGAAGGGATGCCTCCAACTTCTCCAACAATCAATATCACAGCAAGCCTCCTCGGCCTGATTTCCAACCTCCATCTCAGAGGGGACGTAACCTCTGCCATAAGAAAACCTTCCTCAGCCATCAACAGTTTCATGGTTAGAGACTGCCGTTGGCTGCCACTCCCGCTGTTCCCCTTCAAGAGCTCCCCATTCTTCAGAGCGCCCTGCCAGCTTCAAATCCTTATGAGAGCAGCCCTATGGAAGAGCTTGCAGATCTGGGCCTCGACTTTGAAGAGGTCATCGAGATAATCCAGAGGAAGGCTGAAGAAAAGAGGCAAGGGCCTCAGAGAGACTGGAAGCCCAAGGACAACTCTCAGTTCTGCAATTTTCACAAGGAGAAGGGCCATCTGACTAAAGATTGCAAGGCTCTTCAGAAGCTAGTTGAGAGGTTTCTCGCCGAGGGTAAAATCGAGGACCTGGGCAGGAAGAGTGACTCTTCAAAGCCTTCCACCTCCAAGGGCAAGGAGGTGGCTGAAGTTCAGCAGGAGTGTATAGAGATAAGGGATGAGGGCCATCTGGGGCTCATTGATATACCAAGTGAATGTATTGACGTTGTCAATGAAGGAGTCTTGGGAAGACTCTTTTACATCCATGGCGGAGCAGGGGCTGAGTCTACTCGGAAGTCTTCTCTGTCAAGGCTTTCCCGAACTGAGATTGCTTCTACTTCTTCTTCTGCCCCACCTTCTGAAATCGTCACCTTTGGCCCTGCAGACCTTCCTATGACCGCTAATCCCTTCGATGATGCCATCGTAGTTCAAGCAGCCATCGGAGATTTCACGGTCGATAGAATTCTCATCGACACTGGCAGCTCCGTGAATCTCCTCTTCAAGTCAACTTTTGAAGCCCTGAGGACAGGAAAGCCTATGCTTTCCACCGAGGGGCCACTTTATGGCTTCTCGGGCAAAAGAAAGGAAGTTGAAGGAAATGTCACACTCCCGGTGGTGCTCGGAGGGGTGACCAAAGAGATCCAGTTCATAGTGGTGGATGCTCCAAGCAGCTATCATGCTATCTTTGGGAGACCGTTGTTGAACAAGTATCGAGCCATCATTTCAACGTACCATTTGGCCATCAAATACTGCAAAGATGGCCTTCAATGCAGGGTCAGGAGCTACCCAAGGCAAGCTCGAGAGTGTTACCTCCGAACAGTCAGTATGACTGAGGTTTCCCCCCCCCCCAGCTTTTCCAGCAGCAGCAGAAGCCACTCCTCCGTCAGAAGCTGATGTGGATAGAGAAGGTGCTCACCTGGAACCTGCCCAGGTGTTGCAAGAAGTCCCCATTGCAGAAGGGGAAGAAAGAAAGCTCTCCATCAACTCCGAGTTGCCAGAAGATCAAAAGGCGGAGTTGATATCTTGCCTATTGAAGAATCTGGATGTCTTCGCTTGGTCAGCGGAGGACATGCCTGGGGTGGATCCTGACGTGGCTTGCCATCATCTCAATGTTGATCCAGCTGCCAAGCCCGTCCAGCAGAAGAAGAGGGATGTAGCAGTCAAGTTAGCAGAGCCCATCAGAGAGGAGGTTGCCAAACTCCTCAAAGCGCGCTTCATTCAAGAGATTCAATATCCTGAGTGGATCTCAAATGTTGTAATGGTTAAGAAACCCGGGGGGAAGTGGCGTATGTGTGTAGACTTCACCCGTTTGAATAAAGCATGCCCGAAAGATTTCTACCCCTTGCCTCGGATAGATTTATTAGTTGATTCTGCGGTAGGGTATCCTTTTATGAGCTTTCTAGATGCGTTCTCTGGTTATCACCAAATAAGAATGCACAAACTTGATATCCCTCGCACATCGTTCATCACTAATGATGGTTGCTAGTGTTATCTTGTGATGCCCTTTGGGCTTAAAAATGCTGGCGCGACTTATCAACGCATGATGGACCATGTGTTTAAAGAGCAAAAAAGTAGAAACCTCTAAGTGTATGTGGATGACCTTTTGATTAAGAGTAGGTCTCTTCCACAACACTTGATAGATCTAGCAGAGACCTTTTCCACTCTGCGAGGGCACAAAATAAAGCTTAACCCGTTAAAATGCATCTTCGGGGCAAGTAAGGGGAAGTTTCTCGGCCATCTCCTTACTCCCGAGGGTCTTGCTCCCAATCCTGATAAGGTTAAAGCCATCCTTGATATGGCTCCTCCCCGTTCTCCAAAAGAGGTTCAGCAGTTGGGGGGGAGGTTGGCAGGACTCGGGAGATTCATCTCTCGAGTTGGGGATAAAAGTGCGCCGTTCTTTAAGACTCTTCGGGGAGCGTCCAAGTTCTAGTGGACAGAAGAGTGCTCTTTGGCCTTCGAGCAGTTGAAAAAGCAGCTAACCTCGACACCTTTACTCCAAAGCCCCCGAGCAGGGGAGATGTTGTTCCTATACCTAGGGGTTGGTCTCGAGGCAGTTAGTTCCGTCCTGGTCCGAGAAGAGAGCAGGAGGCAGTTCCCCGTTTACTATGTCAGTCACATTCTGAAAGATGCAGAGGCAAGGTACCCCATCCTTGAGAAGCTAGCTTTGGCATTGGTTATGTCTGCCCGCAGACTCCGTCCGTATTTCCAGGCTCATTCAATTCAGGTGGTTACTGATCAACCTTTGAAGAATGTGCTAGAGAAACCAGAGCATTCAGGCAGGCTAGCTAAGTGGGCAATTGAGCTGAGCGAGTTTGAAATTTCCTATGTGCCCAGGACAGCTATCAAGGCACAGGTACTTGCAGATTTTCTGATTGACACAACAGAATCTAGCTCGGATCAGGAAGCAAGATCTCTTTTAGCTTGGACCATCTATGTGGATGGAGCTTCTAGAAGAAACTCTTCAGGGGCAGGGGTGGTTTTGATAAACCTGAATGGCGTCAAGCTTGAGCAGGCCATCAAGTTCTATTTTCCAATGACTAACAATCAGGCAGAGTATGAAGCTTTATTGGCCGGCTTGAGGCTTGCAAGAGAGTTTGGAATTGATCATGTCCATATTAAGACTGATTCTCTAGTAATGGCTTCACAAGTTCTTGGTAACTTCGAGACCAGGGAGCCAGTGTTGAAAATGTATCTTGCGCTGGTAAAGGTTGAGGTTGGCAGGTTCAAAAGTTTTACTATTGAGCACATTCCGAGGGCAGAGAATGAGGAGGCTGACGTTCTTGCCAAGTATGGGCTCTCGTCTGGAGGGACGACCTCTGAACTTTTTCACCCAGTAGTGGAGGAGGAAGGGTTAATGCAAATCGATCTGTGTTCCTCTTGGATGGACCCATTCATTCTCTACCTGTCGACTGGGAACCTGCATCAGTCGGTAAAAGATAAGAAGAAATTCAGGTTGAAAGCAGCACACTATTACTTGATATCTGATATTCTCTATAGAAAAACCTTCTTGTCTACAATGACAAGATGTGTTTCAGAAAGTGAAATTCCTACTGTTCTTCGAGAAGTGCATTCTGGCGAGTGCGGGAGTCACTCGGGAGCAAGAACAATGGAAAAAAGGATCCTGTGGCAAGGTTACTTCTGGCCCACAATGAAGAAAGATTCGGAGACCTTGTGAGAAAATGTGTTCAATGCCAGAAATTCGCTCCTCTTCAACATCAAGCAGCTCAATCTCTCAGATCGATTGCAACCCCTTGGCCCTTTGCTGTTTGGGGAATGGATCTCATTGGTCCTTTTACCATAGCAAGTGGGCAGCGGCGTTTCATTATAGTTATGATCGACTACTTCAGTAAGTGGATTGAGGTTAAAGCACTGGCAAAGACAATAACCCAGGTTGTGAGGAATTTTATTTGGGGGGAGATAGTCTGCCGGCATGGAATCCCTATGGCAATAATCACTGATAATGGACCACAGTTCAATAATGCAGAGATGATAGACTTTTGCAGACAGATCGGGACAGAGCTGCGCTTTGCATCAGTTCATCATCCCAGAAGCAATGGTCAAGTAGAAGCAGCTAACAAGCAAATCCTCAACCTGCTTAAGAAGAAAGTTCAAAATCTCAAGGGTAGTGGGTTGATCAACTTCCCTCAGTTCTCTGGACCCTGAGAACAACGCCTTCATCTACAACAGGGGAAACCCCGTTCAAGCTTTCTCACGGGTCCGAAGCATTAATTCCTGTTGAGTTTGAAGTTCTGTCTCCTAGAGTGCTGCTTGCTAGGCAAGGTACGGAGGATTGGCTTGAGCTGAACAGCGAGGAGATGAGGTTCAGTTTGGAATATGTTGAAGAGGTTAGAGACAAGGCTGCCATCAGGCAAGAAGAAGTTAAAAGAAGAATGGCCTGTTACTTCGATAAGAATGTAAGGATCAAATAATTTCAAGTGGGAGATCTAGTTCTTAAAAAGGTCGACGATGCAGTAAGAGCCAGCTCAGTTGGGAAGCTTAATCCTAGTTGGGCGGGACCATTCATTATTAAGGAAGCACTTGAGAATGGAGCCTACCGGTTACAAACATTTGAAGGAGAAGATATGCCGCACACGTGGAGTGGAGATGACCTAAAGCGGTTCTATTCCTGAACTTCTTTTCTTTCCTTCTTATGTAAACTCTTTAAGAGGTTCGTTATTAATGAAAGTTCCTTGCTAACGCTTCATCAAGTGTCTTTGTGTTTCAAGTGTTGACAGTTAATATATTGAGCAAGGACAACTCTAAACGGTTCTATTTCTGAACTCTCTCTTCTATGTTATACGAATCTCTCAAAATTGATATTTGTCTAAATACTCATACTAACACTTCTTCAAGTGCCTCTTCTCTCTTACCTCCTCGAGCAACTCCCGACAGTTGCTTAATGCCAAGAGATATCGCCAAGTTCAGCAAAAACCTCCCCTAGAACCGTTGGTGTCAGCGTAACACCACGAAGACCACGTGTTGCGGGGAGATTTCGCACCGTGTAGTGGGAGCCTACCAACTCTAGTGCGGCAGGATACTGGATTTCGGATCCCGGCTAGTACCTAACCCCACTTCTGCATTATGGAGGAGCAGAGTGGTGGACAGCTCTACCATGCCACTTAAGGGATATCGTTACAACCCAGATGATCGCGCGGGGAAAGCAATGCCGCTCCGGCCGCACCTGCCCCCAGATCATCTTAAGGTTATAACCCTCGAACACTCCTTGGTACCCTCAAGCAGTGCCTGCAGGAGACCCACAGTCTTGTCGATCTCAAAGGAAAGCAATGCCGCTCCGACCGCACCTGCCCGAGAGATCGACTTAGACTGTACTCAAGGCAAGAGGGCAGTGAATTGAGTTGTTGAGTCTGCAGATCTTGAGGTCCTGTGAGGAAAGCAATGCCGCTCCGGCCGCACCTACCCGCTTGGCCTCTAGACTGCAGCTTTCTTCTTCACAGGGGTCTTTAATTATTATTGATGCAGTGCGGACTCCAGTTATCCTATCCGCCCAGTCCGCCGGTCCTTGGGTTGATTCTGTAGTTCATAACCCTGTGAGAAAAGCAATGCCGCTCCGGCTGCACCTACCCGCTTGGTTATGAATTACGGGTCATTTCTGATATTATTATTGATGTAGTGCGAACTCCAGTTATCCTATTCGCCAAGTCCGCCGGTCCTTGGGTTGATTCTGTAGTTCATAACCCTGTGAGGAAAGCAATGCCGCTCCGGCCGCACCTACCCGCTTAGTTATGAATTACAGATCATTTCTGGTATGGTTATGGATACAGTGCGGACTCCATTTATCTTATCCGCCTAATCCGCAGGATTCATTCAACTTATATAATTTAATGATTATTTGGAAAAAATTCACTGTAAATATCTGCGGACGGTGACCCTAGTCCGCCTAGTTTGCTTATTCATGTTATTTAAGTTAGCAGATTATGGTTTTCGTCATCTTGGTTCTCGCAAAAACTGGCAAAGGTTCTGCAAAATGCGGACTGCAAACCGAACTCGTCCAAGTCCGCATCATTTGTTCTCTTCGCTAAGAAAGCATTCCATTCATATTGCAGCAAGATGTGGTTATGCAATTTCAGCTAGAGTTTTTAACAGGCAATAAAGCTATAACGAAGATTGATATGAGAAGTGCGACCTCTAAGTATAAGCGAGAAATAAGCAGAACATCTCAGAAGACGTCAAAAATATCCTTTTTCTATTCATTCAAAATTATATACATGTCCTGGCGGACTCGCGCAGAGTCCGCCCCTCCCCCCTTTTTACATTAAAAACCAAAAATTACAATTTATCCTCCTATTCGGTCCTTTTCTTCTTGTCTGCAGGCTTTTTCGGGCTTAACCCGTCCACATCCACCACAGGCGAATAGCCGCCCGACTCGCTGCTGCTGCTGCTGTCACTGGAACGAGAAGAGGCCAAGGGTTCTGTCCGCGTGTTGCTCTCGTCAGAGCCGGAGTTAGAGGATTGGTCAGACTGGCCTCCTTGCTGCTGACTGGAGGCCGCGTCTTCAGGAGCTTCCTTATCAGCGGACTCCTCCTCGTCGTCCTCAGAAATCGCTTTTCCTGTAGCCGCTCGCTCAAACTCGGCAACCTTGTCCTTTAGCTCTGGGAAAAGCTCCAGGAAGGGAATGGAGTCCACCCCTGCTTTCGCATACCCTTCGCTGATAATGCGTTCGATTGCCACCTCCACGCTTTCCCTAACAAAAGGAAACATGGCCTTTTGGAAGTCGGGGTTCGTTATCTCATATGCGGTCTGGAGAAGAAACGAAAAATGTCAGTCCGCGAAAGATAAGCGAGATAAACGGCGATTAACTGGCACTTACAACCTTGTCCTCTTTATATTGATTGATCTTTGCGCCAAGTCGCTTATTTCTTTCTTTCAGCAAGTTGCTTTCCTTCCTATGCCGCGCATCTTCCTTAAGCAGCTCGCGCGTGAGCCTGCCCATGTAGTGGTTGGTGACGGCGCAGTTTGCACTGGCTTGTGCGGCGAGAAGAGGAAGGTCGTCAGGAGCCACACTCTGCAGTTCGCGAAGGTTTTTCTTTCCGTACAAGGCAGAGAGGGCGACATGGGCGTGGCGAGATGGGCGCGGGCTCCTCTAGGAGGGAAGAGCCGTTGACAGACGGACATATTTTTTCTTCTCATGCCAATGAATCATGGGGTTACCCCTTAGATCCTTTTGCTTCTCGACGAAGCCCGCAATATTGAAGCTGTCATCGGAAGAATAACTCGCGGCGGGATCTCCGTCTTCTTTCCTTTTCTTTGCAATTTCTTTTCTTCTTTCTCCTTGTGTAGGAGTCTGTCCAGCCGGCGCGAAGGGCAGATTTGCAGGTACCGCCAAGGTCGCTGCAAGAGGAAAAATTAGCAACTTCCAGGTCGCTGCGGATACAAATGAAAGTCGCGAAACTTACTCTCCAAACTGTTTACGGCGTCCAGTCCGGGCAGCAGTGGGATGTAGTAGTCGATGTCAAGCCTCGCTCCCTCAAGGAACTTGACGATGGCAGTCTCGGTGTCATTCAGCTGCACGCTTTTGAAGTCGGCATCTGAGCGCAGCTGCGGGTTGGTGTGAAGGAATCCAAGGTCGCCTTCAAAGATAAGATACCTAGAAGTCCAGTTGTGGATCTTATTCGGCAAACCCACAACTTTCATCCCCCTGCAGTAGAAGTAGATGATACCTTTGTACTCGCGGTGTCCTGGTGGGGTTATAGAGCGAACAGAGAAAATCTTCCTGAAGATCTTCAAGGAGAACTCAACCTTCTCAGCTCGCAGGTAAGCGAGGTAGCTACAGATGGCGACCATGCTGTTCGGCGCGAGCTGGCCTGGAACCACCCCATAGTGCTCGAAGATCTCTGCGATCTCCCAAAGCAGGGGGAATTTGAACCCGCAATCAAAATGATCGATTGGCACCGCAAGCTGGGTAGCTGTAGAGAAGTTCAATCGCTCCTGATGCTCGGGAAGCCGCGCTAGTACTGGAGAGCCCGCCATGTGCTTCTCCAAAAAGGCTTCAAAGTCAACTGCGGTTAGCCTGCTTCTTTTGTGCTCGGCAGTATGGAAGGCGACTGCGGCATCAGTACGCGCGGATACCATGTTTTCAGACCGCAGGGCTTCAACTCTAACTGTTTCCTATACAAAGAGAAGATTAAGACCCTATTTATAGAAAACCGTCTGACATGACAGCAGTTAATCCGCCCAGACCGATTTCTCAGTCTGCGAAGTTCGCTTCTCCCCTGCTTTCCTGCTCTTTATCTACAAGTAATCGCGAACTCACAGGAAGCCCGCAGAGATCGCAATTTTCCAGTAAACAAAATAAGCGAGCATAAAGCCAGCTCGCATAATTTATGTTCAACAACAAGGTTATCCGAAGTTTAAAGAATAACATCATACAACAAACAGAAGTAGCATCACAGCACAAATACAGTTATACAAGATGTTCAAACATCGAATCATACAACACAATATTTCGGCTTCAGCGCCTTCTGCGGTCTCGTGGGGCAGGTCGCTCCTCATCATCCATCCCAACATGAGCCGCCTGGTCGCTTCCTCGCAGGATCTCACAATAAAGTTGAGAAACCAGGTGGTGCATATTGGTTGAAAGTGCGGTGCATATGAGCGACATCCCTGGCTACCCGCGGGAACGGAATTAAGGGAACACCTGCCGGGGTTGGATCTGCGACCACCGCGGCCTGCCCGCTCGCCGCCGGGGCTGGCCCCTCTCCCGCAACAGGTTGAGAAGACAGTTGCGGCCTTATCCCAGCACCTTCGCTCATTTGTTTCTTCCCTTCTCTCGCCAAGGCCAAGTACTTGTTCCTGTAGTGGCTGGCATCTCCGCTTAGTCAATTTTTCTCCTTCTTCACTCCTTCGAGCGCAGATGAAAGGCTGGCGACCTCGTTTTCTAAGATCTTTTCTCACTCTTTACTCTTCTTTAATTCAGCCCGAATTTCGCATAACTCCTCCTCATACTTTCTCGCTAATAGCGTGTACGTTTCCTGAGCAGGCTGCTCCTCCTGTGTGAGTTCAGCAGCAGTCCGCGCCGCAGTTTCCATTGATATGTCTGGTGGCGTGGGCACGATCTCACCGGCCTCGACGGAATCAGGTGTTGACTTCTGAAATGCAACAAAAAATAAAATTCGCTTCAGTATCCAAGTCGCAATAGGCTCAGAAAGGTAAAAAATAAAAGTTCAATTCACTTTTGGTAATCCTTGCGGCGATCTGGCGACTATCCAGGATAGGTCGCCTCACGCGCTCTGGATCAAAAGCGTCTAGGCGATGCCTCCATTCTCGGCGGACTATCGCTCTCGTCTCGGCCAGCGATCTGCTTGAGGCGACTATATCACCGGTTTCTGTAATAGTCTTGACCGGCCGCGATTTCCGTGGAGGGGATTTATATAACCATGAGCTCTGGAATCGCTTGGGCGCCGGCTGCAACTTACCTGACCCCATCAGTTCGGCAGCGGTCCGAAGATCCTCAGCCCGCTTATTCGCGGCAAGCTTCTCCGACACCGCTTCGACCTTCGCCTTCATTGCGGCAAGCTGCTCCATAGTCTTTTCCCTCTCTTCAGCTGGAAGAAAAGAAGGATCAGCGAGTTTCTCTCCTCTAATCTCGGCATCAGGCTGCAGCACTTCCAGCAGAGAGCGATTCATGCTCGCAAGCTGCTCGTCATCTATGGAGTCAAGGATCTCAGTAGTTGATAGGCTGAGCGTCGAAGGGGGATCACCTTCTGCGGACAGAGGAGCAGGGGTGACGAGATCGCTATCTTGAACCTCCTTTTCTCGCGGCTTATGCTGCAAGCTCGCAGCCCCAGTCCGCTTGGAGATATTCTTCTCTTTCCTAACCTTCAGCCTCTTCTCTATTCGCTCCGCAACAATACCCTTGTCTCTTTTCCCCTTTTTCTTTTCAGGCGTCTCGTCCAAATCAATGACGACCTTGTAAGACCCCCTTTTTTTTTTCTTTTTCAACCACCGGGGTCTTAGGCCCAGAGTCGCCGCTTTGCGGTGACACCTTCTCGTCCTGAAGGGTTATCACCACAAGGCGCCGATTCTGCCGGCCAATTCGATCACTGAAAGTTAGCACAATAAATGAAGTAAGAGCAATGCAGTCCACAGCAATTGATCACATATATAGAATAAAAATCTCCACGAAGGGAGTGTCCACAGAAAACATCAGAGTACTATAAATGCGGGCTTATGCCCGATACATCATGTCCTCACTACAATATCACTCATGCGGAAGCTAAAATGGAAACTACTCAGGGTCGAGACTCACAGTCCCGGCTGTATGAACTCCGGAGCTAGACTGCCCCATCTCTAGGCGCACCGATCTCTGGGGCTGCTCCTCCATGCTGGGCTCCACGATCCCCTAAATGATGCGGTTCGAAAACCGTTAGTCATAAAGACTAAGCCCTATCATCCCCCACCCCTTCCCCCATGGCTCCTAGGTACCGAGCGGGGAGGAAGAAAGGGAAGGACATGACGGTAGAGATTAATCAAGAAACAGATTGCAGCGGAACTAATCTAACAAGTTGTATTCGGTGAGCAGTTGATATAATTGTTATAATAGGTCTAGCAGTAAGAAAAGCAAATATATGAATTTTAACCTTCACTTATGCGAGAACACATAAGCAAAAGGGATCTTTTGCAAGGCTCCCATCGTATAAGTGTCCCATACCACTTATACCTTGGGGTGTCGGTTATCAAAGAGCAATGGTCGTTATATATTGAAATTAACCTTTGATTTATAAACTTGCCCACACAAGCTTATAGACCAAGGGGTCGTTTTGCAGGTCCTAATGTATAAGCGTTCCATACCACTTATACTTTCGGTGTCAGGGTTAAATGAATCGATTATGCTATGACATGCTAGTGGGTATGATGAAACATGCAAGTGCAACTCACACACCCGACTCTGTGCACACAGACCTTTAGTTCCCCCTTTCGGAGCCGTTACCTCCCAGGATACCTCCGTAGTGGCGGACGGAAGCTGTGGGTTGGGCCTCGCCCACCTCAAAACCAGTAAAAGCACCACTGGTCTCACCTATCGTACGCCTCAACGCTTGGTGCACTAAGCGGACGCCTGCGTACTCTTGCCGGCTGGCGCACCGGACTTCTGTTGGCGAAGTGCTAATCACCTTACCGAGTCAACGATATCGGTGTCGGTGCAATCGAACTCCCCGATATCGTAAAACCCACCACCTTAACTTTTCCTATTTTATGCACATGCAAGTTTAATCGTAAACACACAAAAACCGAGCCAAGGCTCCCCGGACCAAAATGTCCGTCTCCAAACCAACCGAGTCGAAGCTCCCCGGACCAAAACGTCCGTCTCCAAACCAACCGAGCCGAAGCTCCCCGGACCAAAACGTCCGTCTCCAAACCAACCGAGCCGAAGCTCCCCGGACCAAAACGTCTATCTCCAAACCAACCGAGCCGAAGCTCCCCGGACCAAAACGTCCGTCTCCAAACCAACCGAGCCGAAGCTCTCATCAAGCTTCCTGTGCCAACAGTGTTTATGAAAAGTGCAACCCTAGTTACTAAGTTACTCTTGTCGGTTTATTATTACAGTTTACGTTAGCCCAGGACTGCCCCCGGTATTCCCGTGAAGGGCTCTCAAGGGGCACTAGGAACCAAGATGGCGGCATTACGGCCCGAAGTTCCCTTTCGCAAGGCACTTATTGTTATTGGTTTATCTCCCTTAACCCGATTCCCTTCTCATATTACGATGAACTATCCTAGGGTGATTTTTAACCTTCCTCTCTTCGGGAAAAGGCGATCTTTCGCCGAAACCCGAGCACCTCTTAACTCTAGCTATCACCAATTCTCACTAATCTTTGTACCTTCCTATTGTGACTTCCTCCACCATTGCCCACCCAGACAATATGATTAACTCCAATGCCTTCCTCAGATCGTGTCCTATTGCATTTCACAATTGCTATATGCAGACCGACCTAGAATTCATGTCGAACCGGTTATGCAATGATCCAATACTCATCCAAATGCCCTATATTATTTACTGGAGACTCACCATGATATAAATGACCTAAATCCAGAAAATGGAAATTTTCCTAATCTATTTGGCATTTAATTAAATTCCTCGAAAATCCCAAGGGCTACCGGTTTGAACATGAACTACCCTAAGTAATCATGCAAGATGTCCAGCAAATTTATGATAAATAGTAGGTTATCTATATAGGTTAAATCCTAAGTATCATAATTTTTCTATCATTAAATGGGCATGAAAACTATTTTAGAAATAATCTCTAACTTCTGTTGTTTATGAATCAAGTACAGAAAATATTCTTCCAAAAATTATAAATAATTTATGTCATGCAGATAAAGACCTAAAATTAGCACTGGCCAAGTTTCATAATTTTCCAGCAAGTATTTTATCCATAATTAATTTTTAAACAATAAAACCCCTCTCTAATATCTGTGAACAAAGTACTAGATTTACTCAACATAAAATTCTATAAAAATTCAGGAATCAATGTTCTACTAGTCAAGATCTAAATCCAGAATTTTAACTGATTATAATTAATTTAAAACCTCCAAATATTTGAAACAACAAATCAAGCTATTAATTCTTTAACACATGAAGTATAATATTTATTAATCATAAAATTCCAGGAAAATTACCATAAGTCTAAAACATCCTAAAACTCCCTCCTCCCGAGTTTCATAATTTTTTGATTAGATTTAGTGCTTAAAATAACTAAAATACATGTTTATCCTAATCCAAAATCTCAACTTCCGAGGTATCTAATTACCTCCAATTCCTTCACTATTTCAACCAGAGGGTTTTCAGCATATCATCCCACTCTCCTCCAAATTTCAAGGGCATACAAGAGCTTTTGCTCTTATGTCCTTCACAAACCTCAAACTCCCACCCACTGGATTTGAGCCGATCTCTTAGGGTAAAATCCACCCTAATCCTCACCATTTTTCTCCAAGCAGGTTATAACATCCTTCTAAGTCAGGGGTCAGAATTTCAGCCTCTGTTGAGGTGATTTGACCTTTCCAAACCCTTAGTGCACTTTTTACTAAAAGGTGTCTCACTAATGCCTAGTTAAGGGTAGAAGATTTCCTACCCAAAACTCCTCCAATTCAGTTGGAATTTTGTACAGACCTAGGTTCAATATTCAGGGACCACTCACCAAACTTTGGGAGGGTTTGGAGGTCGTTTGACCACTTAAATAAATTCCTCTATGTTTATTAAATTGAAACAAAAACTTTAGGCAAAGTATCTCCAAAAATTCCCATTTTTGGTCTACCGTTAGGTATAGCTAAGGTTAACCCCCTGCCCAAATTTCAGGTCATTTGGACAAGGGACGAAGAGTGGACATCCATTTTAATTTCTGCCCAACTCTAGGTATAGCCCCCACTAAAACGGGTGCTGCGGCCGAACCGCTTACCCAAACAAGTTGAAACCAATTTTAGATTTATCTAGACTCAAAGGGATACGACTTTCGTGTCTGGTCATTTTTCCTAAAACGGCCTCTAAGTGCCACATTTTGCAGCCCGAAAATATATTCAAATAATACATCTTTCCACTATGTAATATATAATAATCTATATATTATAAAATTTATTCTACTGTTCATCTTCTTCATGAAACCGAAAACAGACACAGAAAACCATTTTTCCTGTAAACATTCCGTGATCCGTCGCCGGCCGTCCGGTCATTTCCCTGGCCCGCCACCACCACCACCACCTCCATTGAGGTGATGGCTAGCGGTCGGCGGTGGTTTGGCCGCCGGAGGTGGCGGTTTCCGGCGAACTCAAAAATACCTTTTTCATGATTTTCCCATGAAAACGAGAGATGGGTCCGGCTCCGTTGAGCGCGAACTTCCTTTCTAAGAATCCTAAGATCTACCCATGAAAGAGAAGAAGCAGAGGAGGACCTTGTTCGCGGTTTGGAGGCGAGAAGAACGACGGGGTGTCATGGCGCAGTGGTGGCGTAGCCGAACTTCTCCTATAGCAAGAACAAAGATCTGATTCATTTACTTGAGCATGTAAACTTCTCCTCTTGCCCCAAGTGGGCTTTTATAAGTCAGAAAGTGGGGAGGTGAAAGGGTAAAGCCGTAATGGCCATGAAGGCTCCTCTTAATGGCCTTTCGGTTACAGTGAAGGGATAAGAATCGGTGGA
This sequence comes from Platanthera zijinensis, assembly GCA_039513925.1. NCBI lineage: Eukaryota > Viridiplantae > Streptophyta > Magnoliopsida > Asparagales > Orchidaceae > Platanthera > Platanthera zijinensis. Next base: position 170,486,719 of record CM077082.1, on the reverse strand, counting down.
AGATGAACAGGTGTGTCCAGTTGGCGGTTTCTTATTGGACCAACACTTCCTCCTTTATTATATAATTATAGAAGGAAAAACGGCCCGTAATTACTCCTGGTGTAACTTCCCACACCAGCATTTATTTCCACGCGTGTTAGAATAATTTCGGGCCTGAACCGTCGTTTCGGCCAATGTCACGGGCGTGACACATAGGTCACGGGCGTGACAGGCCCGGGTGATAATTTTTGGGGTCGACGATCGTCGAACTGAGATCGACGGTCGTCGAAGGGTGGTCACGCCCTAGGTCACGGGCGTGACACCTAGGTCACGGGCGTGATAGGCCCGAACAACAATTTTGAGGTCGACGATCGTCGAACTGAGATCGACGGTCGTCGAAGGCTGGTCACGCCCTAGGTCACGGGCGTGACACTTAGGTCACGGGTGTGATAGGCCCGAGTTCAATTTCGACGATCGTTTTGTGGGGATCGACGATCGTCGAAGGAGTCACGCCCCTGGTCACGGGCGTGACACTCTGGTCACGGGAGTGACATGCCCAGGCTGCACGTTCGACGATCGTCTCACGGAGATCGACGATCGTCGAAGGAGTCACGCCCAAGGTCACGGGCGTGACACCTTGGTCACGGGCATGACATGCCCGGGCAGCAAGTTCGACGATCGTCTCGCGGAGATCGACGATCGTCGAAGGAGTCACGCCCAAAGTCACGGGCGTGACGGGTCGGTCACGGGCGTGACCAACCCGTGACCCGAAACCTCGATCGATTTATTTCAATTTTTGGGCTTCACAGGGTTCTGTCACTTCCAACAGACTCCTAGAGGTCTAGCCGGAAATGGGATGTTACACGACCTACTGCTGTTCGCAGACTGATGTCGGTGCGACAACCAGAGCCTGGGAAGACACTAGCTCCTTAGCTTGCTCAACGGAATCTTTAGCCGCGACTTTGGCGGGCTCTTTAACTCGTTCCTCGGCAACCTCTTCTTCCCTTTCCTCTACCTGTTCGTCAGCAGGAAGCTTCTCCTCGATCATCTGCTGCTGGGCTTTCGGCGACGATACTTCCTTGCCCGTGTCTATCCGGAGCATAATAGTCCCAGAAGCAAAGTGGTGTACCTCCATGCTGGAAGAGCTCGCAGGATTCTTGTCGGAAACAGATGACGGATTCAATTTCTCATTCGGTGGGTTTGGAGGAACAGCAGTCGCAGCTTTCTCAGGCTCTATGTCGCGGGCTGGGTCTGATTTCTTTTGACCTGAGCACTCTCCTCGGTAGCGGGCTGGATTATCGTGACGGCGACTGGTCTTTTTAGGTCGGGAGCTGACCTTGGGCTTCTCAGTCGAAGTAGCAAGGTTACCGAAGAAATCCCCTAATCTTGTCATGCCGGACTGGAAAGTAGAGACCGCCAAAGGTTAGTAACGACCCGTCGCACAGCCAATTCTGACAGAGGACAGGGCTTCCGGCGGTATTTATAGCGCAAACAGCATTAATGATAGTTGCGGACTCGGCGGTTAAGGAAACATTTTCGGAATTTTCCAAAACTCAAAAATGTGCGGGGATTATGTTCCTCCTTGGCCGGATTCCCGACCTCAGTCCGCCAAGGTCGCCCTTGGTTCTCAACTCAGCTGGATCGTTGACCTCCTGTCGACGATAGTCGAGCTCAGATCGGCGAGCTCCGATTCAGGTCGCTCAGGTCGTAACTGGTCTGACAGGATCGTGCTCGACGCAACCAAGGGAGGATTCCAGTTCGCAGGCCAAGTCCGCCGGTCCCGCGCGGACTGCTTCTTCTTTCTCTTTTGTTTCCCGTCACCGCTGCCCGGCTCCTTTGTACCCCGGGCAGCCGGTTATTTTAGCCCTGCCCGTTTGGGCAGGCCCCCAGCCTATAAATAGGGGGAAGTGGTGCCCTCAAAGCACGCTGACTCGAGCCCAGGAGCCCACTTGTTAAAGGCTGCGGACTCGAATCTCTGGCTTTGCGATCTCCAGCTTGCTTTCTACATTGGTTTCCTTTTCCCTTCTTGTAACCCCTTCTTTGCAATCAAAAGTAAGCCTGTCGCAGGAGAGGCATTCAGGCCGCGACGGGCGAAGTCTGGTGTTGCTGTGCTCCACGGCTCTTGCCTTTCTGTTCCAATTCTAGTCCGCCAAGTAGACTGCTGCTCGCAGTTTGTTTTTCCTCTTTCTTCCCTAAGTGCTCGAACAGTTAGCTGCTGGTGCTTGTTTCCGCCTTCGCTTTTTGCGCATCAACACTACCAATTCTAAAGGGTAAGGAAAAGCTCCTATAGTGCCTTAGACCACCTTCCAAAAGGTAATCCTCCATTCCAACAAGTATGACTAGGATAACATATATGGTTGCTGGAAGAATGTGAAGACTTCTTGTGAGAATACAAGGGTATCTTACGATAGAAGGATAAATGTCTTAGGATTGAGTGCACTGAAGGCTCCCCATGAAGAAATCTAAATGGCCATTATGGATAATTTGTGTTTGGTGCTCCATCCCCTACACAAAAGGATAAGGTGGTAGCTTGTTCCCATGTTCCCTCAGTAAAAAATGTGACAAAGCACACCTGGCAGTTTTTGATGTCTTCAACTCCATGTCAGTTGTAAAGATGATATCTATTGGTGCTACTCAGAATATGTTGGGTCCGGCATTCCTTCACTTGACCCGTGGCGCTTTGCTACTTATTTAAGAAATTAAGTAGCGCCCTCTCCAGCAGTCCGGGCTTTTGGTGCAGTTGGGTATGCCCTTGATCCATTGAGATGTCCTCAAACTTCCACTCTATAATAGGTAATGATTGTGATAATCCTCCAGGGCTCTTGCACTTCGCCTTCATATTCTAGCAAGCCTTACAGTGTGTAACATAGTATTAACAACACTCTTCATTCCTGGCAAATCTATTAGTTTCCACTACTACATCTGTGGAGTAAACATGTTGATTGGGCCATAATAGTGCCTTTAGAAGCGACGACACATGGAAGACGTCATGCAAATTTTCCATCTCTGGTGGTAGCTCCAACCGATAGGCCAAAGGGACAATTCTTTCTAATATAGCATAGGGCCCCACATATGTCGGGCTGAGCTACTTCATACCACACACTCATGACACTCACCCACTTGAAATTCCACCATCTGATGTTTCTTATTATGGTATTTTTCATGAAGACTATGAGCCTCAAGCAGGTGGTCCCGTATCAATCTAACAACAACATCAGTATCATCAATATACTCGATTCCCAAGATCTTTAGATCCTCATCCTGCACCCATAACAATGGAGTTCTACACCTCCTCCCATAAAGTGCTTCGTGGGGTGTCATCTCCATGATTGCTTGATAACTGTTGTTGTATGAAAATTCCACCAGTAGCAAGAGCGTTTCCCATGGCTCTCCTCTATCAAGTACACAAAATCTCAACAGATCTTCAATAGTTCTGATGGACCTCTCAGACTGACCATTCATCTGTGGTTGAAAGGCTATGCTAAAGGTAAGGCGAGAGCCCAAATACGCTTGAAATGCCTTCCATTCTTTGGAGGTAAAGCGACCATCACGGTCGGAGACTATCGTCTTAGGCACCCCATGGTTCCGTACAAAATGCTCCACAAAGAGATGCACTAAAAAATCAACATGCGACTCCTTCTTCATTGGTATGAATTTGGAAACCTTCGTCAAGCGATCCACAATTACCCAAACGAAGTCATTCCCCGATCGTGAACGGGGAAGGCTGTGAACAATATCCATTGAGATGTCCTCAAACTTCCACTCCGTAATAGGTAACGATTGTGATAATCCTCCAGGGCTCTTACACTTTTCCTTCACCTTCTGGCAAGCCTCACAGTGTGTAACATAGTATTAACAACACTCTTCATTCTTAGTAAAAACATGGTCTTTCGTAAGTCACTATGGAAGAATGTGAAGACTTCTTGTGAGAATACAAGGGTATCTTACGATAGAAGGAGAAATGTCTTGGGATTGAGTGCACTGAAGGCTCCCCATGAAGAAATCTAAATGGCCCATTATGGATAATTTGTGTTTGGTGCTCCATCACCTACACAAAAGGATAAGGCGGTAGCTTGTTCCCATGTTCCCTCAGTAAAAAATTTGACAAAGCACACTTTGCAGTTCTTGATGTCTTCAACTCCATGTCAGTTGTAAAGATGATATCTGTTGGTGCTACTCAGAATATGTTGGGTCCGGCGTTCCTTCACTTGACCCGTGGCGCTTTGCTACTTATTTAAGAAATTAAGTAGCGCCCTCTCCAACAATCCGGGCTTTTGGTGCAGTTGGGTATGCGCTTGATCCTCAATTGGTATCAGAGGAGGTCACGGGTTCAAAACTGGGGGGGGGGGGGGGTGGAGCGCTATTAAATCCTGATTTTTCCCTTCAACCTGTGTGGGTCCGGCGGGTCAGGCAAACTGTGAAAATGTGGTAACCCCACCTCTGAGCCATGAGGGCCATGTGGTAACCCCGCCGACGGGTTGTGCTAGACGCCGGGGGGGATTGTTGGGTCCAACGTTCCTTCACTTGACCCGTGGCGCTTTACTACTTATTTAAGAAATTAAGTAGCGCCCTCTCCAACAGTCCGAGCTTTTGGTGCAGTTAGGTATGTGCTTCATCCTTCAGAATAAGCCAAGTACATCCACTGTCAGTGTCTCCTTTAGTCAGATACTTGCTGAAAGAAATAGGAAGAAGGATGTTGCTCTCCCCCTGAACAGACAAGTAATGATAATTTGCACAATCCAAAGGCTGTTCAGAAGAGGAGATACAATATTAATGAGTGTTGGTGCTGTGGAAATGTGGGTAACTTTTCCATATACTGTTGGCACAACCCAAGTGTGCTAAAGGCAAGGATGAGTCTTCCTGTTAGGGCTGCTGTAGGTATACATGTTCATTTGTAGGCTAACATAAACCAAGGACCCAATTCATTTTGGGTTCCTAAAGTAAACTAATCTAAGTTTACGAGGTATGTTAATTGGATAGTGAATGTTCCAGATATATGACTCAGGCAAGGAGACACCTTAAGGATTATACTCCAGTGAGGAATGGACCTAAAGTGATCTTTGCTGTTTAAGACAGAAGAGTTACCAATGGCTATGGTATGATCACCAATAACATAGTCTCCATCACTAACGTAGCTTATGTGGAAGGATTGCAGCACAATCTGATTAGCATAATCCATCTATGTGATATTGGCTGTCGTTTTCTTCCACAAGGATGAGTATCTGATCAAAAGATCAAGTGACCATGAGATCATTTTGTCAGGCATTAGGAGTAGAAATATTTATTGCTTAAACTTCTTATGCTTACGTATAGACTCACCAGTATGTCTGGTAGCAAATGAGAAAGTCTCTTATTGTGTGCAATGCCATAAGAGGCTTGCTCACTTGAACTATAAGACAATTAGCAAGTTATTCAGTGAAGGGCTAGTCAAAAATAGACCCAATCTGAGATGCACTAAGGAGGGGATTTGCTCTGCATGTCAAAACAGCAAGCATATCAAAGCATCTTTTAAGAGCATTGGGGATAAAGATTCAGAGAGGTGCTTGTACCTCTTGCATATGGACTTGTTTTGTCCATTGCCAGTTTATAGTATAGGTAGGAATGTCTATACACTTGTGATAGTTGATGACTATTCCAGATTTGCCTATGTTTTCTTTCTAAAGAAAAAGTCTAAAATCCTTGATATCTTTGTGACCTTTGTTAGGCAAGTCCATAAAGAAAAGGATAGTTTTGTGGTCAAAATCAGAAGTGACTATGGTACTGAATTTCAGTCTGAAGGCATGATAAAGTTCTGTGAAGAACAAGGAATTCATCAGGAGTTTTCTTCTCGAAGAACACCCCAGCAAAATGGGATTGCTGAGAGGAAGAATATGACTCTTGTTGAGGCTGGCATGACATTACTCTATGACACTTCTCTCCTAAAATACTTCTCTGCTAAGACAATAAACACTGCTTGTCTTGTCATGAATAGAGCCTCTATCAACAAGTATCACAAGAAGTCACCCTATGAGATTATAAAAGGCAGGAAACCAAATCTTACCTATCTTAGGATCTTCAGTAGCAAGTGCTTTGTGCTCAATAATGTGAAGTCGGCCAACTTGACTAAGTTTGCTGCCAAACCCTATAAACAAATTTTTATTGGGTACAACAACCATAGCAAAGCCAATAAAATCTATAACTTGAAAATCAATTTGTAGAAGCGTCTGTCAATATAGTGTTTGATGTGTAAGACCCCCCTCCAGGAACACAAAATACGACCGAGGGGAGTCAAATGCCCAGAACAGCCGCCTTGCGTTAGATCCAACACACGGGTCGACCTGTACTGCAAGACGCCTATCCTACCGGCTAAGATCAATATCATCAATGCCAGCCCAACACAGATTATAAATAGAAGTCAAAATCCACACAAACATATAAGTCCAACTAGTACATCAATAACAAGAAGAAACAACAAGGCTTCTATAATATCAGAGTACAAAGTTTCCCAAGGGCTACAATAAGAGTCTCTCAAAAACTCACATCCGTAATGGATGGAAGCGATGGTATTATCACATTAGGACTAGTCACCCTTGCCTGGCTACACTCCTGTACAACCTATAACTGCTCTATCTGCGGGGTTTCCTCCTAAAAAGGAAGACCTAGTAACTGTTAGTCATAAAGACTAAGTGGCTATCACATCCGCTCCACCGACAACTCTTAGGCACCCAGCAGAGAAAGGCAAAGGGTGCAATATATATATGTAAGCAGTAGTGCAAGCAGGTGGTATAAGACTAATCAATATCAGAGTATCCAACATGAATAGCAAGTGAGTAAATCAATCTACACTAGTAGTTCAACTATCAACAACAATATACAAGTATGATCCTATAATAGGAAAGAAACTCAACTTATATGAATGTCCATACGAACATATAAGTTAAGGATTGACTTAATAGTAAAGTAACTCATCATATAAGAGTCCCCATACAAATATATATGATAATGATCTTATGCGATGCAATGCAATGATATGAATACAATATGATCACTCACCCATGCTCACACACACGCTCACTACTATGTCAACACAGACTAATAGTTCCCACTTTTCGAGCATGTAGCTAACCTATCAGGCGCCATCTGTCGTTGCCAGACAGTGACAGTGGAACCGACTTTCCACTACTAGGAGGGCATCCACACTACCAAGCCTAGGCATTCGTACACCTCAATGCTAAGAACACAAAAGCAAAGCTCACATGTGTACTACGACTCAGAGGGGTCTATGGTAGATATGCACCAAGAACACATCCCAAACTGGCCTATCATTGTGGCACTGAGAGAGTCTTTAGGAATGAGCATCGAGAAATACAGCCAAATCGTCCACTGGTACGGAGGGGCCCCAAGAATGAGCACCGGGGACACAACCCAAACTGTCCAAGTCTATCTGTCAACTCCCGTTGGTGTGATGATTGGCGAGTGCGTAGAACTGTAACATTATCCTTAAACTAGGATTATGACACTGCGTGTCAACTCACACTGCAAGCAATTTCACATCCATGGTGGGCTCCACACTGAGCACCTATTTCAATACTCATATCCCGTGCTCTACAACACGCAAGTGCTCCACACTGAGTCCCTTATCAACACCCCATTACAGTGCCGCAAACCCACACGCACTTCCAACCCTTCCACATTTCCATGCATCCAAGCACAAAAGTGTTCATCATTCACACAGGTGGCAAGCCACCTTAAACTACATACCAATCCCACACTGCTACCCGTAGGAAGACACAACTCTAAGTTGTGGACTACTATACACATTCCATTAATCAACATATCACAAGGCCTTGCATCAACCTCTTCTAATTTCTTCTTAAAATCAAGCATTCACAATAAACTATGCTTCCTTTAGTTAATCACAACAATATCATGATACTTCGCATACACATCAATCATGATATGAAAACTATGGGTTATGCATTCAATTGTCGGACATCACACCCTATTTCCAAATCCTATTTATTCTCCTGATTATAATCATGCACATCCTCACTAAAATTGACAAGAATCTCATTTGTACAATCAAATCATATCAAATCATTTGTTAACAAACTTTCCCACACGGTTTGTTTATCAAACTCCTTCAAGCTGTTCGTACAATCATGTTTCACCGAACTATTTGTTTACTTAAGGATCTATCAACTAAAAGCGATCAACCATTTGCTCATCACGATTATGTATAGACTAAGTTTACCAAAACTTCAACATTATTTTACAATGATCTCTTTACCAAATCCAAACCCGGTTCTACACTAACCCGAAAACAACATGAACTTAATACGCAATTGAACAACAACTTTGACTGGACATTCCTGAGGCTACATGACTCATATAAAAATGGGTAACAATCCATTTGAAAGGTCATTCCAAGGACTATGACTTTCATGTTTAGTCAAAAACCCAGATCTGGCCATAACCTACTCAAAATCAACCTTGAAGATTAATGCGCACAGCAAACAGACTTATGCATGCATCTTAAAGCAAGATTAATGACATCGGTTCATCTTCTCCCTTTAGTTATTTGTTCAAGACTATATTCAGACTTTCCTTCTCCCTTATTCACCCTCAATAAACCATTCTTCTTCATGAAACCAAGACCACCAACTTCACATCGAAGAGAGGATAGGTTGAAGACTATCTATCTCTAGGACAAGGTCATAGCATGGTCTCCTCCTAGGAGAACTTCATCTCTCATAATTCAAACCCCTTTGAGTCGACATCTCTTTTAGAAATAATAACTAGAGATCTAGCACCAAGGGAGAGGGTAGGAAGCTCACCTCGTTTCTGGCCATGGACCTTGTTATTCTTCTCAGCGGGATCTTCTCCTCATTGGCGTTGTTCTTTAAGGAAAAGAACAACCCTTCCTCCAGAAAATCTGACTCCGACAACTTTCCCTTTTCTGACGGTTTCGACACCGATAATGATTCGGCAAGAAGTGAAGTGAAGGCTAGGGTTTTTCGTAAGTCTCCTTTTATTGGAAGAATTAGGGTTTTCTTGTTTTGCCATGTGTCAACAAGACATTGGGCCGCCCATTATTATTTAAATTAAGTCTTGTCGAAAAGATCGGGTCTAAATAAGTCAATTAGAGCATTTTCCTTAAACCCAGTTCAGCCATTTATATGAACCAGCAAACCATCTGGGATGGAAAAATCCTCTAAGTTAAAATCATTGAGGATACATAAACACACTTGATGAATCGTCGAGATTTGTCGTGACCATTCCACGCCTATAAAGTCCAGCATGCTTTCAATTCAAAATCATCGAGTATACATGATAATTCGTCGAATGTTGTCGAGTTGACTCAACGCACTCAACGCTTCATCGAATGGCATCGAGTTAACTCAACGCATATAGTATCCAGAATAATTCTAAGTTAAAACACGCAATGCCTCATCGAATGGCGTTGAGACTACTCAATGCTCTCGACGCTTTCTGAGTCCAGAAATATTCTGTCAAATTACTCAACGCCTCGTCGAATGGCGTCGAGACCACTTAACGCTCTTGACGCTTTCTGAGACCAGAAATAATCTAAGTTAAATTACTCAATTCCTGGTCAAGTGGCGTTGAGACCACTCAACTCACTCGATGCTTTATTAATCCAGGACAATTTCTAAGTTAAACTGGAATGGCGTTGAGACCAATCAACGCACTCAATGCCTAGAGGATTCAGAAAAAAATTTCTAAGTTAAACTGGATTGGCGTTGAGACCACTCAACACACTCAATGCATGGTGGATCCAAAAAAAAAATTCTAAGTTAAACTGGAATGGTGTTGTGACCAATAGACACAATCAATGACAGGTGGATCCAGAAAAATTTTTCTAAGTTAAACTGGAATGGCATTGAGACCACTCAACACATGCAACACCTGGTTTTGTCCAGAATTCTTCTATGTGAAATTTGCCATATTAGTCGAGTATCAGTCGACGCATGTTACTGGCGTACCCCGAGCTTGAGTCAGCTTTCAGACTCAAAACACGTGCAAGGGGTCTAACAAGAAATGGGACGTTACAAATCCTAACAACAAAATAAAAGATTTTGTCCCCAAAATCATGTTAAGGCTGGGGGGGAGATAAAGCATGGAAATATAATTTGCTTAAATTTTATGTTGGGGAAGCAACTCCGGGTAGCGCTTCCGCATCAAGTCCACTGGCTCCCAAGTATATTCTTCCTTCCCATGGTTAGACCACAGGACCTTCAACAAAGGTACAATTTTCCGACACAAGTTCCTCGTCTCGGTCTCCACTATCCGGACCGGCTCTAGTCGAACAAATCCATTAGTTTCCACTACTACATCTGTGGAGTAAACATGTTGATTTGGCCATAATAGTGCCTTTAGAAGCGACGAAAAATGGAAGACGTCATGCAAATTTTCCAGCTCTAGTGGTAGCTCCAGCCGATAGGCCAAAGGGATAATTCTTTCCAATATAACATAGGGCCCCACATATGTCGCGCTGAGCTACTTCATACCACATACTCATTACACTCAATGCATCGGCCTGATCTTCAAGAGTACTTTGTCACCCACTTGAAATTCCACCATCTGATGTTTCTTATTATGGTATTTTTCATGAAGACTATGAGCCTCAAGCATGCGGTCCCGTATCAATCTAACAACAACATCGGTATCATCAATATACTCGATTCCCAAGATCTTTAGATCCTCATCCTGCACCCATGACAATGGAGCTCCTCCCATAAAGTGCTTCGTGGGGTGTCATCTCCATGCTTGCTTGATAACTGTTGTTGTACGAAAATTCCACCAGTAGTAAGAGCGTTTCCCATGGCTCTCCTCTATTAAGTACACACAATCTCAACAGATCTTCAATAGTTCTGATGGACCTCTCATACTGACCATTCGTCTGTGGTTGAAAGGATGTGCTAAAGGTAAGGCGAGAGCCCAAATACGCTTGAAATGCCTTCCATTCTTTGGAGGTGAAGCGACCTAACGGTCGTAGACTATCGTCTTAGGCACCCCATGGTTCCGTACAAAATGCTCCACAAAGAGATGCACTAAAAATTCAACATGCGACTCCTTCTTCATTGGTATGAATTTGGAAACCTTCGTCAAGCGATCCACAATTACCCAAACGGAGTCATTCCCCGATCATGAACGGGGAAGGCTGTGAACAAAATCCATTGAGATGTCCTTAAACTTCCACTCTGTAATAGGTAACGATTGTGATAATCCTCCAGGGCTCTTGCACTTCGCCTTCACCTTCTGGCAAGCCTCACAGTGTGTAACATAGTATTAACAACACTCTTCATTCCTGGAAAAAACATGGTCTTTCGTAAGTCACTATACATCTTGGAAATCTAAATATGCACCGAATACTTGGAATAATGTGCCTCTCTCAAGATGTCTTCCTGGATTTCACTACCCTTTGGAATGTAGAGCCTGCCACGAAAATGAATGAGGTCATCCTTCATTGTATACTCTTTAGTAGATCAATCCTCAATATCTTTTAAGGGACAGATCAGCATCCTTCCCTTGCTTTGCCCGAATTCGATCTCGAATGTCACAAACTATGCTTATGGCAACTAGATATTCAGTATACTTCTCAGGAGAATCCTTACACACCAACGTGATCTCTATCTCCTCGAGCACTCAGGCAAATTTCATACTCATCATCCGAGACTCTGGGCTCGACTCAGGTACTTTTCTGCTCAATGCATCAACTACAGAGTTTGCTTTCCCGACTGGTAGTTCAATGTAACTTGATAATCACACAAAAATTCTAACCACCACCGCTGCCTCATGTTCAGCTCTTTTTGAGTGTGAACATACTTCAAATTCTTGTAATCCGAAAAGATCTCGCAGTGGATGATAGTACGTTTCGTAGTCTAAACTATTAGGGTATTTTCAGGTTTTTAATACACGAATCATGTCTTGTAAGCTTATATGTTGACCTCCTTTTGTATATATTATTGCCACTAATGTGTTTTCTTCTTTTTTGCAGGTTTTCACAGCTTTCGACCAATTTTACTGTTACGCGCCCCCGGGTCACGCCCTACCCGGGCATGTACTTGGGGCGTGCAACCCATTCCCGAGGAAAAAATCATCCAGAAGCAAGATCCCAAGAAAATCACCTACACGCTCCAATGTCACGCCCGTGTACCACTTAGCACGGGCGTGTACCTTGGGCATGTCCTGCTGTCCCAAGGAAGTTTGTTGCCGGAAACAAAATCCCTAGAAAAACACCTGACACGCCCCCTAACACGCCCCCTGGGTGTGTCCCTGGGCGTGTCTCTAGGCATGTCACCCCGATCCCGAAGCCTGCAGGCCGCCATTAAATATTTTCCGTTACTGTACGTCAACAGTACTAACACGCCTGCCCTACACGGGTGTGTCACTGGGCATGTATCACTTTTTTGATGATTGACAGTTTTTTGACCAATGATTTTTGACGTGACGTGCCTTACATGCACACGGGCGTGTCCACTGTTGTACAAAAGCAAACATCATTTCCTCCAGAATTCAGTTCCCGAAGTAAACCCCGTACCTGACATGCCCTTGACATGCCCTCCCCAGGCGTGACCGAGGGGCGTGACCAAGGGGCGTGACCAACCAGAAAAAATTCTAAAAATTCAGGCCCCCCTTGTGTCCAGAAGTTATTTTAGGGCGAGAGGGGAGGTGCTGCCCCTTTATTTCTTGGAGTTTTTCATGTGTTCTTCCTCTCTCTCTTTCTCATTTTAATCTTTTCTTAATTATAGCTTAGTGTACCCTTTTTGTAATAGCTCTTGTAATTTCTTTAGTAGCTCAATGTTAATGGTAGCCTAGGTTTCATTTCCATGAACTTGTAATCTTTTATTTCAAAGTTGTAGATCTGTTTTAACATTAATATAAAGTGCCCTTCTTCTTTATTTTCATAATGTTCTTCTACCCATCTCTCTTCCTCCACTTCTCCATGATTAACTAATCCTCCTTGTACTCGATCTTGATGATCCGAGGTTCAAATTTATTAAGTTATCATGCTTTAAGTTTACTTTTTATTTTTAGTGTTTAGGCCTTCGATTTATTCTTATAAAATCTTGTTTGGAGTTATATCATCGATATATAATTTCAATCTTTGTTTTCACTCTTAGCTAGCCGGGAGGCTCGTAGTTTGAAGTGAACACTGAAGAGTAAAGAGAGTTGCACGCACCGCTCGAGAGAGGAAGACGTTAAATCTCCTGGATTGGAGTGAAATCCAATAGTGGGTTTCACCGCGTAAAGCGAGCTTTAGGTCTTTGATTTGAATGAGAGTTCGGTTGGACCTTCCTAAACTCAGTTAGGCATGACTTAGAGAGAAACATGTTCAAGCTTTAGGAACCTCCACGGTCAAGGAACTTCACCTTATTAAGATTGGGTTTATTATCACATTTTTAATCAACTTTTGCCGAGGTGATTCTTGATCGAGTGCTTTTCTATTTCATTGTTTCAACCCCTCGTTGTAATCACTCTTAGTAGCTCTTTATTTAACTGCAAGTAGTTCTCTTTTTAGCACAAATATTTCTTTTCTTAATTGCAATTAGTTTTCTTTTAACAAACCTTAAAACAATCTTTCGATAAGATAATTGTCTTCGTGTGAGTAAGATTACTCAATAGTTCCCAGATTTTAATATGACACTTGTGTCCCCTAGCTACAATTCGATAGTTATACTTGCCTAGATGGATTGCTTGTTCGGTTCTTATTCTCTTCACGATTAGTAGACACCATGTTTTTGGCGTCGTTGCCGGGGAGCAACATTTATTGATAATTTGAAATCAAAAACCTATTACTCTTATATTTCTCTTTATCTCCCTCTTTCTTAAAAATTAAAAATTCAAAAAAAATATTAACGCTCTTAAAAAAAATTCTGCATCACAATTTTTCTACACCAACAAACTCTCTCAAAAAGGGCAATGTGGCTTAAATACCACTATCTTATCTAGTGCATTACGAACCCTTTATCGGGTAGCCCTTGGGATGTTCAGGAGTTAAAACATTAAAAAGAATCTATTTCAAAAAAAAATTTTAACTCTTTATTCTAGTTTTTTTGTCTCTTCCTTTATCTTCTCTTCTTCTAACGCATGACCCGCAAAAATCCGTCGGTTACTTTGGACTTGGACCACGAAACTGAGCGTACTCTTCGGAGAAGATCGCGATTTCAAGGCCCTACTCTCCAAATACCGGTTGAGGATTCCGAGTCATTTTCTACCTAAAGAATGGAAGAACCCAATGTAGAGGAAGCCCTGCATAGGCCTATGTCCTATTATGCAAGGCTGAATATAGATGGTATAGAATCAAGCATTGTTCTCCCTACTGTAGCTAATAATAACTCCGAACTAAAGCCTAACATAATTCAAATGGTGTAGCAATATGTGCAATATGATGGACTTCAAGATGAAGACCCGAATGCGCACATCGCTAGCTTTCTTGAGATTTATGACACCATTAAAATCAATGGTGTTACAAATGATGCTATTAGGGCAAGACTCTTCCACTTATCCCTTAGAACCAAAGCTAAACAGTTGTTGATGACTCTGCCAAGAGGGAGCATCACGACTTGGGATCAACTAAAAAAAAATTTCTGACAATGTATTTTCCGCGAGCTAAAACTGTAAAACTTAGGAATGATATTTCTGCCTTTTATCAAATAGATTTTGAATCTCTATATGAAACCTGGGAAATATTTAAAGAACTCTTAAGACGATGCACCCATCACGCGCTGCCTGTATGGTTTCAAGTGCAGACATTTTATAATGGCCTAAATCAAAATACAAAGCAAATGATAGATGCAGCTTCTAGTGGTACTTTAAACAACAAAACCCCTGATGCAACTCTTAAACTTTTCGAGGACATGGCCATGAACACATATTTGTGGAATGTGCCTAGACCTCGCCCAAACAAACCTGCAGCTATATTTGAAATAGACAATGTCTCCTAGCTGGCACTACAAGTGGAAATATTATGCAAAAAGATAACAGAGATGTCTGCTGCCTCCGCCCCTCAGGTATGGGAATCTACAACTGCTGCCCCCAAACAAATAGATTATATTAAAAATATGCCTAGGAATGCTTTTAATAATTTTTCTGCTGCAAATTTTCCTGTACCGGGCTTTGCTTTTCCGAATAGTTATAATCCCGCTTTACGAAACCAACCAAATTTCTCGTGGAGTAACCCTTCGAACGCAATGCGCCCGCCGCCATAAAATGATTTTTCTGCACCACCTCCCCATCTTCAAAATTATCAAAAACCTCCAAGCTTGGAGGAAATGTTTTCAAAATATATGAATATTAATGACGCGACAATAAGAAGCATAGTCAGAACCGTTAAAAGTCTAGAGAATCAAGTAGGACAACTAGCTAAAATTATATCTGAGTGACCCGTCGGGTCTCTTCCTTCCAATACCGAGCCCAACCCGTGAGAGCAAGAGAAAGCTATAACTCTTCTGAGGGGGAAGCAAGTTTCTGGTATGGTTAGCGAAGAGGCCCCGCCCCCATTTTGAATATTCCACCACCTGCTGAAAAAGAAGTTATCACTCCGCTCTCTGCTTTAGAAAAAGATTGCACTCCACCACCCATTTTTAAAAATTATCCAAATCTACCATACCCTTCCCAACTTAACAAACAACGTCTAGATGATCAATATACCCGCTTCTTAGAAAAGTTTAAGCAAATCCACATAAATCTACCCTTCCATGAAGCGTGTTCCAAGATGCCGAAGTACGATAAGTACCTAAAGGACCTCCTTACTAATAAGAACAAGTTAGAGAACTTATCGCACGTCACATTAAATGCCGAGTGCTCTGCTATCTTGACAAACGGTTTACCAAAGAAGATCAGTGATCCGGGTAGTTTTTCTATACCATGTGTCTTGGGTGATCTCTTTGTCAAGCATACATTGGCCGATATAGGTGCAAGTATCAAACTAATGCCCTTCTTGTTATTTAAGAAGTTAGGAATTGGTAACCTCAACCCCATGCGTATGAGTATCCAGCTCGCCGATAAATCTGTTAAGTACCCGTTAGGAATAGTGGAGGATTTTCTAGTTAAAGTAGACAAATTCATCTTCCTGGTGGATTTCATCATATTGGACATCGAAGAAGACGTCGAGGTTCCCCTGATCCTTGGCCGACCCTTCCTTGCCACCTCCCTAGCTATTATTGACGTAAGGAATGGCAAGCTCTTCCTACTAGTAGGCGATGATGAAGTGACCTTCTTTATCATTCCTTCGATGAAAAATACCTTGGAGAATGACGTATCATGTTTCTTCTTAGATACCTCAAGTGATGAATCTTCCGACATCATTCCTGAAGATGAACCACCATTGCCATTGATTCACCCCCCTCCAATTTTCCGTATAAGTTAAAAGTATACGAAGATATTATTTTTGAAAAAGAAAGAACTTCCAAAACATATTATGAGGAATCCCCTACCCTAGAATAAAAAAACTTCCTGAACATCTCAAGTATGCCTTCCAAGAAAAAGATTACAAACTGCTAGTGATAGTTTCGGCCAACCTAACTTAATTACAAAATGACAAACTCCTTCTAGTTTTACCAAAACATCGTCGAGCCATCGCTTGGCAGATATCTGATATCATGGGCATAAGCCCATCTTTCTACACCCACAAAATCTTAATGGAAGATAATTCGCATAACTCCATCCAACCTCAGCGTCGTATAAATCTGAACATGAAAGAAGTCGTAAAAGGCGAGGTTATGAAACTCTTAGATGCAGGAATTATCTATCCTATTTCAGATAGTAAGTGAGTTAGCCCTGTTCAGGTAGTGACGAAAAAGGGAGGGATAACTGTAGTTGTGTATGAAAATAATGATTTAATCCCGACACGGATGGTGACGTGGTGGCGAATGTGTATTGACTATCGTAAGTTAAATGACCCCACCTGCAAGGACCACTTTCCCTTGTCGTTCATCGATCAAATCTCAGAGCGATTATCTGGCCATAGATTTTACTATTTTCTCGATGGCATCTTGGGGTATTCTCAAATCCCTATCTCACTTGAGGACCAGGAGAAAACTACGTTTACTTGCCCTTTCGGCACCTTCGCTTACCAAAGAATGTAATTTGGGTTGTGCAATGCGCCAACTACATTCTAAAGATGTATGCTAGCTATCTTTGACAAGTATGTTGAAAGTATTATGGAGGTATTTATGGATGATTTCTCTGTGTTCGGCGATGCCTTCAATAGTTGCTTAGAAAACTTAGAAAAAGTCATAGAAATATGTGAAGAAACTTACCTCTCTCTAAATTGGGAAAATGCCATTTTATTGTGAGGGAGGGGTTAGTCTTAGGATATAAGATTTCTGCCCGAGGGATTAAAGTTGATAACGCTAAGTTAAAAGTAATTTAAAAGCTACAGCCACCTACAAATGCTAAAGCTATAAGAAGTTTCCTAGGTCATGCTGGCTTTTACTGTCGTTTCATAAAAGACTTCTCCAAAATCACCAAACCCCTTACTCAACTCTTAGAAAAAGACGCCCATTTGTTTTTGATGACATTTGTCTATCTGCTTTTGAAAGAATTAAAGATAAATTAATTAATGCACCAATTATGATAGCTCTAATGTGGGACCTTCCCTTTGAGATAATGTGCGATGCGAGTAGTTTCGCGGTGGGAGCCGTATTAGGTCTACGAATATCTAAAAAATTCCACCCCATTTATTACACAAGTAAAACACTCACATCTGCATAAGAAAACTACACCACGACGGAGAAGGAGTTCCTAGCTATTGTCTTTGCCTTCTATAAATTTTGGCCATATATTATGCTTTCAAAAATTATAGTTTTCACGGACCACTCGGCCCTCAAGTACTTACTTGCTAAGACAGATGCCATGCCGCACTTGATACGCTGGGTTTTACTCCTCTAGGAGTTTGACTTAGACATCTGCGATAAGAGGGGGGCGAGAATTTGGAAGCCGATCATCTTTCTCGCCTAAATAATCCATATATAGAAAATTTAGATGAAAAAATGTTTAATTATTTCTTCCCTGATGAAAAGATAATTTCTATTAACACTTCTCCTTCCCCCTGGTTTGCAAACATCGCCAATTTTTTAGTGGCCCGTGTCATCCTGAAGAGTTTTCCTCTCAGGAAAAGAAGAAATTCTTTTCTAAGTTGAAGAACTATTTTTGGGAGGACCCGCATCTTTTTTGAGTTTGTGCGGACTAGGTGATAAGGAGATGTGTTTCTTTTGAAGAAGGACAAGATATTCTAAAACACTTACATGAAGGACTGGCTGTTGGTCACAATCAATCTGCTCGCACTGCTCACAAAGTGCTTTGCGCAGGTTTTTACTGGCCTGGCCTCTTTAAAGACGCGTAAACTATTATGAGTAGGTGTGATAGTTGCAACGGTCGGGCAATATCTCCAATAAAAATGAAATGCCACAAAATTATTTCCTCGAGTACGAAGTTTTCGACCTCTGGGGAATTGATTTTGTTGCCCCCTTCCTTCTAGCTTCGGGAACAAATACATCTTAGTTGTTGTAGATTATGTTTCACGATGGGCTGAGACCCAAGCTCTTCCTATTAATGACTCTCGATTCGTAATTGCTTTCTTAAAACAATTATTTTCTCGATCCGGTACTCCACGAGCCATCGTTAGTGATAGGGGTTCACATTTATATAACGCGTATTTTTCTAAAACTCTTATAAAATATGGCGTTACGAATAATCTTTCAACTGCCTACCACCCGCAAACTAACAGGCAAGTCAAAGTAGTGAACAGAGAGATAAAATGTATTTTGGAAAAGACTATTTCCACTTCTAGAAAATATTGGTCAACCAAATTAGACTATGCTTTATGGGTCTACCAAAGCATGTACAAAACCGCCATCACATGTACGCCGTATCGGCTTGTTTATGGAAAATCGTGTCATTTACCCGTAGAATTAGAACACCGTGCTTTTTGGGCCTTAAGGTTTTTAAATTTCGATCCCCATTCTGTCGGCGATTTTCGAAAATTTCAACTTAACCACCTCGATGAGTGGCACTCTTACGCATACAAAAATAACAAATTTTATAAAGAGCGGAAGAAACGTTTTCATGACAAACACTTAAGGCACCCAAAAACATTCAAACTGGGCGACCAAGTTCTTTTATACAAATCACATTTACATTTATTTCCTGGCAAACTAAAGTCACGATGGTCTGGGACATTTTCTGTTAAAGAAGTTTTTTCATATAGCACTGTGTTAAATTCACACCCGGATAAGGGTGATTTCAAAGTGAATGGGGAGCATCTTAAACTCTAATTTTTTGGTGATGATGATGTTAGTCCGAACAATGTTAAGTTTCTTCTACCTGAACTTTAACTAACTTAAGACTTTTTATTTGTGTTAAAAGCTTGAAATATTATTTTGGCTAATAATCTTTTTGACAAAATTATTTTGTTGCATCGAGCTCAAATGACGTTTTAAACAAAGGGCGCTCTTGGGAGGCAACCTAAGTTATTTTTCTGTTTTTTTATTTTACACGTTTTTACCCCGAACGGCTCCGACAAGCTGAAGATTCTGCGATCGCCTGCTCCAATGCAGCTGAATCCATCAAAAAATCTATAGAAGACATTTCAAGTAGTTCCAAAGAGCAGGCATGGGGGAGCGGCATCACTCAACATTCGCGACGCATAAATCAAGGGAAGTACCTATTTTTTAATTTTGTACTTACATTTCTGTTTTAATATCTCTCTCTCCTTCTCCTCCTTTCTCCATTGAGGACAATATCCACTTTAAGCTTTGGGGAGGATTTCCTCCTTCTCTTATCTTTATTTTGTTTTCTTATAAAAATAAAAAATCTAAAAAAAGAGAATATCTTAATAATAAAAAAAATAGAGTATATTTCAAAATAAAAAAAAATTTTATATATATATATATATATATATATATATATATATATATATATACTATTTGATTTTTTACTTTAATAGTTTAAACAAATTTTGGTATTTCAATAGTACCCCTTGCATTTTGTTTTGTTTTTCTCAATATTCGCTATAACAACTTAGCTAATTATGATCTTTCTAATCGTTCTTTTTAATTATGTTTCACAAGTAAAATGTTGGCAATGCTGTGTTTCTAATTCACGATAGCATGTTAATGTGAAACATTTTTCTAAAACTCGCATTTTTATTATGGTTTTCGTTCTTTATTTTCTTTACTTTCTTAAAAATCTTTCATCCACTATTTTCCTTTTAGTTTTTGGATAATTTTTGTAATGTCAACTTTTGATTAGTGTAGTAGATGTGAACAATCCAAGTCGCTTATTATTTCTATTTTCAAGATAATTTCTTTAGTCTTCATTTATTATCTAGGATTTGCTTTTTGATTTTTTTTCAAAACTAATGTTTTAGATTAATTTTGAAGCATGAAAATGATTTAGGCCATTTTTGTTTTCGTTTTAGCCATCTTGCCAATATAAAAAAATTTATTCCTAGTTAGCCGCTTTTGAGCTTTTTTCGATTTTAATTGATAGCTCCGCTTATGATTTCGTTTTAACCAAAGCTAAATTTTTCCCAACCTATTTCATCACACTAACCTTTTGAGTTTCATTAAAAGTTTTCATGATTATGATAGGGTTGTTTTGTGATTTATTTGGAGAACTTTTTGAAAAAGTATGCTCAAAAGAAGTGTTTACTTTTGTTTGACAAATTTCAAAATGAAAAGAAAAAGTATTTTTGGCCTTTGTTTTAAAAAATGAAAGAAAAGAAAAAGAAAAAGAAAAAGAAAAAAACATTTTATTTATGATGAAATTTTTGAAACTCTTTATTTTGGTTTAGTGTGATTTTAAAGACTCCTTGTTTATCTTTGAATTCTACTCCTAATCATAATCCTAAACCAAACGTTTCGGTCCTAATAAGCCCTTTTGATTCATGTTTTTGAATTTTATTTATTAGCTAAGTAAAGAAGAAAAGTAGATTTGTAAAGTTTTGGATTTAAATTTAGATTTTTGTTATTTGATTGATATTGTTATAATGTGTCTCTTGGATCTAGTAACAACTCAATGCGCTTTTTCATTTTATTGTTTTCCTTAAATATATTTAAAGAATTTTGTTAAATTTATTTAAAGAATTTTGTTAAATTTATTTAAAAAATTTTGTTAAAATTTTGGATGATTTATTTTCGTTAGTAAAGTTTATAAATTGTTAAACCATGCCTAAGTAACTATTTTGGGTTTACGTTTCACCTTCTCCCTACTTAGTATTTTGCGTAGTACTTATGTAAGCATAATTAGAACTTTTTGATTATTCACTTTTTATGTTAGCTAGTTTTTATATCTTTGCTTGGGGACAAACAAAGCTTAAGCTTGAGGGAATTTTATAGTACGTTTTGTAGTCTAAACTATTAGGGTATTTTCAGATTTGTAATACATGAATCATGTCTTGTAAGCTTATATGTTAACCTCCTTTTGTATATATTATTGCTACTAATGTGTTTTCTTCTTTTTTGCAGGTTTTCACAGCTTTCGGCCAATTTTGCTATTAAATGCCCCCGATCACGCTCTACCCGGATGTGTACTTTTGGCGTGTAACCCATTCCCGAGGAAAAAATCATCCAGAATCCAGATCCCGAGAAAATCACCTACAAGCCCCAGGGTCATGCCCGTGTACAACTTAGCACGGGCGTGTACCTAGGGCGTGTCCCGCTGTCCCGAGGAAGTTTGCTGTCGGAAACCAAATCTCTAGAAAAACACCTGACACGTCCCCCCTGGGCGTGTACCTGGGCATGTCTCTGGTCATGTCACCCCGATCCTGAAGCCTACAAGCCGCCATTAAAGATTTTCCATTGCTGCACGTCAATAGTACTGACATGCGCCCCTACACGGGCAAGTCCACGAAGCTTCGTACACCAAACTCTAACTTCAAAGGTGACCATTCTTTCACTACATGCACCTTGGTTGGGTCCACGGCTAGTCTAGCTCCACTAATCATATGGCCAAATAAGGCAACTTTTCGGAGCCAAAATTCGCATTTGCTGAACTTGGCAAAGAGGGCATGCTCTTTTATCTTCTTTGAAACTAAGGTAAAGTGCCCATCATTCTCTTCTTCTGCCTTCGAATAGACCAAAATATCATCGATGAAGATGATGACAAAGATATCTAAGTACGGCTCGAACACCCGGTTCATCAAACTCATGAATGCAGAAAGGGCATTTGTGAGTCTAAACGACAACACCGTGAACTCGTACAAACCAATCTCAAGCTAAACGCTGTCTTCGGGATATCTTCCTCTTATATCCTCAACTGGTAATACCACGATCGAGGATCCAGTTTGGAAAACCAATGCACTCCTACCAGTTGATCAAATATCTCATCAATCCGGGGTAGAGGATATGTGTTTTGCACTGTCAGTCGGTTGAGCTCCCGATAGTCTTTGTATAATCTTAATGTTTCGTCCTTCTTCTTGACAAATAGACTAGGGGATACTCAAGGTGATGAACTGGAGCAAACAAACCCTGATTTTACCAACTCCTTTAACCTAACCATAAACTCGGCGAGATCCGTTGGAGCCATTCAGTAAGGGGTCCGAGAAATGAGCTTGACACCCGGTACTAATTTAATCTGAAAGTCCACCTCTCTATGTGGGGGTAATCCTGGAAAATTCTTAGGAAATACTTCAGGTAAGTCCTGCACTACCGCACATCTTTCGTACTTCATACTAGTCGTGTTCATAAAGCCCCCGAGCCCGGGCCTAAACTGGGCCTCTCGGGTCCGGGCCTAAATCGTGCCTCCCATGCCTAAACCGGGCCTCCCGGGCCCGGGCTTTCCCAAACTGGGCCCGAGCCCTGATTACAGTCAGGTCGGGCTGAGCTTTTTGCTCTGGGAAGGGGCCTGTTAAGGCCACTAGGGTCGGGCCGGGCCCAGGCTTAACCCGGGCCCTGTTTTTTTTAAATAAATTTTTTTAAAAATATAAATATAAACTAAATAAATAAATAAAAATTATATAATTTATACCAATAGTCCAATATGAATATACGATTATTTTCATTTTTGTAAAGGAAAAATAATTATTTTATTAATGTTGAACGGAAGTATACAAAACTATAAATACACTGGAAAAAAATAATTTTGATTGAAAAATCTAAAATTACAAATACAGCAAAATTATAAATGACTAACTATTCACTAAGTAAAAAAATAAAAATTACAACTTTCGAGGGCTTTTAAAAAATCTGTCTCGCCATCTTTAAGCTTTAATTTTCTTAAGATGATCACGTCCATCTCGTCTTCCATGTCCGAAGAGCTATCCTCGATCGATGAAATATGTTGCTTCTTCTTGATCGCATCCAAGGGGTCCTTGTAGGATAAGCATATGTCGAGCGATTCTTCGCTTATGTGACTTCTCCGCTCGTTCAACACCCCGCCACTAAAAGAAAAAGCAGACTCTAAAGCTACCGTGCTAGCTTGGATAATTAGTAAATCTCATGCCATATAGGCCATAATAGAAAAGGTATTTACTTTACTTTTCCACCATTTTAAAATATCAAAATTTTCTAATTCGTCCGTACTCATAAAATCACAAAATTGTATTTTTGTGTACAAGCCTAATTCAATTAATCTACTGGATGTTGTGCCCGCATTTTATCCTAGAAGTAACTCTTACATTTTATTTTTAAAACTATCGTGTGTTTTTGCTTGCGACACATCCTCTCGGGGCCGCGATTCGTATAAATTATCATAATAATTATATCATTCAGTAAAAATTGTATTAAAATTTAAAATACTAAGATTTTCCAAATCCGAATCACTAAGATTTACGCCTAAATTAATATTTATTTCTTATATAAAATTTTTTACTCCGTCTACGCTGAAAATAGGATCCAAAGCGGCGGAGCATGAAAACATGACTGGGATTTCGCTATAATTTTTTAAAATTTTGTTTTCAATTTTTTCTTTTAAACCACTCCATCCGGCGACCGGCGTGTTGGTTAAAATAGTTTATTTTTTGTGAAATATTATCAATATTTTTAATAACTAGCTGGCTAATAGGATAATATACGCCAGATAAAAAATTTGTCGTCGTATATAAAACTTCTAATAAATCCATATAATTTTCTAAAACTGCCCAATCGGACTCGGTTAATTCATGATGTTCTAACATAGTATAGTATTCCATTAGTAGTATTTTTTGACGAATCGATCGTTTTAACATTGTAAATGTCGAGTTCTATCTAATTGACATGTCAAATAAAGGTTTCCAACATTTTGGACCTTCGGCGTTTTCGAATTTTTAAAATCTTGTCGTCGTTGTTTAGAACTAGAAATATATTATAACATTAAATGTATGTTATTAATGTATGGTTCCATATATGTTAAACTATCTTGTACGACCAAATTTAAAATGTGACAGACGCAATGAGTATGAAAAAAGCACTGTTTAACATATGTTTTAAATCACGTTTTAATCACTCAATTGCGGTGGTATTATTTGTGTCGTTGTCAAAAGAAATACTCATAATTTTATCTTTTATTTTAAATTCTAGCAATCATTTTAAAATAATTTGATAAATCGCTACACCAGTGTGCGGGACTTCAGAACCTTCAAAACATATTATACGCTTATTTAAATCCCAGGAAACGGGATCGACCCAGTGACAAGTGATGTAAATATATGATAATCCTAATTTGATACTACTTGTCCAAACGTCGCTCGTTTTACTCACTCGACCCTCAAAAATTTCAAAATAGTTAATTAAAGATTGTTTAGCTTTGAAATAAAATTTAAGTGCGTCGTGTCTAATGGAAGATCGACTTACTTGATGATATTTGGGTTATAGCCCTTGGTGGTTGTACTTGGTTTCTTCTTCATCATCGTAGTGGCTGAATGGAAACTCACATCTAATGACGTTCTTCACCTGCAGCTCCCACTGCGGGTCTTGATCGTAAATCCATATTTGTCTAGATGCAGATAATTGTGCCTGGATAGACTCGGGTGGACCTAATTTGGTGGTGCAAGACTTAATGTGTCTTGAGAGTGTCGAGTTGTCATTGAGATTATATAATTTTGAGCATTATTTGCACTTCGCCTTATACTCGGAGACAACTTTTACTTTGTCGAAATATTCCCAAACTAGCGACGTATGCTGTTGCTCCACCACTTCGTAAGCGATCGATGATGATGAAGATGCCATCGTCAATGACATATTCGAAGTAAAAAAAATAGTGGGTCGGGTACCGGGCAAGGCAAATGCTCATATATGGGGCCTTTTAGGCCCCATGCCCAGCCTAGGCCCGGGGCGAGCCTAGCCCGGGCCTGGGCCTAGCCGGGCTTTTACCGGGTCGGGCCCGGGCCAGACCCCGGGCCCTATTTTTATGCACACCACTACTTGGTGCCATCTCTTTTAGTTCAAAGCATATCATATACACTTCGTCTACTTTCATATGGGCCTTGAGGGCCTGAATCGAAGACAACAACATATGGGGTGCAAATTTAGTACCTTTGAAAATGACCTCCGAGTCTCAATGCCTCAAGGTGATTTTCTTTGCCGCACAATCTATCTTGGCGTCATGCCAATCCAACCAGGAAATGCCTCAAGGTACACCAAATCTTGGCTTGTGCTACCCAAGAAACAATGTTGTCGAGCTGACAGGCTTTTTAGATGCTGACTTTGCAGGAAGTAGGGATGATAGAAAAGCACTTCCGGGACGTGCCAATTCCTCGGAAGAAGGCTTATATCGTGGAGCATGTTGATGCACAAAATGCGAAAGGGAAAACGAGCACCACCAGCTAACGGTTCGAGCACTAGGGAAAGAATAGGGAAAAGACTGCTGGCAAGTCAGTTACTAGCGACTAGGAATGGCGGATAAGACCAGATAGAGAAAAGAGAGAAAGGACCGCTATCAGCGGTAACACTAGAGTTCGCCCGCCGCGGCCTGAATGCCTCTCCTGCGGCGGACTTTCCTTTTATAAACGGGAAAAGGTTACAGTGGTTAGCATACTGAGACCGCGCGGACAGGATACCCGCCAGAGAAGGATTTCGAAACCGCTGCCACATGCGGCAAGCTTGGGGATTCAAACTCTCTCCTCTGAAGGGTACTGTTCACGCGTATTTATAGGCTCGGGAGCCTGCCCAAACGGGCAGGGCTAAAATTACCGGCTGCCCAGGGTACAGGAGAACCAGGCAGCGGTGACGGGAAACAACCAAGAAAGATAAGAGGGCAGAGGAAAGGCCGCGCGGCCAGGCAGGCTTCCTCTGGCGAGTTGAGAGTCATGGCCTCTGGACGGGCAGATATGAACCCCCTATGACGGCGACCTGGGATATAAGTCACGCGGCTTGGATAAGGACAGGCCGACCCTTAGATGATTGCTGGACTGGAACTGGCGGCGGCCTGATGGAGAGGCCACCCGGCTTATCTGTCAACAAGCCGGTTTGCTGAGAATGGTGGCTAGAAAGAACAAGCCGCTCGGACCTGAAAACCTGGAGAACTAGTTGTGGATTCTGGGTTAACATAATCCCCACACATTTTTAAGTTTCTGAAAAACTTCGGAAATGTAGAACTAAGCCGGAGACCGCGACTGCCATTATTGCTCCTGTGTCTATAAAAGGCCGAGGGCCCTGCCATTTCATAAATATTTCTGTCAAGCCACGGGTCACTATTTGCCACTTGCGGTTAGAATCCTCCAAGTCGACAGGGACTTCTGCAAGATGGACGTCATGTCCTCGATGCTAGTTCGCAAAAAGAAGTCGTCTGGGTCCAAAAAGAGGAGCAGGAAAACGGACAGTTCTGACCAACAGCCTAAGAAGAAAACTGAGAAGCCAATCACCCCGACGGCTTCTGATTCTGGAAAGAAACCGATGGAAGCCGTCGCGGAATCCTCGCAGACCGCGACCAAAGTCAAAACGATTTCCAAATCTGCTCTCCCGCAAGCCAGAAACACCAAATCCTTCGACATTACCTACTCGCCATCAGGTGAACCCCTCTTGAAGATTGCCGGGGTGGAGGAGAAGAGTGTCGACTCTTCCAAACCACGCGAGTTGCTCACGTCTGCTGACTTGATCTTCGTTGATGAGGATGACTCAGAGAAGCTACTGGAGGCCGAGCGGTCTTTGACTGAGAAGAGGAAGCGGACAGAGACAATAGTCGGCCACTTGAAGCGACATAAGAAAAAGGACAAGACCATTGAGGAAAGGATGAAGAGGAAAGCGCCGAAGATGCAGGTTGATAACCGTAATGTTTCTATGAAGACCGGAGCGGCTAGTGCCCAGTATAAGCCGCGGGAGAAGGAAGTATCTGAGAGTCCGTCGACTCCATCCCCCAAGCCGAACGAGCCAGAGGGGACTCCGGCGGTTAGCGAATCTATGAGCGACATCCTGAAGGGGATAGAGAAATTCCAGCAGCAGGACAAGTTATTGGCAACTCCGTCGGCTTCTGAAGAGGTCGCCAACATTGATGTCGAAGTTACAGGAGAGAAGCTTGGCGAACCGACTCCAGAGGTTTCAGAAGGGGTTGAAAAATTAAAACTCAGAGAGAAAATAAAGGAGATGAAAGAGTTAATCGCCAGGAAGCAGGTGGCGACTACATTTCCTGCCCTGCAAGGTAAACACGAAGAAGTTAAGTGTATTGTAAAATTCTACAAGCCGCGGTCACGGAAGAAGGGAGCGGACACAATTTTCAATCCGCCGGCGAGCTTCTTCCTGACCACGGCTCAGATGAAAAGCAAAGCTAAGGAGACCAGCGGCTATGGAAAGAAAAGATAAAGAGAATAGACTCTGAAAGGTTTAGGCGACCAGCGGCTAGACTTGATACTGCGGCTTTTGAAGGAGAGATAACCACGAGCTGCGGTCTCATTCTAACAAGATCTTTTAAAAGGTGTCGGTCATGTTACTGAATGTAACCGCTTGTTTATTCGCTGCAGGTGCACATGAAACAGCCATCAAGCCGGGCGATCTAACGACTTTCTTACCTCCACTGATTCCACCGCTACCTCCAAGTGTCCGTGACCAAAGGACGGCCGAATTCTAGAAGGAGGTCGCCGCCTTGCAGGCAAGAGTAAGGGAGCATGCCGAGGCCCTTCGAGCCAAGGAAGAAGAGTGGCGGCTTCAAGAAGAAAATCAGCGGTCTATGCTAGAAGCCGTTGAAAAGAGAACTCAAGAAGTGCTGGAGGACTTGGAGCAGGAGAGAGGAATGATGCGGTCTGAGCTGGAGATCGCCGAGAAAAAGACGCAGGAGGCACTGGCCAACTTGGATTTGGCGAGAGCAACGATGCAGATTACGTTGGAGACCGCTGAAAAAAGGGTGCAGGAGGCACTGGCCAGCGTAGATACGGAGAGAGCGACAAAGCGGACTGCGCTGGAGGCCGCTGACCAAAAGATGCAGGAGGTCCTGGCCAGCTTGGAGGAGGAGAAGATAACGATGAGGACTGCGCTGGAGGCCGCCGAGCAAAGAACACAGGAGGCGCTGGCCAACCTGGAGCAGGAGAAGACAGAGAAACTTGACATGCAAGCTTTAGTTCTGATGGCCGGCCGGATTGAGAGGGAAAGGGAGGACATCGCTTGACTTGAGGAGGAAAGGGATAAGGATCAACCAGAGGAGGCCGGCAGAGGTTTGCGACCTGTTGGGACGACTACTGAGCAGCAGCAATTACCAAACCGCCCGGCTTCCGGAGAGACTTCGGACTCACCAGTAGTCGCGGCGGTTAGGTAGGTCGCTGCTTCTGGTGACCCGGGAGATCGCGCTCTACCGCTGGTTCCATTTGCCTGCGTAGAGCATGATACCTCGCGGGTTCATCAAACTCTGCACTCCATCCACAACCTTGTCAGTCAAGTGTATGTCCAGCTGGTACAGGCCGGAGACCAAGTCGCGCGAGTTGGTCGAGAAGCTCCAGAAAGTGGAGAGAAATAATTATGAGAACTCTATTTGGCTTTGTAATAAGCATCAACTCGTGATGCCGGACAGTCTGATTGTTGTGAACAATTGTTGTATATTTGATTGTATTCTACTGCGAATTGCTTGCGGCTCTATGCGGTTTGAATATCATAGAGTCTATATTTTTGCTTTGTGAATTTTGCTATGTACAGGAACTTGGCCGCGCGAACTGCCGAACTGTTCTGCGGTTTGAATACTTTCTCTTGCAGGCTAGGTCGTGCGGCTAGACAACAAACCGCGATTTGACAACCATCACTGTAGCTGTGTAGAAAATCTATAAAAGGAGATGATCTCGGATACTTCGGCACGAAAGATTAGGATGCGAGCTAAAGAAAAGTCGATGCGGTCTGAGAAAACTTCTGCTGTCAGGACCGATGCGGCTTCTGCCTTCCATTCGGCGGACCACAAAGAAGGTCGGCTTACTCAAGCCGAGCTAGATAACTTTGTAGAGAAGTACATGAAAGACAGCCCGCTGCTCGCGCGGCTTCCTCTTCCTCACGAACGAATCAACACCTCTACAGCCAACCAGATCGCCATTCCTGTCGATCACTTGACTGCGGCTTCCGCTTCCCCGTGCTGATGGAAGCCGTAGCGTTCTTCGACCACTATGGAGTAGTGCCAGGACAGCTGTCGCCGAATTCCATCGCGGATATCTACAGCTTCATCTCCTACTTGAGGTCGGAGAGAGTTCGCTTCTCGATAAAGCTGTTCAGAGAATGCTTTTCCGTCCGGTCTATTCCGGACTCTGGAACAAAGATCTTTAGAGGGCATCTGTACTTCGGCTGTCGGGGGTTGAAGGTCGTCAACCTGGCGAACAAAATCCCGAATTGGTCAGAGAGGTACCTGATCTTCGAAGGCCAACTCGGACTCCTGCCGGTCCATCCACAGGTTCGCGACGAAGCCGCTTTTTGCAGCAGTGGACTGGACGACCTGGAGAAGGATATCTTCGACTTGTTCAAGGGCGAGCGGCTAGACGTCGTCCACTACCTCCCGCTTCTCCCAACTTTGGAGGATGTTCACGCGGAGGACAGTAAGTATCAGCCAACCGAACTGCTCAGCTAGCCGCGCGGCTTGCCATCTGACTTGTCAAATTTGCCTTGCAGCTATCGTTGCGGTCCCGCTGAACAAGCCGCTCACTCCTAGCAGCCTAACCCTTACACAATGGGAGAAAAGGGCCAAGAGGGACAGGCCGGAGCGGGCTGACGAGGAAGGAGCATCGGACTCCTCCAGCGACTTCACGCTGCATGGTATGGGCAACCGCTTGAAGGATCTCCACGACAAACCCACCATGCAGTGGAGTTCAGACGGCGAATCAGTCCAAGTTTCCACCGCCCTCCCTAACTGGGGGAAGGAAACGATAAGCCGCCACGCCTCCGCGACTGGTGCGGCTTTGTATGGTAGGCGCAACCTGAAAGCGCTGAAAAAGATACCAGAAGAGCATTTCTCGCGCTTTGCCGCGCAGGTCGGCGCGAGAAGCTTCGTGGCTAACCACTACATGGGCCTGGCCCATAGGCGGTTAGTCGCAAGTCAAGGCGACCTGAAGCGGCAACTCGCCGAAAAGGATAAAGAAAATGCATGCTTGAAGGATCTGAATGCGGTAAGATATTACCTGATTTTTGCGGCTTCAATTATAAAGCCGCGCGGACTGACATTTTTTCTTCCTTTGCAGAAAATGTATGATACGACCAACTCGGCCTTCCAGGACGCGGTCTTTCCGCAGCTAGTCCAAGGAATCGATGGAGCGTTGAAACGCCTTCGAGATCGCGGCGGCCTCGCCCCGGGATTCACCGACTTCACCTGCACCGACCTGTATCCACCCTTGAAGAAAAGGGTTGCCGCGGTTTATCGAGCACTGAAGGGCAAGTAGAAGGTCGATGGAGAGGGCGAGGGCAAGGCAGAAAATGAAGAGGAGTACAGCGAAGGAAGCAGGAGCGAGACCGCTTCTTCAGAAACTGGCGGTCAAGCTTCTGAGACAGCACGGGTTGAAGCCATTAGATTAGAGACCGGGGAGTCCAGCAGTTCGCACACGTCTTCATCCGACAGTGGCGAATACTCGCCGTCCGAGGTCGATGTTGATGGTGAATCGAACTCCGGCGCTCCTGCGTCTAAAAGAGTAAAGCCGGATAGCTAGGACAAAATACTTGTAATAATTTTCCATCATTTTGAGACCGGCGGTATGATTTTGTAAACCGCGCGGTCTACCTTTTGTACTTGACAGTAAAAATGAAAACATTTTACCTTTTGCGAAAATTAATTGTACTGCAATTTTACTTACTAGCTTATATATGCGGCTTAATCTTTCTTACTCATTTCCGACTTAAGAAATCTCATTGATGACTTCGCCAAATAATAAGTACCTCTGTTCCGGTTAAACTTGGATAGAATACCAGTAGCCAAGTATATTAGTCGTCTGCGAGTTTAAAACAATCTGATTACCCTTGAACGTATTTATAGCCATTAGCCGGGCAGTCAGGAAGGTATTTTCCAAGAAGGTAAAGCAGTTCTGCTGTTGCCGGCTATCATTTATATGCAATGTGAGGTCGCACGACTAATATAGTTGATTTCCGATAGGCCATAGTTTAATTGGAGATCAAAAAGGTATATAGTGATCAATAAGCCGCTCGGCTAAATAAATAGACTGATATGAAACTCTAATAATCAAGCTGATGGTGGCGGCCTGTCTGAACATTAATGTAGACCACGCTTCCAATATGAAAATTACTCAAGGGTAGAGAATAATACCATAAGCCGGCGGACTGGAATCATCTGACAGAATCAAGTCGACCGAATTCCTGAGTTTATTAGTAATAAACCGGCAGAGATGCCATTAGCCGAATAAAACAAACTGGAATATGTAACCGCGCGGTCTGCGCACTGTGTAATGTAAATTGACTAGACTGTAAGACCGTGAGACGGTGGATAAGCTGGAACGAATAATTGTGAGGTCTATGAACTTATCAGCATAACAATAATAATATATGAAAACCATAATTTATCTACCATCGTAATTTGCAGGTTGAAAGGATAACAAAAATTCTACCTGAACTGTCTTGCAACATAGATCAAGAGTCACAACTCTCCTAAAGAAGATCTCATTTCAACTCATCTGCGAATGATTCAAGCGAGGTTCACATCGGCGACTGATGTCAAGCGGGGTTTATATCGGCGACTGATGTCGATCGGGATTGCCACTACACATCTGCGACTGATGTCGTGCGGGATGTGGAGGGCCAAAAAGGTAATATTATTTTTGTTATAAGTAAATGTCCACACATATATGTCAATGTTAAATGCAAAGCTAAGAAGTAGAATTCAGAGGGCATATGAATGCTTATTTCTAGTGTAAAGCTTAGTAAAAGGATATGGGCTTGAAGCTTGATTGAACCCAATTGTCGACGATTGTTGAGATATATTTGTGAAGCTGGATGCTGGTGAGGACTGATTTGCTGCTATATCTATTACAACTGTCATTATCAAAAGAAAAGAAACAAATGCAAGAAACTCCGAACACATGGGAGATACACGAAATATATAAACGAAAGACAAACAAGATATTATCGCTTCAGACACTTCCACTATCTAACAACAGAATCTTAATTTGCAACATCGGCTTTATCAGTGGAAAATGTGCTGGAGGATCATAGAACAACATAGTCTTGTAATTTCCCTGCCTTTGCGAATTGATCTGCTAGTTTCCAGACAGCCCGACAATCTTTTGTGTTGTGACCAATATCCTTATGATATTTACAAAAAAGTTCTTCATGTCGATGTTCAATCTTTGATTTCAAACGTCGAGGCTTTTTAAATTCTTTCATACTAGTAAGAACCGGCAGAAGATCTTCCATAGAAATTTTGAACATGACATACCTGTCTGAGTACCTTTCATACTTGAGTGTTTTAGGATCAAAAGACATGATAGGGCAAGCTTCCACAAACTCTGATGATTTATACTGTTTGTTAACCCCATAATCCGCAACATTTCCAGCTAGGCATCTTGCCCTTCCATCGCTGAACTCAAGTACTCAGTTCGCCCAGCTCGCCAGTGGACGTGGTCCGTCACCTCGGCGGACTCCAGCAATCAGTCCGCTCGGGTCACCCTCAGTTCCCAGCTCTGCTAGACCGGCGAGTCAAGCTCAGACCGGCAAGCTCCGAGTCAGGCCGCCCAGGTCGCTCAGGTCGCGGCTAGTGCGGTAGGATACTGGATTTCGGATCCCGACTAGTACCTAACCCCACTTTTGCATTATGGAGGAGAAAAGTGGAGGTCAGCTCTACCACGCCACTTAAGGGATATTGTTACAACCCAGATGATCGCGCGGGGAAAGCAATGACGCTCTGGCCGCACCTACCCCCAGATCATCTTAGGGTTGTGACTCTCGAACACTCCTTGGTACCCTCAAGCAGTGCCTGCAGAAGACCCACAGTCTTGTCGATCTCAAAGGAAAGCAATGCCGCTCCGGCCATACCTGCCCGAGAGATCGACTTAGACTGTACTTCAGGCAAGAGGGCAGTGAATTGAGTTATTGAGTCTGCAGATCCCGAGGTCCAGTGAGGAAAGCAATGCCGCTCCGGCCGCACCTACCCGCTTGGCCTCCGGACTGCGGCTTTCTTCTTCACAGGGGTTGTCATTATTGATGAAGTGCGGACTCCGGTTGCCTTATCCGCTCAGTCCGCCGTCACCTGGGTTGATTCTGTAATTCATAACCTTGTGAGGAAAGCAATGCCGCTCCGGCCGCACCTACCCGCTTGGTTGTGAATTACAAGTCATTTCTGATATTGTTCATTAATGAAGTGCGGACTCCAGTTGACTTATCCGCTCAGTCCGCCGTCCCTTGGTTGATTCGGTAGTTCATAATCTTGTGAGGAAAGCAATGCTGCTCCGGTCGCTCCTACCCGCTTATTATGAATTACAGGTCATTTCTGATGTTGCTGACTGATGCAGTGCGGACTTTGGTTTTCTAATTCGCCTAGTCCGCAGAATTTGTTCGATGCATACAATGTACTTAGAAGAAATTCAAGCGCGAATATCTGCGGACGGTGACCCTAGTCCGTCCAGTTCGCTTATTCATGATATTTGGGTTAGTAGATTATGGTTTTTTCGTTATCTTAGTTCTCGCAAAAACTGGCAAAAGTTCTGTGAAATGCGGACTGAGAACTAAACTCGTCCAAGTCCGCATCATTCGTCTCTTTCCCAAGGAGTACATTCTGTTCATATTATAACAAGATTGTGGTTATGAAATTTCAGCTAGCAAAGATATAAGTGCGATCTCTAAAGCATCAGCGAGAAACAAGCAGAAAATCTCAGAAGATATCAAAAATATCCTTTTTTATATATATTCATTCAAAAAATTACATGTCCTGGCGGACTCGCGTAAAGTCCGCCCCCCCCCCCCTTACATTAAAGAAAACCAAAAAATTACAATATGTATTCCTATTCTGTCCTCTGCTTCTTGTCCGCAGGCTTCTCCGGGCTCGACCCATCCACATCCACTATAGGCGAGTAGCCGCCTGAGTCACTGCTGCTGCTGTCGTCAGAGTGAGAAGCGGCTGAGGGTTCTGTTCGTGAGCTGCTCTCACCAGAGCTGGAGTTAGCGGACTGATCCGACTGACCTCCTTGCTGCTGACTTGAGGCCACGTCTTCAGCAGCTTCCTCGTCAGCAGACTCCTCCTCGTCATCCTCGGCAACCGCTTTCCCCTTATCAGCTTGCTCGAACTCGGCAACTTTATCCTTTAGCTCCGGGAAAAGCTTCAGGAAAGGAATAGAGTCTACCCCAGTCTTCGCGTACCCATCGCTGATAACGCGCTCGAGCGCGACCTCGACGCTTTCCCTTACAAAAGGAAACATGGCCTTTTGAAAGTCTGGGTTGGTCACCTCATATGCGATCTGCAAAAGAAATCAAAACATCAGTCCGCGAAAGATAAGCAAGATTAATGGCGATTAACTAAGCACTTACGGCCTTGTCTTCTTTATATTGATTAACTTTTACACCAAGTCGCTTATTCCTCTCTTTCAGCGAATGACTTTCCTTCTTATGCCGCGCATTGTCCCTAAGCAGCTCGCGCGTAAGCCTGCCTAAGAAGTGGTTGGTGACGGCGGCGTTCGCACTGGCCTGCGCAGCGAGAAGGGGGAGGTCATCAGGTGCCACACCTTGTAGTTCGCGAAGGTTTTGCTTCCCGTACAAGGCGGACAGGGCGATGTGGTCATGGCGAGATGGACGCGGGCTCCTCCAAGAGGGAAGAGCCGTTGATAGGCGGACATACTTTTTCTTCTCATGCTAGTGGATCATGGGGTTGCCCCTCAGATCCTTCTACTTCTCGCCGAAGCCCGCAATGTCGAAGCTGCCATCAGAAGAATAACCCGCGGCGGGGTCTCCGTCTTCCCTCCTCTTTTTTGCGATTTCCTTTCTCCTTTCCCCTTGCGTAGGAGTCTGTCCGGCAGGCGCAACGGGCAGATTTGCAGGCACCGCCAAGGTCGCTGCAAGAGAGGAAGTTAGCTAAAATTCCCAAGTTGTTGCGGATACAAACGAAGGTCGCAAGACTTACTCTCTTGGCGGCTAACAGTATATAGCCCAGGCAGCAACGGGATGTAATAGTCAACATCCAGCCTCACTCCGTCAAGGAACTTGACGATGGCGGCCTCGGCATCGTTCAGCCGCACGCTCTTGAAGTCAGTGTCTACGCGCAGCTGCGGACTGGTATGAAGGAATCTCAGGTCGCCTTCAAAGATGAGATACCTAGAGGTCCAGTTGTGGATCTTATTCGGCAAGCCCACAACTTTCATTCCCCTACAGTAGAAGTAGATGATGCCTTTGTACTCAGGGTCTCCCGTCGGGGTAATAGAGCGAACAGAGAAAATTTTCCTGAAAATCTTCAAGGAAAATTCAACCTTCTCAGCTCGCAGGTAAGCAATGAAACTGCAGATGGCAACCATACTGTTCGGGGCAAGCTGGCCTTGAACCACCCCATAATGCTCAAAGATCTCCGCGACCTCCCAGAGCAGGGGGAATTTGAACCCGCAGTCAAAATGATCTATTGGAATTGCGAGCTGGGTAGCGGTTGAAAAATTCAGTCGTTCGTGGTGTTCGGGGAGACGCGTGAGTACGGGCGAGCCCGCCATATGAACCCCCAAAAAAGCCTCCAGGTCGGCTTCGGTTAGCCTACTCCTTTTATGATCAGCAGCGTGGAAGGCGGCTGCGGCTTCAGTGCGTGCGGATACCATGTTTTCAGACCGCAAGTCTTCAGCTCCCACTGCTTTCTATACAAACAGAGAATGACAACCTTATTTATATAAAAACCGTCTGACATGACAGCCGTCAATCCGCTCAGATCGGTAAGCCAGTCCGCTCAGCTCGGCCTCTTCCCTGTTTTCCCTGCAATATCAGATATTTCTCAAGGCTTTGCGGATTCAAAGCCAGTCCGCTCAGCTCGGCCTCTTCCCTGTTTTCCCTGCAATATCAGATATTTCTCAAGGCTTTGCGGATTCAAAGCCAGTCCGCTCAGCTCGGCCTCTTCCCTGTTTTCCCTGCAATATCAGATATTTCTCAAGGCTTTGCGGATTCAAAGCCAGTCCGCTCAGCTTGGCCTCTTCCCTGTTTTCCCTGCAATATCAGATATTTCTCAAGGCTTTGCGGATTCAAAGCCAGTCCGCTCAGCTCGCCTCCTCCCTAATCTCCCTGCAAATAATTGCGAACTCACAGGAAGCCCACAGGGATCGCAATTTTCTAGTAAACAAGATAAGCAAGCATAAAACGCCAGCCCACATAACTTACATTCCACAGCGGGATTATCCGAAAAAATAATAGTATGCAACAAGCAAAGTAGCATCACAGTACAGATACAATCATACAACAAATTGTTTCAGCAACAATATTATACAACAACTTAAAAAATAATAGAAAATAAATGTTTGGGCCTTAGCGCCTTCCGCGGTCTCTCAGAGCAGGTCGCACCTCCTCCTCCATTCCAACATGAGCGGCCAGGTCACTCCCTCGCAAGATCTCGGAGTAGAGCTGGGAAACCAGATGGTGCATATTATTGAAGGTGCGGTGCATATGAGCCATGTCTCTGACTACCTGCGGAAATGGAATCAATTGAACTGCTGGGGTTGGATCTGCGACCACCGCAGGCTGCCCGCTTGCCGCAGGGGCTGATCCCTCCCCCACAGCAGGCTGAGACGTTTGCGATCTCACCCCAGCGGCTTCGCTTACTTGCTTTTTTCCTTCTCTCGCCAAAGCCAAATATTTATTCCTATAATGGCGGACATCTCCGCTCAGTCGATTTTTCTCCTTGTTCGCTCCTTCGAGTGCGGATGAAAGGCCGGCGACCTCGCTTTCTAGGATCTTTTCCCGCGCTTTGCTTTTCTTTAGTTCAGTTCGAAGCTCGCATAACTCTTCCTCATATTTTTTCGCTAACAGTGCGCTGTCTTCTTTAGCAGGCAACTCCTCCCGTGTGAGCTCATCAGTAGTCCGCTCCGCAGCCTCCGACACGTTTGGTAGCGTGGGCATGATCTCGCCGACCTCGACAGAATCAGGCGTGGACTTCTGAACTACAACAAAGAAAGTGAAATCGCCTCAGTATCCAGGCCGCAATAGCTCCAAAAAAAAAGGAAAAGGGAAAAGGTTTTTATCCACTTTTGGTTATCTTCGCGGCGATCTGACGACTATCAAGGATAGGTCGCCTCACGCGCTCCAGATCAAAAGCCTCTAGGCGACGCCTCCATTCACGGCGGACTAGTGCTCTTGTCTCGGCCAGCGATCTGCTCGAGGCGACTATGTCATCAGTTTCTGTAAGGATCTTGACTGGCCGCGACTTTCGTGGAGGGGATTTGTACAACCAAGAGCTCTGAAACCGCTTGGTCGCCGGCTGCAACTTACCAGATCGCATCAGCTCGGCAGCAATCTGAAGATCCTCAGTCCGCTTATCCACCATGAGCTTCTCCGAGGCCGCTTCAACCTTCACCTTCATTATTGCGAGTTGCTCCTCGGTTTTCTTCCTCTCTTCAGCTGGAATAAAAGAAGGGTCGTCAAGATTTTCTCCTCTAGTTGCGGTATCAGGCTGCAGCACCTCCAGTAGAGAGCGATTTATACTCGCAAGCTGATCATTATCTATAGAGTCGAGTATCTCAGTGGTTGATAAGCTGAGCGTGGAAGGGGGATCACCTTCTGCGAGCAGAGGATCGGGGGTGACGAGATCATCTTGGACTTCCTTTTCTTGCGGCCTATGCTGCAAGCTCGCAGCTCCAGTCCGCTTGGAGATATTTTTCTCTTTTCTAACTTTCAACTTCTTCTCTACCCGCTCGGCGGCATTACCATCTCTCTTCCTCTTTTTCTTCTTCTCAGGAGTCTTCTCTAAATCGATGACAACCGGCTTTGGTTCGGGAACTGAGTTTGGAGCGACAACCAGCGCCAAAGAAGATACTGGCTCCACAACTTGCTTTTCGATGGAACTGTTGGTCGCGTTTTCAGCAGACTCCTTATCTCGCTCCTCGGCAACCTCCTCTCCCCTTTCCACTATCGGCTCACCAGCAGGAAGCTTCTCCTCAATCCTTTGCTGCTGGACTTTCGGCGATGAAACTTCCTTTTTCGTTTCTATCCGCAACATGATAGTCCCGGAAGGAGAGCGATGCACCTCCATGCTGGAGGAGTTCGCAGGGTTTTGGTCAGAAACGGAGGGCGGATTCGGTTTCTCCCGTAGAGGACTTAAAGGAGCATTCGCAGTCTTTGCAGTATCGCGGAATGGATCTTGCTTCACCTGGTCTGAGCTCTCCCCCTGGTGGCGGGCAGGTGCATCTTTTCGATGGCTCGATTTCTTAGGCCGGGAACTCGCTTTCGGCTTCTCAATCGGAGCAGCCATGCTGCCAAAGAAGGACCCTAGCCTCGCCATGCCGGACTGGAAAGTCGAGACCGCAAGTGGTGAGTAACGACCCGTCGCGCAGACAATTCTGACAGAAGACAGCGCTTCCGGCAGTATTTATAGCACAAATAGCATTAATGATAGTTGCGGACTCAGCGGTTAAGGAAACATTTTCGGAATTTTCCAAAACTCAAAAATGTGCGGGGATTATGTTAACCCCATAATCCGCAACATTTCCAGCTAGGCATCTTGCCCTTCCCTCGCTGAACTCAAGTACTCAGTTCGCCCAGCTCGCCAGTGGACGTGGTCCGTCACCTCGGCGGACTCCAGCAATCAGTCCGCTCGGGTCGCCCTCAATTCCCAGCTCTGCTAGACCGGCGAGTCAAGCTCAGACCGGCAAGCTCCGAGCCAGGCCGCCCAGGTCGCTCAGGTCGCGGCTAGTTTAAAAGTCACGCGCTCGGTGCGACCAAGGGAGGTCTCCAGCTCGCTGGCCCAGTCCGCTTGTCCCGCGCGGACTGCTTGTTCCTTCTCTTTTTTGATTCCCGTCACCGCTGCCGGGCTCTTTTGTACCCCGGGCAGCCGGTTATTTTAGCCCTGCCCATTTGGGCAGGCCCCCAGCCTATAAATAGGGGGAAGTGGTGCACTCAAAGCACGCCGACTCGAGCCCAGGAGCCCACTTGTTAAAGGCTGCGGACTCGAATCTCTGGCTTTGCGGTCTCCAGCTTGCTTTCTGCTTGGCTTTACTTTTCCCTTCTTGTAACCCCTTCTTTGCAATCAAAAGTAAGCCCGTCGCAGGAGAGGCATTCAGGCCGCGACGGGCGAAGTCCGGTGTTGCCGTGCTCCACGGCTCCTGCTTTTCTGTTCCTTTTCTAGTCCGCCAAGTAGACTGCTGCTCGCAGTTTGTTTTTCCTTTTTCTTCCCCAAGTGCTTGAACGGTTAGCTGGTGGTGCCCGAGTCCGTCGCTTTTCGAGCATCAACACTGTTGTGGAGGTTCCGAAGCGTTTTGGGAAGAACCGGGTTGATGACAAGAATTTTTCTGATGTTCCCTAGCCATCTGATTCAAGAAAGATATATAGTTGGCATTTGCTGCTTCACCCATTATGAATCGATTAGCTATTTTAATAAGATCCCCATAAGTCTTTGGCTCTTTTTTGCTAACTTTAAATTTGAGAGGACCTTCTCGAAGTCCACTTATCAAGGCATATTTGTAAAAGTCTGGATGAATGTTAACGATATCGAGCGTTTCCTTTTGAAATCGATCAACGAAATGAGCAGTAGGCTCATCAACTTCCCGCTTGATTTGGAAAAGAGCTACTGGGTTTCTCTTCCGCTTCCTAAAGGTATCAAATCTCCAAAGGAACTGTTTTTGAAAATACCCAAAGCAAGTGATAGACCGAGAAGGTAAACCATGAAACCATTCCTGAGCAAGACCGTCGAAGGTCATTAGAAAAAGCTTACGCTTGATTCCATCCGACACGGCTTTTAAAGAAACAGCCGCTTCAAATGCTTGTAGATGTGAAATTGGATCACTAATCCCAGAATACCATGACAAGCAAGGCTCTCTGAAATCATCAGCAACGGTATCCCAGCGAATTCGATCATTGAACGAAAAAGAAACTTCCTCTTCCCTCTCTAAGAGATCCCGAGTAGATGATAAGAAATTACTGTCATTCCTCGGGAGATTCATTGCAAATAATAACAATCAACACGTATCTAGAGACCGCCGAACAGCTGCAGTTTGACCGAGCGGATAGAATGGCAAGCGATTACTGAACAGGTTAACCGCCCTTGCCGCTGCTTGCTCGACTAGCCGCTAAGCTCTAGCGGTCGAGCAGCCTGACAATATCTAGCCGCAGATTTTCACCAGCCAACCGATATCTGAAGGTCGCGTGGTAACTGTTGATGCACGAAATGCGAAAGGGAAAACGAGCACCACCAACTAACAGTTCGAGCACCGGGGAAAGAATAGGGAAAAGACTATCTGTCAGTCGGTTACTAGCGACTAGGAATGGCGGATAAGACCAGATAGGGAAAAGAGAGAAAGGACCGCTATCAGCGGCAACACCAGAGTTCGCCCCGCCGCGGCCTGAATGCCTCTCCTGCGGCGGACTTTCCTTTTATAAACGGGAAAAGGTTACAGCGGTTAGCATACTGAGACCGCGCGGACAGGATACCCGCTAGAGAAGGATTTCGAATCCGCTGCCACAGGCGGCAAGCTTGGGGATTCGAACTCTCTCCTCTGAAGGGTATTGTTCACGCATATTTATAGGCTCGGGGGCCTGACCAAATGGGCAGCGCTAAAATTACCGGCTGCCCGGGGTACAGGAGAACCGGGCAGCGATGACGGGAAACAACCAAGAAAGAGAAGAGGGCAGAGGAACGGTCGCGCGGCCTGGCGGGCTTCCTCTGGCGAGTTGAGAGTCCTGGCCTCTAGACGGGCAGATCTGAACCCCCTCTGACGGCGACCTGGGATATAGGTCGCGCGGCTTGGATAAGGACATGCCGACCCTTAGATGATGGCTGGACTTGAACTGGCGGCGACCTGACAGAGAGGCTGCCCGGCTTATCTGTTAACAAGCCGGTTTGCTGAGAATGGTGGCTAGAAAGAACAAGCCTCCCGGACCTGAAAACCAGGAGAACTAGTCGCGAATTCTGGGTTAACAGAGTAGTAAAAAGCAGAACTCTATTGCAACCTTTACGACTAAATCTGAGTACATCTCAACAGACAATTGTTGCGCACAACTTCTATGGATCAGAAATCAACTTGAAGATTATGACTTGCAGTTCAGAGAAGTTCTCATGTATTGTGACTCCTCGAGCGCAATTGCAATTGCGAACAATCCTGTGTCGCACAACAGAACAAAGCATATTGAAGTGTGCTACCACTTCATTCGGGAGCATGTGGAGAACAAAGATATATCTCTCTGCTATGTCCCCACGGATAAGCAGATTGCAGATATCTTCACGAAGCCACTAGATGAGGCCAAGTTCAATTTGTTCAAAACTGAACTCGGCATGCTGAACCTTGAAGATTGAAGACTGGAAGGCACAAGGCTCTTGGATCAAGAGGAAGCGTCTGCTAGGAACTCAAGATTGGGCATAGATGCAAGAACTCAGGGAGAGGATTTTGCTCCAAGTGAAGTCCCAAGTTTGCAGAAGCCGAAAAGGGGGAGATTACCCTCTCGGCCAAGGCTAAGGTGGTGCTAAGTCGGCCACAAAGGCTATGCTGCTCTCAGATATGGGGAGATCACCTCGGCTAAGGCTATGTTGCTCTCAGGAAAATGGTAATGAAATCCACACACAACTGAACTTTCATTTTATGATTTTCATTTACATCTGTTCTATTCACCATAGCTTGTAGGGTTTAGGCTTCTTCAAATAGGGGGAGATTGTTGAGTATTGCATCCACAATAGACATGATTTGAAGGAGATCCTGAACAAGCTAAGGTTAATTAACTATGTTTTTGACAATTCAATCAAGTTGTGCTTGTAGCTATTCCATGCTAAATATACACCAATGTCAGAGTGCAGTGAGTAAATATACACGGGTCTGCGCAACGTAATCCCTCGTTGTGTAGATCAGTGTATTGATCAGCGTGTGCTCTCTCTATTGGAGTGTACTTATTTTCAAGTACAGGGTCAAGGTAGATCAAGAGCAGAAGAAGGAGCAAGGATAGGTCAAAGACCAAGCTATCAAAAGAAGGAAGGAGGAAAATCCTTCCAAGTAAAAATCGATGGGAATCGCTAGTGATTCCCGCCGACTTTGACGGGAGTCGTTAGTGATTCCCGCCGACTTCGACGGGAATCACTAAGTGTCTCCCGCCGACTACTTCCGGCTGGCAAAATAAATAAGAAATTCAATCAAGGCAGAATCGACAGGAGTCGGGAGTGATTCCCGC
The DNA here is from genome assembly GCA_039513925.1 of Platanthera zijinensis. Classification (NCBI taxonomy): domain Eukaryota; kingdom Viridiplantae; phylum Streptophyta; class Magnoliopsida; order Asparagales; family Orchidaceae; genus Platanthera; species Platanthera zijinensis. The sequence goes on along the minus strand of CM077082.1, from coordinate 170,444,105 downwards.
GAACATCGACGGGAATCACCAACGACTCCCGCCGATTTTGCCATAGGAAGATTTCGCCGCTCGCTGGACCGGTCCTGGTCGCTGTACTCTGTTCGGCCAGATCACGGGATTTCTGAGGTGGGCCCCACAACGGTCTTCTAGGGTTTGCCCTTGGGTATAAATACGAACCTATTTCCATTGTCTACAACACACACCAACCTATCAGAATACAAAAATCGGCCGTCACCTAGCGCATCGCGATCTCCACCTGCACGCACGTCGCCGATCAGAAGTTGTCGTTGTCACTGATCTCAGTCTATCTCTGATCGCTCGATGACAGTACCGAGGCAAGCACCCTGTCTCACGTGTCACTCTCTCGAGATCTCTTGTATTCTGATTCGTTGAATGAGACTTGTTCTCCCTTCCGAATCGGTTGAGACGTTTGATTCGACTGAGATCGTTCGAAGATCTAGCTTGCTTCGTCAAGAAGTTTGGATTTGCAAAGCATCGCCGCCATACTTGCTTGCCTCCGCCGATCTTGACAAGATCCATTCCAAGTGAGAAATCCGGTTGTGGACTCTTCGTACCTTTCGTGCAAGCTTCAACGAACGAAGAAGGACATCGAAATCTCCATAAAGCATTGTTTGTATTTTTATTTACTTTCAATTTGGTTGTAAAGGAATTTTCATTCCTATTTGTAAGGGTTTGGTGCAACCCGTTGTGGTGGAGTTGTGACTCCGTTGTAGGAAGGATTCCTTCTGTGGTTAGGGGAGCATTGCTCCTAGTGTGAGGATTGGATTTCAATCCTTTTGAAGAAGTGACCGAGTCGTCCCTTGGTGGGAGATAGGTCGAAGGGGGAAAGTGGACGTACCCAAATCGGGGAACTACTATAATTCTTTGTGTGTTTTCTGTGTTTTATTTGCTTACTTGTGCAGGTTAAGTTAATTCCGCAAAAGACTGCACGACACCTATTCCCCCCTATAGGTGGATTAGGTTGACACTAGATACTTTCACCTACTATACTATCCTTAACCTGGGATTATGACACCGCGTGTTAACTCACACCGCATGAAATTTCACATCTAAGGGATCCACAATGAGCCCCTTTTTCATTACTCACATCCTGTGCTCAACTACACGCAAGGTCTCCACACCGTATCCCTTATCAACACATCATTCCACAGCGATAAACCCACATGTACTTCCAATCTTTCCAACTTTACATACATCCAAGCACACAACCGTTCATCATTTACACAGGTGGCAAGCCACCTTCAACCACTTACCAATCCCACAGTACTACCCATAGGGAGACACAACTCTAAACAGTGGACTACTATACACATTCCATTAATGAACATATCATAAGGCCATATATCAACCTCATCTGATTCCTTCTTAAAATCAAGCATTCACAATCAACTATGCTTCCATAAGTTAATCACAACAATATCATGATACTTGACATATACATCAAGCATGATAACATAGCTATGGGTTATACTTTCAATTATTGGACATCACACCCTCTTTCCAAAACCTATTTCATTCTCCTGATTATAATAATGCACATCCCTACCGAATTTAATAAAAATATCATTTGTACAACCAAATTATATAAAATCATTTGTTCACTAACTTCTCCAAATAGTTTGTTTATCAAACTCCTTCAAACCGTTCGTACAATCATGTTTCACACAACCATTTGTTTACTTAAGGATCTATCAACTAAATCCCATCGACCATTTGCTTATTACGATTACGTATATACTATGTTTACCAAAACCTCAACATTATTTTGCTATGATCTCTCTACCAAATAAAAACACGGTTCTACACTAACCCGAAAACAACAGGAACTTAAAACATGACTGAACAACAACTTAGACTGGACATTTCCGAGGATACAGGACTCATGAAAACATATAACCATCCGTTGGAAAGGTATTTCCAAGGAATATGGCTTCAGTTTTTAGTGAAAAACCCAGATCTGGCCGTAACCTACACGAAATCGTTTTCAAAGTTTGGTGCATACAGAAAACAAACTTCGGCATGCATCTTAAATCAAGATGAACGATATCGGTTCATCTTCTCCTTTTGTTATTTGTTCAAGACTATATTCACACTTTCCTCCTCCCTTATTCACCCTCAATAGACCATTGTTCTTCACGAAAGCAAATCCATCAAATTCACATCGAAGAGAGGAGAGGTTGAAGACTATTAATCTCTAGGACAAGGTCCTAGCATGATCTCTTCCTAGAAGATCTTCATCTCTCACAAGTCAAACCCCTTTAAGTCGACATCTCTCCTAAAACTAATAACTAAAGATCTAACACTTAGGGGGGGGGGGTAGGAAGCTCACCTCAATTTCATCCAAGGACCTTGTTATCCTTCTCAGCGACATCTTCTTCTCATTGGCATTGTTCATTATGGAAAGGAACAACCCTTCCTCCAGAATATCCGACTCCGACACCATTCCCTCTTCCGAAGGTTTCGGCACGGGTAACGATTCGGCATGAAGTGAAGTGATGGCTAGGGTTTTCCGTAAGTCTCCTTTTATAGGAAAAATTCGGGTTGGCTTGCTTTGCCACGTGTCACCCTGACATTTGACCGCCTATTATTATTTAAATTAAGTCTTGTGAAAAAGACAGGGTCCAAATTAGTCAATTGGCGCATTTCCCGAAAACCTGGTTCAACCCATTTATATGATCCAGCAAATAGTTTGGGAAGGAAAAATCCTCAACGTAAAAATCATCGAGTGTACATACACTCACTCGATGAATCGTCTAGATTCGTCGTGACAACACGACGCATATAAAGTCCAGCATGCTTTCAAGTCGAAATCATCGAGTATACATGACAATTTGTTGAATAACATCTACTTGACTCATTGCACTCGACGCTTCGTCGAATAGCGTCGAGTTCACTCAACTCCTATAGTATCCAGAATAATTCTAAGTTAAAACACTCAACACCTCATCGAATGGCATTGAACCACTAAACTCTCTCGATGCACTCTGAGTCCAGAAATATTCTGTCAAATCACTCAACGCCTCGTTGAATAGCATTGAGACCACTCAACGCACCCGATGCTTTCTGAGTACAGAAATATTCTACGTTAAATTACTTAATGCCTCGTCGAATGGCGTTGACACCACTCAACGTACTCGATTCTTTTTGAATCCAGGACAATTTCTTAGTTTAACTGGAATAGCATTGAAACCACTCAATGCACTCAATGCCTGGTCTATCCAAAACAATTTTTTTAAGTTAAACTTTAATGGCGTTGAGACCACTTAACCCACTCAACTCCTGGTGGATCTAGAACAATTTTTATAAGTTAAACTGAAATGGCGTTGAGACCACTCAACACACTCAATGCCTGGTGCATCTAGAACAGTTTTTCTAAGTTAAACTGGAAAGGCGTTGAGACCATTCAACACACAAAACTCATGGTTGAGTCCAGAATTCTTTTAAGTGAAATTTGACCTATTAGTCGAGTGTCACTCGACGCCTGTTACCGATGAACCCCACGATTGAGTCAGCTTTCTTGACTAAAAATGTGTGCGAGGGTCTAGCACAAAATAGGACGTTACATGATGAATGTTCTATGATTAATAGTGAGCTGTCAAGCTCTTCTAGATTTGTAGGTGTAGATTTGAAGATGGATAAACTGACCATCAAGGGTACTCCTCCTATTACCCAAGAGGAAGATGATGGTGTGTTCATTCCTAAAGAAGGACAAAATGCATAGGACATAGGAGAAGACCAGCATGTTCAATACATTGAGATTCAAGTGGCTATTTCACCTCTTGCTGCTTCCATTTCATCTCTATCTACCCAACTTTCTGCCCCCTCTGTCTCTCCTTCTTCAATTATGGGCCTGACTCCAGTACCTACTGAAACCAGGCAGGGGGAGATACTCAATGAAGAAGCAGCTCCTATAGCAGCAAAAACAGCAACAACAACAACAACAGTAGAAATAGATATTGTTGATACTGATATTGTTGATACTAATATACTAGATGCAGAAACATCAGCAATAACAACAGCAACAATAGAGATTCTTGATACTGATATACCAGATGCAGATGCAGTTGAATCCTTGGTCATTCTTTCTGAAGACTGTTCCATTTCTCCAGCAGTTAAACTAAAGTCACTTCTAGATTCTTTTGACCTCCTATATAGAAACATTCTTTTATTTCTTTCTTCCAAGTATTACAAAGATATTATTTGCCATACAGCTCCAGTATGTACAGAAACTCTTCAGGCCATTCAGGCAAGTTTTGCTACTAACATGGTTGTGGAACTTGCTGGCCCAACTTATGTAATGGATGATAGTCCAATACCAAGTCTAAATGATTTAATTGCATAGGATATTTCACTAGAGATTGAACAGATGCAAAATGATCCTGAGCCAAATAATTTTCTTCTGACTGATAAAGACTTAGAAGATTCTCAGTTGATTATAGAGATTATTGTTCCTTCTGCAGTTGTTCTACCTCCAGCTCCTCCTCATGCAGAATAACAGATTTCAAAGAAAACATTAGAAGAAATTAATGATTTATATGATAATCCTCCTAGATCATCGGATGATGATGAGAATTCAGAAGATGATTCTGATTCTGATACTTCCAATAGATCCAAATCAAAGAAGAGGAAAGCTCAAGGAAAGGCTGTTCCCTAGCTCAATCTAGATAATGATATTCCATATTATATTCTGCACAACATTCCTCTTACTCCAATAACTCCTCATTGGATGAGGCTGTCCAGGAACCAGGCAAAAGCATAGAAGAAGAAGAAGAGGTCTGGATCTTCTCTAGTGAATAAATTCAGGAAAGATCCACCTCCTCCTCATCCTCCTATTACAGGAGCTTCAGCCAGTTTTGCAAGGTATACTTCCAGTGCTTCTCAACCTCCAAAGCCAGCTCATTATCAGTATTCAAGACAATCTTCTAAACCAGCTCCATCTTACTCAAGACAATCTTCCAGACCAGCACAAAGATAATATTCCATTCCTGCTGGAAAATACAGTGAATACAGACCACCAAATTCCTATTTTGCTGAAAAATCTGTAAAGAATTATCCTTCAACAAATTATCAGCAACAGTCTGTCATTTTCAGAAAGCCACAAAGGACTGCATAGGATGTTTCAGCTAAACTGATATGAACTAGAGCTCTATCCAAATTTCAGGATGGCTAGATTCCATGAACTGATAGGCTTATCTCAGATAAAAAAGGCAAAGACAGAAGGAACTGATCCGTCATAGTTTACCACTATGTCTTCTTTCAGACAGAAAGAGCTTGAAAAGTTTGAGATAGATAAAGAATTTTTTTATCCAAATGCTTATATGTAGGTTCACCCAGAAGCTGTTGTGCCTAGAGCTTCTACTATAACTCTTCTGAGAGCTCAAGACCTGAAGATGTCTAAGCAAGAAGCAGAAGATACTCTCAGAACAATAGTGTTCACTAAATATTCTTCTGCTCCTCCTCCAGACAGGCTCTTAAACTATTTTTATTCTCTGTGGATCATCTTTTTATCTGCTGAATTGTTTTTCATTCTGTCAGATATATTCTTTCATGTATTATGTTTGTATTTTCTTTTCTTATGCATTGTACTTAGTGGTCTCACCCAAATAGTGGGAGATTATTGGATCCCTAGTTGGATTTGTGCTAGGTTCACTAATTAAGGCCGAGTCTAACCCACCTTGTATAGCTAGGGTCAAGTCTAGTAGTCCTAGAGTGTAGGCTAAGTCATTAAGTTCAACCTTCTTGGACCAGCCAGAAGAGGACCTCAGAAGACTCAGACATAGAAGTTTTCAGAGAACAGTTTTATCAGTTCGAAGTTGTTCGAACTCAGCTCGACGATCGTCGATCTCAGATTGACGAACTCAGAGTTAATTCTCTGAGATGATCTCGACGATATTCGAGCTCAGGTCGACGATCAGTTTTCTTCAGACACACTCTCAGCTCGACAAACTCAGAGTGCAGTTTTGGCAAGCCATTCTCAGTATGTAGTTCGCAGAGCTTAGGTCAACGAACTGGAATTCTTAGGTCGACGATCTTGGATCTCAGGTCGACAAATTCTGTTCAGTGATCGACGATATCTGTCAAGTTCCAGAATGAAAAGTTTTCTTCCTTTTGTTCCTTTATTTCTATATTAATAGCAGTATTATTCCTGAGTAATTAATGATTATATTCCTCTGAATATTGATGTTATTGGCAGCATTAATTATGGTATTCATCATGATATTTACTTACTTATTTTATTAAGGGACAGTTGGGGAAACTCATTTATGATATATTCCAGCCGTTTGTATTCTCCAGATTAGCCAGCAATTAAGGCAGTATTTCAAATTTCATAGGAGAAATTATTGACTGAGAATATAAAAAGAGATTTTTGTCTTTTAGACAATAATATATAAGGAACCACCAGAACTTACTGAGAAAATATAAAGTACTGAGGCAGACTAATCTCTCAGAACTGAGGCAGTCAAAAAGGTTCCAGGACTGCTTTCAAACAAGGCTGAAGACCTACACTCTAAAGCAAAGCTCCAGTCTTCCTGAACCATCAACATCTAAAGGGGGAGCTTTGTCAACATCAAAGATCCACTAGTCTTCTCTATTGATTAGAGAAAGAGAAGACACTATCACCTCCTCTCACCTACTGCAAAATGGTTTTAACTCCCTTCAAAAGTTAGCTCTTGGTTGTCAAGTTGATGAGTCCGATTTATATATGGTTTTTCGGGCTCATCTGGGCTTATTTTCTCACGTGTGCACTGCATTTTAACTGGATATTGGTTATATTTGCGTCATTCGGTCCTTGACCTCATTGTGTACTATTTTGGGCCCGAGGGTGTGCAATTGTGCATTTTGTTGATGTGGGTAAGCACTTGGTTATCCTAGTGTTTCATTCTATTGCTTTGATTATTTATCTGTGTTGTTGGAGTGTCCTCCTTTGATATATGTTTGTTGCTTGCAGGTGGTCGGTTTTCCTCTTTTCATAGTTCTGATTTGATGAAAATGCACGGTCGTGCTTTTTCTTAGCGCACGGTTACTTCTGGTCGTGCATTTTATGCAAGATATTCTGGAAGGATTGACCGGCTAATGTGATTCCTTAATGCACGGTTTCTTCGTGCGCAAAGGAAACACACGGTTTTCCTGTAGCTTTTGTTTTTAGGTCGTTCTGTGTTTAATCGTGTGTTTTCCTTCACGCACGGGCGTAAGCGCCTGTACGCGAGTTAAACGCACGATTCCACCCGGTTGCCTGCGTTTTGTGCATTCTGTCGTTACCCGTACGATTTCCTTACCGCACGGGCGGAATCGCCCGTGCGTGTGTAAAATGCATGGGTCAACGCTTCTTCTTCCTCAGGAGTTTTCTGGAGATTAATATCATACGGTTCACGCACGGTCGTGCGCCAGACCGTGCGTGAACAATTTTTCTGACTTTTACTATTTAAGACGCAGATTTTTTCTGGAAAAAGAAAAACTCTGTTTCCCCCACCATTTCCGCTCCTTTGAGAGGTAAATTGTCCCTCCATACGTCACTCTCTCTTTCCTCCATGGGAAGCTCCCCCGACCACCATTTCTCCTCTGAAAGCTTGCAAAAGTTCTGTATCCGGCCATCTTCATCTTCTCCGACCTCCAAGCTACCATCCGAGCTACTTGTTGCTGCAGTTGAGAGTTCTCCATTCAGATCTGACTTAGTGACTCGACACGAAGAGGATGGGTTAGGAAGTGACAGCTCTTCTGGATCCCAGACGCCTTCCGAAGACCTAGCTAGGACGAGGATTGACAACCATCGCTTCCGGCCGAGAATCTTGGAGAGCCTTCATGCACTCGGTTGTATTCCTTCACTTTTATTAAGCTTGCTATGTTCTGAACTAGTGCTAGTAAACTTGTAACTTGATAACACTATTTTTTCTTGAGTTTCATCAAGATTTGTTAATGATGTTTCAATCTTGGGTTGTGTTTGAGTCGTTCTAGCGATTGCTAGAAGCACGCGCTGCAAAGAGGTGTTTACAACCCTCGTTTGTTCGTTCATCTACGCTATTACTCGTTGGAGTGATCCACCTGTATGATGCAGTGAAGGAGACCCGCACTAGTTTAATCATGCTTAGCGTTGGAACCCAAAACCAAACCCCTCTTTTTCATAGTTGCACTTGTATTCATTTTTCCAAAAGTGAAGTCCATGCTCCCTACTTGCACTCCGCGTGAGATCGATATCTGGGGAAGCTACTCCTTATCTTTATTACTCGACCTTGATCGGTAAACTTATCGGCGCATCATGTTTTTGATGCCGTTGCCGGGGAGTGCAACTGTTGCGTGCGATTTTTTTGTTTCTTTTGGAAAAAGTTGTAAATGTTAGGTGTTTTAAATTTTTTTGTGAGCTGTATGACAGATCTGAACCCTAGTGGTGGGGTTGAAAATTTGGGGGCTGATCCTGAGACCGCACGAGCAAGGAGAGCTCGGGTGTGTCCTGCTGCTGCAGGAGTGAGAATGGAAGACTTGGGCCGCGGAGGAAATAGCCAAGGTGAAAGAGTTGTTGAGGGCCAGGAGGTAGTCCAACCTCGTGCCAGGACGATGCGGGATTTCACTACCCCTACGACGGGGAGTGTCTATCTCGGGTTCAGACAAGCAATTTCCAACCCTCACTTTGAGATAAAGCATGCGATCATGAACATGATTAGAAATAACACGCAGTACTCGGGTCTGCCGAGCGAAGACCCTCAGCTCCATTGGGCGGAGTTTTCTGAGATATGCGGTACATTCCGCTAAGTTGGCATTTCAGATTATGTGGTAAATCTGAAGTTATTCCCTTTCTCGCTGCGAGATAGGGCAAAGACATGGCTTCATACGATTGCCCTTAGCACAGCAACTACCTGGGAAATTTTATCTTCTATGTTTTTGGCTAAGTTCCAACGAGTAGATAAAATTGTTAATGCTCACAGGGAAATCGCTACATTCAGACAGCTGGACCAAGATACCTTATCAAAGGCGTGGGAGCGTTTCACTGATCTGTAGTGTCGTTGTCCCCAACACGGTTGCGAGCCGTGGAACCTTGTCGAAATATTCTATTATGGTGTCGAGCCGAACTACCGGGCTATGATTGATGCGGCGGGCGACGACAATATTATGAACCTGTCTCCCGAAGTGGCTTTGCTGCTTCTTCGATACACGACCTCCCATAGCACGTATTGGACAGCAGGAAGAAATGCCTCGAGGGGGGCGAAAAATCTGTTTGATGTTAATGTGGTGATGCAGCAAGCCGAAGAAAGACAACCGATGATGGATGAAAGAAGGGTGCTGACCAGATCGACTACTCCTCCGACTCCGGTTGGAGGCATATCGTGTCAGGGATTTGGAAATCCAGGCCACCACGCTTTTGAATGCCCAGTTGGAGAGTCATTTGAGGAACCGATAGGTATAAGCTTGGATGAAAATGTTAATTTCATAAGCAATCAAAACCGCACTGCGCCCTATAATAATGTTTATAACCCAAACACGAGAAATCATCCGAATTTCTCATGGAACCAAAACGCTCCCGGTCAAAGATGGAAGGGAGGCCAACATCAATTCAATGATCAGGCTTCTAGCAGCCAGCTGCGACCGCCTCAGTCGGGTTATAATCCAAATATGCAAGGGACGCATAAGAGTGCATTAGAGGAGATGATGGAAAGGTTTGTTGAGATGGCCTAGTCTAACATGGCCACTCAAACTGCTTCTATGAGGAACTTAGAAACACAGCTGTACATCTTGCCCAAGTGTTCTCCGAGCGCACTCCCAAGCGACACGGAAAAGAATCCCTGTGAGCAAGGGAAGAGCGTTGGGGAAGCAGAGGAGTGCAATGTTAATGAAGTGGTGGTCAAAAGCGAGATTAATGAGATTGAGACAGTAGCCCTTTGCGATTTAGGTTTGTCATGCAACATTCTTGCTTTGCAAGATGTTGAGAAGCTTAATTTAATTGTCAAAACTGATACCCAGAAATCGCTAGTGCTAGCTGATTGGTCGGTTGTTAAAACGGATGGGTTGATTAAAGAGGAGGAAGTGAAACTTAACGGGGCTGTGGTTGTCACCGACTTCCAGGTGTTGGGTCCCATAGGAAATAACTCAAAGCCTATTCTTGGGGTTCCAGTCCTGAAAGCAAGTGAAGCAATGCTGAGCTTTAATGCATGCGGCATCACCTTGGCTTCCAACGTCGATTTGCCGCTATCGCCATCACTTCCCACTCTAATCCCGAGTGAATCTAAAAATCTGCTGGAATTAAATGTTTTAATATCTGATGATTTATCTAGCACTGATGAGACAGATGTTGTGCTAAATAAGCAAGACCGGGCTATGCAAGAAAAAGACGTGTCGATGATTGCTAAAGGACAAGTGAAGGAGGAATTGTTTGACGTGAAATAAGTTGCTGAAGATAAGAAACGAGGGCTTTGCATGGCTATTGGGAGCGTGCAGGAAACAGATTTGAAAACTTCTATTAAGCTGAATGAATGTTGTAAAACTGTTAAACAGGTGACATGGGCTTATCTTTCATCCGCAGTGGGTGAGGAAAGGATGCCTCCCGATGAGAAAGATAGTCCTATTGCCGATAAGGTTTGAGTAGGTATACCACCCAGGCGATCCCCGTCTGTTAATCTTAAAAGAAAAGAGCTTCTTATGTGCAAAGCATCTGATTTTGCCCACCGATGTGGGAAGGAGGAGGCTAGGGACATGGGAGATTTGGCTTCCTTGGGCCCTAAAGCTTTCATCTCTTCCTCATCCCGCGCATACGGGGGGATCTACACAAATCTGTGTTTAGCTGAGGAGTGCGGGATCTCCGGGGTCATCTCCCTTTTTCCTGTTGCTGCTAGTATTAGATTTGCGCAGTGTTGTGTGTGACTCTGAACTTTTTCATGCATTCTACTTTTGCTTTTGAACATTATATAAAATTGTTATTACAGGTATTTAGTCCATCTTAAGGATGGTAAAGAAAACGGCTTTTGGGAGACAACCCAATGCTGCTGCTGCTTTAAATTTATGCAATTCAGTTTGTGTTCTTATATTTGTATTGATTTTTGTGGATGGAGATATGCTTTTTGCAGGTGGATTTTGCTTGGGTCGTGGGCTTATTGCTGAAGTTTAACGCCAATTTTCTAGTATACTCAATTGCTGAGCATTGGTAACCTCTTCCCCAACTTTCATTTCATTAATTTTATTGCAAATATTTGATAGGTTGTTTAGAGTAAGTCTGGTGGGGGAGAGATGTACGCGTTGCCATTCACATGCACTACTTTTGCTAGCATGCCAAAAGTATAATTTCATTTTATGTTTTTATTATATAACGTCTGCATTGTGCACATACACCCACTTGAGAACGATCTTAAACAAGCTCTTGGGTCGTGTCAAACGCGTTTCTTTTGTGTCAACTTTAAGATAGGTTACTGGCTTAGGATTTTAAGATAGAGTAGCTCGAAACTCGTGCAGTGCTCCTAATCGAGTACTCATGGTGTGTAGAAATAACATAGATTCAATTTTTTTATGCTCGTAGTTTATACTTTTCTGCATTTGTAGATACTGTTTGGGCTACTATATTTGGCTCAATCTGGGGCAATCGAATGGTAGTGTAGGAATGTGTGTAACTTCCACTAGCCTCGTATTGCTCGAGTCGGGAGGAAGGATCATCTTTTTTGGTGACTAAGAACTTGCCCCTTGTTACTCTCGAAGCATTGGTGCATGGTTAGTCAAGCGTGAGCGTGACATAGACCATCATTTTGGCCCGGTTGAGCCTTATACCCATCCTAATGGTAATCCTTGTTAGCCCCTTTTGCGTCTATCACACCTTTTGATTTAGCCCTACTTGCAATCACTGAAGCCTAAAGACCTTTCCCAATAGCACACCCTTATTTTTGGCTATTAGTATGTTAATTCTTCCGCTTGGTGTTGTTGTTGCGATGCAGTTTGTGGTTGTGTTGGGGAGATGTTAATGCTAATGTGGCTAAATGTTGTTAAAAATGGAAAAAGAAAAAGAAAAGAAAAAAATGTTGTTTGATCTAAAAAAAAAAGTTTAAATGAAATTAATGTTTATATTGTGCTATGGCGGTAGGGGGTGCACACACCAGTGTTGTCAAGTTCAAGTTTAGTGGTGTGGTGCATTTGTGCGTATTGTTTGCGTGAGGATATGCATTTGTATGAGCTATTTTGGATTGTGCGTAGCCGTTGTTTTACCTTTTGCATCCTTACTTACGTATGCACCCAAGCCCCATTCTATCCTACAAGTCCTGCGGATTCACGTTTGAGTATAACTAGCGTCGTGGAGAGATTGTGAACGGGCAAGCGTATTGTCCCCGACATTGGTGGATTCCTTTGGAGGTGATCCCGAGCCCCGATCTTTGGCAATGCTCAACTCAGTGGTCTGCCTACTTTCTTCATACATATGATCGAACGATTCTCCAGCATTCCTAATTTGAGTAGCTACAATATCTATTTACATATGTCGAAATTTATAAGCACCGTAGCATAATTAGAAAGTTTGTCTATTTTATTTTTTATGCCCATGAAGTTTTTGATTTCTCGTTTTACTTTATTTTAGAAATTACTGAGCCAGCTAGCTATTTTTGAGTCCACGGAGAAATTATTTGCTCGGGACGAGCAAATGTTTAAGTCTGGTGGTGTGATGAGTCCGATTTATATAGGATTTTTTGGGCTCATCTGGGCTTGTTTTCTCACGTGTGCACTGCATTTTAACTAGATATTGGTTATATTTGCGTCGTTCAGTCTTTGACCTGATTGTGCACTATTTTGGGCCCGAGAGTGTGCAATTGGGCATTCTGTTAATGGGGGTAAGCACCCGAGAGTGTGCAATTGGGCATTCTGTTAATGGGGGTAAGCACTTGGTGCTCCCCGTGTTTCGTTCTGCTGCTTTGATTATTTTTCTGTGTTGTTAGAGGGTCCTCCTTTGTTATATGTTTGCTGCTTGCAGGTGGTCGGTTTTCCTCTTTTCATAGTTCTGATTTGAGGAAAACGCATGGTCGTGCGTTTTCTTAGCGCACATTTACTTCTGGTCGTGCATTTTCTGCAAGTTATTCTAGAAGTATTGATCGGCCCATGTGATTCCTTCACGCATGGTTTCTTCGGAATCTTGTGCGAAGGAAACACACGGTTTTCCTGTAGCTTTTGTTTTTAGGCCGTTCTGTGGTTAATCGTGTGTTTTCCTTCACGCACGGGCAGAAGCGCCCATGTGCGAGTTAAACGTACGATTCGACCCGATTGCTTGCGTTTTGTGCATTCTGTGTTACCTGTGCGATTTCCTTAGCGCACGGGAGGAATCGCCCGTGCGTGAGTAAAACACATGGGTCAACGCTTCTTCTTCCTCTGGCATTTTCTGGAGATTAATATCGCACGGTTCATGCACGGTCGTGCGCCAGACCGTGCGTGACCAATTTTTCTGACTTTTACTATTTAAGACGCAGATTTCTTCTGGAAAAATAAAAACTCCATTTTTCCGCGCCATTTCCGCTCCTTTGAGCGGGAAATCATCCCTCCAGCCGTCACTCTCTCTCTCCTCCGTGGGAAGCTCCTCCGACCACCATTTCTCCTTCGAAAGCTTGCAAAAGTTCCATCTCCGTCCATCTTCATCTTCTCCGACCTCCAAGCTACCGTTCGAGCTACTTGTTGCTGCACTTGAGAGTTCTCTATTCAGATCCGACTTAGCGACTCGACACGAAGAGGACGGGTTAGAAGAAGGAAGTGACAGCCCTTCTGGATCCCAAACGCCTTCCGAAGACCGATCTAGTACGAGGATTGACAACCTTCGATTCCAGCCGAGAATCATGGAGAGCCTTCGTGCACTCGGTTGTATTCCTTCACTTTTATTAAGCTTGCTATGTTCTGAACTGGTGCTAGTAAACTTGTAACTTGATAACACTATTTTTGCTTGAGTTTCTTTAAGGTTTGTTAATGATGTTTCAATTTTGTGTTGTGTTTGAGCCATTTTAGTGATTGATAGAAGCGTGCGCTGCGAAGAGGTGTTTACGATCCTCGTTTGTTCGTTCATCTATGCTATTAATCGTTGGAGTGATCCACCCGTACGACGTGGTGAAGGAGACCCGCACTAGTTTAATCATGCTTAGCTTAGGAACCCAAAACCAAACCCCTCTTTTTCATAGTTGCACTTGCATTCGTTTTTCCAAAAGTGAAGTCCATGCTCCCTACTTGTACTCCGCGTGAGATCGATATCTAGGGAAGCTACTCCTCATCTTTATTACTTGACCATGATCGGTAAACTTACCGAGAGCGCATCAAAAGCCTCCTGATCAAAAGACTTAGGTTGGTTTTTGGGCACCTGATAAAAAGACTAAATGGTTGTAATATCTCCCTGCAAATAGATATTGTGGTGGTAGACACCTTATCAAAACCTGCTAGTGGATTCCTACCAGGATGGTAGAAGAGTGGAAGTATCCAAGTTTAGGAGAACCACTATAAAATCTTCTTGTGTTATCTGGTTGCTCATTTTCTATTTTTGTTCTTGTTGTGTCTGTGATAGTTAGAATAGCTTAGCTTGTTTTTACTTCTATTGTTATAATTGGTATCACTTATTTTCACTCTGATATATAAAAGTTTAAAACAACCAAAAATTTTAAATACTCTATTCAGCCCCCCCCCCCTCTATAGTAAGTCAGATCTAACCCCTTTTTTCAATTGGTATTAGAAGGTTGTTCTCTTGGTTGAACAAGGTAACACAAGAACCAACAGATCCTTCTTAGATCTAAATCACTCTAGCTTATTTCTTATAGCCTGGCACAGAACAAAGATTATGGAAGCACCAGACCTCCAGTGTGTAACAGAAATAAGTTTGCCATTTGGAAGACAGGAATCAAACTTTATATGAACTCTATTGATGAGGACATTTTTAATTCCATTTTGACAGGACCTCCTGCTCCAGTGACTGGATCAACCTCAAAATCAAGCACACATGTTCCACCACCTAAGTGGATAGATGCTCAAAAAAAGGCAATGATTGCTGATGCAAAGGCCATGAATGTTCTAGCTCAGACTATGTCTGATGACATCTTCCAGAAGGTGGCTGAATGCACATCTACCAACGCTATTTGGGATTCTCTTAACCAGATGGTAGCTGGTTCTGATGATGAGAGAAAGGATAGGAGATCCAACCTCATCTCTCAGAATGAGAACTTAAGGAAGGATGTGTTAGAGAATGTTGGTGATATGTATAATAGATTAAGCTCAATAATCAATGAGCTGAAGACATTGGACAAGGACATCACTCTTACAGAAGTGAATGACAAAATCCTCATGTGCTTCCCTAGCTCATGGGATTCTAGAATCTGGCCTATCAAAAAAGCCAGAATACTTAATTAGATTTCCACTAAATCTCTATTGGGAAAGCTCAAATCTTATGTGAAACTGATTAAGTCAAGAGAAGCTGCAAAACAGAAGACTCCTTCATTTGGGAGAAAGGAGCAAAATATAGCATTCAAAGCTACTGAATATTCAGGAGCCCCAACAGTCAATGAAGAATTCCTATGTCTCTTATCTAAGAGATTTTACAAAATGGGCAAGAGGGACTTCAGAAGAAAGTCATCAAGGTAAGATGACAAACCCAGGTATGACAAAACACCAACTAAAGAAGTAGTTTGTTTTGGCTGCAAGAAGCCTTGACACTTCATTTCATAGTGTCCAGAGACTCAAAAGAAAGATAAAAGAAGAGAAAAGGAGAACATGAAACAACATTACAATAAGCCCTCCTCCAACAAGCATAAAAGGAAGGAGAAAGGATTCAATGCTTAAACCTGGAGTGACACTGAAGAAGAATCTTTATCTTCCAGCTCCAGTGAAGATGAAGAGGAAGTAAAGGCCAAGGAAATATGCTTGATGGCTATTGATGCATCAAGCACCCATTTTGAAGCTGACCAATCAGACACTGAAGAACCTTTATCTGAAGCACCCATTATTTTGATTTCTATTCAAAATATTTTAAAATTGAATTTAAATCTTTATGTCTTGATTGAATTAACTATGAAAAAGAAATTAAACAACTTAGAGAGAAAGTAAGTGAACAAGAAAACCTGATGTCAAAAAACAACAAATTAAGGGATGAAATCACCCTAGTTAATGAACAAATCATTAAATTAAAGACTTAATTATTTGAGGCTATGCAACTTAAAGAATCCCTGAATGGGAGATGCATCAAGTTGATGAACATCACAAGCACAGTGAATGCCAGACTTAATAGCAAGCTGGGCTTAGGTGCTTCATCAAGCCAACCCCCACTTATTCAGAAAAACATTTTATCCACCACCATAAAATTAGTTTCTAAAAAGGGAAAAGAGAAAATAGAAGATAACCATGTTAATCAAATAGTATTAAAACAAAAGAATAAGAAAAGAAGAATGAGTAAGAAAAATAATAACCAGAACAATGTTTAGCAGATTTCGCCGAACTCAGATCAACGAAATGTGTCCAGTTCATCGAGCTCAAGTTGACGAACTCCGAACACCAACTTCTACTATAACTATTCTCTGAACTGCGATCGACGAAACTAGTATGGTTCGTCGACCAGAGATCGACTAAACTAGTATGGTTCGTCGACCAGAGATCGACGAAATTGGGGCCCAGAATATGAATACTTTCATTCTCTGAGTGTAGTTCGACGAACTCATCCCCATTTGTCGACCTCAGATCGACAAACATACATGAATTTGTCGACCCCAGTTTATCATAACAAAAATTTTAATTCCTACAAAATTTTTAATCAACCAAGATAGAAAATTAATCCTTTTAACCAGCGGATATTTCCACCAAGAAAATACTAATCTTTAGGTTACAAAAGTCAACCTGAATATTCATACATTACCATCTTTAGTTATGTAAATCAACAAGGACCGAAGGTAACCTGGGTCAAGAATATCTAACCTATTTTTGTGCCGGTGAAAGACTATCCTACCACAAAGGAACAGTGGTATCTGGATAGTGGTTATTCAAAACATATGACTGGCAGTAAGGACAATCTATCCAACTACAAGTCCAAGCAAGGGCCAAAAGTTGTTTTTGGTGACTCCCACTGTCGCCAGACTAAAGGCAAAGGAGATGTAAAGATTGGAGTAGTCACATTCAAGAAAGTAGCTTATTTTAGTGGATTAAAGCACAATCTGATTTCTATTAGTAAACTCTGTGATGAAGGGCTTCAGGTATCATTTGATAAATCCTCTTGCATTATTTCTTCTGTTGACAATATAACTGTTTTAACTGGCTCTAGAGTATGAAATATCTACATAGTTAATTTCAAATCACCTAAAATAGAAATTTGTTTGTTTAATCAAACCTGTAACTATAATGAACTTTGGCATAGGAGATTAGGATATGTTAACTTAAAAAACATTGTTAGGTTGTCTAAAGACAACTTTGTTAGAGGATTGCCTTCTTACCCCTACAAGAAGGAAAGCCTTTGCAAGGCTTGTCAGTTAGGCAAGCAAACTAAAAATATTTCAAGTCACTTAACAAGAGTGATTCACCTAGGATTTTGTATTTGCTCCACCTGGATCTTTTTGGACCCATTGTTATACAAAGCCTAGGAGGGAAGTCTTATACCATAGTGATTGTTGATGACTTCTCAAGCTTCACTTGGGTGTTCTTCTTGAGAAACAAGTCCGATAACTTCAAGATTCTTACAGATTTTCTCAAGAGCATAAAAATTTAGTACTCTACTCCAGTTGCATTGATTAGAAGTGATCATGGTACTGAGTTTGATTCTCTTCTAATGCAAGAGTGAAGCAAAAGTTCATGATAGTGAACCAGTCGCACAAGTAATATAAAGTGGGCGAATTTTCCCAAGTATCGATCTCGAAGGAACACAGTAATATGGAGTTAGTTTTGAGGAGGACTTGAGATTGAAGTCCTTAGGTTGGGATTAACGAAAAGGGGGATTTTTGTGTTGCGATAAAATAAAATAAAAAATCTAACAACTACTCCTATGCAACGCCGCTATGCGATGCTTCGCCAGGCGAGATGGAAGACTAGTCAGGCTGTTATGCACCAAATCGCTAAGCGGATGGGCAAGTAGGCTAGCGGAATGAGGGTCGAGTGCACCTCTTCGCAACGCATGTCAATAGCAATTTCTAGCGCGTCAAGGGTGGATTATGGTGGATGGAATATGGCGCACCTCAAGCAAATATAACGAAATACATATAATCACATAGACATGATTAAACAATAATGTTTTTCAAACTAAACATACTTCATCAAATACAAAGGGTTCAACTAAACTATCAACAACAAGAGAAGAAAAGGGTGTGAAATCGACCGGATCCGAAGTCTCGCCAAGGGTTCACGGTTGGAATCGCCGGGTTGTCAATCCGTGTCCAAGCTCAGTCCTCAACTGTGTCTGGTGGCTGTCACTCACTCCCAATGGACCCATCTTCTTCGTGTCATAATGCGGAAGAAGATGGCACAAACTTCTCCTTGCTTGGTGGAGAAAGCTCTGTTGAATCTCCTCTTGTAGCTCTAGGATGATGGAGGAGGCCGAGAGGAAGCTCCGACTTGGATTTGGCGTTGAATGCTTGCCAAGATCTCCTCTCCTAAGTGGAACGGCGTAGTTTCGCCCTAGAAATACGGAGGGAATTAGCTGGAATGAAGGTCCTCTCAATGGTTAAAACCTGCACTTTAAATAGAAAAATATTAGAAAAATTGTCACGCACGGTCCCGCGCACGACCGTGCGCTATTAACTTGTAGATCTTGATCGCGAAAGAAGATGCGTTGACTCGTGCGTTTTACTCGCACACTGGCGATTCCGCCCGTGCATGAAGGAAATTGCACGGGAAACGACAGAGCACTGGAAATCAAGAGAAACAGGGGAACCGTGCATTTTACTCGCGCACGGGCGCGTTTTCCCGTGCGTGAAGGAAACACACGATTTACCACAGAATGGAGGAAAATAGAGAAAAATGTGCAAACAGTGCGATTCCTTCTCGCACGGTTTGGCCTGAACCGTGCGGGAACAAAACGCATGGGTAGAAACAGAAGTCCCCAGAATTGCTGTGTGAAACACATGATCGAACGGAAACCGTGCGCGAAGAAACGGGCACGACCGTATGTTTTACACAGAAATTGAAAATGAACTTATGTGCAACTCGACTACCTGCACAACAATGAAACCAACTAGGGCACCAGCTCCTAACAACCTCACACGGCATAAAATAAATAAAAGAACCATGGGGGGCACAATGTGCTTACCCCCATCAAAAGAATGCACAATTGCACACCCTCGGGCCAAAATAGTTCACTTAACGTGAAAAGCAACATGAAAGAAATATCAGCGATAACATACTAAAAGTGAAGTGCAAGTGCGTTAAAACTAGCCCAGATGAGTCCGAAAAACCCTATATAAATAGGACTCATCACACCCCCAGACTTTGCGCGTCCCGAGCAAACAAAATCTAGGCAGATAGGGAAAATTACTAGCTAACAAAGAAATTGAAAAGCAGAGTACCATGCGAAGTCGCATGCTCACGTGCGTAAAAATACAATACAGAAAATTTCTAAGTATGCAGAATAGTTTATATTTTTCACAATGCGTATCAAAATTTTATTACTACTCAAAAATGGAATCACGGTGAATTGACCGGTCACACATAGGAAGAAAGTAGGCAGGCCACTAAGGTGAGCTTTGCCAAAGATCAGGGCTCAGGATCACCTCCAAAGGAATCCTCCAATGTCGGGGACCATACGCTTGCCCGTTCACACTCTCTCCACGACACTAGTTCGACTCAAGCGTGAATCTATAGGACTTTAGGATAATCACGGGGCTTGGGTTACGGTGAGGTAAACAATCATAAACGTGAAGGCTATACACCTAACCCAAATGAGCTAGCCTAAATAGAATCCATCCGCTAATCACAATATAAACGAGTACACCATACCCCAGACTTAACTTTTAACATATGGGTGTATGCACCGCCTACTCAGAATATAATCACATAATCAATAAGATTTTCAATAAAAAATTTTTTTTAATTTTTTCTTTACAAATATATATATAATTTTTTTTTCATTTAATTTTCACAATTTAGCAAATATAAACCTGGGAGCACTTCCACATTTTCACAAATAATAACACCACATCACAACCCAACATGAAAATATAAAACACTAAGCTCAACTTGGGTGTGCGACTAGGATAGGCTATGGGGCTTTGGTGAAACCATGGTGGAGCTGAATCAAAAGAAAGGGTAGGCACAATAGGCCTAGCGAGTATATGATGTTAGGAACGGTACAAAGCTCAACCGAGCCAAAATGATGGCCTACATCACACTCACGCTAGACTAACCATGTACCTATGTTTCGATAGTTGCTTGGGGCAAGTTCTTAGCCACCGAGAAAGATAATCCTTCCTCTCGACTCGAGCAAAATGAGTCTAGTGACGGCTACACACATTCCTATGCTACCGTTTGATTCACACCGGATTCACCAACTTTTGAGTAGAATAAAAAGTTTTTACGCTAATAGAAAAATATAAAACTATAAGCGTAAAGAAAAATTAAATCTACTCCAATTTCTACACGAGACGAGAGCAGTTGACTAGAAACACAGCAAGGTCAACATTTTACTCTTTCTCACAATCCTAAGCCAGCACCATAATTTTCCAAAATCTAACAAAGACACGAGTTTAACTCGCAACTTGCAAAAAGCTGAGCACGCGCTCATGTGGGTGCAGTGGTGTACGATGCAATGAACTAATCAAAATAAAAATATAAAAGCTTCTAGTATGCATATGAAATGTGCACGTGCAAAAGGTAACAAACATAAGCTCTCCCCTAAACTTAAACTAAACTACACAGCAAATGATATAGAATTTTAAATCAAAAAGAGACAAGGGAAGAGGTTACCCAATGCTCAGCTAGTGAGCATACCAGATGACGTGTGAAAAACTGAAGCAGGCCCGCCATACGAGGAATCACAACCCCGCCAATATGAAGTTGACAAGAATACCTGCAGGGGTGAGCTCCTCAAAAACAAAAGAGAAATATACAATATACAAAGAAATACTAAAACTAATGTAGATATGAAAAAAAATTAAAACGCATGAAATGAAAGATAAGTACTGGGGTTATTATCATCCCAGCACGACTTATTAAATTCTATATAGTTCTAGCTAATGGGCCTATGAAATAAGAAATGCACAGGTAACTGTCCTAATATCCGTTGCGGTAACGGGTACCGATACGAAGATAAAGCAGTTACCCCTCTACCTAAATAATCGTACCTACTCCTCGCAGGCAGAGGAAATAGGAAGTAAGATGAGGAGGAGCACTGGTCCTCGCTCATCTCACCACAAAACAAATCCTTGCCTAGCAAGGTATCGTCCATCACAAGTTCGCTGGGGGCAAAGGTAAGGACAAGGTCTTCCACTGTGAAGGAGGTAGGAACCTCCTCACACACGAGGATGCACTCGTCGACAGCCTGAGCACAAACCTCAACGTCAACCCAACTTTCCCGTGGAGATTCAACCTACATATGCTCGGATAAAGAAGGGGGGTCAAGAAATAAAAGAGGCGAAGAACATAAGGAAATAATCGGTGCAGTAATCCCAGTTTCTCTCCCCGAAGGCTATGGTAGAAAAATATCGTTAGCATTGTCGACAATGCTACAAGGCAAGACCGGATCCATAGAGGCCTCCACCAAGACTTGGACTTCCTCCTTTGGTGTCGAGGGAGAATCCTGGGCATCAGGAAGGTTTTCCTCCTCCATGGGAGTGGAAACAATCCATGTATCACAAGCCTCAACTTGTGTTGCATCATCAAAAATATCATCAGAGACGACTGTAGTAAAATACACAAAAGGAGGAGGAACTTTTCTTGGATAAAAGTCAAGCGCAGGTTCCTCACAAAGAATCGGCTCCACACTTGAATATGTATGCACAGGAGAGATTGGCTCAGCCACGTCGAAGCCCAGATCAGCCGCATATCTGGTGGTTGTGTCCGATTCATTCCTGTAACATCCCATTTCCGGCTAGACCCCAAGGAGTCGGTTTTCCACGACAGAACCCTAGGAAAAACCAAGAATTGACGTCCATCGATTAAGATTTTGAGTCAAGGGTTGGTCACGCCCGTGACCGACCCATCACGACCGTGACCTAGGGCGTGACCCCCCCTTCAACGATCATCGACCTCAGGAAGACGATCGGCGAACTCAAAACTTTCAACACGGGCCTATTACGCCCGTGACTGACCCGTCACACCCGTAACCTAGGGCGTGACGACTCCACTGACCGTCGACCTCAGATCGAAAACGTCAACCGAAGAACGCCTGTCATGCCCATGACCGACCCGTCACGCCCGTGACCTAGGGCGTGATGCCCCACCGACCATCGACCTCAGATCGATGAACATCGACCGAAGAACACCTGTCACGCCCGTGACAAACAAGTCACGCCTGTGACATGGGCGGTGACCCGTGAACCGACGCAGAAAAATCGGTCGTCGACTCGAGAATTACTAGTGGACTAGTATCACGACCGTGACCTACATGTCACACCCGTGAAAAGGGCCGAAACGTCAGCAAGGATGGAAATTTCTGTAACACATGCCATAATTAACTCTGATATAGGAAGTTACACCAGGAGTATTTATGGGCCGTTTCCTTCTCTAATTACTTAGTAAAAGGAGGAAGAGTTGGTCCAATAGGAAATCGCCACTTGGACACATCATTTCATCTTCCACCTTTTCCTCTCCCTCCACCATAACCGAAATGATATTAAGAGGAGAGCTTTCATGGCCTTAAATGCTTTATCTTTTCCCCTCCCCACTTGGTGATCTATAAAAGCCCCCTTGGAGCAAGATAAGAAGTTTACACTCCCAAACGGATTAGAGTTGTTGTTCTTGCTGTAGGAGAAGTTCGGTAACGCCACCACCACGCCATGGCTACCTGACGTTCATCTCGCCTCCAAACCGCGAACAAGGTCCTCCTCTACTTCTTCTTTTATGGGTAGATCTTAGGATCTTAGAAAGGAAGTTCATGCTCAACGGAGCCGGACCTATCTCGCGTTTTCATGGAAAAACCATGAAAAATATATTTTTGGGTCCGCCGGAAACCGCAACCTCCGGCGACCAAACCACCGCCGACCGGTAGCCATCGCCTCAACGGAAGTGGTGGTGGTGGTGGCTGGCCAGGGAAGTGACCGGACGGCCGGCGATGGATCGCTGAAGAGCTACGGGAAATATAAGTTTTCTGAGTTCAGTTTTTGGGTTCTGTAGAAGATGAACAGTAAAAATATTTTTATAATATAAAATGATGTATATAGTATATAAGGAAAAGATACATTAAATAGGCGCATTTTGATGCTGCAAAACAAGGCACTTAGATGCCGATTTAGGAAAAATAGCCATTCACGAAAGTTGTAGCCCTTCGAGTCTAAATTAATTTAAAATAATTTCAACTCGTTTGGGTAAGTGGTTAGACCGCAACACCCGTTTTAGTGGGGGCTATACCTAGAGTTGGGCAGAAACTAAAATCAATGTCCACTCTTCGTCCCTTGTCCAAATGACCTGAAATTTGGGCAGGGGGTTACTCTTAGCCATACCTAGAGGCTGTCCAAAAATGGAAATTTTTGGAGATACTTTGCCTGAGGTTTTTGTTTTAATTTAATAAAGTTAGAGTAATTTATCTAAGTGGTCAAATGACCTCCAAACCCTCCCAAATTTTGGTGAGTGATCCCTGGCTATAAAACCTAGCTTTGTACAAAATTCCAACTCATTTAGATGAGTTTTGGGTAGGAAATCACCTATCCTTCACTAGGCATTAATGATGCATTTTTGACTAAAAAGTGCACTAAGAGGTTGGAACGGTCAAATCACCTCAACAGAGGATATTTTGACCACTGACTTAGAAGTGTTATTTTAAGCCACTTAGAGAAAAATGGTGTGGTTTAGTGTTGATTTACCCTAGGATCCAAACTCAAACCCTAAATAGAGGGTTTTGAGGGTAGTGAAGGACATGGGGGCAGATGCTTTCATATTGCATTGAAACTCAGTAGAGTCGACGGTAGCATATTATAAATCATCTGGATGGAATCTTGGAGGATTTGGAGATAGGTAGATATCTCAAAACCCTAATCTTAGTTTTAGAGTAAAATCTCAAATAAGTAAAATCAGTCACTAAACGTTATCTAAAAGCTGTGAAACTTGGGTAGAGTGAGCTTTGGAATGGGTAGAACCTATAGTAATTTTACTAGAATTTTATGATGTTCATTTCTAGCAATTCATTTGTAAAGTTTGCTATAGCCCTAATTGATGTTTTAATTATTTAGATCTTTCTGTTAATTAAAACCCCCTGAAATCTTGGACATAAATGTTTTAGGTCAAAATGATTGCTCCTGAATTTTTGTATAATTTTTAGTTGAGTAAATCTAGTACTTCATTCACAAATGTTAAAAAGGGGTTTTATGGTTTAAAAATTAAAAAGATGTTTTATGGTTTAAAAATTAATTATGGATGATATTGCTATTGAAAAATTATGAGACTTAGGAATTGAGACGTTCAGGCCATTACATGCTTGTAGGCATTTATTCATGATTTTTAGAATCCTAGTTACGGCACTTTCTTTACAAGTCCACCTTATGGAGATTTATGATTATTAATTTATTCAGAGATTAATACTTGCTAAAAAATTATGAAACTTGGCCAATGATACTTTTAAGATTGTATATTCATAGTATAATTAATTTATAATTTTTGGATGGATATTCTCTGTACTTGATTCTTAAATAACGAAAGATAGAAAATATTGCTAAAATAGTTTTAGTGTTTTTTTGGTGATAGAAAAATTGTGATACTTTGGATTTACCATATTAAAATAACATAATATTTATAATAATTTTGTTGGACATCTTGCATGAGTACTTAGGATAGTTCATGTTCAAACCAATAGCCCTTGAATTTTTTGAGGAAAATAATTAAATGCCAGATAAATTAGGAAAATTATAGTTTTCTGATTATATGCTAATTATATCATGATATACCTCCAGTAAATAAGTTAGGGCATTTGGATGAGTATTGGATCATTTCCTAACCGGTTCGACATATAGCGTAGGATAGTCTACAAATAGCAATTTGTGTTAACAGTCATAGGATATGTTGGGGCACAGCGATGGAGTTAGCTAATCTGCTAAATTGGATGGATGTGAAAGTGTTCACCATATATGGATGGAAAGGTTTGTGAGAAGTGGTTTTGGCTAGAGTTAAGAGGTGCTCGGGTTCGACGAAAGATCGTCTTTGCCGAAGAGAGGAAGGTTAAAAATCACACTAAGTTAGTCTATCGTAACACGAGAAGGTAATGGGTAAGGGAATCAACCAATAATAATAAGCACCTTGC
This sequence comes from Platanthera zijinensis, assembly GCA_039513925.1. NCBI lineage: Eukaryota > Viridiplantae > Streptophyta > Magnoliopsida > Asparagales > Orchidaceae > Platanthera > Platanthera zijinensis. The sequence continues at coordinate 170,418,760 of CM077082.1, read as the reverse complement.
GAAAAGGAACGATGGGCTTCAGCTACCATCATAGTTCTTAGTGCCATTTGAGAGCTCTTCACAGGGAATACCGGCGGCAGTCCTGGGTTAACGTAAACTATATTAACAAGCTAAAAAGAGTAACTTAGTAATTAGGGTTGCACATTTCACAAACACTGTTTGCACAGAAAGATAGTTGGGAGCTTCAGCTCGATTAGTTAAGAGACGGACGGAATGGTCAAGGGAGCTTCGACTCGATTAGTTAAGAGACAGACGTTTTGGTCCGGGGAGCTTTGGCTAGGTTTTTGTTTGAATACATTAAATTTTCATGTGCATAAAAGGAAAGAAAATTAAGGTGGTGGGTCTTCGGTATTGGAGGGTCGATGCACCGACGCCAATACGCTGACTCGGCAAGTGTGGTTAGTACTTCGCCAACAGAAGTCCGTTGCGCTAGCCGGCAAGAGTACACATGAGTCTGCTTTGTGCACCAAGCATTGAAGCGTATGATAGGTCTGACCGGTAGTGCTTTACTGGTTTAGAGGTGGGCGAGGCCCAACCCACCGCTTCCGTCTGCCACTACGGAGGTATCCAGGGAGGTAACGACTCCGAAATGGGGAACTAAAGGTCTATGTGCATAGAGTCGGGTGTGTGTGTTGCACTTGCATGTTCCATCATATACCCACTAGCATGTCATAGCATAATCGATTCATTTAACCCATGACACCTAAGGTATAAGTGGATTGGGATGCTTATACATTGGGACTTGCAAAACGACCCCTTGGTTTATAAGCTTGTGTGGGCAAGTTTATAAATCAAGGTCAATTTTGATATATATATATATATATATATATATATATATATATATATATATATATATATATATATATATATATATATATATATATATATATATATATATATATATATATATATATACTACTGTTTGATAATCGACACCCCCAATGTATAAATTGGTATGAGACTTTTTATACGATGGGAGCCTTGCAGAAGACCCCTTGGCTTATGTGTTCCAATATAAGTGAAGGTTACTTTTCATTTTTCGTCTTATTACCATTATTTATTATAGAATTGCTAGATTTGTTCCGCTGCCACCTGATTCTTTGATTTAATCTCCACCTTCATGTCCTTCCCTTTCTTCCTCTCCGCTCGGTGCCTAGGGGCCATAGGGGAAGGGGCGGGGGATGATAGGGCTTAGTATTTATGACTAACGGTTTTCGAACCACATCATTTTAGGGAATCGTGGAGCCCAGCACGGGAGAGCAGCCCCAGAGACCAGTGCGCATGAAGACAGGGCAGTCTAACTCCGGAGTTCATACAGCCGGGACTGTGAGTCTCGACCTTGAGTAGATAATCTGTTTTTGCTTCCGCATGAGTGATTTGTAGTGAGGACATGATGTACCGGGCATAAGCCCGTATTTTAGTACTCTGATATATTATTATGTGGACACTCCCTTTGTGGAGACTTTTATTTATATACATGTGATCTCTGTGGACTTGCTTTTTCTTCATTGTGCTACCTTTCTGTGATCGAATTGGTCGGCAAAATCGGCGCTATGTGGTGATGACCCTTCAGGGCGTGAACGTGTCACCGCAAAGCGGCGATTCTGGGCCTAAGACCCCGGTGTTTAAAAAGAAAAAGGGGGGGGGTCTTATAATTCCCTTCAAAACATGAAGGTGACAGGGTCACATAACCGGATGATGAAGGTGTGCCACCAAGGGTAGGAGTCGAGATGATCCGGATGTCCGACTCATCATCCTCTTCCATAGCACGAAGGTACTCGGCACAATCCATCTGGACATGATCTGTTCTACGACAATACAAACACTTTCTCCCAGTACTCTGCGGTATTTGTGAGACCGGAGAAGCATAAGAGAATGGTGTATACGGCAAGGACGAATGACCATAAGCTCGGGGCATAGTGTTTGAAGGGCTCTACGAATACAACATCTAAGGCATTGTGCGTTGAGGCTTATGCTCAGTATCTCTCGTAGGGCATTCATGACTAGCGTGGGAGGACTTTCCGCACCAATGACATTGGGCATACGAATATCCCCACATGGTGTCGAAAAAGCAGATTCAAAATAAATTGCACAAATTACTAAATACAACAATATATTACTACAGTTGCCTAAACAAACAAGAAAAAGGTAAGATAAATAGAAATAGAACAAAACTAAAGCGATTTACAAAGGAAAAGGAAAGCAATCTCACGTCTCCCTCTCTAAAAACACACACGATTGTGTTCCCCGACAACGGGGCCAAAAACTTGATGCAAAAGATCACGGCAGTGAACCGGTCGCACAAGTAATATAAAGTGGGCGAATTTTCCTAAGTATCGATCTCAAAGGAACATAGTAAGGTGGAATTAGTTTTGAGGAGGACTTGAGAATGCAGTCCTTAGGTTGGGGTAAACGAAAAGTGGGATTTTGGTGTTGCGATAAAATAAAATAAAAATCTAACAACTACTCCTATGCAACGCCGCTATGCGATGCTTCGTCAGGCAGGATGGAAGACTAGTCGGGCCACTATGCACCGAATCGCTAGGTGGATGGGCAAGTTGGCTTGCGGAATGAGGGTCGAGAGCACCTCTTCGCAACGCACGCCACTAGCAATTGCTATTGCGGCAAGGATCGATGATGGTGGATGGAATATAACACACCTCAAGCAAATAAAACGAAATACATTTAATCACATAGACATGATTAAACAATAAAATTTTTAAAATAAACATACTTCATCAAATACAAAGGGTTAAACTAAACTATCAACAACAAGAGAAGAAAAATGTGCAAAATCGACCGGATCCGAATTCTCCCCAAGGGCTCACGGTTGGAATCGCCAGGTTGTCAATCCACGTCCAAGCTCGGTCCTCAACTGCGTCCAGGGTAGAGGAGGCTGTCACTCACTCCTAATGGACCCGTCTTCTTCGTGTCACAATGCAGAAGAAGATGGTACAAACTTCTCCTTGCTTGGTGGAGAAAGCTCGGTTGAATCTCCTCTTGAAGCTCTAGGATTAAGGAGGAGGCCGAGAGGAAGCTCCGACTTGGATTTGGCGTTGAATGCTTTCCCGGATCTCCTCTCCTATGTGGAACGGTAGAGTTTCGCCCTAGAAATGTAGAGGGAAGTGGCTGGAATGAAGGTCCTCTGAATGGTGAAAATCTGCGCTATAAATAGAAAAAGATCAGAAAAATGGTCACACACGGTACCGCGTACGACCGTGCGCTAACTGTGCGTTATTAACTTGCAGATCTTGATCGCGGAAGAAGATGCGTTGACCCGTGCGTTTTACTCGCGCACGGGCGATTCTGCCTGTGCATGAAGGAAATCGCACGGGTAACAATAGAGCACTGGAAATTAAGAGAAATAGGGGAACCGTGCGTTTTACTCGTACACGAGCGCATTTGCCCGTGCGTGAAGGAAACACATAATTTACCCAAGAATGCAGGAAAATAGAGAAAAATGTGCAGACAGTGCGATTCCTTCTCGTACTGTTTGGCCTAAACCGTGCGGGAACAAGACGCACTGGTAGAAACAGAAGTCCCCAAAATTGCTGTGTGAAACGCATGATCAAACTGAAACCATGCGCGAAGAAACGCGCAGGACCATGCGTTTTACACAGAAATTGAAAATGAACTTCGAGACAACCCGACTACCTGCACAGCAATGAAACCACTAGGGCACCAGCTCCCAGCAACCACGCACAGCATAAAATAAATAAAATAACCATGGGGAGACCATGTGCTTACCCCCAACAAAAGAATGCGCAATTGCACACCCTCAGGCCAAAATAGTACACTTAGTATGAAAAGCTGCATGAAAGAAATATCAGCGATATCATACAAAAAGTGAAGTGCAAGTGCATTAAAACTAGCCCAGATGAGTCCGAAAAACCCTATATAAATAGGACTCATCAAAGAGTTCCATGAGAAGGAAGGTATCAGACATTGTTTCTCTGCTCCTAGAACTCCTCAAAAAATGGGATAGCTAAAAAGAAAAATAGAACACTCATTGAAGCTGCAGGCACATTAATTGCAGATACTCACCTACCCCTATCCTTTTGGGCAGAGGCTGTGAGCACAACAAACTATGATCTGAACAGGAGTTTGATATACAAACTTAAGGGCAAGACCCGCTATGAACTACTCAATGAGAAGAAACCTAAAGTAGACTATTTTAGAGTATTTGGTTGTGTTTGTTACATCCATAACAATAACAAGAAATACATTAGAAAGTTTGAAGCCCAAGCTGAAGTTGGAATTTTTCTTGGATATTCCCAAGTAAGCATTGCTTATAGGGTATATAATAAATCAACCATGAAAATGGATGAGTCTATTCACATTTCTTTTGATGAGACTAACATGTTTTACAAGGAGAAGATAACTTCTACTAGTGAAACCTTGTAGGTACCTAACATGTGTGAGAATCTGGATGAGTTGACCCTCACCAATGAGGATGTTACACATCCTTTTCCACATATTGCTAAAGAAAGTGAAGATTGAGATACTGAATTTAATGGAGAGCCAACAACAGCTAACTTAATTCCACCAGAGGAATTAACTCCCCAAGTTGTTGCTGAACCAACTCCACCAACTGATTCTATCATACTTTGAGATCATCCTATATCTCAAGTAAAAGGAGACATATTAGTAGGTGTGCAGACAAGGCATCAACTCCACTAGGATGTGATGCATGCCTGCTTCATATCTCAATTTGAGCCCTAATCCATCAAAGATGCTGAGAAAGATCCACACTGGTTCATTGCTATGCAAGGGGGGCTCAACCAATTTTAGAGATGTAGAGTTTGGGACTTAGTACCAAGACCCAAAGACTACCCATTCATTGGAACTAAGTGGGTATTCAGAAATAAACTTGATGCCCAGGGCACTATCATAAGAAATGAGGCAAGGCTAGTAGCTTAAGGCTATAGGCAAGAGGAAGACATTGACTATGATCAGACATTTGCCCCTGTTGCAAGGCTTGAGGCTATAAGAATCTTCCTTGCATATGCTTCCTTCAAACAGTTCAAAGTATATCTAATGGATGTAAAGAGTGCATTTCTGAATCAAGAACTCAAAGAGGAAGTTTTTGTTGAGCAACCACAAGGTTTTATCTCTCCAACTAATCCCTCTTATGTCTTTAGATTACATAAAGCTCTCTATGGTCTAAAGCTAGCTCCAAGAGCTTGGTATGAGACCTTAGCTAGCTTCTTGTTAGAGCATAAATTTTCTAGAGGCATGGTAGATAGCACAGTTTTTATTAAGCATCATAAAGATAAAATCTTGTTAGTACAAATTTTGTTAGCATCATATATTGGGCTCAACTAATCCCAAACTATGCAAAAGGTTTTCTGACCTTATGCATTCATAGTTTGAGATGAGTAGTATGGATTAACTTTCATACTTCCTTGATCTCAAAGTGAAGTAATTTCCTTATGGCATCTTAATATCCGAATCCAAGTATGCTAAGGAGCTAATCAAAAGGTTTGGAATGTCAGATGCCTCAACAAAGAAAACACCCATGACTACCAATGTTGTGGTTGACTCTGATGAACATGGAAAGCCTGTTGATCAGAAATTATATAGGGGCATTGTTGGGTCCCTATTGTACCTCACAGCAAGTAGTCCAGACATAATGTTTGATACATTACTTTGTGCTAGGTTCCAAGTAAACCCTAAAGAATCTCATCTTATTTTCCTTAAAAGAATTTTAAGATATATAAAGAGTTGCCCAAATCTAGGACTCTGGTATCTAACTGAGTCAGAATTTGAGTTGACTGGATACTTAGATGCGGACTTTGCTGGATGTAGAGTGGACAAGAAGAGCACATCAGGAACATGGATGTTCTTTGGTGCTAGACTTGTCTCCTGGTTTTGCAAAAAGCAAACATCTGTGTCTACATCAAAGCAGAAGCTGAGTACATAGCAGTTGGCAGTTACTGTTCACAGATGCTGTAGATTCAAAACCAACTTCTATACTATGTATACAACTAAAATAATTCAACCTTACTCTGTGATAATATAAGTGTAAATTCTATTGCTCAGAATCCAGTTCATCATAGTAGAACTAAGCATATAGAGATAAGACATCATTTCATTAGAAAGTGTGTGGACAAAAAGAAAATTAATCTTGTTTATATATACACAGATTTGCAAAGGGCAGACATCTTCACCAAACCCCTGGATGAAAGAAACCATTTGTTCTTTGTGAATCAGCTTGGTATGATTAATGGAGAAGCTTTTATTTAACTTTCTATCTGTGGTCGAAAAATTTGCCCCAGTTCGTCGACCTGAGATCGACGAACTGAGGAAAGTTCTTGAGATAATTCGTCGACCTGAGATCGACGAACTCTCTATGTGAGCGATTTTCGTCGAACGGAGATCGACGACCTGGCTTCAGAAAATTTACGTCGACCTGAGGACGACGAAAAGTTTTCCCTTCTTCAGACTGAGATCGACGAACTCTTTTGTCGATAAAATTTTTCGTCGACCTCAAATCGAAGAATTTTTCTTTTTTTGTAGGATGGAGTTTGTCGTTTCATATTCCGAAAAACCTTATATCTAGGTTTTCTTCGAGCTCCATCCCACGCTTTCAGTTCCCTTGCACTTTATCTCTCTATTTCTTTGTTGCAAGTGATCATGGGTATTCCAGCAAGCGCTCTTGCAACTATGAAATTCGACATGGGTTTCAACATAGATTTCGAGTCATCCCAACACTCGGATCAGATCTTCCTGGACATCCAAAAATTGTTTGAAGATTTACAGTTGAAGAGTCTGATGACAACCAGGATGAAGATTGCGGTGACAGAAATCAGAGAATGTGTCTTCACTTTATCGACTCTAGATGCTGATACGTTGATTGGAACAGTATCGGGTAACGCCGTTTCACTTACCCCTGATGTTCCAACTGAAATTTTTTGTTTGCTCAATGGAGAAGAGGAATTAAAAATCGACATTGCTGCATTTGATGAGACGTTGATTCGAATGGGTCATTCTGGAGTCACCCCTAACAAACTGCTAAAGAAATATCTATCTGCAGACTATAAGTTTCTGGCAGATGCTTTAGGAAAAGTACTGCTGGGCAAGCACACTTCCCATGATTACATTACTAGACAACAGTTTCTAGTGATGTGCGCAGTGGTGATCAAGAAGGCCGTGAACTGGGCCAAAATCATGTTTGAGTTGATTAAGAGGAAAAACACCAAGAAAGAAGTGTGTTTTGGAAGAATTCTAGGAATCTTCCTTCAGGCAAAGGCTGCTGAATAACTGGCCTCCCCGATCATATTCATTAATGCCTCCAAGAGGCTTACCTGTGCCTTATTTTGCAGGTGGGAGAAGAATATCACTAAGCCATCCAAGGCTTCCTCTTCTATACCTTTTTAGAGTACAAGGGCTGCTCCAGCCACACCCCACTATGCTGAGGATCATTCCATTCCCCCTTCACCTCCTCTTATTCAAACACCCTCAACAACCCTCCAGCTTTCTTCTACATCTCAAGAACATCAACCAACACCTCATACTTCCCCAATCCATATTCATTCACCAGTTCACTCACTAGTTCATTCACCTATTCATTCTCCAGTACATCAACCTTCACCACATTAATCCCCTCAACATCAACATTCACCTATTCAATCTCTAGTACATGCTAATACATCAGAACATGTTACTCCTCCTCTGTCTCCTCCTCTTCACATCTTACTGACATCCCCCTTCACAACCTATCATTCATACCAACATTCAATCTATTATCATTCAATCTATCATCACCCCTTCATTCCCCATCATCAATAGATCAACCAATGCTAGACTCTTCACCCTTACATCCATCATCCTCCTCAACCCATCTGTATACACTCAAACCCCTCCTGAATTCATGGACATAGATTCCTTCCCCATTTCATCTATTCTATAATCCATTACACCTCTTCTAAAATAACTCATAGCATAGGCTATTTCACCTCTTGTTGCTTCCATTTATTCTCTAACTGCCAACCTTTCTGCCCCCTCTGTCCCCCCTTCTTCAGTTATGGGTCTGGCTCCAGTACCTACTGAAACTAGGTAGGGGGAGATACTCAATGAAGAAGCTGCTCTAGTAGCAGCAGAAATAGTAGCAACAACAACAGCAGTAGAGATTGTTGATACATTGTTGATAATGATATAGCAGATGTAGAAACAACAGCAATAGTAACAACAGTGGTAGAGATTGTTGATACTGATATACCAGATGCAGATGCAGTTGAATCCTTGGTTATTCATTCTGAAGACTATTCCATTTCTCCAGTAGTTGAACTGAAGTCAGTTCTAGATTCTTTTGACCTTCTATATAGAAACATTATTTTAATTGTTTCTCCCAAGTATTGCATAGATATTATTTGCCATACAGCTCCAGTTAGTACAGAAACTCATCAGGCCATTCAGGCAAGTTTTGCTACTAACATGGTTGTGGAACCTACTGGCCCAACCTATGTAATGGATGATTGTCCAATACCAAATCTAGATGATTTAATTGCACAGGATGTTGCACTAGAGATTGAACAGATGCAAAATGATCCTGAGCTGAATAATTTTCTTCATACTAATAAAGACTTAGAAGATTCTCGGTTGCTTACAGAGATTATTATTCCTTAAGCAGTTGTTCTACCTCCAGCTCCCCCTCAAGCAGATAAACAGATTTCAAAGCAAACATTAGAAGAAATAGATGATTTATATGATAATCCTCCTAGATCACTTGATGATGAGGAGGATAGAGAACATGATTCTGATTCTGATACTTCCAATAGATCCAAATCAAAGAAGAGGAAAGATCCAGAAAAGGATGTTCCCAAGCTTAATCCAGATAATGATGTTCCATATTATATTCTGCACAACATTCCTCTTACTCCAAAAAATCCTCATTGGATGAGACTGTCTAGGTACCAGGCTAAAGCACAGAAGAAGAAGAGGTCTGGATCTTCTCCAGTGAAGAAATTCAGGAAAGATCCACCTCCTCCTCCTCCCCCTGCTGCAGGAGCTTCAGGCAATCTTACAAGGTGTACTTCCAGTGTTTCTCAACCTCCAAAGCCAGCTTATTATCAATATTCATGACAATCTTCTAAACCAGCTCCTTTTTACTCATGAAAATCTTCCAGACCAGCTCAAAGACAATCTTCCTTTCCTGCTGGAAAATACAGTGAATGTAGACCACCAAATTCCTATTATGCTGAAAAATCTGTAAAGAATTATTCTTCAACAAATTATCAGCAACAGTCTGTCTTTTTCAAAAAGCCTCAAAGGACTGCTCAGGATGTTTCAGCTAATCCAAGATATGAACTAGAGCTTGATCCAAACTTCAGGATGGCTAGATTCCATGAACTGATAGGCTTGTCTTAGATAAACAAGGCAAAGACAGAAGGAACTGATCCATCACAGTTTACCACTATGTCGTCTTTCACACAGAAAGAGCTTGAAAAGTTTGAGGTAGACAAAGAATTATTTGATCCAAATTCTTATATGCAGGTTCACCCAGAAGCTATTGTGCCTAGAGCTTCTGCTATAACTCATCTGGGAGCTCAAGACCTGAAGATGTCTAAGCAAGAAGAAGAAGATCCTCTCAGAATATTAGTGTTCACTAAATCTTCTTTTGTTCCTCCTCCAAACAGGCTCAAAAACTATTATTATTCTCTGTGGATATTCTTTCTATCTGACGAATTGTTTTTCATTCTGTTAGATATTTTCTTTCATGTTGTATGTTTGTATTTTCTTTTCTTATGAATTGTACTTAGTGACCTCACCCAAATAGGGAGAGATTATGGATCCTTAGTTGGATTTGTGATAGGTTCACTAAAATTGGCTGAGTCTGACCCACCTTGTATATCCAGGGGCAAGTCTAGTAGTCCTAGAGTGTTGGCTAAGTCATTAAGTTCAACCTTCTTGAACCAGGCAACAGAGCACCCTAGAAGACTCAGACTTAGAAGTTTTAAGAGAACAGTTTTATCAGTTTGAAGTCTTCGAACTCAGATCGACGATCGTCTATCTCAGGTCGACGAACTCAGAGTTAATTCTCTCAGCTGAGCTTAACGATATTCGAGCTCAGGTCGACGATCAGTTTTCTTCAGACAGACTCTCAGCTCAACAAACTCAGAGTGCAGTTTTGGCAAGCCATTCTCAATATGCAGTTTGCAGAGCTCAGGTTGACGAACTGGAATTATTAGGTCGATGATCTTGGATCTCAGGTCGACAAATTCTATTTAGTGATCGACGATATCTGTCCAGTTCCAGAATGAGAAGTTTTCTTCCTTCTGTTCCTTTATTTCTATATTAATAGCAATATTATTCCTGTGTAATTAATGCTTATATTTCTCTGAATATAGCCGTTATTGGCATCAATAATTATGGTATTTACTTGCTTATTTTATTAAGGGACAGTTGGGGAAACTCATTTATGATATATTCCAGCCGTTTGTACTCTCTGGATTAGCCAACAATTAAGGCAGTATTTCAAATTTCAAAGGAGAAATTATTAACTGAGAATATAAAAAGAGATTTTTTGTCTTTTAGAAAATAACATAGAAGGAACCACCGAAAATTATAGAGAAAATATATAGCATTGAGACAGACTAATCTCTTAGAACTCTCTCTCTCTCTCACAGTGCAAAAAATTCTTTGTATTTCACCTTGTCAAGTCTGAAGATAGAAGAGGAGCAATCATCACAATCAAGAGTCTTCTTCAAGCTTCACTTCTAGGAACATTTAGGACAACAAAGATCGATTCAGGTAAAAAGGTTCTAGGACTGCTTTCAGACAATGTTGAAGACCTACACCCTGAAGCAAAGCTCCAGTCTTCCTGAACCATCAACATCTCTGGGGGAGCTTTGTCAACATCAAAGATCCACTAGTCTTCTCTGTTGATTAGAGAAAGAGAAGACACCATCACCTACTCTCACCTCTTGTAAAAGGTTTTTAACTCCCTTCAAAAGTTAGCTCTTGATTATCAAGTCTCCTAATCAAAAGACTTGGGTTGGTTTTTGGGCACCTGATCAAAAGCCTAAAGTGTTGCAATATCTCCCTGCAAAAATATATTTTGGTGGCAGACACCTGATCAAAACCAGCTAGTGGATTCCTACTAGGGTGGTAGAAGAGTGGATGTACCCAAGTTTAGGGGAACCATTATAAAATCTTCTTGTGTTGTTTGGTTGCTCATTTTTTGTTTTTGTTCTTGCTGTGGCTGTGATAGTTAGACTCAGACTTAAAAGTTTTCAGAGAACAGTTTGATCAGTTCGAAGTTCTTCTAACTCAGCTCGATGATCATCTATCTCAAATCGACGAACTCAGAGTTAATTCTCTCAGCTGAGCTTGACGATATTCGAGCTCAGGTCGACGATCAGTTTTCTTCAGATAGACTCTCAGCTCGACAAACTCAGAGTGCAGTTTTGGCAAGCCATTCTTAGTACATGGTTCGCAGAGCTCAGGTCGACGAACTGGAATTCTTAGGTCGACGATCTTGGATCTCAGGTTGACAAATTCTGTTCAGTGATTGACGATATCTATCCAGTTCCAGAATGAGAAGTTTCCTTCTGTTCCTTTATTTCTATATTAATATCAGTATTATTCCTGTGTAATTAATGCTTATATTCCTCTAAATATATCAGTTATTGGCATCATTAATTATGGTATTCATCAGGATATTTACTTGCTTATTTTATTAAGGGACAGTTTGGGAAACACATTTATGATATATTCTAGCCGTTTGTATTCTCCAGATTAGCCAGCAATTAAGGCAGTATTTCAAATTTCAAAGGAGAAATTATTAACTGAGAATATTAAAAGGGATTTTTGTCTTTTAGACAATAACATAGAATGAACCACCAGAACTTACATAGAAAATATACAACACTGAGACAGACTAATCTCTCAGAACTCTCTCTCTCACAGTACAAAAAATTCTCTGTGTTTCACCTTGTCAAATCTGAAAACAGAAGAAGAGCAATCATAACAATCAAGAGTCTTCTTCAAGCTTCACTTCTAGGAACATTTAGGACAACAAAGATCGATTCAGTAAAAAAGGTTCGAGGACTGCTTTTAGACAAGCCTGAAGACCTACACCTTGAAGCAAAGCTCTAGTCTTCCTTAACCATCAACATCTCAGGGGTTCTTTGTCAACATCAAAGATCCACTAGTCTTCTCTATTGATTAGAGAAAGAGAAGACACCATCACCTCCTCTCACCTCTTGTAAAAGGGTTTTAACTCTCTTCAAAAGTTAGCTCTTGATTGTCAAGTCTCCTATTCAAAAGACATAGGTTGGTTTTTGGGCACCTGATCAAAAGCCTAAAGTGTTGCAATATCTCCCTGCAAATAGATATTTTGGTGGTAGACACCTCATCAAAACCTGCTAATGGATTCCTACCTGGGTTGTAGAAGAGTGGATGTACCCATGTTTAGGGGAACCACTATAAAATCTTCTTGTGTTGTCTGGTTTCTTATTTTCTATTTTTGTTCTCGCTATGGCTATGATAGTTAGAATAGCTTAGATTGATTTTCCTTCTATTGTTATAATTGTTATCACTAATTTTCACTATGATATATAAAAGTTTAAAACTGCCAAAATTTTTAAATACTCTATTCACCCCCCCCCCCCCTCCTCTAGAGTAGGTCAGATCTAACCCCTCCTTTCAATTGGTATCAGAGGGATGTTCTCTTTGTTAAACAAGGTAACACTTGAACCAACAGATCCTTCTTAGATCTAAATCTCTCTAGCTTATTTCTTATAGCATAGCACGGAACAAGGATTATGCAAGCACCGGACCTCCAGTGTGCAACTTAAATAAGTTTGCCATTTGGAAGGCAAGAATCAAACTTTATATGAACTCTATTGATGATGACATTTTTAATTCCATTTTGACAGGACCTCTTACTCTAGTGACTGCATCCACCTCAAAATTAAGCACACATGCTGTTCCACCACCTGAGACGACAGATTCTCAGAAAAAGGCCAAGATTGCTGATGCCAAGGCCATGAATATTCTGGCTCAGACTATGTCTGATGACATCTTTCAGAAGGTGGCTGAATGCACATCAGCCAAGGCTATTTGGGATTCTCTTAACAAGATGGTAGCTGGTTTTGCTGATAAGAGAAAGGATAGGAGATCCCACCTCATATCTCAGTATGAGAACTTCAAGAAGAATGAGTCAGAGAATGTTGGTGATATGTATAATAGATTAAGCTCAATAATAAATGAGCTGAAGACATTGGACAAGGACATCACTCTTACAGAAGTGAATGACAAAATCCTCATGTGCTTCCCTAGCTCATGGGATTCTAGAATCTGGCCTATCAAAGAATCCAGAAGACTTAATGAGATTTCCACTGAATCTCTATTGGGAAAGCTCAAATCTTATGAGCAGCTGATTAAGTCAAGAGAAGCTGCGGAACAGAAGACTCCTTCATCTGGGAGAAAGGGGCAAAATATAGCATTCAAAGCTACTGAAGATTCAGAAGCCCCAACTATCAATTAAGAATTCCTAAGACTCTTAGCTAAGAGATTTTACAAAATGGGCAAGAGAGACTTCAGAAGAAAATCATCAAGGCAAGATGACAAATCCTGGTATGACAAAACACCAACTAAAAAAGTAGTTTGTTTTGGCAGCAGGAAGCCTAGACACATCATTTCAGAGTGTCCAGAGACTCAAAAGAAAGATAAAAGAAGAGAAAAGGAGACCAGAAGATATCATTACACTAAGCCATCCTCTAGCAAGCATAAAAGGAAGGAGAAAGGTTTCATTGTTGAAACCTGGAGTGACACTGAAGAAGAATCTTCATCTTCTAGCTCCAGTGAAGATGAAGAGGAAGCAAAGGCCAAGGAAATATGCTTGATGGTTATTGATGCATCAAGCACCCATTCTGAAGCTGAGCAATAAGACACTAAAGAACCTCTATCTAAAGAGGATCATGTATTATCTTCTTCTGATTTTGATTCAGAAGAATTTAAAATTGAATTTAAATCTTTATTGTTGTTGCACGAAATGCGAAAGGGAAAATGAGCACCACCAGCTAACGGTTCGAGCACTGGGGAAAGAATAGGGAAAAGACTATCGGCCAGTCAGTTACTAGCGACTAGGAATGGCGGATAAGACCGGATAGAGAAAAGAGAGAAAGGACCGCTTTCAGCGGCAACACCATAGTTCGCCCGCCTCGGCCTGAATGCCTCTCCTGCGGCGGACTTTCCTTTTATAAACGGGAAAAGGTTACAGCGGTTAGCATACTGAGACCACGCGGACAGGATACCCGCCAGAGAAGGATTTCGAATCCGATGCCACATGCGGCAAGCTTGGTGATTCGAACTCTCCCCTCTGAAGGGTACTGTTCACGCCTATTTATAGGCTCGGGGGCCTGCCCAAACGGGCAGGGCTGAAATTACCGGCTGCCCGGGGTACAGGAGAACCGGGCAGCGGCGACGGGAAACAACCAAGAAAGAGAAGAGGGCAGAGGAAAGGCCGCGCGGCCTGACGGGCTTCCTCTGGCGAGTTGAGAGTCCTGGCCTCTGGACGGGCAGATCTGAACCCCCTCTGATGGCGACCTGGGATATAGGTCGTGCGGCTTAGATAAGGACAGGCCGACCCTTAGATGATGGCTGAACTGGAACTGGCGGCGGCCTGATGGAGAGGCCTCCCGGCTTATCTGTCAACAAGCCGGTTTGCTGAGAATGGTGGCTAGAAAGAACAAGCCGCCCGGACCTGAAAACCGTGAGAACTAGTCGCAGATTCTGGGTTAACATAATCCCCGCACATTTTTAAGTTTCTTAAAAACTTCGGAAATGTAGAACTAAGCCGGAGACCGCGACTGCCATTATTGCTCCTATGTCTATAAAAGGCTGAGGGCCCTGCCATTTCGTCAATATTTCTGTCAAGCCATGGGTCACTATTCGCCACTTGCGGTTAGAATCCTCCAAGCCGACAGGAACTTCTACAAGATGGACGTCATGTCCCCGATGCTAGTTCGCAAAAAGAAGTCGTCTGGTTCCAAAAAGAGGAGCAGGAAAACGGACAGTTCTGACCAACAGCCTGAGAAGAAAACTGAGAAGCCAATCACCCCGACGGCTTCTGATTCTGGAAAGAAACCGATAGAAGGCATCGCAGAATCCTCGCAGGCCGCGACCAAAGTCAAAACGATTTCCAAATCTGCTCTCCCGCAAGCCGGAAACACCAATTCCTTCGACATTACCTACTCGCCATCAGCTGAACCCCTCTTGAAGATTGCCGGGGCGGAGGAGAAGAGTGTCGACTCTTCCAAACCGCACGAGTTGCCCACGTCTACTGACTTGATCGTCGTTGATGAGGATGACTCAGAGAAGCTACTTGAGGCCGAGCGGTCTTTGAATTAGAAGAGGAAGCGGATAGAGACAATAGTCGGCCACTTGAAGCGGACATAACTGTTGATGCGCGAAATGCGAGACCGACCAGTTAACGGGTTGTTCGATCTCACAAGCTAAGGGTCAAGGAAGAAGGGTTGCGGGGATAGAGGAGAACCTTGTTCAGGTACTGTCGAGCAGACAGCTACTTGAGGGTTAGCTTTGCAGGTTGGGACCGAGAGAGGAGAGAAGAAGAGAGGAGGCCGCTAGGAGCAGAAACAGTAGACTTCGCCCGCCGCGGCTTGAATGCCACTCTTACGACGGAATTTCCTTTTATAAACGGGAAAAGGTTACAGCGGTTAGCATACTGAGACCGCGCGGACAGGATACCCGCCAGAGAAGGATTTCGAATCCGCTGCCACAGGCGGCAAGCTTGGGGATTCGAACTCTCCCCTCTAAAGGGTACTGTTCACGCCTATTTATAGGCTCGGGGTCCTGCCCAAACGGGCAGGGCTAAAATTACCGGCTGCCCGGGGTACAGGAGAACCGAGCAGCGGTGACGGGAAACAACCAAGAAAGAGAAGAGGGCAGAGGAAAGGCCACGCGGCCTGGCGGGCTTCTTCTGGCGAGTTGAGAGTCCTGGCCTCTAGATGGGCAGATCTGAACCCCCTCTGACGGCGACCTGGGATATAGGTCGGGCGGCTTAGATAAGGACAGGCCGACCCTTAGATGATGGCTGGACTGGAACTGGCGGCGGCCTGACGGAGAGGCCGCCTGGCTTATCTGTCAACAAGCCGGTTTGCTGAGAATGGTGGCTAGAAAGAACAAGCCGCCCGGACCTGAAAACCTGGAGAACTAGTCGCGGATTTTGGGTTAACATAATCCCCGCACATTTTTAAGTTTCTAAAAAACTTTGGAAATGTAGAACTAAGCCGGAGACCGCGATTGCCATTATTACTCCTGTGTCTATAAAAGGCCGAGGGCCCTGCCATTTCGTCAATAATTCTGTCAAGCCACGGGTCACTATTCGCCACTTGCGGTTAGAATCCTCCAAGCCGACAGGGACTTCTACAAGATGGACGTCATGTCCTCGATGCTAGTTCACGAAAAGAAGTCTGGGTCCAAAAAGAGGAGCAGGAAAACAGACAGTTCTGACCAACAGCCTGAGAAGAAAACTGAGAAGCCAATCACCCCGGCGGCTTTTGATTCTGGAAAGAAACCGATAGAAGTCGTCGCGGAATCCTCGCAGGCCGTGACTAAAGTCAAAACGATTTCCAAATCTGCTCTCCCGCAAGCCGGAAACACAAAATCCTTCGACATTACCTACTCGCCATCACGTGAACCCCTCTTGAAGATTTCTAGGGCGGAGGAGAAGAGTGTCAACTCTTCCAAACTGCGCGAGTTACCCACGTCTGCTGACTTGATCGTCGTTGATGAGGATGACTCAGAGAAGCTACTGGAGGCCGAGCGGTCTTTGACTGAGAAAGGGAAGTGGACAGAGACAATAGTCGGCCACTTGAAGAAAAAGGACGAGACCCTTGAGGAAAGGGCGAGACCCTTGAGGAAAGGATGAAGAGGAAAGCGCGGAAGATGCGGGTAGATAACCGTAATGTTTCTATGAAGACCGGAGCGGCTAGTGTCCAGTATAAGCCGCGGGAGAAGGAAGTATCTGAGAGTCCGTCGACTCCATCCCCCAAGCCGAACGAGCCAGAGGGCACGCCGGCGGTTAGCGAATCTTTGAGCGACATCCTGAAGGGGATAGAGAAATTCCAGCAGCAGGACAAGTTATTGGCAACTCCGCCGGCTTCTGAAGAGGTCGTCGACGTTGATGTCAAAAGTTACAGGACAGAAGCTTGGCGAACCGACTCCTGCGGTTTCAGAATGGGTTGAAAAATTAAAACTCAGAGAGAAGATAAAGGAGATGAAGGAGTTAATCGCCGGGAAGTAGGTGGAGACTACATTTCCTACCCTACAAGTTAAACACGAAGAATTTAATCGTA
Organism: Platanthera zijinensis; assembly: GCA_039513925.1. Classification (NCBI taxonomy): domain Eukaryota; kingdom Viridiplantae; phylum Streptophyta; class Magnoliopsida; order Asparagales; family Orchidaceae; genus Platanthera; species Platanthera zijinensis. The sequence continues at coordinate 170,401,436 of CM077082.1, read as the reverse complement.
TTGTAAAATTCTACAAGCCGCGGTCACGGAAGAAGGGAGCGGACACAATTTTCAATCCGCCGGCGAGCTTCTTCCTGACCACGGCTCAGCTGAAAAGCAAAGCTAAGGAGACCGCGCGGCTATGGAAAGAAAAGCTAAAGCGAATAGACTCTGAATGGTTTAGGTGACCAGCGGCTAGACTTGAAACTGCGGCTTTTGAAGGAGAGATAACTACGAGCTGCGGTCTCATTCTAACGAGATATTTTAAAAGGTGTCGGTCATGTTACTGAATCTAACCGCTTGTTTATTCGCTGCAGGTGCACATGAAACTGCCATCAAGACGGGCGATCTGACGACTTTCTTACTCCACTGATTCCACCGCTACCTCCAAGTGTCGTGACCAAAGGACGATCGAATTCCAGGAGGAGGTCGCCGCCTTGCAGGCTAGAGTAAAGGAGCATGCCGAGGCCCTTCGATCCAAGGAAGAAGAGTGGCGGCTTCAAGAAGAAAATCAGCGGTCTATGCTGGAGGCCGCTGAAAAGAGAACTCAAGAAGTGCTGGAGGACTTGGAGCAGGAGAGAGGAATGATGCGGTCTGAGATGGAAATCGCCGAGAAAAAGACGCAGGAGGCACTGGCCAACTTGGATTTGGCGAGAGCAATGATGCAGATTACGTTGGAGACCGCTGACAAAAGGGTGCAGGAGGCACTGGCCAGCGCGGATACGGAGAGAGCAGCAAAGCGGACAGCGCTGGAGGCTGCTGACCAAAAGATGCAGGAGGTCCTGGCCAGCTGGGAGGAGGAGAAGATAATGATGCAGACTGCGCTGGAGGCCGCCCAGCAAAGAACACAGGAGGCGCTGGCCAACCTGGAGCAGGAGAAGACAGAGAAACTTGACATGCAAGCTTTAGTTTTGATGGCTGGCCGGATTGAGAGGGAAAGGGCGGACATCACTCGAATTGAGGAGGAAAGGGATAAGGATCAAGCAGAGGAGGCCGGCAGAGGTTTGCGACCTGCTGGGACGACTACTGAGCAGCAGCAACTACCAAACCGCCCGGATTCCGGAGAGACTTCGGACTCACCAGTAGTCGCGGCGGTTAGGCAGGTCGCTGCTTCTGGCGACCCGGGAGATTGTGCTCTACCGCTGGTTCCATTTGCCCGCGTAGAGCGTGATACCTCGCGGGTTCATCGGACTCTGCACTCCATCCACAACCTTGTCAGTCAAGTGTATGTCCAGCTGGTACAGGCCGGAGACCAAGTCGCGCGAGTTGGTCGAGAAGCTCAAGAAAGTGGAGAGAAATAATTATGAGAACTCTATTTGGCTTTGTAATAAGCATCAACTCGTGATGCCGGATAGTCTGATTGTTGTGAACAATTGTTGTATATTTGATTGTATGCTACTGCGAATTGCTTGCGGCTCTGTGCGGTTTGAATATCATAGATGCTATATTTTTGCTTTGTGAATTTTGCTAAGTACAGGAACTTGGCCGTGCGAACTGCCGAACTGTTCTGCGGTTTGAATACTTTCTCTTGCAGGCTAGGTCGTGCAGCTAGACAACAAACCGCGATTTGACAACAATCACTGTAGCTGTGTAGAAAATCTATGAAAGGAGATGATCCCGAAAACTTCGGCACGAAAGATTAGGATGCGAGCTAAAGAAAAGTCGATGTGGTCTGAGAAAACTTCTGCCGTCAGGACCGATGCGGCTTCTGCCTTCCATTCGGCGGACCACAAAGAAGGTCGGCTTACTCAAGCCGAGCTAGATAACTTTGTAGAGAAGTACATGAAAGACAGCCCGCTGATCGCGTGGCTTCCTCTTCCTCACGAACGAATCAACTCCTCTGCAGCCAACCAGATCGCCATTCCTGTCGATCACTTTGACTGCGGCTTCCGCTTCCCCGTGCTGATGGAAGCCGTAGCAGTCTTCGACCACTATGGAGTAGTGCCAGGACAGCTATCGCCGAATTCCATCACGGCTATCTACAGCTTCATCTCCTACTTGAGGTCGGAGAGAGTTCGCTTCTCGATAAAGCTGTTCAGAGAATGCTTCTCCGTCCGGTCTATTCCGAACTCTGGAACAAAGATCTTTAGAGGGCATCTGTACTTCGGCTACCGGGGGCTGAAGGTCGTCAACCTGGCGAACAAAATCCCTAATTGGTCAGAGAGGTACCTAACCTTCGAAGGCCAACTCGGACTCCTGCCGGTCCATCCACAGGTTCGCAACGAAGCCGCTTTTGGCAGCAGCGGACTGAATGGCCTGGAGAAGGATATCTTTGACTTCTTCAAGGGCGAGCGGCTAGACGTCGTCCACTACCTCCCGCTGCTCCCAACTTTGGAGGATGTTCACGCGGAGGACAGTAAGTATCAGCCAACCGAACTGCTCAGCTAGCCCCGCGGCTTGCCATCTAACTTGTCAAATTTGCCTTGCAGCTGTCGTTGCGGTCCCGCTGAACAAGCCGCTAACTCCTGGCGGCCTAACCCTTACACAATGGGAGAAAAGGGCCAAGAGGTCCAGGCTGGAGCGGGCTGAAGAGGAAGGAGAATCGGACTCCTCTAGCGACTTCACGCTGCATGGTATGGGCAGCCGCTTGAAGGATCTCCATGGCAACCCCACCATGCAGTGGAGTGCAGACGGTGAATCAGTCCAAGTTTCCACCGCCCTCCCTAATTGGCGGAAGGAAACCATAAGCCGCCACGCCTCCGCGCCTGGCGCAGCTTTGTATGGTAGGCGCAACCTGAAAGCGCTGAAAAAGATACCAGAAGAGCATTTCTCGCGCTTTGCCGCGCAGGTCGGCGCGAGAAGCTTCGTGGCTAACCACTACATGGGCCTGGCCCATAGGAGGTTAGTCGCAAGTCAAGGCGACCTAAAGCGGCAACTCGCCAAAAAGGATAAAGAAAATGCACGCTTGAAGGAACTGAATGCGGTAAGATATTACCTGATTTTTGCGGCTTCATTTATAAAGCCGCGCGGACTGACCTTTTTTCTTCCTTTGCAGAAAATGTATGATCCAGCCAACTCGTCCTTCCAGGACGCGGTCTTTCCATAGCTAGTCCAAGGAATCGACGGAGCGTTGAAACGCCTTCGAGATCGCGGCGGCCTCGCCCCGGGATTCACCGACTTCACCTGCGTCGACCTGTATCCACCCTTGAAGAAAAGGGTTGCCGCGGTTTATCAAGCGCTTAAGGGCAAGGAGAAGGTCGATGGAGAGGGCGAGGGCAAGATAGAAAATGAAGAGGAGTACAGCGAAGGAAGCAGGAGCGAGACCGCTTCTTCAGAAACCGGCGGTCAAGCGTCTGAGACCGCACGGGTTGAAGTCGTTAGGTCAGAGACCTGGGAGTCCGGCAGTTCCCACACGTCTTCGTCCGACAGCGGCGAATACTCTCCGTCCGAGGTCGATGTCGATGGTGAATCAGACTCCGGCGCTCCTGCGTCTAAAAGACTAAAGCTGGATAGCTAGGACAAAATACTTGTAATAATTTTCCATCTTTTTGAGACCGGCGGTATGATTTTGTAAACCGCGCGGTCTACCTTTTGTACTTGACAGTAAAAATGAAAACATTTTACCTTTTGCGAAAATCCATTGTACTGTAATCTTACTTACTTGCTTATATATGCGGCTTAATCTTTCTTACTCGTTTCCGACTTAAGAAATCTCATTGATGACTTCGCCGAATAATAAGTACCTATGTTCCGGTTAAACTTGGATAGAATACCAGTAGCCAAGTATATTAGTCGTCTGCGAGTTTAAAACAATCTGATTACCCTTAAACGTATTTATAGCCATTAGCCGGGCGGTCAGGAAGGTATTTGCCAAGAAGGTAAAGCAGTTCTGCTGTTGTCGGCTATCATTTATATGCAATGTGAGGTCGCACGACTAATATAGTTGATTGCCGATAGGCCATAGTTTAATTGGAGATGAAAAAGGTATATAGCGATTAATAAGCCGCACGAAATGCGAAAGGGAAAACGAGCACCACCAGCTAACGGTTCGAGCACTGGGGAAAGAATAGGGAAAAGACTATCGGCCAGTCAGTTACTAGCGACTAGGAATGGCGGATAAGACCGGATAGAGAAAAGAGAGAAAGGAACCGCTTTTAGTGGCAACACTAGAGTTCGCCCGCCTCGGCCTGAATGCCTCTCCTGCGGCGGACTTTCCTTTTATAAATGGGAAAAGGTTACAGCGGTTAGCATACTGAGACCGCGCGGACAGGATACCCGCCAGAGAAGGATTTCGAATCCGATGCCACATGCGGCAAGCTTGGGGATTCGAACTCTCCCCTCTGAAGGGTACTGTTCACGCCTATTTATAGGCTCGGGGGCCTGCCCAAACGGGCAGGGCTAAAATTACCGGCTGCCCAGGGTACAGGAGAACCGGGCAGCGGCGACGGGAAACAACCAAGAAAGAGAAGAGGACAGAGGAAAGGCCGCGCGGCCTGGCGGGCTTCCTCTGGCGAGTTCAGAGTCCTGGCCTCTGGACGGGCAGATCTGAACCCCCTCTGATGGCGACCTGGGATATAGGTTGCGCGGCTTAGATAAGGACAGGCCGACCCTTAGATGATGGCTGAACTGGAACTGGCGGCGGCCTGACGGAGAGGCCGCCCGGCTTATCTGTCAACAAGCCGGTTTGCTGAGAATGGTGGCTAGAAAGAACAAGCCGCCCGGACCTGAAAACCTTGAGAACTAGTCGCGGATTCTGGGTTAACATAATCCCCGCACATTTTTAAGTTTCTTAAAAACTTCGGAAATGTAGAACTAAGCCGGAGACCGCGATTGCCATTATTGCTCCTGTGTCTATAAAAGGCCGAGGGCCCTGCCATTTCGTCAATATTTCTGTCAAGCCATGGGTCACTATTCGCCACTTGCGGTTAGAATCCTCCAAGCTGACAGGAACTTCTACAAGATGGATGTCATGTCCTCGATGCTAGTTCGCGTAAAGAAGTCGTTTGGGTCCAAAAAGAGGAGCAAGAAAACGGACAGTTCTGACCAACAAACTGAGAAGAAAACTGAGAAGCCAATCACCCCAGCGGCTTCTGATTCTGGAATGAAACCGATAGAAGCCGTCGCGGAATCCTCGCAGGCCGCGACCAAAGTCAAAACGATTTCCAAATCTGCTCTCCCGCAAGCCGGAAACACCAATTCCTTCGACATTACCTACTCGCCATCAGCTGAACCCCTCTTGAAGATTGCCGGGGTGGAGGAGAAGAGTGTCGACTCTTCCAAACCGCACGAGTTGCCCACGTCTGCTGACTTGATCGTCGTTGATGAGGACGACTCAGAGAAGCTACTTGAGGCCGAGCGGTCTCTAACTTAGAAGAGGAAGCGGATAGAGACAATAGTCGGCCACTTGAAGCGGACATAACTGTTGATGCGCGAAATGCGAGAACGACCAGTTAACGGGTTGTTCGATCTCACAAGCTAAGGGTCAAGGAAGAAGGGTTGCGGGGATAGAGGAGAACCTTGTTCAGGTACTGTCGAGCAGACTGCTACTTGAGGGTTAGCTTTGCAGGTTGGGGCCGAGAGAGGAGAGAAGAAGAGAGGAGGCCGCTAGCAGCAGAAACAGTAGACTTCGCCCGCCGCAGCTTGAATGCCACTCTTGCGACGGAATTTCCTTTTATAAACGGGAAAAGGTTACAGCGGTTAGCATACTGAGACCGCGCGGACAGGATACCCGCCAGAGAAGGATTTCGAATCCGCTGCCACAGGCGGCAAGCTTGGGGATTCGAACTCTCCCCTCTAAAGGGTACTGTTCACGCCTATTTATAGGCTCGGGGTCCTGCCCAAAAGGGCAGGGCTAAAATTACCGGCTGCCCGGGGTACAGGAGAACCGGGCAGCGGTGACGGGAAACAACCAAGAAAGAGAAGAGGGCAGAGGAAAGGCCACGCGGCCTGGCGGGCTTCTTCTGGCGAGTTGAGAGTCCTGGCCACTGGACGGGCAAATCTGAACCCCCTCTGACGGCGAACTGGGATATAGGCCGCACGGCTTAGATAATGATAGGCCGACCCTTAGATGATGGCTGGACTGGAACTGGCGGCGGTCTGACGGAGAGGCCGCCCGGCTTATCTGTCAACAAGACGGTTTGCTGAGAATGGTGGCTAGAAAGAACAAGCCGCCCGGACCTGAAAACCTGGAGAACTAGTCGCGGATTTTGGGTTAACATAATCCCCGCACATTTTTAAGTTTCTGAAAAACTTCGGAAATGTAGAACTAAGCCGGAGACCGCGATTGCCATTATTGCTCCTGTGTCTATAAAAGGCCGAGGACCCTGCCATTTCGTTAATAATTCTGTCAAGCCACGGGTCACTATTCGCCACTTGCGGTTAGAATCCTCCAAGCCGACAGGGACTTCTACAAGATGGACGTCATGTCCTCGATGCTAGTTCGCGAAAAGAAGTCGTCTGGGTCCAAAAAGAGGAGCAGGAAAACAGACAGTTCTGACCAACAGCCTGAGAAGAAAACTGAGAAGCCAATCACCCCGGCGACTTCTGATTCTGGAAAGAAACCGATAGAAGTCGTCGCGGAATCCTCGCAGGCCGTGACTAAAGTCAAAACAATTTCCAAATCTGCTCTCCCGCAAGCCGGAAACACAAAATCCTTCGACATTACCTGCTCGCCATCACGTGAACCCCTCTCGAAGATTTCCAGGGTGGAGGAAAAGAGTGTCAACTCTTCCAAACCGCGCGAGTTACCCACGTCTGCTGACTTGATCGTCGTTGATGAGGACGACTTAGAGAAGCTACTGGAGGCCGAGCGGTCTTTGACTGAGAAAGGGAAGCGGACAGAGATAATAGTCGGCCACTTGAAGCGACATAAGAAAAAGGATGAGACCCTTGAGGAAAGGATGAAGAGGAAAGCGCGGAAGATGCGGGTTGATAACCGTAATGTTTCTATGAAGACAGGAGCGGCTAGTGTCCAGTATAAGCCGCGAGAGAAGGAAGTATCTGAGAGTCCGTCGACTCCATCCCCAAGCCGAACGAGCCAGAGGGCACGCCGGCGGTTAGCGAATCTTTGAGCGACATCCTGAAGGGGATAGAGAAATTCCAGCAGCAGGACAAGTTATTGGCAACTCCACCGGCTTCTGAAGAGGTCGTCGACGTTGATGTCGAAGTTACAGGAGAGAAGCTTGGCGAACCGACTCCTGCGGTTTCTGAATGGGTTGAAAAATTAAAACTCAGAGAGAAGATAAAGGAGATGAAGGAGTTAATCGTCGGGAAGTAGGTGGAGACTACATTTCCTGCCCTGCAAGGTAAACACGAAGAATTTAAGCGTATTGTAAAATTCTACAAGCCGCGGCCACGGAAGAAGGGAGCAGACACAATTTTCAATCCGCCGGCGAGCTTCTTCCTGACCACGGCTCAGCTGAAAAGTAAAGCTAAGGAGACCGCGCGGCTATGGAAAGAAAAGCTAAAGCGCATAGACTCTGAATGGTTTAGGCAACCAGCGGCTAGACTTGAAACTGCGGCTTTTGAAGGAGAGATAACTACGAGCTGCGGTCTCATTCTAATGAGATATTTTAAAAGGTATCGGTCATGTTACTGAATCTAAACGCTTGTTTATTCGCTGCAGGTGCACATGAAACTGCCATCAAGATGGGCGATCTAACGACTTTCTTACCTCCACTGATTCCACCGCTACCTCCAAGTGTCCGTGACCAAAGGACGGTCGAATTCCAGGAGGAGGTCGCCGCCTTGCAGGCTAGAGTAAAGGAGCATGCCGAGGCCCTTCGAGCCAAGGAAGAAGAGTGGCGGCTTCAAGAAGAAAATCAGCGGTCTATGCTGGAGGCCGCTGAAAAGAGAACTCAAGAAGTGCTGGAGGACTTGGAGCAGGAGAGAGGAATGATGCGGTCTGAGCTGGAAATCGCCGAGAAAAAGACGCAGGAGGCACTGGCCAACTTGGATTTGGCGAGAGCAATGATGCAGTACGTTGGAGACCGCTGACAAAAGGGTGCAGGAGGCACTGGCCAGCGCGGATACGGAGAGAGCGGCAAAGCGGCAGCGCTGGAGGCCGCTGACCAAAACATGCAGGAGGTCCTGGCCAGCTGGGAGGAGGAGAAGATAACGATGCGGACTGCGCTGGAGGCCGCCGAGCAAAGAACACAGGAGGCGCTGGCCAACCTGGAGCAGGAGAAGACAGAGAAACTTGACATGCAAGCTTTAGTTTTGATGGCTGGCCGGATTGAGAGGGAAAGGGCGGACATCGCTCGAATTGCGGAGGAAAGGGATAAGGATCAACCAGAGGAGGCCGGCAGAGGTTTGCGACCTGCTGGGATGACTACTGAGCAGCTGCAACTACCAAACCGCCCGGCTTCCGGAGAGACTTCGGACTCACCAGTAGTCGCGGCGGTTAGGCAGGTCGCTGCTTCTGGCGACCCGGGAGATCGCGCTCTACCGCTGGTTCCATTTGCCCGCGTAGAGCGTGATACCTCGCGGGTTCATCGGACTCTGCACTCCATCCACAACCTTGTCAGTCAAGTGTATGTCCAGCTGGTACAGGCCGGAGACCAAGTCGCGCGAGTTGGTCGAGAAGCTCAAGAAAGTGGAGAGAAATAATTATGAGAACTCTATTTGGCTTTGTAATAAGCATCAACTCGTGATGCCGGATAGTCTGATTGTTGTGAACAATTGTTGTATATTTGATTGTATGCTACTGCGAATTGCTTGCGGCTCTGTGCGGTTTGAATATCATAGATGCTATATTTTTGCTTTGTGAATTTTGCTAAGTACAGGAACTTGGCCGTGCGAACTGCCGAACTGTTCTGCGGTTTGAATACTTTCTCTTGCAGGCTAGGTCGTGCGGCTAGACAACAAACCGCGATTTGACAACAATCACTGTAGCTGTGTAGAAAATCTATGAAAGGAGATGATCCCGAAAACTTCGGCACGAAAGATTAGGATGCTAGCTAAAGAAAAGTCGATGCGGTCTGAGAAAACTTCTGCCGTCAGGACCGATGCGGCTTCTGCCTTCCATTCGGCGGACCACAAAGAAGGTCGGCTTACTCAAGCCGAGCTAGATAACTTTGTATAGAAGTACATGAAAGACAGCCCGCTGCTCGCGCGGCTTCCTCTTCCTCACGAACGAATCAACACCTCTGCAGCCAACCAGATCGCCATTCCTGTCGATCACTTTGACTGCGGCTTCCGCTTCCCCGTGCTGATGGAAGTCGTAGCGGTCTTCGACCACTATGGACTAGTGCCAGGACAGCTATCGCCGAATTCCATCGCGGCTATCTACAGCTTCATCTCCTACTTGAGGTCGGAGAGAGTTCGCTTCTCGATAAAGCTGTTCAGAGAATGCTTTTTCGTCCGGTCTATTCCGAACTCTGGAACAAAGATCTTTAGAGGGCATCTGTACTTCGGCTGCCGGGGGCTGAAGGTCGTCAACCTGGCGAACAAAATCCCTAATTGGTCAGAGAGGTACCTAATCTTCGAAGGCCAACTCGGACTCCTGCCGGTCCATCCACAGGTTCGCGACGAAGCCGCTTTTGGCAGCAGCGGACTGAACGGCCTGGAGAAGGATATCTTCGACTTCTTCAAGGGCGAGCGGCTAGACATCGTCCACTACCTCCTGCTTCTCCCAACTTTGGAGGATGTTCACGCGGAGGACAGTAAGTATCAGCCAACCGAACTGCTCAGCTAGCCGCGCGGCTTGCCATCTGACTTGTCAAATTTGCCTTGCAGCTGTCGTTGCGGTCCCGCTGAACAAGCCGCTAACTCCTGGAGGCCTAACCCTTACACAACGGGAGAAAAGGGCCAAGAGGTCCAGGCCGGAGCGGGCTGAAGAGGAAGGAGAATCGGACTCCTCTAGCGACTTCACGCTGCATGGTATGGGCAGCCGCTTGAAGGATCTCCACGGCAACCCCACCATGCAGTGGAGTGCAAACGGCGAATCAGTCCAAGTTTCCAACGCCCTCCCTAATTGGGGGAAGGAAACGATAAGCCGCCACGCCTCCGCGGCTGGCGCAGCTTTGTATGGTAGGCACAACCTGAAAGCGCTGAAAAAGATACCAGAAGAGCATTTCTCGCGCTTTGCCGCGCAGGTCGGCGCGAGAAGCTTCGTGGCTAACCACTACATGGGCCTGGCCCATAGGAGGTTAGTCGCAAGTCAAGGCGACCTGAAGCGGCAACTCGCCAAAAAGGATAAAGAAAATGCACGCTTGAAGGAACTGAATGCGGTAAGATATTACCTGATTTTTGCGGCTTCATTTATAAAGCCGCGCGGACTGACCTTTTTTGTTCCTTTGCAGAAAATGTATGATCCAGCCAACTCGTCCTTCCAGGACGCGGTCTTTCCGCAGCTAGTCCAAGGAATCGACGGAGCGTTGAAACGCCTTCGAGATCGCGGCGGCCTCGCCCCGGGATTCACCGACTTCACCTGCGCCGACCTGTATCCACCCTTGAAGAAAAGGGTTGCCGCGGTTTATCAAGCGCTGAAGGTCAAGGAGAAGGTCTATGGAGAGGGCGAGGGCAAGACAGAAAATGAAGAGGAGTACAGCGAAGGAAGCAGGAGCGAGACCGCTTCTTCAGAACCGGCGGTCAAGCGTCTGAGACCGCACGGGTTGAAGCCGTTAGGTCAGAGACCTGGGAGTCCTGCAGTTCGCACACGTCTTCGTCCGACAGCGGCGAATACTCACCGTCTGAGGTCGATGTCGATGGTGAATCAGACTCCGGCGCTCCTGCGTCTAAAAGACTAAAGCCGGATAGCTAGGACAAAATACTTGTAATAATTTTCCATCTTTTTGAGACCGGCGGTATGATTTTGTAAACCGCACGGTCTACCTTTTGTACTTGACAGTAAAAATGAAAACATTTTACCTTTTGCGAAAATCCATTGTACTGTAATCTTACTTACTTGCTTATATATGTGACTTAATCTTTCTTACTTGTTTCCGACTTAAGAAATCTCATTGATGACTTCGCCGAATAATAAGTACCTCTGTTCCTGTTAAACTTGGATAGAATACCAGTAGCCAAGTATATTAGTTGTCTGCGAGTTTAAAACAATCTGATTACCCTTGAACGTATTTATAGCCATTAGCCGGGCGGTCAAGAAGGTATTTTCCAAGAAGGTAAAGCAGTTCTGCTGTTGCCGGCTATCATTTATATGCAATGTGAGGTCGCACGACTAATATAGTTATTTGCCGATAGGCCATAGTTAAATTGGAGATCAAAAAGGTATATAGCGATTAATAAGCCGCTCGGCTAAATAAATAGACTGATAAGAAACTCTAATAATCAAGCTGATGGTGGAGGCCTGTCCGAACATTAATGTAGACCACGCTTCCAATATGAAAATTACTCAAGGGTAGAGAATAATACCATAAGCCGGCGGACTGGAATCATCTGACAGAATCAAGTCGGCTGAATTCCTGAGTTTATTAGTAATAAACCGGCAGAGATGCCATTAGCCGAATAAAACAAACCGGAATATGTAACAGCGCGGTCTGCGCACTGTGTAATGTAAATTGACTAGACTGTAAGACCGTGAGACGGTGGATAAGCTGGAACGAATAATTGCGAGGTCTATGAAGAAATCAGCATAACAATAATAATATATGAAAACCATAATTTATCTACCACCATAATTTGCAGGTTGAAAGGATAACAAAAATTCTGCCTGCACTGTCTTGCAACATAGATCAAGAGTCACAACTCTCCTAAAGAAGATCTCATTTCAACTCATCTGCGAATGATTCAAGCGAGGTTCACATCGGCGACTGATGTCGAGCGGGGTTTATATCGGCGACTGATGTCGAGCAGGATTGCCACTACACATCTGCGACTGATGTCGTGCGGGATGTGGAGGGCCAAAAAGGTAATATTATTTTTGTTATAAGTAAATGTCCACACACGTATGTCAATGTTAAATGCAAAGCGAAGAAGTAGAATTCAGAGGGCATATGAATGCTTATTTCTAGTGGAAAGCTTAGTAAAAGGATATGGGCTTGAAGCCTGATTGAACCCAAAAGTCGACGATTGTTGAGATATATTTGTGAAGCTGGATGCTGGTGAGGACTGATTTGCTGCTATATCTATTACAACTGTCATTATAAAAGAAAAGAAACAAATGCAAGAAACTCCGAACACATGGGAGATACACAAAATATATAAATGAAAGACAAACAAGATATTATCGCTTCAGACACTTCCACTATCTAACAACAGAATCTTCATTTGCAACATTGGCTTTATTAGTGGAAAATGTGTTGGAGGATCATAGAACAACATAGTCTTGTAATTTCCCTGCCTTTGTGAATTGATCTGCTAGTTTCCGGAGAGCCCGACAATCTTCTGTGTTGTGACCAATATCCTTATGATATTTACAAAAAAGTTCTTCATGTCGATGTTCAATCTTTGATTTCAAGCGTCGAGGCTTTTTAAATTCTTTCATACTAGCAAGAACCAGCAGAAGATCTTCCATAGAAATTTTGAACTTGACATACCTGTCTGAGTACCTTTCATACTTGAGTGTTTTAGGATCAAAAGACATGATAGGGCAAGCTTCCACAAACTTTGATGATTTATCCTGTTGTGGAGGTTCCGAAGCGTTTTTGGAAGAACCGGGTTGATGACAAGAATTTTTCTGATGTTCCCTAGCCATCTGATTCAAGAAAGATATATAGTTGGTGTTTGCTGCTTCACCCAATATGAATCGATTAGCTATTTTAATAAGATCCCCATAAGTCTTTGGCTCTTTTTTGCTAACTTTAAATTTGAGAGGACCTTCTCGAAGTCTACTTATCAAGGCATATTTGTAAAAGTCTGGATGAATGTTAACGATATCGAGCGTTTCCTTTTGAAACCGATCAACGAAATGAGCAGTAGGCTCATCAACTTCCTGCTTGATTTGGAAAAGAGCTACTGTGTTTCTCTTCCGCTTCCTAAAGGTATCAAATCTCAAAAGGAACTGTTTTTGAAAATCCCCAAAGCAAGTGATAGACCGAGAAGGTAAACCATGAAACCATTCCTGAGCAAGACCGTCGAAGGTCATTAGAAAAAGCTTACACTTGATTCCATCCGACACGGCTTTTAAAGAAACAGCCGCTTCAAATGCTTGTAGATGTGAAATTGGATCACTAATCCCAGAATAGCGTGACAAGCGAGGCTCTCTGAAATCATCAGCAACGGTATCCCAGTGAATTCGATCATTGAACGGAAAAGAAACTTCCTCTTCCCTCTCTAAGAGATCCCGAGTAGATGATAAGAAATTACTGTCATTCCTCAGGAGATTCAATGCAAATAATAACAATCAACACGTATCTAGAGACCGCCGAACAACTGTAGTTTGACCGAACGGACAGAATGGCAAGCAGTTACTGAACAGGTTAACAGCCCTTGTCGCTGCTTGCTCGACTAGCCGCTAAGCTCTAGCGGTCGAGCGGTCTCATGATATCTAGCCGCAGATTTTCACCGGCCAACCGAGATCTGAAGGTCGCGTGTTAACTGTTGATGTGCGAAATGCGACACCGACCAGTTAACGGGTTGTTCGATCTCACAAGCTAAGGGTGAAGGAAGAAGGGTTGCGGGGATAGAGGAGAAGCTTGTTCAGGTACTGTCGAGCAGACAGCTACTTGAGGGTTTGCTTTGCAGGTTGGGGCCGAGAGAGGAGAGAAGAAGAGAAGAGGCCGCTAGCAGCGGCAACAGCAGACTTCGCCCGCCGCGGCTTGAATGCCACTCTTGCGACGGACTTTCCTTTTATAAACGGGAAAAGGTTACAGCGGTTAGCATACTGAGACCGCGCGAACAGGATACCCGCCAGAGAAGGATTTAGAATCCGCTGCCACAGGCGGCAAGCTTGGGGATTCGAACTCTCCCCTCTGAAGGGTACTATTCACGGCTATTTATAGGCTCGGGGGCCTGCCCAAACGGGCAGGGCTAAAATTACCGGCTGCCCGGGGTACAGGAGAACCGGGCAGCGGTGACGGGAAACAACCAAGAAATAGAAGAGGGCAGAGGAAAGGCCGCGCGGCCTGGCGGGATTCCTCTAGCGAGTTGAGAGTCTTGGCCTATGGACGGGCAGATCTGAACCCCCTCTAACGGCGACCTGGGATATAGGTCGCGCGACTTAGATAAGGACAGGCCGACCCTTAGATGATGGCTGGACTGGAACTGGCGGCGGCCTGACGGAGAGGCCGCCCGGCTTATCTGTCAACAAGCCGGTTTGCTGAGAATGGTGGCTAGAAAGAACAAGCCGCCCGGACCTGAAAACCTGGAGAACTAGTCACGAATTCTGGGTTAACATTTATGTCTTGATTTAATTAACTCTGAAAAAGAAATTAAACAACTTAGAGAGAAAGTAAGTGAACAAGAAAACCTGCTGTCAGAAAACAACAAATTAAGGGATGAAATCACCCTAGCTAATGAAAAAATCATTAAATTAATGACTGAATTATTTGAGGCTAGAAAACTTGAAGAATCCCTGAGTGGGAGAAGCATCAAGTTGATGAACATCACAAGCACAGTGAATGCCAGACTTAATGGCATGCTGGGCTTATGTGCTTCATCAAGCCAACCCCCACTTATTCAGGAAAACATTTTATCCACCCCCATAAAATTCGTTTCTGAAAATGGTAAATAGAAAATAGAAGATAATCATGTTAAACAAATAGTATTAAAACAAAAGAATAAGAAAAGAAGAAAGAGTAAGAAAAATAATAACCAGAACAATGTTCAGCAGATTTCATCGAACTCAGATCGACAAAATGTGTCCAGTTCATCGAGCTCAAGTAGACGAACTCCGAACGCAAACTTCTACTATAACTATTCTCTGAACTGTGATCGACGAAACCAGTATGGTTCGTCGACCAGAGATCGACGAAATTGGGGCCCAAAAAATGAATACTTTCATTCTCTTAGTGGAGTTTGATGAACTCATCCCCATTCGTCGACCTCCAGTTTATCATAATAGAAATTTTAATTCCTATAAGATTTTTATTCAACCTAGACAGAACATTTATCCTTTTAACCAATGGATAATTCCACCAAGAAAATACCATCCTTTAGGTTACAAAAGTCATCCTAAATATTCATACATTACCATCTTTAGTTATGTAAATCAACAAGAACCCAAGGTAACCTGGGTCAAGAATATCTAACGTGTTTTTGTGCAGGTGAAAGACTATCCTACCACAGAGGAACAGTGGTATCTGGATAGTGGTTGATCAAAACATATGACTGGAAGCAAGGACAATCTATCCAACTACAAGTCCAAGCTAGGTCCCAAAGTTGTTTTTGGTGACTCCAACTATCGCCAGACTAAAGGCTATGGAGATGTAAAGATTGGAGTGGTCACATTCAATAAAGTAGCTTTAGTTAACTTTGTGATGAAGGGTTTCAGGTATCATTTGATAAATCCTCTTGCATCATTTCTTCTGCTGATAATATAACTGTTTTAACTGGATCTATAATAAGGAAATATCTACATAGTGAATTTCAAATCAGCTAAAACAGAAATTTATTTGTTTAACAAAACCAGTAACTACAATGAACTTTGGCATAGGAGATTATTACATGTTAACTTAAAATACATTTCTAGGTTATCTAAAGACTACCTTGTTAGAGGATTGTCTTCTTACCCCTACAAGAAGGAAATCCTTTTTAGGGCTTGTCAGTTAGGCAAACAAACTAAAAATAGTTTCAAGACACTTAACAAGAGTGATTCACCTAGGATTTTGTATTTGCTCCACATGGATCTTTTTTGACCCATTGCTAAATAAAGCCTAGGAGGGAAGTCTTATACTTTAGTGATTGTTGATGACTTCTCAAGGTTCACTTGAGTGTTCTTCTTGAGAAATAAGTCAGATAACTTCAAGGTTCTTACAGATTTTCTCAAGAGAATACATATTGTGTACTCAACTCCAGTTGCATTGATTAGAAGTGATCATGGTACTGAGTTTGAGTCTCTTCTCATGCAAGAGTTCTGTGAGAAGGAAGGTATAAGGCATTGTTTCTCTACTCCTATAACTCGTCAATAAAATGGGCTAGATGAAAGGAAAAAACAAAATACTCATTGAAGCTGCAGGCACATTAATTGCAGATGCTCACCTGCCCCTATCCTTTTGGGCAGAGGTTGTGAGCACAACAAACTATGTCCTGAACAAGAGTTTGATACACAAACTTAAGGGCAAGACCCCCTATGAACTACTCAAAGGGAAGAAACCTAAAGTAGACTATTTTAGAGTATTTGGTTGTGTCTGTTACATCCATAGCAATAACAAGAAATACATTAGAAAGTTTGAAGCCAAAGCTGAAGTTGGAATTTTTCTTGGATATTCCCAAGTAAACAGGGCTTATAGGGTATATAATAAATCAACCATTAAAATGGAATAATCTATTCACATTACTTTTGATGAGACTAACATGTTTTACAAGGAGAAGATAGCTTCTACCAGTGAAACCTTGCAGGTACCTAACACGTGTGAGAAGCTGGATATGTTGACCCTCACCAATGAGGATGTTACACATCCTTCTCCACATATTACTGAAGAAAGTGATGATGAAGATACTGAATGTTGATGCACGAAATGCGAAGGAGAAAACGAACACCACCAACTAACTGTTCGAGCGCTAGGGGAAGAAAGAAAGAAACCAAACTGGGAGCAGCAGTCTACTTAGCGGACTAGAAAAGGAACATAAAAGCAGAAGAGCCGTGAACCACGGCAACACCAGACTTTGCCCGTCACGGCCTAAATGCCACTCCTGCGACGGGCTTGATTTTATGTTTGTTCATTCTATTTCTTTGAAAATTGCGATCTTTGCGGACTGCCTGTGAGTTTGCGATTAATTGTAGATAATTTACAGAAAAACCGGAAACGTGCGGGCTGTGCGGACTGCCTTTGAATTCACAAAGCTTTGAGAAATTGTCTGAATTTGCAGGGAAAAATAGGGAAGAAGCGAGCTGCGCGGACTGAGCAATCGATCTGGGCAGATTGACTGCTGTCATGTCAAACGATTTTTCTATAAATAGGGTCTTCATTTTCTCCTTGCATAGGAAACAGTCGAAGCTGAAGCCCTGCGGTTTGAAAAGATGGTATCCGCGCGTACTGATGCCGCAGTCGCCTTCCATGCCGTCGGGCACAAAAGAAGCAGACTGGCCGCAGTTGATCTGGAAGCTTTTCTGGATGTGCACATGGCGGGATCGCCGGTGCTCGCGCGGCTTCCCTAGTATCAAGAGCGGTTGAACTTCTCCACAACTACCAAGCTCGCGGTGCCCATCGACCATTTCGATTGCGGGTTAAAATTCCCCCTGCTTTGGGAGATCGCGGAGATCTTCGAGCACTACGGAGTGGTTCCAAGCCAACTCGTTCCGAACAGCATGATCGCCATCTACAGCTATCTCGCCTACCTACAATCTGAAAAGATCGAGTTTTCCTTGAAGATCTTTAGAAAGATATTTTCTGTCCGCTCCATAACTCCAACAGGAGATCGCGAGTATAAGGGCATCATGTACTTCTACTGCAGGGGGATGAAGGTTGTGGGCTTGCCGAATAAGATCCACAATTGGACTTCTAGGTACCTCATTTTTGAGGGAAATCAGGGGTTTCTCCACACTAACCTGTAGCCGAGATCAGACGCCGACTTCAAAAGCGTGCGGCTGAGTGATGCCGAGGCCGCCATCGTCGGGTTTCTTGCTGAAGCAAGGCTCGACGTTGACTACTACATTCCGCTATTTCCCGGACTAGACACCGTAAGCCGCCAGTAGAGTAAGTCTCGCGGCTTTCATTTGTATCCGCAATGACCTTGAACTTTGGCTAACTTTTATTCTTGCAGCGACCTTGGCGTTGCTCGCAAACTTCCCCTATGCGCCAGCTGGACAGACTCTTACAAAGGGAGAAAGAAGAAAAGAGATTGCAAGAAAAAGGAAGGAGGACGGAGATCCCGCCGCGGGTTATTCCTCCGACGATAGTTTCAACATTGCGGGCTTCAGCGAGAAGAAGAAGGATCTGAGGGGCAACCCAATGATCCATTGGCATGAGAAGAAGAAGCATGTTCACCTTTCAACAGCTCTCCCCTTGTGGAGGAGTCCGCGCCCATCTCGCCACACCCATGTCGCCATCTCTGCTTTGTACGAAAAGAAAAACCTTCGCGACCTGCAGAGTGTGGCCCGTGATGACCTTCCTCTGCTTGCCGCCCAGGCCAGTGCGAACTGCATCGTCACCAACCATTTCATGGGCAGGCTTACGCGCGAGATGCTAAGGGAAGATGAGCAATATAGGAAGGAAAACAACTCGCTGAAAGACAGAAATAAGCGACTAGGCGTAAAGATTAATCAGTATAAAGAGGACAAAGATGTAAGTGCCAGTTAATCGCCGTTATCTTTGTCGCTTATCTGTAACGGGCTGACGTTTTGATTTCTTCTGCAGACTGCATATGAGGTAACCAACCCCGAATTCAAGAAAGCCATGTTTCCTTTCGTCAAGGAAAGCGTGGAAGTCGCAATCGAACGCATCATCAATGATGGGTATGCAAAGGCAGGGGTGGACTCTATTCCCTTCCTGAAGCTATTTCCAGAGCTGAAGGACAAGGTTGCTGAGTTCGAGCGAGCTGCTAAGGGGAAAGCGGTTGTTGAAGACGAAGAGGAGGAGTTCGCCGATGATGAAGCTCCTGAAGATGTGGCCTCAAGTCAATAACAGGGAGGCCAGTCGGATCAGTCCACCAGCTCCGTCTCTAATAAGAGCGGTGAGCGGACAGAACCCATGGTTGCTTCTCATTCCAGCAACAGTAGCAGCAGCGACTCGAGTGGCTACTCACCTGTGGTGGATGTGGAGGGGTTAAGCCTGGAGAAGCCTGCAGAGAATAAACAGAGGACTGGATAGTAGACAATGTAATTTTTTGGTTTTTAATGTAAAGGGGGCGGACTCTGCGCGAGTTTGCCAAAACACGTGTATATAATATATTTTTGAATGAATAGAAAAAATATTTTTTGATGTCTTCTGAGATGTTCTGCTTATTTCTTGCTTGTACTTAGAGGTCGCACTCCTTATATCAATCCGCGTCATATAACTTTGTAGCATGTTTAAAACTCTTGCTGAAATTGCTTAATCACAGCTCGCTTCAATATTAACAGAATTAACGTGCTTTCTAAACGAAGGGAACGAATGAGGCGGATTCTGACGAGTTCGGTCAGAAGTCCGCGTCTTGCAGAACAACCTTTGCCAGTTTTATGAGAACCAAGATGACGAAAGCTGCAATCTACTAAAATAATGTTCATATGCGAACTTGGCGGACAGGTATCACCGTGCGCTGATGTTTATAGTTGAACCTTTTCAAATAAATAATCATTAAGTGATATAAACTGAATGAATCCCGCGGACTAGGCGGACTAGAAAACCGAAATCCGCACTTAAATCAATGTTAACAGAAATGAACCATAGCTCATAACTAGGTGGGCAGGTGCGGCCGAAGCGACATTGCTTTCCTCACCGGGCTATGAACTATAGAATCAACCCAAGAGGCGGCGGACTGAGCGAACTAGAGAACTGGAGTCCGTACTAAAACAAGTGATAAGAGAAATGACCTATAGCTCATGACCAAGTGGGCAGGTGCGGCCGGAGCGACATTGCTTTCCTCAATGGGTCATGAACTATAGAATCAACCCAAAGGACGGCGGATTGAGCAGATAGGAAAAATTGAGTCCGCAGTGAACTGAATAATAGTAGAAAACCCCTGTGAAGAAAAAAGCTACAGACTTGTGATCAAGTGGGTAGGTGTGGCCGGAGCGGCATTACTTTCCTCACAAGATCTCAAGATCTGCATACTTAACAACACAATCTACTGCCCTCTTTCCTGGAGTACAGTCTAAGTCGATCTTTTGGGCAGGTGCGGACGGAGCGGGATTGCTTTCCTCTGAGATCGACAAGACTGTGGGTCTCTTGTAGGCACTGCTTGAGGGTATCAAGGAGTGTTCGAGGGTTACAACCTTAAGATGATTCGGGGGCAGGTGCGTATAGCATTGCTTTCCCCACGTGATCATCTAGGTTGTAACGATATCCCTTACATGGCATGGTAGAGCTGACCACGACTCCGCTCCTCCATAATGCAGAAGTGGGGTTAGGTACTAGCCGGGATCTTAAAACTAGTGTCCTGCCACACTAGAACCGGTAAGCTCCCACTACACGGTACGAAATCTCCCCGCAACACGTGGTCTTCGTGGTGTTTTGCTAACAACCACGGTTCTAAGGGAGGTTTTTGCTGAACTCGGCGATATCTCCTGGTATTAGGCAACTGTTGGAGTTGCTATGGGGGCAAAAGAGAGAAAGCACTTGAAGAAGTGTTAGTATAAAAACTTTGATAAACATCAATTTTTGAGAAACTTGTATAAGATAAAAAAGAGAGTTCAGGGATAGAATTGTTTAGAGTTGTCCTTGCTCAATATATTAACTGTCAACACTTGAAACAAAAAGACACTTGATGAAGTGTTAGCAAGGAGCTTTTATTAATAATGAACCTCTGAAAAAGTTTACATAAGAAGGAAAGGAAAAGAAGTTCAGGGATAGAACCGCTTTAAGTCATCTCCACTCCATGTGTGCGGCATATCTTCTCCTTCATATGTTTGCAACCGGTAGGCCCCATTCTCAAGCGCTTCTTTAATAATGAATGGTCCAGCCCAATTCGGATTAAGCTTCCCCACTGAGCCGGCTCTTGCAGCAGCATCGACCTTTTTAAGAATCAGATCTCCCACTTGAAAGTGTTTGATCCTTACATTCTTATCGAAGTAGCGGGCCATTCTACTTTTGACTTCCTCTTGCCTGATGGCAGCCTTGTCTCTAACCTCTTCAACATGCTCCAAGCTGAACCTCATCTCCTCGTTGTTCAGCTCAAGCCAATCCTCCTTGCCTTTCCTAGCAAGCAGCACTCTAGGCGACATGACTTCAAACTCAATAGGAATTAATGCTTCGGACCCATGAGAAAGCTTGAATGGGGTTTCCCCTGTTGCAGATGAAGGCGTTGTTCTAAGGGTCCAGAGAAACGAAGGAAGTTGATCAACCCAACTGCCCTTGAGATTTTGAACTTTCTTCTTAAGCAGGCTGAGGATTTGCTTATTGGCTGCTTCTACCTGACCATTACTTCTAGGATGATGAACTGATGCAAAGTGTAGCTCTGTTCCGATCTGCTTGCAAAAATCTATCATCTCAGTATTATTAAATTGTGGTCCATTATCTGTGATTATTGCCATGGGGATACCGTGCCGGCAAACTATCTCGCCCCAAACAAAATTCTTCACGACCTGAGTTGTCGTCTTTGTCAGCTCCTTAGCTTTGATCCACTTACTTAAGTAGTCAATCATAACTATAATGAAATGCCGCTGCCCACTTGCCATGGGAAAAGGACCAATGAGATCCATTCCCCAAACAGCAAAGGGCCAAGGGGTTGCAATTGATCTGAGAGATTGAGCAGCTTGATGTTGAAGAGGAGCGAACTTCTGGCACGGAACGCATTTTCTCACATAGGTCTGTGAGTCTTTTTTCATGGTGGGCCAGAAGTAACCCTGCCACAGGATCCTTTTTTCCAAGGTTCTTGTCCCCGAGTGACTTCCACACTCGCCAGAATGCATCTCCCGTGTTCGTATCGAGAATGTCTTTTGGTCGCTGGAGAACCTGCAAGAGAGAAAACGATAAAGAATGGACTGCGAGTTGTCGGTTACTAGCGGGTAGATGAAAAGGAGACAAAAGAGAAGGGGGGGCCGCTGGAAGCGGCAACAACAGAGTTCACCCGTCGCTGCTAAAACCACTCGTGCGACGGGCTTTACGATTACCATAAATGAAGCGGTTACAGCGGTTACCAAAGAAACCCGATCAGATAGTAACCCTCTCGGCAAAGGGATCGAGACCGCTGCCACAGACAGCGAGCTTGAGGATTCGATTCGCGATGCCTAGAGAGTACTGTTCATGCCTATTTATAGGCTCGGGGCCTGCCCGGGCGGGCAGACGCTAGAATCACCTGCTGCCCGGGGGACAGGGGAGCGGGCAGTGGTGACGGGATGCACAGCCGGAGAAAAAATAGCAAGCTCTTAACCGCACGGTTACACAGTCTTGAGTAAAAAGACCGATGGCTTTCGGACGGAAAGAACGGTTTGCAGACTGCTACGACCGCTCGGTTACGCGATTAAGAAATGGCCCTTTGACTTAGGGAGAACAAGGATAGCGGTCTTCCGGGTAAACATTATCCCCGCACATTTCCGAATGCCGGAGAATTTTGGAAATGTGAGCTTTATCCGCCAGACCGATATAGCCTTTAATGCGCTCCAGCGCTATAAATAACGTAGGAAAGAGAGTTACAGACATTCCCTGGGAGATTACTTGAACTGCGGTTAACAACTTGTTGCTCGCTATGCCGATGAAAAGTCTGTTGGGAGATATGTACATGAAATCTGGTTCGAATGTAAGGCCGCTTGCTCGGGAAAATGAAGTCAAGGTTGCCAGTCCGCCCGATATATTGACCGAAAAAACTGTCGCAGCCTCTACATCAATCGTCTTAGCCAAAAAACCGGGCGAGGTGAGCGGCATAGCTGGGGTAAAAATTGACCTACCCGCCACCCCTGAGACCGCTATTACCCCTGATGTTGACATCACAAGCATCACTCCATACAACCAAGACGGGGAATTACTTCCTTCAGCTGACACCCTTGCTGATACTCGGGAGAAAGCAATGAAGGCCGCTTTGACCGCAGCGGACAAGCTGAAAATCGAGTTGGGGATAAGCGGGTCTACCCCAGAGAAAAGAAAGCGTCGATCCGGCCCAACCGTCGAGGATCGGGTAGAAAGGAAACTCCGTCAAAAGGAAAAAGAGAACAGGAAATCCTCCGCTCTCAAGGTCATCACGGCCCCGCTAACTATCCTTTCTGAGGAGGGCGAGATATCTACGGATTCGCAAAAAGAGATCGAACAACCGTCAGAGGTAACCGCGATGGCCAGGCTAGAGAGATTTCTTATCATGGACAAAGATTCTCTGGAATTTGATCTCCCTGTTAACGCCGGTTATTTGCAGGGGATGGAGGGAATTCTCCACGGCATGATCGTAACGAGTGGTGTGAACCTTGCGACCGGATCTCTCGCCGAGCCTCATAAAGAGCCTGCCATTGAAGAAGCTCTCTTAGCCGCTGGCCTTGCAACTGATGATAAGACCAACCTGGACATGTCCGAGCGAGTAGGAGAGACTAAGATCTCTCGGTCAGGTAAATTTTTGTCTGCTTCGAGTAGGGAATATCTCGTAAAGAAAGTACTGCGGAGAAAATGCCCGGTCTGCCTGATCTTTGAAGGTAGGGACATCCCGATGACCAAAGAGATATACGAGGCGGGAAGAACCAAGTCCGCGCGACTTTGGAAAGCCCAGATAAGAGATACCGATCCGGAGAACGCGCGCCGACCGATATTCTCCGACCGCGATTTATCGGCAGTAAGGGAAAGACTTGAATTCATTCTACTACCTCAAAGTATCGCCCCTTTAATCTGTCTTATTTGCCGGTGATCTTTATTTTAACCGCTTGTTGTATTGTTTTTTTAGCGGAAAAAGATGCGGGCTCGGCGATCATTCCCGTGAACAGCCCACCTCCACCTGACGGACAGAGATCTCCCGATGAAAATATCCGCAAGATCGCACGGTTAGAGGAAAAACTTCAATCCGCGGAGAAGGAAAAAGGTGCGCTGAAACTGTCAGTGGAGAATTTGGCTTGAGAGGTGAATTTGATCCGAAAAGAAGCTACCGCGGCTTTGGAAGAGGCTAAAGTTGCCCGAGAAGAGTCAAGACGCGGGAAAACGCAGCTGATCGTGCAAGCCGCAGCGCATGAGAAGGAACTGAGGGATCGAGATCAGCGGCAAAGACGACTACTAGATGATGTCGCCCATTATCGAAATCGGTGCCATCAAGCGGAGAATGAGATGCGACGCCGGTCTGGGAACAAGAGGGATGACAGTATGGTTCGGGATGAGACCTTGTCGATGAATCAAGCAGCCTCAACTGCGCGACCTGACGGCCAAGCGGCCTCCACTGAGACGGGGGTGTATCTTGGCCGTGTGGGTCGCGATGCTGCGAAAATTCATCGGCACCATCACACTGTGCTTCACCATCTATCCACTGCGATCTCTACGATCCTGCACACTGGTGACTTGATGGCTCATATTGGTGGGAACCTGCCAGACCGCGACGAACCAATGAGCGAAGAGAGAAAGCGGGGAGAGAATGCAAAGGGAAATTAGTCTTGTACATTTATTCAAACTTTGTGATACTGTGCGGTTAGATACATATCGCTGTATGAATCTTAAATTTCCCTTACTATTGCGTTTTTTTTAATCGTTCGGTTTCCTACTCCTACGTACCCGCACGATTTTAACATTAATTATACTCTTCTGATTATAATTCTCTATAAATAGCATAGAAGATTCTCCCCTTATAATAAAAGTAGTGTTCAAAACTTCCACCGGATAGAAAAAATGGTGTTCGAGCGATCTAGTGCTTCAGCTGTATTTCTTCGATCAGAATTCAGGAACTCTTCCTTGACTGAAAGCGAGCTCTTGCAATTTGTGCAACGACATATGCATTATGAATCAGTAGTCGCGCGGTTACCTTCAATGGCGGAGCGGTTAAACACAGTTGGAAATAACTTTACTGTCATACCCATCGTTCATTTTGAACATGGCTTTTCTTTTCCGCCATTCATCGAGCTTGTAGAGATTATGGACTTCTATGGGGTCTTCCTTGTTGATGCTCAAAATGCGACAGACTCGGGCACCACCAGCTAACCGTTCGAGCACTGGGGAAGGTATTGGGACAAGACCGTCGGCTAGTCGGTTACTAGCGGCTAGGAATGGCGGATAAGACCGGATAGAAAAAAGAGTGAAAGGGCCGCTACAAGCGGCAACACCAGAGTTCGCCCGCCGCGGCTTAAATGCCTCTCCTGCGACGGGCTTTCCTTTTATGAATGGAAGAACGGTTATAGCGGTTAGCCTACTGAGACCGCGCGGACAAGATACCCGCCGGAGAAGGATTTCGAATCCGCTGCCACAGGCGGCAAGCTTGGGGATTCGAACTCGGTCCCTAGAAAGGTACTGTTCACGCCTATTTATAGGCTCAAGGGCCTGCCCAACGGGCAGGGCTAAAAACACCGGCTGCCCGCGCACAGGAGAAACGGGCAGCGGTGACCAGATACAGGGGGCAAAAAGAGGACCTCCTAGCCGCGTGGCTAGGCGGTCAGACCTCCTGCTGACCGGCTCTCCCTCGGTGGCTGCTGCGTTGGGGAGGACCTGCGAGAAGGCGGGCTGACGGCATGAAAAAGGCTTGCCGCCAGGTCTTCAGAAAAACTGTGGGAGCGGTCAAAATGGTGTTAACATAATCCCCGCACATTTTTAAATTCCGAAGAATTTCGAAAATGTGTTAACCGATTGACTGCGAACGCAGTAAATGCTCTGGAGGCTATAAGTACAACTGAAGGAGAAGCTGTTTTCACCAAACTGCCTCGAGACGGGTCGCTTTTCCCCTCTAACAGTTAGAATTCTACTTTTCGGGATGCCCGAGCGGAAAAGCATTCTGGTTAGGGTTAATAGAAACAATCTTGCCGCAGCCGAGCCTTCGTGAGAAGGAACATCTAGCCGCGAAGCCGGCGAGGAATCGCCGAAGCTGAAGACATCTACCGCGGTTTTGCTTAAACCCCGTCAATCAGGAGAAGGGCAACCAACGAATACCGAAGTCGGTAAAGCAATCGCGCAGACCCCTGATAGGTCGACCGAGAAGAATGTCGAGGGAAACAAAGAACTTCCTGCCGAGAAGATTACTGAGAAGCTGGCCGAGGCAGCGGAGAAAATGGAGCTACCCGCACGGGATGCCGGGGAGAATATCGCGACTTCACCTGATATCCACATCACCTCAACATCGTCTAGCGAGGCTGGAGGTAAGACAGACTCGGCCCACACACCCGCGCGGGAAGCTGGAGAGATTGCTGACAACGTCGTCAGAGCTAAGACCGCAGCCAAGTCTGCTGCTGACAAACTGAAGCAGAACCTTGATGTTGTTTTGGCCATACTGACAAAGAAGAGGAAACACCGGTCCACCCTATCCGCTGAGGAGAGGATAGAGGAAACAATCCGACAGCTGAAGCGAGAAAACAAGAAGCCTACGACGGTCATGGTGGCGACTGAACGAGCCGAAATAACCGATTAGAGAGATGAGGTAACCGCGCTGAAACAGCTTGAACGCTTCCTTGAAGCTGAGGATGGCTCCGCGGATAACTCTGCTTTTTCCGCTAACTGCGGCTTCTTGCAGGAGATTGAGGGTATTGTCAACCAACATTCCGGCGGCAACTCCGACTTGGTCATCTTGTCGGAAGTACCCGGAACAGGAAACCTGAACCCATCCGAGGGGGAGGAGAAGAGGAAGCTGCGAGAACAGATCCTCGCCGACCAGAAGCTGTTAGCTGCCGGAAAAGAGCCCAGCAATCTTCCGATTTTCTCCGTCGAAGATCAGGCTAAAGTCGACCGCCGAACAGCAGCAGAGCTTCTGCGGTCAGGTATGATGAGACCTGCCCTTGAAGCGAATAAAATTCCTCCACCTTACAAGGAACCATTGCGGGTAAAGAGATCTATCCGCATAATAACCGAAACCAACGACATTCTCTTGTCGCGCGAGGAGCTCGAGAAGAACAGTCGGACCGAGCGACTTCTGAGGGACCAACACTTGAAGAAGATAGACCCTGAGAGGTTAAAAAGACCTATCTTACCTAGCCGCTTAACCGCTTCAGCGCCTAGAGGAGATTGCCGCTCGGGTGCCGATTCTCTCAGTATTACCGCTTGTTGACCTTACCACCGGGGTGGAACTAATCTGTTCGCTTGTTTACTTTGTTGCAGATGCTGGAGGATTGAACACTCTGGCCGTCCTGGATGAGGTCGTGCAGCGACCACGGGAAGATGAAGGCAGCACGCCTTTGCCGCACTATCCGCGAATTTTGAATAGCTAAGGGCGGTGTTGAAGGTAGAAGAAAATGCCAGGAAAGCCTTGGAAGAACGGGTAGAATCGCTGTCCACGGATTTGGTGGCTAGCCGTGGCAGAGAGCACGTTCTATCTGCCACTGTGGAGGCTTGCCGTGACGGGGAGAAGGCTGCCCGGGATCATGTTGCGGCTCAAGCAAGGCGGCTTCAACAGGCTGAAGAAGACATTGCCTCCTACAAGAAGAAATACGACGAGATCGTTGAAAGGGAACAAAGACGCCGACCAACCGAGCAGGCCGATGTATCCGTGCGGCCTGTCGAACAGGCGGCTCTGAACGTGCCTGCTGTCCCGATTAGTCGCCTAGCAATAGAGACCGCTCGAATACATCGGTCTCAAAGCGTCCTAACCCACCACCTAGTTGCCGCGCTGTCAGCAGTGCTGCAGGTCAGCGACCAGGTGGCTCACCTTGGTAGGGGAACGGGCGACCGCGGAGATGAGAGGCGAGAAGAGAGAGATCGTCGCCTGTAATAACAAATCAGTTGGAACGGACTGACCTTGTACTTGGCCAGAAACTAGCTGTATTTTTTAATATTATTAGCATGCGGTTTGATTTATGATGTCCCCGCAATCTGAGATGTTTTATCTTGCTTGAGAAGATGTATTGCTGCTGCGACTACGTCAGTTGTATAATTTTGTTCGAAGGATTCTTTTTTGTGAGATTGCTCCACGAAACTGTTCTGCAGGTGAAGTGACTGGTGCGGCTTGCGTGCCTAACCGCGCGACTAGATGCTCATCGCTGGTTCTATAAATACAAGCAGGGTCCGTATTTTACGGAAGATCACCAAGGCATTTGTTTCTGTGGCAAGAGAAAATGGTACCCGCGCGAGCTTCCGCTGCGACTGCTTTCTTGGAGGCTGACCACAAACGTTCCGAAATAACCCAGGTAGAGCTTGACCGGTTTGTCGCGTCGCATCCCCCTGGTCCTGAGATAATCGCGCGATTACCAAGGGAGGACGAGCGGTTGAACACATCTAGCCGGAACTTAGTGGCCATCCCAATTGACCACTTCGACTCAGGCTTTTCCTTGCCGCCGCTGATCGAGTTTACTGAAGTACTAGACTTCTATAGCATCGTCCCCGGCCAACTGTCGCCGAACACCGTGGCATCCATAATGAGCTTCATTATCTACCTGCGGACAGAGCGGGTGAGGTTCTCTATGGACCTTTTTCGCCACTGCTTTGTAGTCTGCTCGATCACATCCGGGAAGAAGGACAGCCAGATTTTCAAGGGTGTCGTCTACTTCGGCTGCACCGGGATGAAGGCGGTTAACTTGATGAATAAATTTCAGAACTGGTCGACCAGATTTCTCATGTTTGAGGGGAATCTGGGTCTTCTGCCGGTCCGCCCGCATGCCCGGGCGATAACGGTATTCGAGCGGCTAGAAGACGAAGGCATCGAGAAGTATATTGCAGCATTCCTAGCCGGATCGCGATTGGACGTCCGCCACTACCTCCCCCTGCTCCCTATGGTAGCAGACTTGCCCGCAGAGGAGGGTAAGCTAAACACCGGTTAGACATACTTTATTTGTCTTACCGAGCGAATAACAGCCATTTCTTCGCAGCTAGCTTGACTGTCCCGGCGAACAGACCGGAAACTTATGACAGGCCGATGCTTATGCAGAGCGAAGCCCGGAAGAAAAGGGAGGACAATCGCCGCGAGAAGAATGACGTCGCCGCGGGGTATGACTCCACCGAGTCCTTCACCCCCTGCGGAGTTGGTGAGAAACTAAAAGACCGACGCGGCAAGGCGGTAATGAAATGGCACCGTCGTGGCAAGCATGTCCAGGTCTCCACCTCCCTCCCTTCATGGAGGAGCGAGAAGATCGGCAAGCATGCCCGAGCGGTCAGCTGGGCAATGTACGGTAAGCAAAACATTGCCGAGTTGCGGGCAATCCCAACAGAGAAGCTTCCTCAGCTCGCCGCTCAGCTTCGCGCGAGAAGCTTCGTCACGGATCACTTCGCGAATGAGGCTCTTGCCGAGGTGCTCGACTTAACCGAGCGGTTAGAAGAGGAGATCGAGCAGCTCAAGGCAGAGAATAAAAGACTGAAAGAGACTAACGCGGTAAGCACTTACCTCACGATTTTCCGGGTAGTTTAATGCTAGTCGTGAACTTATCTTTTTTGTCTGCAGAAAGCATATGATCCGAAGAACCCTATCTTTGTAAATGAAATCGTCGGCCACCTGCGGGAAAGCGGGGAAGACATGCTCGACATCCTGCGGGAACGGAAAGCATTCACGACGGAACATGAAAGTATCTCTTTTGACGACCTCTTTCCCGGGTTCCAGAAGGCCGAAGCCGCGTGGGATGCGGCGGCCAGAGAAGTTCACGAAATCCTTGAAGAGGGTGAGGCGGCTGGCGACCAACTCGGTCTATCCGATGAGTCTGGCGCGGACAGAAGTTCGGGCCGAACTGATTGCTCGAGCGAAGACGGGTCCTCGGGTTCAAATTCTACTGAAGCCGGCGAATCTTCTAGCTCCTCCAGTTCGAGCGGTTTGGAGCCGGCGAAGAAGAAGAAAAAGGCAGCAGTATAGTTCTTTTTTTTTGTACCCCGCGGTAAAATTCTTGTAAACAGCGCGGACAGACTTATGTAATATTTTGTTATTTTGAAGTAGATTTGGTTGCATTCTTTTGATCGCTGATAATTACTTACCTGTCCGTGCGACAATACAGTTGATAGAACACAAGATATAAGCGAATAAAAACTTTAACCAATCTACCCGCCTACAATTGCAAATACGTAGAAGTGTTGAAGTTTGAAAATTCTTCAATGTACTGTTAGTCATGTTGTCCGGAAAGATGATAAGTAATTATCCGCTCGGTTACGTGCTCCGTTTGGTTGCAATGGTACTGCCCGCAGTAAATTTAATCTAAGAGGTCACGATTGTCTATTCGCGTGACTAGATCATACTTTGCATATCGATTTTATAAGGACATTTAGCTAATCTGTCTGTTCCGATAAGACTTTATTGCGAATAATTTATAATGCTTGTCGGGCGGTTAAGTGCATTTCCAGATCCAACCAAGAAAGCCAAGTTAACCGAAAACAGCCGGGCGGCAAGAAGGATATCCGCCACTTCGAATATATAAGACGAACTCAAGAAAACCAGGTTGTCAATATGATAACCGGGCGGTAAGAACAATATCCGCAATTTTGAATATAAGACCAACTTAAGAAAATTAGGTTGGTCGAAATGATAACCGGGCGGTAAGAACAATATCAAAATCTAACCGCTGGTCGGATAGGTTCGTTCAGCCTTGTAGTATCAGATAACCCGAGCAGAGATTGTCTTCAGCCAGGATGTTCTAACCGCACGGTCTGATCTCTGACTGCTGGCTAGACCTCTGCCCGAAGAAAAAGAATACACTGCTCTCTTGCCTGGGACACAGCCAGATTTGAACAGCCTGAGGGGCTTGCGTATCATGCTTCCCGCACAGGGTCAAATGGGCCGAGGGCTCCCTGCAGGCACCGCTTGAGAGTATCAAAGAGTATTCGAGGGTTGCATGCTAAGACGATCTGCGAGGCATGCGTGTGCAGCTTCCCGCACAGACCCATCTTAGTTGCAACGATATCCCTCTCAAAGCATGGCAGCGCTACCAACCACCCTGTCCCTCCAAAATGCAGAAGTGGGGGTAGATACTAGCTGGGATCCGCAATCTAGTACTCCACCACATCAGAGTCGGCTAGCTCCCACTGCACGGTGCGAAAACTCCCCACAGCACGTGGTCCTCGTGGTGTTACGCTAAGGACAACGGCTCTGAAGGGGTATGTAACTAGACTCGGCGATATCTCTTGATTCAGTGATCTTTTAATTTTTTGTTGCAAACACATAAGAATGATGACTTGCCAGGTGAGAGCACCGATATAGAATCTCAGAAATAGAATATAGAAGTGAGTTATAATCCTTCTTAAGAGAGTTTCATAAGAGGAAATAAAAGACAGAAAAAACATATCGGGTTAAGGAATTGATTGTTAAAAATTGCTTCTGTTGTTGATGTTGACGTGTCTGCTAGCCTATGAATGACACGCCCTTCTAGATCATGCTACGGGATTCTTCCGGTTTCTGTATTTTTTCAACCAACTGATGGAGAGCTCTACAATCTTCTGTTAAATGACCTCTTTCCTTGTGATATTCGCAATACTGATCCTTGGATCTAGTTTGCCCGCCTGCTGCCCGAGCATTCTTCTTGTGACTTGGCTTGCCCTCCCGTTGTTTAATCTGCAGTAAATCTAACAAACTTCTTTGTCCTTCTGAAACGTAGGGCTTGAAGGACTCATTTTTGACAACGCGGGCCTTCTTCATGACTGGAGACTTTGTAGCGGCTGTTTCCTGCGGTGAAAACTTAGTTGTCGGATTGGCCGTCGGGTAGACCGAATAGGTTGTCGGGTACTCGAGTGGACAGGCCGGGTAGGTAGTCGAATAGTCCGGCGAATATCTTGGATTTGTTGGCGAGTAGGCCGGCGGGTCGATCTGCTTACTGTCCACTAGAGCCAGGTTGACTAATGTAACCGGAATGCTCGCGGACTGCAAGCCTAACTGCTGATTGATTGCGGCTAGATTGGCATTGATCGCGGCGAGCTGCCAGATCATCTCTTGGCGAGTTTGATTTTCTTCCTAGCGGGACTGCAGAAGAGCTTCCAAGAGAAAAACTTCACTGGGACTTAGGTTGTTCTGAGCGGATTGCCGGTCTGACATTGTCTTGCCGCTGAATTTAAACGACTAGTCGATATCTGAAGGTCGCGTGTTAACTGTTGATGCTCAAAATGCGACGGACTCGGGCACCACCAGCTAACCGTTCGAGCACTGGGGAAGGTATTTGTACAAGACCGTCGGCTAGTCGGTTACTAGTGGCTAGGAATGGCGGATAAGACCGGATAGAAAAAAGAGAGAAAGGGCCGCTACCAGTGGCAACACCAGAGTTCGCCCGCCGCGGCTTAAATGCCTCTCCTGCGACGGGCTTTCCTTTTATGAATGGATGAACGGTTACAGCGGCTAGCCTACTGAGACCGCGCAGACAAGATACCCGCGGGAGAAGGATTTCAAATCCGCTGCCACAGGCGGCAAGCTTGGGGATTCGAACTCGGTCCCTAGAAAGGTACTATTCACGCCTATTTATAGGCTCAAGGGCCTGCCCAACGGGCAGTGCTAAAAACACCGGCTGCCCGCGCACAGGAGAAACGGGCAGCGGTGACCAGATACAGGGGGGCGAAAAGAGGACCTCCTAGCCGCGCGGCTAGGCGGTCATACCTCCTGCTGACCGGCTCTCCCTCGGTGGCTGCTGCGTTGGGGAGGACCTGCAAGAAGGCGGGCTGACGGCATGAAAAAGGCTTGCCGCCAGGTCTTCAGAAAAACTGTGGGAGCGGTCAAAATAGTGTTAACAGTCCTCAGTCAGCTTCCCCCGAATACAATAGGTGCCATAATGAGCTTTTTGATCTATCAGCGTTTGGAGCTGGTAAATTTCACTATGAATCTCTTCCGAAACAGCTTCGTGGCCCGATCTATCCGAGCGGGTAAAAAGGAGAACAAAATTTTTCGCGGCATAATATACTTTGGCTGCAAGGGTTTGAAGGTAGTAATCCTCCCTAACAAGGTTACGGACTGGTCGACCAGATATCTGGTCTTTACAGGCAATCTTGGAGTTCTTCCCCTAAGTCCGCAAGCCCGTGCGGCTATTATTTTCAGAAGAATAGAGCTCGGGGGGAAGGAGTTAGAAATCGCCAATTTCTATAAGAATGAGCGGTTGAATGTCACCAATTACTTTCCACTGCGGGTAATCACGGCCGATTACGATACGTCCGACTGTAAGCATTCTGCTATTTCAAGAAGTTTTGTATTCGTGCGGTATTGTTAACCCTTCCTCTACAGTTCAGCTGGAGGTTCCGGCGGGCAAGCTGATCTCTCCAGAAGGTCCGGTGCTGACCCAAGGCGAGTTGCGCAAGCAGAGAGAAGCCGACCATACCGAGGCTGATGAGCCCGCTGCACGTGAGAGCCCGGTCATTCCTTTCGTTCTGGATTGGATTGAGAAGCCCCTGACGGATCTGCGCAGTAAGCAGGCTGTGCGATTTCACCGGAGTGGGGAACATATTTCGGTTTCCACTTCTCTTCCGCCTTGGTCGAGCTCCAAACTTACTCGTCACGCCCGGGCGGCTGGCTTTGCCCTATATGGGAAGAAAAATATGGCCGAGATGAAATCAGTTCCAACCGCACGACTGCCCACTTTAGCCGCACAAGCTCGAGCGAGAAGCTTCACCCTCAATCATTTCATGGGTGAGGCTCTGGCTGAGGTTACTGGAGTAGCCGAGCGGCTAGAGGTAAGAGTGGATGAGCTTGAAGAAGAAAATGAAGCTCTTAAAACGGAAAACAAAAAGTTGAGAGAGAGAGTTGAGGTAACCGGAACCTTACTTACTTTCTTTTATTCGCTCGGTCTCAAATTCTAAAAAACTTACATTATCTTTACTCTTACAGCGAATGTATGATCGTGAGAACCCGGCTTTTTTGCACGAAATCATCTCCCATTTGCGAGAAGAGGGGAGGATATTCTTTACATTCTTAAGGAGAGAGGTTCTTTGATACCGGAGGAGCAAAAACTTACCTTCGACGACCTCTTTCCCGATTTTAAAAAGATGGAGGCCGAACGAGATAACGCGGTCCGTGCGGCTAAGATAGCCGAATCTCCTCCCGCTCCTAAGGCTGAAGCCGATGCTCGTAATGATGAAGAGAGCAATGCTGACGAAGTTACCGAGGAGGATTCTTGGGATCGCGGAGAATCCGATTCGTCAGAATCTTTCGGATCGAGCGAGTCTCTGAGTGCTTCCAGTTCATCCGATTCGGAACGGGATCGTCAAAAGAAAAAAGCCAAGATATAAATAGAATATGCTTATTTTCTATTTTCAGACCGCGCAGACTCTCTTGTTGTAAACCGCACGATATAAATGTAATGGCTTTTTATAAATGATAATCCTGATTTCTCATGCTATGTGATGTCGTGTGGTTGAATGATTTTTACTTTCTCGGTTAATTGACGGATTGAAAAGTATTTCGCATCTTGATTCTACCTCAAACCTCGTGTGACGGGTTTACGACTCGCACTTTTATATTCGTTCGATAATAATTAAATCTGCGGCTATCGACACCATTATCCGCACGATTATTATTTGTAAGAAAAACAACACAAGAACTCCATATTAAATCTGCGGCCAGCAACATAATTATCCGCACGATCATTATTTGTATAAGAAAAACAACATAAGAACTCCCATATTAGATCTACGGCCAGCAACATAATTATCCGCACGATCATTATCTGTAAAAGGAAAACACAAGAGCTCCCATATCAAATCTGCAGCTAGAAGCATCATTATTCGCACGATCATTATTTGTATAAGAAAAACAATACAAGAACTCCCATATTAGATCTGCGGCCAGCAACATAATTATCCGCACGATCATTATCTGTAAAATTAAAACACAAGAGCTCCAATATCAAATCTGCGGCTAGAAGCATCATTATCCGCACGATCATTATCTGCAGCTAGCAACATCATTATCCGCACGATCATTATTTGAGAATTGCCTAGGTCGTGCACTGGTCTGCTATCGTTGACCTCCTTATCGCTGGTCTGAGAGCGAGCAGAAACTCTGGAAATCTTGCCCTGCGTTCAACTTAGTTTTATATTGTCGCGCGGTTATGCGAATAAACCTGGATTTAGAAAAGAAGGGAGATGTGCCCGATTACCACGACCTAGATTGATCATCAAGGATGAGGCTGGCGGGTGCTGAGACTCGCACCATCTCATCTCAAGTAGGATAAATGAAACCGTGATAATATCCCTTATGACACGTGGTAGAGCCAAGCACCCACCTTGACCCTCTTGATGTGCAAAGGTGGTGTGTTAGATGCCAGCTGGGATCCAATGTCTAGAAGCCCTCCGCACGAGAATCTGCAAGCTCCTACTACACGGTGCGAAAACTCCCCGCTACGCGTGGTCTGGGTGGTGTTACGCTAATGACAACGATTCTCGCGGGGGATCTAGCTAAACTCGGCGGTGTTATCTCGAGTTTGTTATTTCTTAACTTGAGTCCGTAGAATGAATACCATGCGATCTGTTTTTAAGAGTAAAATCATTTCAGATCATCCCCGCTCCAAGTGTGGGTCATATCCTCCCCTTCATATGTTTGCAGTTTGTAAGCTCCTCTTTTCAAGACTTCCTTTATGATAAAAGGTCCGGTCCAGTTGGGATTCAATTTTCCGACCGAGCCATTTCTTGCTGCTCCGTCCACCTTTTTTAGAACCAAGTCTCCCACCTGAAATTGCTTAATCCTTACTTTTTGGTCAAAATATCGCGATGTTCGCCTTTTTACTTATTCCCGTCTGATAGTAGCCTCATCTCGGAGTTCCTCGATGTGATATAGGCAATATCTCATCTTTTCATCATTTATTTCCAACCAATCTTCCCAGTTTTGCCTAGCCAGCAAGACCCTGGGTGTTGATACTTCAAACTCTATCGGGATGAGGGCCTCTGATCCATGTGAGAGCTTGAATGGAGTTTCTCCTGTGGAGCTGGAAGGTGTAGTTCTTAGGGCCCATAATACTGAGGGGAGTTGATCAGCCCAACTATTCTTCAGACTTTGAACCCTTTTCTTAAGTAAGTTCAGAATTCTCTTATTGGCCGCTTCTACTTGGCCGTTGCTCCGAGGATGAGGTACTGAGGAAAATCGGAGGTCGGTTCCTGCTTTCCTGCAAAAATCAGTCATTTCTGCATTGTTGAACTGGGGTCCATTATCTGTGATTATCTCCATGGGGACTCCGTGCCTACAAATTATATAACCCCAAATAAAGTTTTTAACTATTTGAGTTGTGGTCCTCGCTAGTGCTTTGGCCTCAATCCACTTAGTGAAGTAGTCAATCATAACCAAGATGAAGCAACGCTGACTACTCGCCATTTGAAACGGTCCGATGAGGTCCATTCCCCAAATTGTTAACGGCCATGGTGCCGTGATCAAGCAAAGTTGTCGAGCGGGCTGGAGTTGAAGTGGAGAAAATTTCTGGCATTGAACAC
Source organism: Platanthera zijinensis (assembly GCA_039513925.1). Taxonomy (NCBI): domain Eukaryota; kingdom Viridiplantae; phylum Streptophyta; class Magnoliopsida; order Asparagales; family Orchidaceae; genus Platanthera; species Platanthera zijinensis. The sequence goes on along the minus strand of CM077082.1, from coordinate 170,365,428 downwards.
ATTTCTTGACATACATCTCTGCGTCTTTTCTCATCGTTGGCCAAAAATACCCCTGGCGTAGGATTCGTTGTTCTAGGGTTCTGGCTCCAGAATGGCTACCACATTCTCCTGAATGGATATCTTGAAGAATGATGGTGACTTCCTTTTCCGTGACGCATCTTGCCATGGGTGAGATAAAAGTTTTTCTGTAAAGTATCCCGGAGATTAGGTTGTAATGTGCTGCTTTAACTTTGAATCTTCTTCGATCTCTAATGGTAGGGTGATACTCTCCTTTCGATAGGTATAGAATGAATGACTCTACCCCAGAGTCATGCTGGTCGATTTGCATTGCCTCCCCTTCTTCGACTGATGGTTGAAAATGCTCGGACGCTACTTCCCCCATAGTAACACCGAATTTTGACAAGGTATCAGCTTCCTCATTCCCGATTCTAGGGATGTGTTCAATCGTAAAGCTCTTGAATCTCCCGATTTCCGCTTTTACCAGCACAAGATATTGTTTGAGAATTGGTTCTCGGGTTTCGAAGTTTCCGAGTACTTGCGATGCCATTACTAAGGAATCTGTCTTGACGTGAGCGTGGTTGATGCCGAGTTCTTTCGCAAATCTCAACCCTGCCAGAAGTGCTTCATATTCGGCTTGATTGTTGGTAACCGGGAAAAAGAATTTCACCGCATGTTTTATTTTTACTCAGTTTGGATTGATGAGGACTATCCCTGCTCCTGACGAATTCTTCCCTGAAGCTCCATCGACATAAATAGTCCAAGCAGATGGAAGACTTTCTTTCTGGGCAAAATTTTGCTCTGTGGTTTCTACCATGAAATCTGACAAAACCTGAGCTTTAATCGCTGTTCGCGGTACGTATGTGATTTCGAACTCACAAGGCTCGATTGCCCATTTAGCGAGTCTTCCCGAATGTTCTGGCCTTTCTAATATCCCTTTCAGGGGCTGATCTACCACAACTTGGATTGAGTGTGCCTGGAAATATGGTCGGAGTCGACGCGCGGAGATGACCAAGGCCAAAGCCAGCTTTTTGAGGATGGGGTATTTTAATTCAGTGCTTTTTAGGATATGACTAACATAATACACTGGGAATTATTTTTTCTTTTCCTCCCTGACAAGGACGGAACTAACCACTTCGGGCCCCACTCCCAGATAAATGTATAATGGTTCTCCTGGGCGAGGACTTTGCAACAACGGGGTCGTGGTTAATTGTTTTTTAGTTGTTTGAAAGCCTTGTCACATTCATCAGTCCATTCAAACTTTGAGGCCCCCCGAAGAGTTTTAAAGAAGGGAGCGCTCTTATCTCCTACCCTGGAGATGAAGCGGCTAAGTCCTGCTAGCCTTCCTCCTAGTTGCTGGACCTCTTTTGGGGAGCGAGGTGGTGTCATACCCAGGATAGCTTTTACCTTATCAGGATTGGGAGCCAACCCTTTGGGACTAAGGAGGTGACCAAGGAACTTCCCCTGGCTAGCACCGAAAACGCATTTTAAGGGGTTTAACCTCATCCTAAACTTCCGTAGGGTAGCGAAGGTTTCTGTGAGGTCCCCCAAATGTGCAGAAAAGGATTTGCTTTTTATGAGGAGATCGTCAACATAGACTTCTAAATTTCTCCCCTTTTGATCTTTGAAAACTGAATTCATCATGCGCTGATAAATAGCTCCTGCATTTTTAAGACCGAAGGGCATCACTAGATAACAAAAACACCCTTCATTTGTGATAAAGGACGTGTGTGGTATGTCGGTTTTATGCATTTTAATCTGGTGATAGCCAGAAAACGCGTCTAAAAAGCTCATGACAGAATAACCAACCGCTGAATCTACTAAAGCATCTATTCGAGGCACGGGGTAGAAATCTTTGGGGCATGCTTTATTAAGTTTTGTGAAATCTACACACATCCTCCATTTTCCTCCTGGTTTAGGTACCATTACAACATTTGATATCCAAGCGGGATATTGTATCTCTTGAACAAATTTGGCTTTCACCAGCTTGCTGACTTCCTCCCGGATTGGGCTGGCTAACTTTGTCGCGGCGTCTCTCTTCTTCTGTTGTACAAGCTTACACTTCGGGTCGACATTGAGATGATGGCATGCTACATCCGGGTCCACCCCGGGCATATCTTCAGGAGACCATGCGAAAATGTTGAGGTTCTTCAGGAGACAAGAGATTAGTTGGGTTTTCTCCTCTTCCGATAGTTCTACATTTATGGAGAGCTTTTTCTCTTCTCCCTCAGCGATGGGCACCTTCTCGATAGGTTGAGTAGCCTCCAAATGGAGTCCTTCCTTCGCGTTCTCTTTCGATTCTCCAAGCTCGATTGTTGTGACTGCCGGAGGGGTTACCTGCTCAATCATGTTAACCGTTTTCACGTAACATTCCCAGGCAACCCGATGGTTACTCCTAATCCGATACTGCCTCCCTTGAGCAGAAAATTTAATGGCCAGATGGTAAGTTGAAACAATCACCCGATACTCATTTAATAGGGGCCTCCCGAAAATCGCGTGATAGTTACTTGCCGCGTCGACCACCACGAACCGGATCATCTTGGTGATTCCCCCCAGGGTCACTAACAGCGAAAAATTTCCTTCTGCTTCCTTCCTCTCTCCGTAGAAGCCGTAGAGTGGCCCCTCGGTAGAAGATAATGACTTCCCGGTCTTTAGGGCCTCGAACGTCTTTTTGAACAAGAGATTCACCGAGCTTCCTGTATCAATCAGAATCTTGTCTACTGTGAAATTTTCGATGATGTCCTGGATAACAACCGCATCGTTGAATGGGTTGGCGACGGAGGAGAAATCATATGGACCAAAAGTAACGAGTTCCCTAGTCGGTGCTGAAGAAGACGTCATAGCCACGTCCTGCTTACATAACCTGGAAACAGATGACTTTCGGTTTGATTCGAGGCCTCCCCCTCCATGTATGCAAAAGAGCCGCCCAAGGGTTCCTTCGTCATGAACATCCACACAATCATTCGGATAATGCACATTACCTAGGCTGCCAACGTCAGCGATGTCTTCACATTCCTGGAATACCTCAGCCACTTCTTTGCCTTTTGAGGTGTTTGAAATGATGGAGGTCTCTTTACAGAAGAGGTCTGACATCTTTCCTTCTGATACTAGTCTTCTTACCAAAAAGCGTAGTGCCCGACAGTGCTCTGTAGGATGTCCCTCCTCCTTGTGAAATTTGCAGAAGTTCTTTGAGTTGGGGGGTCTTACTTCTCCACGGGGTTTGGCCTTTTTGAAATCTTTTCTCTGTAGGACCTCAGCGATTTCTTCCCAGGTCATGTTCATAATGTGAGGCTCATCGTGCTGACTAATAGGAAGGACTTGTGGGACCACCGAAACAGGAGCAGTGTTTAAGGGCAACATTCGCTCTCGGAACTGCTGATGATTGAGGAATGGCCTCTTATGTCGAAAATTTCTACCCCTTTGAGGTGAGGATTGATGATCATGGCGGGAAAGTTTTGGAATGTGGCGTGCCGTGGAAGAATTTCCCATGCCGCCACCACCTGCCATAGAAGTTAGAGTGGAAATATAGGTTGGGTTAGCACTTTCTCGTTCGATGAATTTGTTCGTGAGAGCGATCAGGGCTTGATAAGTTGCCGGAGCCTTTGTCGTGGCTTTGAATTTTAACGGGCCTTCCTGGAGGCCATTGATCAGGGCGACCTTGTAATAGTCTGGGTCTACATTCTCTACTTCCGGAATTTCCCTTTGAAAACGATTTATAAATCGTGCCACGCTTTCGCCGTCCCTTTGTATAATTATGAAAAGAGCCGCAGGACCACTTTTCCTTTTTCTGGAGGTTGAGAACCTTAACAAAAGTTCTTGGCAGAGCCCGGCGAAAGAATTAACCGAGCGAGGACGAAGCTCGTGAAACCACTCTCGAGCCTGTCCGTCAAAAGTCGTCACCAGCAACTTACACTTTAGTGCATCCGTTAGGCATCTAAGGGCCACAGTATCTTCGAATGCCTGCAGGTGCGTAACCGGGTCGGACGCGCCGGTATAAGAAGGTAAGCGAGGTTCTCTGAAATTGTTTGGTGCGGGCTCCCGCCTTATCCGCGCGACAAATGGAGACGGGTCCTCCATCTCGGCTGGGGTTGAAGGTGAGGCGCGGTTAATATCTGGGAAATTAACGGGTACACCGGGATGGCGGTCTTCTTCAAATCCTAGCCACCTAGCCGGGCATGCTTGAGCGGTATCTTGGAAATAACCCATGAAGGGACCTCGTTCGGCTTCCCGGGGCTGTGGTTGCGCGGCGGTCTGAAATTGCTAGGAAGCGGGCTGATAGGCCGTGGGGGTTGGAAAGATCACGGGTTCTGTGGGTTCTGCGGCTGGAGGCATCAGCAACCGCTTGTTAAGAGCAGCTAGGGTTTGGCCGATCGCATCGAGGCGTTCGCCGGTTTCCCCCTTATCTTGCTCCATTTCCCAGCGAGATTGTTCGAGCGCCCTCCAAAGGGATTCCTCTGAAGAACCCGCGCGGTGAGACTGACGAGAATGAGAGTGCAGAGGGGATCTCCTGTCCGACATATCGAGACCGCTGGGATTCACAGACAACTCGAATCTGAAGGTCCCGTGTTCAATGTTCGTACCGAGAATGTCTTTTGGTCGCTGGAGGACCTGCAAGAGAGAAAACGATAATGAATGGACTGCGAGTTGTCGGTTACTAGCGGGTAGATGAAAAGGAGACAAAAGAGAAGGGGGCCGCTAGAAGCGGCGACAACAGAGTTCCCCCATCGCGGCTAAAACCACTCGTGCGACGGGCTTTACGATTGCCATAAATGAAGCGGTTACAGTGGTTACCAAAGAAACCCGATCGGATAGTAACCCGCTTGATAAAGAGATCGAGACCGCTGCCACATACGGCGAGCTTGAGGATTCGATTCGCGATGCCTAGAGAGTACTGTTCATGCCTATTTATAGGCTCGGGGCCTGCCCGGGCGGGCAGACGCTAGAATCACCGGCTGCCCGGGGGACAGGAGAGCGGGCAGCGGTGACGGGATGCACAGCCGGAGAAGAAATAGCAAGCTCTTAACCGAACGGTTACACGGTCTTGAACAAAAAGACCGATGGCTTTCGGACGGAAAGAACGGTTTGCGGACTGCTACGACCGCTCGGTTATGCTGTTAAGAAACGGCCCTTTGACTTAGGGAGAACAAGGATAGCGGTCTTCCGGGTAAACATCCCGAAGAACGGTAGGAACTTCATCTTCTGAAACACACCTTGCCATTATAGACAAGAAGGTTTTTCTGTAGAGAATACCAGATATCAAGTAATAATACGCTGCTTTTAACTTAAATCTCTTCTTATCTTTGACTGACTGATGCAGATCTCCGGTTGACAAGTAGAAGAAGAACGGATCCATCCAAGAGGAACGATGGTCGATTTGCATTAACTCTTCCTCATCCACTGCCGGGTGGAAAAGTTCAGAAGTTGTCCCTCCTGACGAGAGCCTGTACTTGGCAAGAACATCGGCCTCTCATTTTTCGTCCTCGAGATGTGCTCAATAGTAAAACTTTTAAACCTGCCAGCCTCAACTTTTACCAGCGAAAGATACTTCTTCAACACTGGCTCCCTGGTCTCGAAGTTACCAAGAACATGTGAGGCCATTACCAGAGAGTCAGTCTTTACATGAACATGATTGATTCCGAGCTCTCTTGTGAGCCTCAAGCCGGCCAATAAAGCTTCATACTCCGCTTGATTGTTGGTTACTTGAAAATAAAACTTGATGGCTTGCTCAAGCTTGATGCCATTCGGATTTATCAGAACTACCCTGCTCCAGAAGAGTTTCTGCCTGAAGCCCCATCAACATAGATGGTCCAAGCTAAAGGAGACCTTACTGCCTGATCTGAGGTAGATTCTGCTGTGTCAATCAGAAAGTCTGCAAGTATCTGTGCCTTGATAGCTGTCCTGGGCACATAGGAGAGTTCAAACTCACTTAACTTGATTGCCCATTTGGCTAACCTGCCATAATGTTCCGGCTTCTCTAGCACACTCTTCAAAGGTTGATCAGTGACCACTTGAATTGAATGCGCCTGGAAATAGGGACAGAGCCTACGAGCAGACATAACTAATGTCAAAGCCAGTTTCTCAAGGATTGGGGACCTTGCCTCTGCATCTTTCAGAATGTGACTGACATAGTAAACTGGGAATTGTCTCCTGCTCTCTTCTCGAACAAGAACAGAACTAACCGCCTCAGGACCAACTCCCAGGTATAAGAATAACATCTCCCCTGCTCGGGGGCTTTGGAGTAAGGGTGTCGAGGTCAGTTGCTTTTTCAGCTGCTCAAAGGCCAAAGAGCACTCTTCCATCCATTGGAACTTGGACGCTCCCCGAAGAGTTTTAAAGAATGGCGCACTTTTATCTCCAACTCGAGAGATAAATCTCCCGAGTCCTGCTAACCTCCCTCCCAACTGCTGAACCTCTTTTGGAGAACGGGGAGGGGCCATATCAAGGATGGCCTTAGCCTTATCAGGATTAGGGGCAAGGCCCTCGAAAGTAAGGAGATGGCCAAGGAATTTCCCCTTACTTGCCCCCAAAAATGCATTTTAATGGGTTAAGTTTTATTTTATGCTTTTGCAGAGTGGAAAATGTCCCTGCTGGATCTAGTAAGTGCTGTGGAAGAGTTTTACTCTTAATCAAAAGATCTTCCACATATACTTCAAGGTTTTTTACCCTTTTGCTCTTTAAACACATGATCCATCTTACGTTGATATGTTGCGCTAACATTCTTAAGCCCAAAGGGCATCACAAGATAATAGTAACAGTCGTCATTAGTAATGAATGACGTACGAGGGATATCGGGTTTATGCATTCTTATTTGGTGATAACCAGAGAATGCATCTAAAAAGCTCATAAATGGATACCCTACCGCAGAATCAACTAATAAATCTATCCGAGGCAAGGGGTAGAAATCTTTTGGGTACGCTTTATTTAAACGGGTGAAGTCTACACACATCCTCCACTTCCCCCCTGGTTTTTTAACCATTACAACGTTTGAGATCCACTTAGGATATTGAATTTCTTGAATAAAGAGCGCCTTGAGGAGTTTGGCAACCTCCTCTCTGATTGGCTCTGCCAGCTTGACTGCAACATCTCTTTTCTTCTGTTGAACTGGCTTGGCAGCTGGGTCGACATTGAGATGATGGCAAGCTACGCCAGGATCCACTCCTGGCATGTCCTCTGCTGACTAAGCGAAGACATCCTGATTCCTCAGCAAGCAAGATATCAACTCGGCCTTCTGATCTTCCGGCAGCTCGGAGTTGATGGAGAGCTTTCTTTCTTCCCCTTCTACAATGGGAACTCCCTACGTAACCTGGGAAGGTTCCAGGTGAGCGCTTTCACTATCCACAGTAGCTTCTGATGGTGGGGGAACATCTGCTGTTGCTGGAAAAGCTGGGGGGCAACTTCAGTCATGTTGACTGTGCGGAGGTAACACTCCCGAGCTTGCCTTGGGTCACTTCTGACCCTGCACTGACGACCATCTTTACAGAACTTAAGGGCTAGATGATAAGTTGAGATTATTGCTCGATACTTGTTCAGCAATGGCCTTCCAAAAATAGCATGGTAGCTGCTTGGAGCGTTTACCACTATGAACTGAATCTCCCTGGTCACCCCCTCCGAGCCTCACCGGGAGTGTGACATTTCCCTCGACTTCTTTCCTCTCACCCGAGAAGTCGTAGAGCGGCCCATCGGTGGAAAGCAGAGGTATTCCAGTTCTCAGGGCTTCAAAGGTGGTCTTGAAGAGGAGATTCACGGAGTTACCAATGTCAATAAGAATTCTATCGACCGTGAAATCTCCGATGGCTGCTTGGACCACAATGGCATCATCAAAAGGATTTGCGGTTGCGGGAAGGTCTGTTGGGCCGAAGGTGATAGTTTCTGAAGGAGGGGCAGAGGAAGAAGTAGATGCAATCTCTGTTCGGGAAAGTCTTGACAGAGAAGACTTCTGGGTAGACTCAGCTCCTGCTCCGCCATGAATGTAAAAGAGTCTTCCCAAGACTCCCTCGTCAACAATGTCAATGCATTCACTTGGAATATCAATAGGCCCAAGACGGCCCTCATCCTCTACCTCTACGCACTCCAGCTGAACCTCAGCCACCTCCTTGCCCTTGGAGGTGGAAGGTTTCGAAGAGTCAATCTTCCTGCCCAGATCTTTGATCTTTCCTTCTGCAAACAGCCTCTCAACCAGCTGCCGGAGGGCCTTGCAATCTTCGTTCCGATGGCCCTTATCCTTGTGAAACACACAGTACTGAGAGCTGTTCTTGGTCTTCCAATCTCTCTGAGGCCCTTGCCTCTTTTCTTCTGTCTTCTATTGAATTATCTGGACGACCTCTTCGAAGTCGAGCCCCAGATCTGCAAACTCCTCCACGGAGCTGCTCTCATGCGGATTTGAGGCTGGCAAGGCACTCTGAAGGATGGGAAGTGCTTGAAGAGGTATGGCGGGGGTGGCGGCCAACGGCAGTCTCTGATCGCGAAACTGCTGATGGCCAATGAAGGGTTTCTTGTGACGAAGGTTTTGACCCCTCTGAGAAGGAGGCTGGAATTCGGGCCGTGGAGGCTTGCTATGGTACTGATTGCTGGAAGAGGAGTTGGAGGCATCCCTTATTTCAGCTTTAGCTGTCAGGGATGAAATATAGGTGAGGTTGGCGTTTTCTCCTTCAATGAAGCGATTAGCTATCGCTATTAGCTCCTGATAAGTCGATGGCGCCTTTGTCGTTACCTTGAACTTCAATGGGCCCTCCCGGAGGACATGAATCAAGGCAACTTTATAATAATCGGGGTTCACATTCCTTACCCCTTGGATTTCCTTTTGAAACCGATCAACAAACCGTGCCACAGATTCGTTGTATTTTTGCTTGATGTCAAAAAGGGCTGCCGGCCGATCCTTTCTTTTCTTAAAGGTAGCAAACCTCAAAAGGAGCTCGCTGTGAAGCTCAGCGAAGGAGGAGATCGTGCCTAAGGGCAACTCATAGAACCATTCTCTCGCCTGCCTGTCGAGAGTGGTGACAAAAAGCTTGCATTTCAAGGCATCTGAGAGGCTCCTAAATGCAACTGTCCCCTCGAATGCATGTAGGTGGGAAACTGGGTCAGTCTCCCCTGAATAGAAAGGGAGACGGGGCTCTCTGAAATTATTTGGTGCTGACTCCAATCGGATTCGATCGACGAAGGGAGAGGGGGTCTCAAAATCCGCAGAAGGGAGGACTGGAAGGCGAGGCTCTGCGGGTTCTGCGGACTGCCGATCAACAAAATCTAGTCGGCGAGTCGGAGTCCCTCTAGCCGCTTCCCTGAAGAAGTCCATCAGGGGAGCGAACTGATCAGCCTGAGTTCGCAGGGGAGCTGTGGGCTGAGCTTGGTGGTGAGGCGGAGGAGCAGTCACAGGCGATTGCTTAAGAGGGGTTTGATGAGCTGGGGTCCGGCGGACTGGAGTCTTGTGGACTGGAGCTTCAGCAATCTCTTCTGCGACCTGGGGAACAAGCTGCTGAGTCAGCACTAACAGAGCTTGGCTGATTGTATCGAGCCGCTGGTCAGTCTCTCTACGAGATAACTCGCCCTCCCAGCGAGATTGTTCCAACGCTTCCCACAACGAGTCGTCTGGCAAGCTGGAGCAGTCTGAGCGGCGAGCTCGGCGGTCTGACATTTCTACCCGCGGGTTTCAAAAAGCTGCTCGGATCTGAAGGTCGTATGTTAACTGTTGATGCACGAAATGCGAAGGAGCTAACTGTTCGAGCGCTAGGGGAAGATAGAAAGGAACCAAACTGCGAGCAGCAGTCTACTTAGCGGACTAGAAAAGGAACAGAAAAGCAGAAGAACCGTGAACCACGGCAACACCAGACTTCGCTCGTCGCGGCCTGAATGCCACTCCTGCGACGGGCTTGATTTTGATTGCAAACATGGAGTTACAAGCAGGGAAAAAGGAAATGATGCGGAAAGCAACCTTGAGATCGCAAAGCCCGAGATTCGAGTCCGCAGCCTTTAACAGTGGGCTCCTGGGCTCGAGTCAGCATACTTTAAGTGCACCACTTCCCCCTATTTATAGGCTGGGGGCCTGCCCAAACGGGCAGGGCTAAAATAACCGGTTGCCCGGGGTACAAAAGAGTCGGGCAGCGGTGATGGGAACCAAAAAATAAAGAACAAGCAGTCTGCGCGAGACTGGTAGACTGGGCTTGCGAGCTAGAATCCTCCCTTGGTCGCTTCGGGCGCAATCCTGTCAGAAAAGTCGCGACCTGAGCGACCTGAGCGACCTGACTCCGGAGCTCGCTGAAAGCTGGCAAGATCTGATAGCAAACCAAGGGCGACTTGGGCGGACTGAGAGCTGGAGTCCGCCTAGGTGGCTGGGATTAACACTGGCCAACTGGCGAGCTGGGCGGACTGAGAGCTTGAGTCCGGCAAGGGAGGGGCAAGATGCCTAGCTGGAAATGTTGCGGATTCTGGGGTTAACACTGAATTTAAAGGAGAGACAACAATAGCTAACTTAATTCCACCAGAGGAATTAACTCCACAAGCTTTTTCTGAACTAACTCCACCAACTGATTCTATCATACTTAGAGATCATCCTATATCTCAAGTAATAGGAGACATATCTGGAGGTGTGCAGACAAAGCATCAACTCCACCAGGATGTGATGCATGCCTCCTTCATATCTCAAGTTGATCCCCAATCCATCAAAAATGTTGAGCAAGATCCACACTGGATCATTGCTATTCAAGATCAGCTCAACAAATTTGAGAGATGAAGAGTTTTGGACTTAGTTCCAATACCCAAAGACTACCCAGTCATTGGAACTAAGTGGGTATTCATAAATAAAATTGATGCCCAATGCACTATGATAAGGAATAAGGCAAGGCTAGTAGCTTATGGCTATATGCAAGAGGAAGGCATTGACTATGATCAGACATTTGCCCCTATTGCAAGGCTTGAGAATATAAGAATCTTCCTTGCATATGCTGACTTCAAAAAGTTCAAAGTCTATCAAATGGATGTCAAGAGTGCATTTCTGAATGGAGAACTCAAAGAGGAAGTTTATGTGGAGTAACCACCAGGTCTCCAACTAATACTTCTTAAGTCTTTATATTGCATAAAGCTCCCTATGGTCTAAAGCAAGCTCCATGAGCTTGGTATGAGACCTTAGCTAGCTTCTTATAGAGCATAAATTTTCTAGAGGCATGGTAGATTGGACTCTTTTTATTAAGCATCATAAAGATAAAATCTTGTTAGTACAAATTTATGTAGATGATATTATATTTGGCTCAACTGATCCCAAACTATGCAAAAGGTTTTCTGACCTTATGTATTCAAAGTTTGAGATGAGTAGTATGAGTGAACTTTCATACTTCCATGGTCTCAAAGTGAAGCATTTTCCTGATGGCATCTTCATATCCCAATCCATGTATGCTAAGGAGCTAATCAAAAGGTTTGGGATGTCAGATTCCTCAGCAAAGAAAACACCCATGGCTATCAATATTGTGGTTGACTCTGATGAAAATGGAAAGCCTGTTGATCAGAAATTATATAGGGGCATTGTTGGGTCCCTATTGTATCTCATAGCAAGTAGGCCAGACATAATGTTTACTACATGCCTTTGTGCTAGGTTACAAGTGAACCCTAAAGAATCTCATCTTATTTCCCTTAAAAGAATTTTAGGATATATAAAGGGTTGCTCAAATCTAGGACTCTGGTATCCAACTGAGTCAGAATTTGAGTTGACTGGATACTCAGATGTTAACTTTTCTGGATGTATAGTGGATAGGAAGAGCACATCATGAACGTGCCAGTTCCTTGGTGCTAGACTTATCTCCTGGTTTTGTAAAAAACAAACATCTGTGTCTACATCAACAGTAGAAGCTGAGTACATAACAGCTGACAGTTGCTGTTCACAGATGCTGTGGATTTAAAACCAACTTCTAGACTATGGATATAAGTTAAATAATTCAACCTTACTCTGTGATAATACAAGTGCATTTTCTATTGCTCAGAATCTAGTTCATCATAGTAGAACTAAGCATATAGAGATAATGCATCATTTCATTAGAGAGTGTGTGGACAAAAAGAAAATTAAAATTATTTATATCTACACTGATTTGTAAAGGGAAGACATATTCACCAAACCCTTGGATGAAAGGAACCATCTGTCCTTTCTGAATCAGCTGGTATGATTAATGGAGAAGCTTTAATTTAACTTTTTGTCTGTGGTCGAAGAATTTTGCCACAGTTCAACGACCTGAGAAGGACGAACTGAGAAAAATTCTTGAGATAATTCATCGACTTGAGTCGACGGACTCTCTGTGTGAGCCATTTTCATCGACCTGATATTGACAACCAGGCTTCAGAAAAATTTTGTCGACCGTAGGATGACGAATAGTTTTCCCTTCTTCAGACTGAGATCGACGAACTCTTTTGTCGATAAAATATTTCGTCAACCTCAGATCGAAGAATTTTTCTTTTTTCGCAGGACGAAGTTTGTCATTTCATATTCCAAAAAACCTTATATCTAGGTTTTTATTCGAGCTCCATCCCGTGATTTCAGTTCCCTTGCAATTGATCTCTCTGTTTCTTTGTTGTAGGTGATCATGGCCGATTCCAGCAAGCCCTCTTGCAGCTATGAAATTCGACATGGGTTTCGACATAGATTTCGAGTCATTCCAACACTCCTATAAGATCTTCCGTGACATCCTAAAAATATGGCGACAAAAATCAGAGAATGTGTCTTCACTCTATTGACTCATGATGCTGATACGTTAAACGGAACAATATCGGGTAATGCCGCTTCACTTACCCCTGATGTTCTAACTGAAATTTTTGGTTTAGTGAATGGAGAAGAGGAATTACAAATCGACACTGCTGCATTTGATATGTTGATTCGAATGGGTTATTATGGAGACACCCCTAACAAAGTATGAAAGAAACATCTATCTGCAGACTATAAGTTTCTTGCAGATACTGTAGGAAAGGTACTACTGGGCAAGCACACTGCCCATGATAACATTACTAGACAACAGTTTCTAGTGGTGTGTGCAGTGGTGAACAAGAAGGCCGTGAACTAGGACAAAATCATGTTTGAGTTGATGAAGAAGAAAAGCACCAAGAAAGAAGTGTGTTTTGGAAGAATTCAGGGAATATTCCTTCAAGCCAAGGCTACTGAATCATTGGTCTCCCCGATTATATTCATTAATGCCTCCAAGAGGCTTACCTGTTCCTTATTTGGCAGGTGGGAGAGGAATATCTCTAAGCTATCAAAGGCTTCCTCTTCGAGACCATCAGAGGGTATAAGGGCTACTCCAGCAACTCCCCAACCTGCTGAGGATGTTTCCATTCCCCCTCAACCTCCTCTTATTCAAACACCCTCAACAACCCTCCAGCTTTCTTCTACATCTCAAGAACATAAACTAACACCTCCTGCTTCCCCAATCCATACTCATTCATCAGTTCACTGACTAGTTCATTCACCTATTCATTCTTCAGTACATCAACCTTCACCACATCAATACCCTCAACATCAACATTCACCTATTCAATCTCCAGTACATACTAATATATCAGAGCATATTACTCCTCCTCTGTAACCTCCTTCTTCATATCTTACTGACATCCCCCTTCACAACCTATAATCCATACCAACATTCAATCTGTTATCATTCAATCCATCATCACCCCATTCATTCCCCATCATCAACAGATGAACTAATGCTAGACTCTTCACCCTTACATCCTCATCATCCTCCTTCAACCCATCTATATCCACTCAAACCCCTCCTGAATTAATGGACATAGATTCCTTCCCCATTTCATCTATTCAGCAATCAATTACCCCTCTTCTAAAACAACTCATAGCATAGGCTATTTCAACTCTTGCTGCTTCCATTTCATCTCTAGCTTCCCAACTTTCTGCCCCCTCTTTCCCTCCTTCAGTTATGGGCCTGGCTCCAGTACCTTCTGAAACGAGGCAGGGGGAGATACTCAATGAAGAAGCAACTCCAGTAGCAGCAGAAACAGTAGCAACATCAACAGCAACAGTAGAGATTGTTGATAATGATATTGTTGATACTGATATACCAGATGTAGAAACAGCAGCAACAACAACAACAGCAGTAGAGATTGTTGATACTGATATACCAGATGCAGATGTAGTTGAATCCTTGGTTATTCTTTCTGAAGACTATTCCATTTCTCCAGCAGTTGAACTGAAATCATTTCTAGATTCTTTTGACCTCCTATATAGAAACATTCTTTTATTTGTTTCTCCTAAGTATTACACAATTATTATTTTCCATACAGCTCCAGTTAGTACAAAAACTCTTTAGGCCATTCAGGCAAGTTTTGCTACTAACATGGTTGTGGAACCTGCTGGCCCAACCTATGTAATGGATGATAGTCCAATACTAGGTCTAGATGATTTAATTGCACAGGATTTTGCACTAGAGATTGAACAGATGCAAAATGATCCTGAGCTGAATAATTTTCTTGTGACTGATAAAGACTTAGAAGATTCTCAGTTGATTATAGAGACTATTGTTCCTTCTGCAGTTGTTCTACCTCCAGCTCCTCCTCAAGCAGATAAACAAATTTCAAAGCAAACATTAGAAGAAATAGATGATTTATATGATAATCCTCCTAGATCATCTGATGATGAGGATTCAGAAGATGATTCTGATTCTGATACTTCCAATAGATCCAAATCAAAGAAGAGGAAAGCTCTGGGAAAGGCTGTTCCCAAGCTCAATCCAGATAATGATGTTCCATATTATATTCTGCACAACATTCCTCTTACTCCAACAACTCCTCACTAAATGAGACTGTCTAGGAACCATGCTAAAGTACAGAAGAAGAAGAAGAAGTCTGGATCTTCTTTAGTGAAGAAATTAAGGAAAGATCCACCGCCTCATCTTCCTCCTACTACAAGAGCTTCAGGCAATCTTGCAAGGTCTACTTCCAGTGCATATCAACCTCCCAAGCAAGCTCATTATCAGTATTCAAGACAATATTCTAAACCAGCTCCTTCTTACTCAAGACAATCTTTCAGACTAGCTCAAAGACAATCTTCCATTCCTGCTGGAAAATATAGTGAATGCAGACCACCAAATTCCTAATATGCTGAAAAATCTGTAAATAATTATCCTTTAAAAAATTATCTACAACAGTCTGTCATTTTCAGAAAGCCTCAAAGGACTGCTCAGGATGTTTCAGCTGATCCAAGATATGAACCAGATGTCACAACCCGCATTTTCTCCGAATTAAGAGTTATCAGAGTATGGAAAAACACGCGTCGTGATGTCACGTCGAGCAGGGGATAACTACTGACGCTCAGGCAAAACTATCTACTTTACTTTATGAAAATTCATGAGTTATATGATTAGAAATAAACAGTTATATTTTTAGAGGTCGTATCCCTCGGCTCAGTGAATCATCTAGTCCACAGTTTAAAAACTATACTTATACGCTGCGGAAAATACTTTATTCAGGTTTGACATCCTAAAAGAGTGCATAAGTGTCCCTAGAGGACTACTTATACAATGCAGGACTCTACATTTAATTTATATTATATATAAGAAAACGATCTTTTTACGTTATTTGGAAAATAGTGGTTGAGTTTTATAAAATATGTTGATCATGAGATATAATTATAATAGTGTTTGTAGGTTTAAAAGTAACTGGCAACCTAGCATAAATCATCCTAAGAGCAAGTCGAATATCTCCAGAAAAGGTAGCAGCAAAAAGATAACATATCTAGTATCAAGGTAAAACTACTGGTGGATGCCAACAAACTGACACGAACCTACTGGCAAGTATGTATGTCTGTAAGAAAGAAACAAAAAACTACCTCAGAAGACCAAGGAACTGATCTCCACAGAACGAGAGGCCACCAACAATAGCACAACACAACTAGACGCCTATTCGGCTACAAACCAAAACCTGAGGCATTCAAAGAAGAAAAGAATACCTCAGCAAGCAAAAACAAATAAGATGTACGGAAATGTTAAGCTAAAAGATAAGCAAGAAGAGTAATAAAACCGTAACAAGCACAACTGTCCAAGGCAAGACAAAAAGGAAAAGCACTATATGCGAGGAAACAACAACAACCCTGCCCAAAAATCCTACAGAGTATACAAGGCTACCATGAGCCCAAATGTTGCAAATTACAAAGGAAGAAACGTCTAAAACCCTAAGTTGTGAGAGATGGCAGTAGCAAAAACAACGCGGATCCAGGTTGGAGGCAAACTCAGTTCCCCCACCACCATTTCCAGGAAACAAAGCTCAAGGGTCTACATGTGAAAGCACTAGGGACCTCCAACCAACTTGCCCAGCCCGTACCTGGAACAAGATAAAAGTGTGGCCACGTCTAAGTCACACAACTTCACCCCTATTAAGAGCTTCAAACCACCACTACTAACAACAACCCACGATTCGGCATTTGAAAAAAAAAACATAGCCGACAAGGAACCTCAAAACCAAAGGAAATTCACAAGGGAGAGAAAATCAAAGTAAGGGAAAAGCATTGAGATGACACAACACAGCATGGCGTTGAGTGAGCCCCACTCACTCAATACCTAAACATACAGTGGCATTGAGTGAACCAACCTAACTCAACGCCAAAACAGCTATGGCGTTGAGTGAGGTTCACTCACTCAATGCCTTCTGCAACACTGGCGGTGTCGTTGAGTGAGCTAACCTCACTCAACACCAAAATAGCTACGGCGTTGAGTGAGGTTCACTCACTCAACGCCTTCAGCAACACTGGCTGTGGCGTTGAGTGAGCTAACCTCACTCAACGCCAAAATAGCTATGGCGTTAAGTGAGGTCCACTCCCTCAATGCCTTCAGCAACACGGACTATGGCGTTGAGTGAGCTAACCTCACTCAACGCCAAAACAGCTACGGCGGTGAGTGAGGTTCACTCACTCAACGCCTTGCACTTAGCCGCAAAAATCAAATGTGGTGTTGAGTGAGTCCACCTCTCTCAATGCCAAAACATCTTTGGCGTTGAGTGAGGTCGACTCACTCAACGCCAAAATACTTAACCACACGAAAGGGCTGCGGCGTTGAGTGAGCCCGCCTCACTCAACGCCTAAACCTCCATGGCGTTGAGTGAGGCCCACTCACTCAACGTCATCCGACATAACCGCGCGGATTGGCTGCGGCTTTGAGTGAGTCCGCCTCACTCAACGCATAGATAGTCATGGAGTTGAGTGAGGTCGACTCACTCAATGCCACGACACTTAGCCGCAAAAGAACAGACCAAGAGGCTATGGTGTTGAGTGTGTGCACCACACTCAACGCCAAGCCCAAGCAGACCCGGAGTTGATTGTGTGCACCACACTCAACGCCAAGCCCAAGCAGACCCGGCGTTGATTGTGTGCACCACACTCAACGCCAAGCCCAAGCAGACCCGGCATTGATTGTGTGCACCACACTCAACGCCAAGCCCAAGAAGACCCGGCGTTGAGTGTGTGCACCACACTCAATGCCAAGCCCAAGCAGACACGACGTTGAGTGTGTGCACCACACTCAACGCCAAGCCCAAGCAGACCCGGCATTTAGTGTGTGCACCACACTCAACGCTAAGCCCAAGCAGACCCGGCATTGAGCGTGTGCACCACACTCAACGCCAAGCCCAAGCAGACCCGACGTTGAGGTGTGCACTACACTCAACGCCAAGCCCTGACCTCTCCAATGCTAACTCTAGCAAGTCAATTACTGTAGTAATATTATTCTAACAGCCAAACACATTTCTTTGGTAATAATGAGGACTAGCACAATTTTCGAGTTAAAGCTTCTAACTCCTACCCGGCTACAGCTACGACACAGGAAAATGCTAACCTAACCCTTACTTCCTTCCCCAGCCCGAGAACAAACAAGCTACAGCAAGGAAAAAAACAGAGAACATACACGACAGTTTTGAGCAAGGTTCTGTACAGGGAATTTTTCTAACAGCAGGCTTAGGCATCATCACCAGTTCTTGCACAGGAAAAGAAAGCATCTATTATACAGGAAAGGAAACTGACTATGGCTAAAGCAATACTCGATTGTATCAAATAGGCTAACTAGGCATTTCTATCCACAGGTACAGGTCGGAAGAACATCTACAGTCTCAAGGAAGAAAAGAAAACAGAGAACATAAACTTGGGAAGGGCAAGAACCCACTTGCCTCGATTTCCAGAAGGTCTCGATCGACTTCTCTACTTCCCCACGGATCTGGTAGCAAACACCTAACCGAGCAAGACTGGATATTTTTCGGAGAGAGAGAGGGGTCAAATGAAAATCTACAACACTATAGAAAGACACGAAATGGATAAGCTTACTGTCGAAAAGAAGATCTAGAGGAGAGCAGTCCAGATCCACCCTCGAAACGAAAATCCGACTGCTAGAACTCAGGGAAACGGCGGTGGAAGGCAAGGCTGTTCGCTGGTTTTCTTCCTCTCACGAACAGGACAACGGTTATTCTCTAACGGAAGGAGACGATGAATAGTCTCGTTTTTTACTTTAGGCTATATATATACATAGATACGTCTTTTCAGCCTTAACTGCCACCAAAAAGCCGTAGGATTAAGGCTCTGTTTGGGACAGCTTATGCTGATCAATAATCTCTATTTAAAAACGAAAAAGCAGTTTTATAGTTGTTTGTTTGTGCAGCTTATATAAAATCACTAATTTTAAAATTGATGATAAGTTGATTTTTTATAAGCTATCCGGGTCCAGCTTATGGCTTCTCATAAGTGCTTATTTCTTAAAAAAGTCATATGAGTGATTTTTTGTCCGGATGTGATTTTTTCGTTCAGACGTGATTTTTTCACAAAGTCGCGATTTTTTTAACCGAACGTAAATTTTTCGCCCGAACACGAATTTCTCAGTCGCGAGAGAATTTCTCACTCGAGCGCGATTTTTTTGACCCGGAAATTTTTTTTGCAAGGGCGCGATCTTTTCGCCCGGGCACGATCTTTTCGTCCGGACGCGATCTTTTCTCCCGGACGCGATTTTTTCACTATGACACGTTTTTTTCCACCCGGGAGAGTTTTTTTCGCTAATGCACGATATTTTTCGCCCGAGCGCGATATTCACCCGTGGGAGATTTTTTTGCCAGGGCGCGGTTTTTTCGCCCAGGCGCGGTTTTTTCGCCGGGCGCAATTTTTTCGCCCGGGCGCGAATTTTTCGCCCGGGAACGCTTTTTTCGCCCGGAAGCAATTTTTTCGTCCGGAAGCGATTTTTTCACCCGGATGCGATTTTTTCGCCCGGAAACGATTTTTTCGCCCAGGCGCAGCGAGAAGTGATTTTTTTGCTCGGACGCGTATTTTTTTGCCTGGGTGTGTTTTTTTTCGCCCGGGTATGATTTTTTCTCCGGGCGAAAAAATTGCATCGGGGCAAATAAATTGTTTCGTGTTGAAAAAATTGTGCTGGGGAAAAATCGCGCCTGTGAGAAAAAAATTGTGCCCAGGACAAAAGACGCAGCCGGTCGAAAAAATCACGCCCGGGCGAAAAAATGCACCCGGCGAAAAAAACGATCAGGCGAAAAAAAACGCGCCTAGGTGAAAAAACCGCAACCGAGCGAAAAAACCGTGACAGGGGAAAAAACACGTCTGTGCGAAAAAAATGCGTCCGAGCGAATATATCGCGCGGTCGGGCGAAAAAATTGCGCTCGCGTGAAAAAAATGCCCCCGGTGGAAAAAACTCGGGCGGGCAAAAAAACGCGATCGAGCGAGAAAACGCGACCTAGCGAAAAAATCACGCCTGGACGAACTAATCGCGTCCGGGTGAAAAAAAATCACGCCCGAGCGAAAAAAATCGAGCTTGGGCGAAAACAATCTTGACCGGACGGAAAAAATCGTGACGGGCGAAAAAACACGCCAGAGCGGAAAATCGCCTCCAGACAAAAAAATCGTGAACGAACGAAAAAAAACGCGTCCAAACAAACAAATCCTAATACATTAATTAAATTTTTGATAAGCACTTATGAACAAACTATCCAAACAGTCGACTGCTTATTCATCATTGATTTTATAAAATCTCTATACAAGCATCAATTATCAATTAGCGGCTTATTCATCATCTTAAGCTGTCCCAAACAGAGCCTAAATCACCCAGCTTTTGACCGCCGGATTCCTTTAAACAACTATAATATTACTTATTTACACTTATTATTAGCACACCCAAAACGACACGAAAATCAAACCTCCTCGGAATTCGACGAAATTTACACCGTAGCTAAATACCCATGCTATGGACGCAATGACGAAGTCGAAATTAACCTTCGACGAAATGAACTCGAAGTATACCCACCCGAAGCCAAAACACAAGCATCCCCCGAGAGGCCACACGGGGTCACCCAAAACGAGCTTGCTAGGGAGATCTTGCGAATAGGCTGTAATAGGCCACTTAGTTCTAAGGAGTTAAGACCACACTCCACAGATGGCACAAGCCAAGAAAATGCGTCAACATAACGCCAAGCAAGAATTAAATAATCGCAGAAAAAATCGGGGGTATTACAGTCACTCCCCTAAAAGAAAGTTTCGTCCTGAAACTTTATGCACAACACCTCTACTATAGAAGGAAAAGTAACAAGCCAAACATTACAAGAAGAAAACATACCAATCCAATCAGGGGAATAGTTGAGGGTGAGCCTCCCTCATAGCCGACTCTAACTCCCAAATCGCGCTTTCCAAATCCTGATTCTTCCATAGAACTTTGACCATCGGGATGGACTTCCTCCGCAGCACCCGATTTTGAGTATCCAAAATGTGGACCGGCACTTCAACAAAAGAGAGATTAGGCTCCAACTGGGGAACAACATCCAAGACTTGCCCACTGCTACGCACACACTTCCGCAATTGGCTTACATGAAATACGTTATGAACACCTGGGAAGTTTGCTGGCAAATCCAACCTATATGCTGACACGCCAATCCGTTTAATAATCTTAAACGGGCCCACATACCTCGGGTCCAATTTTCGATTCTTTCCGAACCTCTTAACACTAACCATCAGGGAAACCTTAAGAAACACAAGGTCCCCTATAGAAAACTCCAAGTCAGACCTGTGCTGATTGACGTTCTTTTCATATCTCTCCTGAGCTATACGAAGCTTTTCTCGAATAAGCTTCACTACGACTTCCATCTCCTCGAGCGCATCCGGACCAAATAAGGGTCTCTCACCCGCCTCAGCCCAAAATAGGGGAATTCTGTAGCGCCTCCCATACAAAGCTTCAAACGGAGCAATTTGCAAGATCTCTTGATAACTGTTATTGTATGCAAACTCCATAAGTCGTAACCGCTCATCCCACGCTCCTCCGTGGTCTAGAATGTAGCATCTGATCATATCCTCAACTATATTGTTCACCCGCTCCGTCTGCCCATTGGTCTGTAGGTGGTAAGCAGTAGAATACTTCAGATCTATACCCAAACCCTCCTGAAGACTCTGCCAAAAGCGAGAAGTAAACCGGGAGTCTCGATCAGAAATGATGCTAACAGGCACACCGTGCAATCTGATGATCTCATTCAAGTACATCTCTGCTATCTTCTTCATTAGATAATCAATCTTATATGACACGAAGTGAGCACACTTCGTAAGTCTATCCACTATAACCCAAACAGAATCAAATCCCCTTGGAGATCTCGGTAAGCCCGTAATGAAGTCCATAGAAATACTTTCCCACTTCCAAGTCAGGATCTCTAACGGAGTCAACTTGCCACCAGGCCTTCCGTGATCAGCCTTCACATGCTTGCAAGTGTGGCACTCAGCAACAAATCGGGCTATATCACTCTTCATCCCATACCACCAGGCGATTTGCTTCAAATCACGATACATCATTGTAGATCCCAAATGGTAGGCAACACTGGATCCATGAGCCTCTCTGCATATCATACCCCTAATTTCTCCAACAGCGGTGATGCAAAATCTGCCGCGGTACTTCAAAGTACCTGCATCATCGATAGAAAAATCCAGCAACTCCTCTCTCTCAGTCCTGAGGTATAAGTGCAGCAGGTCCGGATCATCCTTCTGGTGCAACCTAGTAAGAGAAATTCAAGACGGCTCTGCCACTGCCAAACTGCACTGCATGTCACAGCATCCCACTGAGATATCCGTAAGGAGGAACTCTTCCACTAAACGATTGGCGGAGAGATTAAAGATCTTCCCCGTCTTCCGGCTCAGGGCGTCGGCCACAACATTGGCCTTGCCTGGATGATACTGGATCTCCACATCATAATCGACCACATACTCTAGCCACCGTCGCTGGCGCAGATTCAACTCCTTCTGCGTGAACACGTACTTTAGGCTCTTATGATCAGTGAAGATCTTGCACTGAGCCCCATAAAGTAGATGCCTCCACAGCTTTAACGCATAAATCACCGCTGCAAACTCAAGGTCATGCGTAGGGTAATTCCTCTCATGAGTCTTCAATTGACTTGACCCATACGCAATCAATTTTCTAGCCTACATAAACACGCAACCCAGACCGACATGCAAAGCATCCACGTACACATCATATTCCACACCCTCAGTAGGTAGGGTCAGAACGAGAGCAATACACAATCTGTTCTTTAGCTCCAGGAAGGCTTCTTCACACTTCTCGCTCCAAACAAAAGCCGCGTTCTTCTGAGTCAACCTGGTCAAAGGTGCAGCCAGGGTAGAGAAACCCTCCACGAACCTCCTGTAGTAGCCGACCAAACCTAGGAAGCTCCTGATCTCCTTGGGCGTGTCCGGCCTGCTCCAATCCATCACTGCTGCGATCTTTTCTTGGTCGACCGAGATCCCATCCTTGTTAACCACGTGGCCCAGAAACGAGACCTGAGGCAACCAAAATTCTCACTTGCTCAGCTTGGCGAATAACTTGTGATTCCTCAACTCTGATTGAACAAAGCGCAGATGCTGCTCATGCTCCTCAGCGCTGCGAGAATAAACCAACACATCATCGATGAAAACCACAACGAACTTGTCTAGGAAATCCTTGAACACCCGGTTCATCATATCCATGGAGGCTGATGGTGCATTGGTCAAACCAAACGACATCACCAAGAACTCAAAATGTCCATGCCTCGATCTAAACGCAGTCCGTGGAACATCTGCCTCACGGATCCTGAGCTGATGATAGCCAGAACGAAGATCGATCTTGGAGAACACCGTACTACCGCGCAACTGATCAAATAGGTCATCGTTCATCGGCAGAGGGTACCTGTTCTTAATAGTGACTTTGTTCAACTCCCTGTAGTCGATGCAAAGCCGCATCGACCCATCCTTCTTTTTTACAAACAAAACAGGAGCACCCCAAGGCGACGAACTCTGCATGATAAATCCTTTTGCCAACCACTCATCCAACTGGACTCGCAACTCCTCTAACTCACGAGGGGCCATCCGGTACGGCGCCATAGCAATAGGACGCATACCCGGTTCCAAATCAATAACAAATTCAATATCCCGATCGGGAGGGAGACCAGGAAGGTCATCAGGAAAAACATCAGTGAAACCACGAACAACGGGAATCTCCTCCAGACACTGTACACTAACAACAGTCCCAACCACCGAGACTAAACAAGCAAAAATATCAGAAATAAACCACTTTTGAGCACATACCGCAGAAATGACATGAGAATCTATGCACGGATCAGCATACACGCTTCCGGGCTGACCATTGTCCTTGATGAAGTCCAAGCGCTTCCCTTTACACTGAATAACCGCATCATACTTAGACAGCCAATCCATGCCAAGAAAAACATCGAAGTCCTCCAGATAAATCATCTTCAAGTCTGCCTTTGCAAGAAAGTCTCACAACAAAACAAGGCAATCTAGAATGCCCAAATCTGATAACACATATTCACCAGAAGGGAACTCTACGCGGAAGGTATCACGAACTCGATCTAGAGTCAACCGATGTCGCTCCACAAAGGCTCTAGCCACAAATGAGTGGGTAGCGCCGGAGTCGAACAGAACACGCGCCCAGTAGTTTTTCACCTTAAATTTTCCTATAAGAGTATATACAACTAAGGAACTACCAAAACAAAACTATAACCATTCTAGTAAATAAAACTTTCGGGCTTGAAAAAAATAACTAACCTGAGATGACCTGAGTCGAAGCTTGAGCCTCCTCAGAAGAGATCACGTTCAGCTTTCCTTTGCCCTTGTCCACATGCTGAGGCGGAGGTAGTGCCTGAAGTGGAACTACATGAAGAGTAGGCTGGACCTGAGGACACCTAGACTTGATGTGACCCTTCTTCCCACACTGATAGCAAACTTTATCCTTGAAATAGCACTGGGCAGCATCATGCCCGGGTCGCTTACAAACAGAATAAGAAACATCCCTCCTAGGAGCATCCAGAATAGCATGAACTTGCTCCTTCTTCTGAGCTGCTGCCTTCTTGAAACACCTCTCAACAGGGTGGCCTGACCGGCTACAGAAGCTACACACCACCTTGCTCTTCTTTCCCAAAGCAGCACCGGGTACCTGGGGTTTCTTCTCCTTAACAGACTTCCTCTTGTCCTTCCTCATTTGCTAGCCTCTGCTCTTTGCGGTCTCAATTGCCTCTACCTTCAGAGCAGCCTCCACTACCCCTGCATAAGTCTCTAATCCATATGTACTGGTCAACTGTTGAACCTCGCTCCTAAAGCCACCAATAAATCGCTTGACTCGATCAGCCTCAATACTCACCAACCTAGGAGCAAACTGGCTCAACTTGCTGAACTCTATCTCATACTCACCGACCGTGAGTTGTCTTTGCTTCAGGTGGAGGAAGTCGTTCATAAGACGATCACGCTCGACCGAAGGCAAGAACTTCCTCAACAGCATTTCCCTGAATACTTCCCAAGAACAACCAGCTACCAAGCTCTCCTTTTCTCTAAGCCACCAACTCTTAGCCAAACCCTTGAGCTGATAGGAGGCTATCATCACTCTCTGATCATCTGCAATACCGGAGTATGAGAACATCTCCTCCATGGAGATCAGCCAATCATCTATGACCATGAAATCTGCCTTCCCATCATAAGTAGGAGGGCTAAGTCTCTGAAACTGCGAGATAAAGGTCATCTCTACTGGCACCACCATTGGAGGTCTCAAGGGTGCAGGAGGGCGAGGAACAGCTAAACCCCCTGCAGGGCCTTGCACTCCCTGAGTCTGCCCTGCCACAACTGCCACTAGAGACTGGATCTGGGCTCGCATCTCCACCATCTTCTTGCTCAAGGAATCGCTACTCTGTTGCAGGCTCTCGATCACCTCATCATTCTGCGCTCTAGATGACTCACCCTCAGACAGGGGGGTCGATCTAGTCGAAGGGCGTCTCGCCATCCTAAAATCATAACAACATTAGTCAGATCCTAGTACAACTAACTACAAGTACAGACAATACATACATAAATATGAACTTAAAGCTGCTAAACTTACTCTGGGAGTTTATTTTTACAAGAATTGATGTAATGCCTAATCTAGGATGGTTTATAACCACCTTTCTAACTCTTGTGCCTAAAGCGGGAATGCATGAACTTTTATTATTTTTGACTCAAAACTTATTTGTGTACATATGTCATCCTTCTAGTCTTTAGCTTGGAACGTTGTGCTTATGCAATGTTATGTTATGCATGTTTGTGCTATGCATTCTAAAAAGGCCCTAATTCATGTTATGAGCGGCGTACACATGAAAATGTTATGCATCCCATACTACATAACATCCTCATGCAACGAAAAATAAAACGAGCTAGTCGCAGCCATGTGGTGAGGTTATGCATCCCATACTACATAACCCTCGCATGTTGCCCCTATGATGGATCCATATACGAACACATATTATGCATCCCATACTACATAATATGCCCTGTATACTTTATGTTATGCTATGAGTGTAGTGTTCGTGGTTTTGCCAAGATGTGCTGATGACATATCGGTGTGTGAATGACATGATGTTAAACTACTAATGCAATCAAAAGGGAAGGTTGCCCGACAAACTTGTCAAGCAACCTCCCTTTGATAACAACTGTCACAACCAGCATTTTCTCCGAATTAAGAGTTATTAGAGTATGGGAAAACACGCGTCGTGATGCCACGTCGAGCAGGGGATAACTCTTGACGCTCAGGCAAAACTATCTACTTTACTTTATGAAAATTCATGAGTTATATGATTAGAAATAAACAGTTATATTTTTAGAGGTCGTATCCCTCGGCCCAGTGGATCATCTTGTTCATAGTTTAAAAACTATACTTATACGCTGCGAAAAATACTTTATTCAGGTTTGACATCCTAAAAGAGTGCATAAGTGTCCCTAGAGGACTACTTATACAATGCAGGACCCTACATTTAATTTATATTATATATAAGAAAACGTTCTTTTTACGTTATTTGGAAAATAGTGGTTGAGTTTTATAAAACATGTTGATCATGAGATATAATTATAATAGTGTTTGTAGGTGTAAAAGTAACTGGCAACCTAGCATAAATCATCCTAAGAGCAAGTCGAATATCTCCAGAAAAGGTAGCAGCAAAAAGATAACATATCTAGTATCAAGGTAAAACTACTGGTGGATGCCAACAAACTGACACGAACCTACTGGCAAGTATGTATGTCTGTAAGAAAGAAACACAAAACTACCTCACAAGATAAAGGAACTGATCTCCACAAAACGAGAGACCACCAGCAACAGCCCAGCACAGCACAACTAGCCGCCTATTCGGCTACTAACAAGAACATGAGGCATTCAAAGAAGAAAATAATACCTCAGCAAGCAAAAATAAATAAGCTGTATGGAAATGTTAAGCTAAAAGATAAGCAAGAAGAGTAAGTAAACCGTAACAAGCACCACTGTCTAAGGCAAGACAAAAAGGAAAAGCACTATGTGCGAGGAAATAGCAACAACCCTGCCCAAAAATCCTGCAGAGTTTACAAGGCTACAATGAGCCAAAACATTGCAAATTATAAAGGAAGAAACGTCTAACACCCTAAGTTGTGAGAGATGGCAGTAGCGAAAATAATGCAGATCTGGGTTGGAGGCAAACTCAGTTCCCCCCACCACCATTTCCAAGAAACAAAGCTCAAGGGTCTACATGTGAAAGCACTAGGGACCTCCCACCAACTTGCCCCACCCGTACCTGGAACAAGATAAAAGTGTGGCCACGGCTAAGTCACATAACTTCACCCCTATTAAGAGCTTCAAACCACCACTACTAACCACAACCCACGATTCGGCCTTTGAAAAAAAAAAACATAGCCGACAAGAAACCTCAAAACCAAAGGAAATTCACTCGGGAGAGAAAATCAAAGTAAGGGAAAAGCGTTGAGATGTCTTAACACGGCATGGCGTTGAGTGATACCCACTCACTCAACGCCTAAACAGACGGTGGCGTTGAGTGAACCAACCTCACTCAATGCCAAAACAGCTATGGCGTTGAGTGAGGTTTACTCACTCAACGCCTTCTGCAACACTGGCTGTGGCGTTGAGTGAGCTAACCTCACTCAACGCCAAAATAGCTACGGCATTGAGTGAGGTTCACTCACTCAATGCCTTCAGCAACACTGACTGTGGTGTTGGGTGAGCTAACCTCACTAAACGCCAAAACAGCTACGACGTTGAGTGAGGTCCACTCCCTCAACGCCTTTAGCAACACAGACTGCGGCGTTGAGTGAGCTAACCCCACTCAACGCCAAAACAACTACAGCGTTGAGTGAGGTTCACTAACTCAACACCTTAGCACTTAGCCGCAAAAACCAACTTTGGCGTTGAGTGAGTACACCTCTCTCAACGCCAAAAAAGCTTTGGCGTTGAGTGAGGTCGACTCACTCAACGCCAAAAAACTTAACTGTACGAAAGGGTTGCGGCGTTGAGTGAGCCCTCCTCAATCAACGCCTAAACCGCCATGGCGTTGAGTGAGGCCCACTCACTCAACGCCATCCGACATAACCGCGCGGATTGGCTGCGGCGTTGAGTGAGTCCGCCTCACTCAACACCTAGACAGCCATGGCGTTGAGTTAGTTCGACTCACTCAACGCCACAACACTTAGCCGAAAAAGAACAAACCAAGAGGCTATGGCGTTGAGTGTGTGCACCACACTCAACGCCAAGCCCAAGCAGACCCAGCGTAGAGTGTGTGCACCACACTCAACGTCAAGCCCAAGAAGACCCGGCGTTGAGTGTGTGCACCACACTCAACGCCAAGCCCAAGCAGACCCGGCGTTGAGTGTGTGCACCATACTCAACGCCAAGCCCAAGCAAACCCGGCGTTGAGTGTGTGCACCACACTCAACGCCAAGCCCAATCAGACCCGTCGTTGAGTGTGTGCACCACACTCAACACCAAGCCCAAGATGACCCGGGGTTGAGTGTGTGCACCACACTCAACGCCAAACCCTGACTTCTCCAACGCTAACTCCAGCAAGTCTATTACTGTTGTAATATAATTCTAACTGCCAAACACATTTCTAGGGTTATAATGAGGACTAGCACAATTTTCGAGTTAAGGCTTCTAACTCCTACCCGTCTACAGCTACGGCACAGGAAAATGCTAACCTAACCCTTACTTCCTTCCCCAACCCGAGAACAAACAAGCTACAGCGAGGGAAAAAAAACAGAGAACATACACGGCTGTTTTGAGCAAGGTTCTGTACAGGGAATTTTTCTAACAACAGGCTTAGGCATCATCACCGGTTCTTGCACAGGAAAAGAAAGTATCTATTGTACAGGAAATGAAACTAACTATAGCTAAAGCAATACTCGGTTGTATCAAATAGGCTAACTGGGCATTTCTATCTACAGGTACTGGTCGGAAGAACATCTACAGTTGCAAGTAAGAAAAGAAAACAGGGAACATAAACTTGGCAAGGGCAATAACCCACTTGCCTCGATTTCCGAAAGATCTCGATCGACTTCTCTACTTCCCCACGAATCTTATAGCAAACACCTAACCGAGCAAGACTGGACATTTTTCGGATAGGGAGATGGGTCAAACAAAAATCTACAACACCATAGAAAGACACGAAATGGAGAAAGCTTACCGTCGAAAAGAAGATCTAGAGGAGAGCAGTCCAGATCCACCCTCGGAACGAAAATTCGACCGCTAGAACTCCGGGAAACGGCGGTGGAATGCAAGGCTGTTTGCCGGTTTTCTTCCGCTCACGAACAGGACAACGGTTATTCTCTCACGGAAGGAGACGATGAATAGTCTCATTTTTGACTTAAGGCTATATATATACATAGACACGTCTTTTCAGCCTTAACTGCCACATAAAAGGCGCAGGATTAAATCACCCAGCTTTTGACCGCCGGATTCCATTAAACAGCTATAATATTACTTATTTACACTTATTATTAGCACACCCAAAACGACGCGAAAATCGAACCTCCTCGGATTTCGAATAAATTTCCACCGTAGCTAAATACCCATGCTACAGACGCAACGACGAAGTCGAAATTAACCTTCGACGAATAGAACTCGAGTTATACCCACCCGAAGCCAAAACACAAGCATCCTCCGAGCGGCCACACCGGGTCATGTTAACCCCAGAATCCGCAACATTTCCAGCTAGGCATCTTGCCCTTCCCTCGCTGAGCTTAAGTACTCAGTTCGCCCAGCTCGCCAGTGGGCATGGTCCGTCACCTAGGCGGACTCCAGAAATCCGTCCGCTCAGGTCGCCCTCAGTTCCCAGCTCTGCTAGATCGGCGAATCAGGCTCAGACCGGCAGTTTCCGAGTCAGGCCGCCCAGGTCGCTCAGGTCGCGGCTAGTCTAAAAGTCACGCGCTCAGTACGACCAAGGGAGGTCTCCAGCTCGCTGGCTCAGTCCGCCTGTCCCGCGCGAACTGCTTGTTCCTTCTCTTTTTTGTTTCCCGTCACCGCTGCCCGGCTCTTTTGTACCCCGGGCAGCCGGTTATTTTAGCCCTGCCCGCTTGGGCAGGCCCCCAGCCTATAAATAGGGGGAAGTGGTGCACTCAAAGCACGCTGACTCGAGCCCAGGAGCCCACTTGTTAAAGGCTGCGGACTCGAATCTCTGGCTTTGCGACCTCCGGCTTGCTTTCCCCATTGCTTTCTTTTTCTTTTCTTGTAACCGCATCTTGGCAATAAAAAGCAAGCCCGTCGCAGGAGTGGCATTTAGGCCGCGACGGGCGAAGTCTGGTGTTGCAGTGCTCTACGGCTCTGTTGCTTTTCCGTTTCCTTTTCTAGTCCGCTAAGTAGATTGCTGCTCGCAGTTTGTTTTTCTTTTCTCTTCCCCAAGTGCTCGAACGGTTAGCTGGTGGTGCCCGAGTCCGTCGCTTTTCGAGCATCAACAGTTAACACGCGACCTTCAGATTCGAGCAGTTTTTTGAAACCGCGGATAGAAATGTCAGACCGCCGAGGTCGCCGCTCCGACCGCTCCAGCTCCCCCGATGATTCGCTGTGGGAGGCATTGGAGCAGTCCCGCTGGGAAGCCGAAGTATCTCGAAGAGAGACTGACCAGCGGCTCGATACGATTAGCCAAGCCTTGTTAGCATTGACTCAGCGACTTGCTCCCCAGGTTGCTGAAGAAGTTGCTGAGACACCTGTCCGCCAGACTCCAGTCCGCCGGACCCCGGCTCGTCGCACCCCTCTTCAGCAGTCGCCTGCGACTGCGCCTCCGCCTCTCCACCAAGCTCAGTCCGCAGCTCCCCCGCGACCTCAGGCGGCTCAGTTCGCCCCCCTGATGGATTTCTTCAGGGAGGCAGCCCGAGGGACCCCTGCTCGCCGACTAGACTTTGTCGATCGGCAGTCCGCAGAACTCGCAGAGTTTCATCCTCCAGTCCGCCCTTCTACTGATTCAGAAACTCCCTCTCCCTTCATCGATCGAATCCGATGGGAGTCAGCGCCGAGCAATTTCAGAGAGCCTCGTCTCCCTTTTTATTCAGGGGAGACTGATCCAATCTCCCACCTGCAGGCATTCGAATGGGCAGTAGCATTGAGAAGCCTCTCCGACGCCCTGAAATGTAAACTTCTGGTGACCACTCTTGATGGACAAGCAAGAGAATGGTTTTATGAGTTACCTCCAGGCACCATTTCCTCCTTCGCTGAGCTTCGCAGCGAGTTGCTCCTGAGGTTTGCAACCTCTAAGAAGAGAAAGGATGGGCCGGCAGCCCTTTTTGATATTAGGCAAAGAGACAACGAATCGGTGGCAAGATTCGTTGATCGGTTCCAGAAAGAAATTCAAGGGGTAAGGAATGTGAACCCCGATTATTATAAAGTTGCCCTGATTCACGGCCTCCGGGAGGGCCCGTTGAAATTCAAAGTGACAACAAAGGCACCGTCAACCTATCAGGAGCTCATCGCGATAGCCAATCGCTTTATTGAGGGGGAAAATGCCAATCCTACCTATATCTCATCCCTGACAGCTAAAGCTGGAGGAAGGGATGTCCCTCACTCCTCTTCCAACAATCAGTACCACAGTAAGCCTCCCCGGCCTGATTTCCACCCTCCACCTCGGAGGGGGCGCAACCTCCGCCATAAGAAACCTTTCCTTAGCCATCAACAGTTTCATGATCAGAGACTGCCGTTGGCCGCCGCTCCCGCCGTTCCCCTTCAAGCGCTCCCCATTCTTCAGAGAACCCAGCCAGCTCCAAATCCTCACGGGAGCAGCCCTATGGAAGAGCTTGCAGATCTAGGCATCGACTTTGAAGAGGTTGCCCAAGTAATCCAGAAGAAAGTTGAAGAAAAGAGGCAAGGGCCTCAGAGAGATTGGAAGCCCAGAGACAACTCTCAGTTCTGTAATTTTCACAAGGAGAAAGGTCATCTGACTAAAGACTGCAAGGCTCTTCAGAAGCTAGTTGAGAGGTTGCTCGCCGAGGGTAAGCTCGAGGACCTGGGCAGGAAGAATGATTCTTCAAGGCCTTCCACCTCCAAGGGCAAGGAGGTGGCTGAAGTTCACCAGGAGTGCATAGAGATAAGGGATGAGGGCCATCTGGGGCTCATTGACATCCAAAATGAGTGTATTGATGTTGTGGACGAGGGGGCCTTGGGAAGACTCTTTTTCATCCATGGCGGAGCAGGGGCTGAATCTACCCGGAAGTCCTCTTTGTCAAGGCTTTCGCGAACTGAGGTTGCTTCTACTTCTTCTGCCCCACCTTCTGAAGTCGTCACCTTTGGCTCTGCGGACCTTCCTGCCACCGCCAACCCCTTCGATGATGCCATCGTGGTCCAGGCAGCCATCGGAAACTTCACGGTCGATAGAATTCTCATCGACACCGGCAGCTCCGTGAATCTCCTCTTTAAGTCTACTTTCGAAGCCCTGAGGACTGGAAAGACTCTGCTTTCCACCGAGGGGCCACTCTATGGCTTCTCAGGAGAAAGGAAGGAAGTTGAAGGAAGTGTCACACTCACGGTGACGCTCGGAGGGGTGACCAAAGAAATCCAGTTCATAGTGGTAGATGCTCCGAGCAGCTATCATGCCATCTTTGGAAGACCGTTGCTAAACAAATATCGCGCCATCATTTCAACATACCATCTAGCCCTCAAGTTCTGCAAGGATGGCCGCCAGTGTAGGGTCAGGAGCGACCCGAAGCAGGCTCGAGAGTGTTACCTCCGAACAGTCAACATGACTGAGGTTTCCCCCCCAGCTTTTCCAGCAGCAGCGGAAGCCACTCCTTCAGAAGATGCTGAGAATAGAGAAGGCGCTCACCTGGAACCTGCCCAGGTGACGCAAGAAATCCCGATCGCAGAGGGAGAAGGAAGAAAGCTCTCCATCAACTCCGAATTGCCAGAAGATCAAAAGGCGGAGTTGATATCTTGCCTATTGGAGAATCTGGATGTCTTCGCTTGGTCAGCGGAGGACATGCCAGGGGTGGATCCCGACGTGGCTTGCCATCATCTCAATGTCGATCCAGCCGCCAAGCCCGTCCAGCAGAAAAAGAGGGATGTAGCTGTCAAGCTAGCAGAGCCCATCAGAGAGGAGGTTGCTAAACTCCTCAAAGCGCGCTTCATTCAAGAGATTCAGTATCCCGAGTGGGTCTCCAATGTTGTAATGGTTAAGAAACCTGGGGGAAAGTGGCGTATGTGTGTAGATTTCACCCATTTGAATAAAGCATGCCCGAAAGATTTCTACCCCTTGCCTCGGATAGATTTATTAGTTGATTCTGCGGTAGGGTATCCGTTTATGAGTTTTTTAGACGCATTCTCTGGTTATCACCAAATAAGAATGCATAAACCTGATATCCCTTGCACATCGTTCATCACTAATGACGGTTGCTATTGTTATCTTGTGATGCCCTTTGGGCTTAAAAATGCTGGCGCAACCTATCAACGCATGATGGACCAAGTGTTTAAAGAACAAAAAAGTAGAAACCTCGAGGTGTATGTGGATGACCTTCTGATTAAGAGTAGGTCTCTTCCGCAGCACCTGGTAGATCTTGTAGAGACCTTTTCTACTCTACGAAGACGCAAAATAAAGCTTAACCCGTTAAAATGCATCTTTGGGGCAAGTAAAGGGAAATTTCTCGGCCATCTCCTTACTCCCGAGGGTCTTGCCCCCAATCCTGATAAGGTTAAAGCCATCCTTGGTATGACCCCTCCCCGTTCACCCAAAGAGGTTCAGCAGTTAGGGGGGAGGTTGGCAGGACTCGGGAGGTTCATCTCTCGAGTTGGAGATAAAAGTGCACCATTCTTTAAGACTCTTCGGGGAGCGTCCAGGTTTCAATGGACAGAAGAATGTTCCTTGGCTTTTGAGCAATTAAAAAAAGCAACTAACCTCGACTCCTTTACTCCAAAGCCCTCGAGCAGGGGAGGCGTTATTCCTGTACCTAGGGGTTGGTCCCGAGGCAGTTAGTTCAGTTCTGATTCGCGAAGAAAGCAGGAGGCAGTTCCCTGTTTACTATGTCAGTCACATCTTGAAGGATGCAGAGGCAAGGTATCTCATCCTAGAGAAGCTAGCTTTAGCATTAGTTATGTCTGCCCGCAGACTCCGTCCGTATTTCCAGGCTCATTCAATTCAGGTAGTTACTGATCAACCTTTGAAGAATGTGTTAGAAAAACCAGAGCATTCAGGCAGGCTAGCTAAATGGGCAATCGAGCTGAGTGAGTTTGAAATTTCCTATGTGCCCAGAACAGCTATCAAGGCACAGGTGCTTGCAGATTTCATGATTGATACGACAGAATCCAGCTCGGACCAAGCAGCAAGGTCCCCTTTATCTTGGACCATTTATGTGGATGGAGCTTCTGGTAGAAACTCCTCGGGTGCAGGAGTAGTTCTGATAAACCCGAATGGTGTCAAACTTGAGCAGGCCATCAAGTTCTATTTTCCAGTGACTAACAATCAGGCGGAATATGAAGCTTTATTAGCCGGCTTGAGGCTTGCACGAGAGCTTGGAATTGATCACGTCCATATCAAGACTGATTCACTGGTAATGGCTTCGCAAGTTCTCGGCAACTTCGAGACCAGGGAGCCAGTGTTGAAAAGGTACCTTATGCTGGTAAAGGTTGAGGTTGGCAGATTCAAAAGTTTTACTATTGAGCACATTCCAAGAACAGAGAATGAGGAGGCCGACGTTCTCGCAAAGTACGGGCTCTCGTCAGGAGGGACAACTTCTGAACTTTTCCGCCCAGCAGTGGAGGAAGAAGGGCTAATGCAAATCGATCAGTGTCCCTCTTGGATGGATCCGCTCATTCTCTACCTGTCAACCGGGAATCTACATCAGTCAGTCAAAGATAAGAAGAAATTCAGGTTGAAGGCAGCACATTATTACCTGATATCCGACATTCTCTACAGGAAAACCTTCTTATCCACAATGGCAAGATGTGTTTCAGAAAGTGAGGTTCCCACCATTCTCCGAGAAGTGCATTCTGGCGAGTGCGGAAGTCATTCGGGAGCAAGAACATTAGAAAGAAGGATCCTGCGGCAAGGTTACTTCTGGCCTACAATGAAGAAGGACTCTGAGGCCTATGCGAGAAAATGTGTTCAATGCCAGAAATTCGCCCCTCTTCAGCATCAAGCAGCTCAATCTCTCAGGTCGATTACAACCCCTTGGCCCTTTGCAGTTTGGGGAATGGATCTCATTGGCCCTTTCCCCATGGCAAGTGGGCAGCGGCGTTTTATTATAGTTATGATCGACTACTTCAGTAAGTGGATTGAGGCTAAAGCATTGGCAAAGACAACAACCCAGGTCGTGAAGAATTTTATTTGGGGAGAGATAGTCTGCCGACACGGAATCCCTATGGCAATAATCACCGATAATGGACCACAGTTCAATAATGCGGAAATGATAGACTTTTGCAGACAGATCGGAACAGAGCTGCGCTTCGCATCGGTGCATCATCCCAGAAGCAATGGTCAAGTAGAAGCAGCTAACAAGCGAATCCTCAACCTGCTTAAGAAAAAGGTTCAAAATCTCAAGGGCAGTTGGGCTGATCAACTTCCCTCAGTCCTCTGGACCCTGAGAACAACACCTTCATCTGCAACAGGGGAAACCCCGTTCAAGCTTTCTCACGGGTCCGAGGCATTGATTCCTGTTGAGTTTGAAGTTCTGTCGCCTAGGGTACTGCTTGCCAGGCAGGGCACGGAGGATTGGCTTGAGTTGAACAGCGAGGAGATGAGGTTCAGTTTGGAGCATATCGAAGAGGTCAGAGACAAGGCTGCTATCAGGCAGGAGGAAGTAAAAAGAAGAATGGCCTGTTACTTCGATAAGAACGTAAGGATCAAACACTTTCAAGTGGGAGATCTGGTTCTTAAAAAGGTCGATGCTGCTGCAAGAGCCAGCTCAGTTGGGAAGCTTAATCCTAGCTGGGCAGGACCATTCATTATCAAGGAAGCACTTCAAAATGGGGCCTATCGGTTACAAACGTTTGAAGGTGAAGACATGCCGCACACATGGAGCGGAGATGACCTAAAGCGGTTCTTTTCCTGAACTTCTTTTCCTTTCTTCCGGTGTAAACTCTTTAAGAGGTTCACTATTAATAAAAATTCCTTGCCAACACTTTTATCAAGTATCTTTGTGTTTCAAGCGTTGACAGTTAAATATATGGAGCAAGGGTAATTCTAAACGATTCTCTCTGAACTCTCTATTTTATGGTTATACGAATCTCTCAAAATTGATACTCGCCTAAATACTCATACTAACACTTCCTCGAATGCCTCTTCTTTCTTACCTCCTCGAGCAACTCCCGGCAGTTGCTTGATGCCAGAAGATATCGCCGTGTCCAGCAAAAACCTCCCCTAGAACCGTTGGTGTCAGCATAACACCACGACGACCACGTGTTGCGGGGAGATTTCGCACCGTGTAGTGGGAGCCTACCAACTCTAGTGCGGTAGGATACTGGATTTCGGATCCCGGCTAGTACCTAACCCCACTTCTGCATTATGGAGGAGCAGAGTGGAGGTCAGCTCTACCACGCCACTCAAGGGATATTGTTACAACCCAGATGATCGCGCGGGGAAAGCAATGCCGCTCCGGCCGCACCTACCCCCAGATCATCTTAGGGTTGTGACTCTCGAACACTCCTTGGTACCCTCAAGCAGTGCCTGCAGGAGACCCACAGTCTTGTCGATCTCAAAGGAAAGCAATGCCGCTCCGGCCGTACCTGCCCGAGAGATCGACTTAGACTGTACTCCAGGCAAGAGGGCAGTAAATTGAGTTATTGAGTCTGCAGATCTCGAGGTCCAGTGAGGAAAGCAATGCCGCTCCGGCCGCACCTACCCGCTTGGCCTCCAGACTACGGCTTTCTTCTTCACAGGGGTCGTCATTATTAATGAAGTGCGGACTCCAGTTGCCTTATCCGCTCAGTCCGCCGTCACCTGGGTTGATTCTGTAATTCATAACCTTGTGAGGAAAGCAATGTCGCTCCGGCCGCACCTACCCGCTTGGTTGTGAATTACAAGTCATTTCTGATACTTTTCATTAATAAAGTGCGGACTCCGGTTGCCTTATCCGCTCAGTCCGCCGTTCCATGGTTGATTCGCTAACTCGTAATCTTGTGAGGAAAGCAATGCTGCTCTGGTCGCTTCTACCCGCTTATTATGAATTACAGGTCATTTCTGATGTTGCTGACTGAGGCAGTGCGGACATTGGTTTTCTAATTCGCCTGGTCCGCAGAATTTGTTCGATGCGCACAATGTGCTTAGAAGAAATTCAAGCGCGAATATCTGCGGATGGTGACCCTAGTCCATCCAATTCGCTTATTCATGATATTTGGGTTAGCAGATTATGGTTTTTTCGTTATCTTTGTTCTCGCAAAAACTGGCAAAAGTTCTGTGAAATGCGGACTGAGAACTGAACTCATCCAAGTCCGCATCACTCGTCTCTTTCCCAAGGAATACATTCTGTTCGTATTATAACAAGATTGTGGCAGTGAAATTTCAGCTAGCAAAGATATAAGAGCGACCTCTAAAGTATCAGCAAGCAACAAGCAGAAAATCTCAGAAGATATCAAAAGTATCCTTTTTTATATATATTCATTCAAAAATTACATGTCCTGGCGGACTCGCGCAAAGTCCGCCCCTCCCCCTTACATTAAAGAAAACCAAAAAGTTACAATATATATATCCCTATTCTATCCTCTGCTTCTTGTCCGCAGGCTTCTCAGGGCTTGACCCATCCACATCCACTATAGGAGAGTAGCCGCCTGAGTCACTGTTGCTGCCGTCGTCAGAGTGAGAAGCGGCTGAGGGTTCTGTTCGCGAGCTACTCTCACCAGAGCTGGAGTTAGCGGACTGATCCGATTGACCTCCTTGCTGTTGGCTTGAGGCCACTTCCTCGTCAGCAGACTCCTCCTCGTCATCTTCGGCAACTGCTTTTCCCTTATCAGCTTGCTCGAACTCGGCAACTTTATCCTTTAGCTCCGGGAAGAGCTTCAGGAAGGGAATAGAGTCTACCCCAGCCTTCGCGTACCCATCGCTGATAACGCGCTCAAGCGCGACCTCGACGCTTTCTCTTACAAAAGGAAACATGGCCTTTTGAAAGTCTGGGTTGGTTACCTCATATGCGATCTGCAAAAGATTTCAAAACATCAGTCCGCGAAAGATAAGCAAGATTGATGGCGATTAGCTAAGCACTTACGGCCTTGTCTTCTTTATATTGATTAACTTTTGCACCAAGCCGCTTATTCCTCTCTTTCAGCGAATCGCTTTCTTTCCTATGCCGCGCGTTGTCCCTAAGCAGCTCGCGCGTAAGCCTGCCTAAGAAATGATTGGTGACGGCAGCGTTCGCACTGGCCTG
Organism: Platanthera zijinensis; assembly: GCA_039513925.1. Lineage (NCBI taxonomy): Eukaryota > Viridiplantae > Streptophyta > Magnoliopsida > Asparagales > Orchidaceae > Platanthera > Platanthera zijinensis. Next base: position 170,327,345 of record CM077082.1, on the reverse strand, counting down.
CGCAGCGAGAAGGGGAAGGTCATCCGGGGCCACACCTTGCAGATCGCGGAGGTTCTGCTTCCCGTACAAAGCGGACAGGGCGACGTGGGCATGGCGAGACGGGCGCGGGCTCCTCCAAGAGGGAAGAGCCGTTGATAGGCGGACATATTTTTTCTTTTCATGCCAGTGGATCATGGGGTTGCCTCTCAGATCCTTCTGCTTCTCGCCGAAGCCCGCAATGTCGAAGCTGCCATCAGAAGAATAACCCGCGGCGGGGTCTCCGTCTTCCCTCCTCTTTTTTGCGATTTCTTTTCTCCTTTCCCCTTGCGTAGGAGTCTGTCCGGCAGGCGCAACGGGCAGATTTGCGGGCACCGCCAAGGTCGCTGCAAGAGAGAAAGTTAGCTAAAATTCCTAAGTTGTTGCGGATACAAACGAAGATCGCAAGACTTACTCTCTTGGCGGCTAACAGTATATAGCCCAGGCAGCAGCGGGATGTAATAGTCAACATCCAGCCTCGCTCCGTCAAGGAACTTGACGATGGCGGTCTCGGCATCGTTCAGCCGCACGCTCTTGAAGTCAGCGTCTGCGCGCAGCTGCGGACTGGTATGAAGGAACCCCAGGTCGCCTTCAAAGATGAGATACCTAGAGGTCCAGTTGTGGATCTTATTCGGCAAGCCCACAACTTTCATTCCCCTACAATAGAAGTAGATGATGCCTTTGTACTCAGGGTCTCCCGTCGGTGTAATAGAGCGAACAGAGAAAATCTTCCTGAAAACCTTCAAGGAAAATTCAATCCTCTCAGCCCGCAGGTAAGCAATGAAACTGCAGATCGCAACCATACTGTTCGGGGCAAGCTGGCCCGGAACCACCCCATAATGCTCGAAGATCTCGGCGACCTCCCAGAGCAGGGGAAATTTGAAACCGCAGTCAAAATGATCTATTGGAATTGCGAGCTGGGTAGCGGTTGAAAAATTCAGCCGTTCGTGGTGCTCGGGGAGCCGCGCGAGCACGGGCGAGTCCGCCATATGAACTCCCAAGAACGCCTCCAGATCGGCTTCGGTTAGTCTACTCTTTTTATGATCAGCAGCGTGGAAGGCGGCTGCGGCTTCAGTACGTGCGGATACCATGTTTTCAGACCGCAAGTCTTCAGCTCCCACTGCTTTCTACGCAAACAAAGAATAACAACTCTATTTATATAAAAATCGTCTGACATGACAGCCGTCAATCCGCTCAGATCGGAAAGCCAGTCCGCTCAGCTCGCCGCTTCCCTGTTTTCCCTGCAATATCAGATATTTTTCAAAGGCTTTGCGGATTCAAAGCCAGTCCGCTCAGCTCGCCGCTTCCCTGTTTTCCCTGCAATATCAGATATTTTTCAAAGGCTTTGCGGATTCAAAGCCAGTCCGCTCAGCTCGCCGCTTCCCTGTTTTCCCTGCAATACCAGATATTTTTCAAAGGCTTTGCGGATTCAAAGCCAGTCCGCTCAGCTCGCCTCTTTCCTATTCTCCCTGCAAATAATTGCGAATTCACGGTATGCCCACAGGGATCGCAATTTTCTGGTAAACAAGATAAGCGGGCATAAAACACCAGTCCGTAAAACTTACATTTCACAACAGGATTGTCCAAAAAGAATAATAGTATGCGACAAGCAGAGTAATATCACAACGCAGATACAATCACACAACGAAGAGTTTCAACAACAATATTATACAGCAGCTTAAAAAATAATAGAAAGCAAATGTTTAGGCCTTAGCGCCTTCCGCGGTCTCTCTGAGCAGGTCGCACCTCCTCCTCCATTCCAACATGTGCAGCCAGGTCACTTCCTCGCAGGATCTCGCAGTAGAGTTGGGAAACCAGGTGGTGCATGTTATTGAAGGTGCGGTGCATATGAGCCATGTCTTTGGCTACCCGCGGAAATGAAATCATTTGAACTGCCAGGGTTGGATCTGCGACCACCGCGGGCTGCCCGCCTGCCGCAGGGGCTGATCCCTCCCCCACAGCAGGCTGAGGCGCTTGCGATCTCACCCCAACGGCTTCGCTTACTTGCTTCTTTCCTTCTCTCGCCAAAGCTAAATATTTGCTCCTATAATGGCGGACATCTCCGCTCAGACGATTTTTCTCCTTGTTCGCACCTTCCAGTGCGGCTGAAAGGCTGGCGACCTCGCTTTCCAGGATTTTTTCCCGCGCTTTGCTTTTCTTTAGTGCAGTTCGAAGCTCGCATAACTCTTCCTCATTATTCTTCGCTAACAGTACACTGTCTTCTTTAGCAGGCAGCTCCTCCGGTGCGAATTCATCAGCAGTCCGCGCCGCGGCCTCCGTCACATTTGGTGGCGTAGGCACGATCTCGCCGACCTCGACAGAATCGGGCGTGGACTTCTGAACTGCAACAAAGAAAGTGAAGACGCCTCAGTATCCAGGCCACAATAGCTCCAGAAGAAAAAAGAGAAGGGAAAAGGCTTTTATCCACTTTTGGTTATCTTCGCGGCGATCTGACGACTATCAAGGATAGGTCGCCTCACGCGCTCCGGATCAAAAGCCTCTAGGCGACGCCTCCATTCACGGCGGACTAGCGCTCTAGTCTCGGGCAGCGATTTGCTCGAAGTAACTATGTCTTCAGTTTCTGTAAGGATCTTGACTGGCCGCGACTTTCGTGGAGGAGATTTGTACAACCAAGAGCTCTGAAACCGCTTGGTCGCCGGCTGCAACTTACCAGATCGCATCAGCTCGGCAGCAATCTGAAGATCCTCAGTCCGCTTATCCACCACGAGCTTCTCCGAGGCCGCTTCAACCTTCGCCTTCATTATTGCGAGTTGATCCTCGTTTTTCTTCCTCTCTTCAGCTGGAAAAAAAGAAGAAGGGTCGTCAAGATTTTCTCCTCCAGTTGCGGTATCAGGCTGCAGCACCTCCAGTAGAGAGCGATTTATACTCGCGAGCTGATCGTTATCTATAGAGTCGAGTATCTCAGTGGTTGATAAGCTGAGCGTGGAAGGGGGATCACCTCCTGCGAGCAGAGGATCGGGGGTGACGAGATCGTCTTGGACTTCTTTTTCTCGCGGTCTATGCTGCAAGCTCGCAGCTCCAGTCCGCTTGGAGATATTTTTCTCTTTTCTAACTTTCAACTTCTTCTCTACCCGCTCGGCGGCATTACCATCTCTTTTCCTCTTTTTCTTCTTCTCAGGAGTCTTCTCTAAATCGATGACAGCCGGCTCGGGTTCTGGAACTGAGTTTGGAGCGACAGCTTGCTTTTCGATGGAACTGTTGGTCGCGTTTTCAGCGGACTCCTTATCTCGCTCCTCGGCAACCTCCTCTCCCCTTTCCACTATCGTCTCACCAGCAGGAAGCTTCTCCTCGATCCTTTGCTGCTGGACTTTCGGCGATGAAACTTCCTTTTCCGTTTCTATCCGCAACATGATTGTCCCAGAAGGAGAGCGATGCACCTCCATACTGGAGGAGTTCGCAGGGTTTTGGTCAGAAACGGAGGGCGGATTCGGTTTCTCCCGTAGAGGACTTGGAGGAGCATTCGCAGTCTTTACAGTATCGCGGACTGGATCTTGCTTCACCTGGTCTGAACTCTCCCCCTGGTGGCGAGCAGGCGCATCTTTTCGGTGGCTCGATTTCTTAGGCCGAGAACTCGCTTTCGGCTTCTCAATCGGAGCAGCCATGCTGCCAAAGAAGGACCCTAGCCTTGCCATGCCGGACTGGAAAGTCGAGACCGCAAGTGGTGAGTAACGACCCGTCGCGCAGACAATTCTGACAGAAGACGGCGCTTCCGGCAGTATTTATAGCACAAATAGCATTAATGGTAGTTGCGGACTCAGCGGTTAAGGAAACATTTTCGGAATTTTCCAAAACTCAAAAATGTGCGGGGATTATGTTAACCCCAGAATCCGCAACATTTCCAGCTAGGCATCTTGCCCTTCCCTCGCTGAGCTTAAGTACTCAGTTCGCCCAGCTCGCCAGTGGGCATGGTCCGTCACCTAGGCGGACTCCAGAAATCCGTCCGCTCAGGTCGCCCTCAGTTCCCAGCTCTGCTAGATCGGCGAATCAGGCTCAGACCGGCAGTTTCCGAGTCAGGCCGCCCAGGTCGCTCAGGTCGCGGCTAGTCTAAAAGTCACGCGCTCAGTACGACCAAGGGAGGTCTCCAGCTCGCTGGCTCAGTCCGCCTGTCCCGCGCGAACTGCTTGTTCCTTCTCTTTTTTGTTTCCCGTCACCGCTGCCCGGCTCTTTTGTACCCCGGGCAGCCGGTTATTTTAGCCCTGCCCGCTTGGGCAGGCCCCCAGCCTATAAATAGGGGGAAGTGGTGCACTCAAAGCACGCTGACTCGAGCCCAGGAGCCCACTTGTTAAAGGCTGCGGACTCGAATCTCTGGCTTTGCGACCTCCGGCTTGCTTTCCCCATTGCTTTCTTTTTCTTTTCTTGTAACCGCATCTTGGCAATAAAAAGCAAGCCCGTCGCAGGAGTGGCATTTAGGCCGCGACGGGCGAAGTCTGGTGTTGCCGTGCTCTACGGCTCTGTTGCTTTTCCGTTTCCTTTTCTAGTCCGCTAAGTAGATTGCTGCTCGCAGTTTGTTTTTCTTTTCTCTTCCCCAAGTGCTCGAACGGTTAGCTGGTGGTGCCCGAGTCCGTCGCTTTTCGAGCATCAACAGTTAACACGCGACCTTCACCTCGCTGAGCTTAAGTACTCAGTTCGCCCAGCTCGCCAGTGGGCATGGTCCGTCACCTAGGCGGACTCCAGAAATCCGTCCGCTCAGGTCGCCCTCAGTTCCCAGCTCTGCTAGATCGGCGAATCAGGCTCAGACCGGCAGTTTCCGAGTCAGGCCGCCCAGGTCGCTCAGGTCGCGGCTAGTCTAAAAGTCATGCGCTCAGTACGACCAAGGGAGGTCTCCAGCTCGCTGGCTCAGTCCGCCTGTCCCGCGCGAACTGCTTGTTCCTTCTCTTTTTTGTTTCCCGTCACCGCTGCCCGGCTCTTTTGTACCCCGGGCAGCCGGTTATTTTAGCCCTGCCCGCTTGGGCAGGCCCCCAGCCTATAAATAGGGGGAAGTGGTGCACTCAAAGCACGCTGACTCGAGCCCAGGAGCCCACTTGTTAAAGGCTGCGGACTCGAATCTCTGGCTTTGCGACCTCCGGCTTGCTTTCCCCATTGCTTTCTTTTTCTTTTCTTGTAACCGCATCTTGGCAATAAAAAGCAAGCCCGTCGCAGGAGTGGCATTTAGGCCGCGACGGGCGAAGTCTGGTGTTGCCGTGCTCTACGGCTCTGTTGCTTTTCCGTTTCCTTTTCTAGTCCGCTAAGTAGATTGCTGCTCGCAGTTTGTTTTTCTTTTCTCTTCCCCAAGTGCTCGAACGGTTAGCTGGTGGTGCCCGAGTCCGTCGCTTTTCGAGCATCAACAGGTCACCCAAAACGACTCGGCTTGCTAGGGAGATCTTGCCAATAGGCTACAAAATAGGCCACTCAGTTTTAAGAAGTTAAGACCACACTCCACAAATGGCACAAGCCAAGAAAATGCGTCGACGTAACGCCAAGCAAGAATTAAATAATCGCAGAAAAAATCGGGGGCGTTACACCAGAGCTTGATCCAAATTTCAGGATGGCTAGATTCCATGAACTAATAGGCTTGTCTTAGATAAACAAGGCAAAGATAGAAGGAACACATCCATTATAGTTACGACTATGTCTTCTTTCAGATAGAAAGAGCTTGAAAAGTTTGAGGTAGACAAAGAATTATTTGCTCCAAATGCTTATATGCAGGTTCACCCAGAAGTTGTTGTGCCTAGAGCTTCTACTATAACTCTTCTGGGAGCTCAGGACCTGAAGATGTCTAAGCAAGAAGTAGAAGATCCTCTCAGAAAAATACTGTTACTAAATCTTCTTCTGCTCCTCCTCCAAATAGGCTCTAAAACTATTTTTATTCTCTATGGATATTCTTTCTATCTACTGAATTATTTTTCATTCTGTCAGATATTTTCTTTCATGTTGTATGTTTGTATTTTCTTTTCGTATGCATTGTACTTAGTGACCTCACCCAAATAGGTGGAGATTGTTGGATCCTTAGTTAGATTTGGGCTAGGTTCACTAATATAAGTTGATTCTGACTGACATTGTATATCCAGGGTCAAGTCTAGTAGTCCTAGAGTGTAGGCTAAGTCATTAAGTTCAACCTTCTTGGACCAGCCAACAGAGGACCTCAGAAGACTTAGACTTAGAAGTTATCAGAGAACAGTTTTATCAGTTCGAAGTTCTTCGAACTCATCTCGACGATCGTCGATCTCAGATCGACAAACTCAGAGTTAATTCTCTGAGCTGAGCTCGACTATATTCGAGCTCAGGTAGACGATCAATTTTCTTCAGACAAACTGTCAGCTCGACGAACTCAGAGTGCAGTTTTGGTAAGCCATTCTAAGTACACAGTTTATAGAGCTCAGGTCGATGAACTGGAATTCTTTGGTCAATAATCTTGGATCTCAGGTCAACGAATTCTGTTTAGTGAACGACTATATCTATCCAGTTCCAGAATGAGAAGTTTTCTTCCTTCTGTTCCTTTATTTCTATATTAATAATAGTATTATTCATGAGTAATTAATGCTTATATTCCTCTGAATATAGCCGTTATTGGCAACATTAATTATGGTATTCATCAGGATATTTACTTGCTTATTTTATTAAGAAATAGTTGGGGAAACTCATTTATGATATATTCCAGCCGTTTGTATTCTCCAGATAAGCCAACAATAAAGGCAATATTTCAAATTTCAAAGGAGAAATTATTGACTGATAATATAAAAAGAGATTTTTGTCTTTCAGACAATAATATAGAAGGAACCACCAGAACTTACTGAGAAAATATATAGTACTGAGGCAGACTAATCTCTCAGAACTCTCTTTCTCACCATGCAGAAAATTATCTGTGTTTCACCTTGTCAAGTATGAAGACAGAAGAAGAACAATCATCACAATCAAGAGTCTTTTTAAGCTTCACTTCTTGGAACATTTAGGACAACAAGAATCTATTAAGTAAAAAAGGTTCCAGGACTGTTTTCAGACAAGGTTGAAGATCTACACCCTGAAGCAAAGCTCTAGTCTTCCTGAACCATCAACATCTCAGGGGGAGCTTTGTAAACATCAAAGATCCACTAGTCTTCTCTATTGATTAGAGAAAGAGAAGGCACCATCACCTCCTCTCACCTCTTGTAATAGGGTTTTAACTCCCTTCAAAAGTTAGATCTTGGCTGTCAAGTCTCTTGATCAAAAGACTTGGGTTGGTTTTTGGGCACCTGATCAAAAGCCTAAAGGGCTGCAATTTCTCCCTGCAAATAAATATTGTGGTGGCAGATACCTGATCAAAACCTGCTAGTGGATTCCTTCCAGGGTGGTTGAAGAGTCAATATACCTATGTTTAGGGGAACCACTATAAAATCTTCGTGTGTTGTCTGGTTGCTCATTTTCTATTTTTGTTCTTGCTGTGATTGTGACAGTTAGAATTGCTTAGCTTGTTTTTCCTTCTATTGTTATAATTGGTATCACTTTTTTCACTCTGATATATAAAATTTTAAAATAGCCAAAATTTTAAAATACTCTATTCATCCCACTCCCCTCTAGAGTAAGTCAGATCTGACACCTCCTTTCAATATTTTTCCTTAGGGAAGTCAAGGACAAGATCATTCTAGTCCAAATTTATGTAGATTGCATAATTTTTGGATCTACTGATGATGGCCTCTACAGGAAGTTTGCTAAACTTATGCAAGGGCAGTTTGAGATGAGCAGCATGAGTGAACTCAAGTATTTCTTGGGCCTCCAAGTTAGAAAGTCAGAGTATGGTATATCCATCTCTCAGTCTAAGTTCACTAAGGAGCTAATTAAAAAGTTTGGAATGGAGAGTGCCTCTATAATGAAAATTCCTATGGGATCAAATGTGTCAATAGACAAGGATGAGACTTTGAAACCTATTGATGAAACCTTATACAGAGGAATAATTGCCTCCTTCCTATACCTAACTGCTAGTAGGCCAGACATTATGTATGTTACATATGTTTGTGCTAAATACCAAGCATGTCATAAAGACTCACATTATTGTACAAGAAAATTTTTTTTTGTATATCTCATAGGCACACCTGATCTTGGCCTATGGTACCCTAGGAATAATGATTTTGAACTAATTGGGTATTCAGATACAGACTTTGTAGGTTGTAGAGAATATAGGAAAAGCTCATTTAGAACTTGTCAATTTCTAGGAAGAAGACTTGTATCTTGGAGCAGCAAGAAACAAACAAGTGTGGTCATCTCCACAGCTGAATCAGAATATATTTCAGCTAGTAGTTGTTGTGCATAGCTACTGTGGATTTAGAATCAACTATAAGACTATAATCTCCAGAGAGCTCCCATGTTTTGTGATTTTTTTAGTGCAATCTCTATTGCTAGAAATCTTGTGTCTTATAACAGAACTAAGAACATAGAGATTAGATATCACTTCATTAGGGAGCATGTAGAAAAAGATGACATTTGTCTTGAGTTTGTCCGTACAGACAAATAGGTGGTTGACATTTTCAGTAAGCCACAAGATGAAGCCAAGTTCAACACCTTTTCAAAATTGAGTTGGGCATGTTGAACTTAGTATAGCTTTAGTGTTTTTCATGCATATGTGTTACACGCAGGATTGACCCTTGCAGGATTTCAAGGTAGACTTGGACTAAGTGTACAGAAGTCGAGTGCATTGAGACTAAGTGTCTATGCATCGAATGTGTAGAGATAACTACGGGTGTCGGAGGCGGTGAGACTAAGTGTACGGGCGTCAAGTGCACTAAGATAACTTTCGGTGTCGAGTGCATAGAGACCACTCAACGATCTTACTCAGAATGTTTTGATTACAACTATATTTCAGGATTAATCCAAGACATTTATCGTTTCATGTCAAACACGATAAGTACGCGCCTCTCCACATTCCAAAATAGGGGTAAGTATAAATAGATGTGTGCTCGTAAAATAAAAACACTATTCCTAGCCCGTTTTGACTCTCTGACACCTTGTACCGAAAACTCGTATAAAGCTCCAAAAAGTCAATATTTAATGGCGCTGAAAGGAATGGATTTCCTATTCGAGGGTTGTAAATTAGTATGAAATGGATTCAAGGATGCTCTAGAGGTAGTTCAACTGGTTCTTCACCTATTGTAGGTCGCTGACCAAGATTTTTTCTTGTTGGAGCAATGCTCGATATGGAAGAGAGTAGTTCTTGAATTCTATTATAATGCCACTATCGACACATCCTCCAATAAAATAAAATCATTCGTCAGTGGGAATAAGATCAAAGTCACTCCTAGAAGATTGAACAAAGCCCTGAATCTGACCAGGTTGAAGCCATCTAATGAAGAAGATGAACTATATCCGAATGATGTCAAATCTGCCCTCAAGTGGTATGGACTTTCAAAGCATACCATTTGATTTATTCTAAGAAAGGAGATGAATCTAAAGGAAAAATTTTAGTAGATGTGATTGGCAAAGAATTGATTTGCAAGACAGGGTTCCACTATAAGATCTCAAGAAAAATGTTTGAGCTTATGACAAGGGTAATTCTTACCAAGAGAACTGACTGGGAATGGTACTATTTGACAGAATAGTTGAATGTGTCCCTGAAAGTCTTTATTTTCAAGGTAGCTTACAACCTAGGAGGGTGAATAGGTTGTCTCTCTATTATTTTTAACTTTTAATTTTATCTTCTTTAAAACTTTGTGTGTTGGTAGTGATTTACTTTCAAGTACCTGCACAAAGAAAAACACCACAGAAAAGTACACACAGATTTATAGTGGTTCCCCAACTTTTGGGTACATCCACTCTCCTCTCATCTTGCCAAATTTCTGTTAGTCAAGGCACGTCTCCAAAACATTGATCCACAGAGCTTACAACATAGATCCCTCAGGATATCTCAGTCTCCTCCAAGACCAACAGCTCAACCACAAGGGCCTACAACTCTGTGGTCAGTAGACCACCTACCTCAGGCAAAAGGCCCTACACTCTGGCTGGGAGGACAGCCCTACCTCAGATCCACTAGGGATCCTACCTCAGAGAGTATTCCTCTCCTACAGCTCAAAGATCAATTGATCGCCTACATCAGATTCAAAATGGATCCTATAGCACAAGCAAATTTTCCCTGCCTTAGTCTCAGAGAGCCCTACAACTCATATCCAAAAGGATCCTATTGGAATGAAATAGATTTATATCTATCACAGATAAATTTCTCTGTGACAGCACCTTGAGCTGAGTTAACTCAGCTCAAGCTTTCTTCACAACTACAAGGATCTTGAGTTATAAGTAACTAGCAGTAAACTATTTGCTTCCTCTTCCTTCCTAGGACAGAGTTAGCTACTTTATTCTTCCTTCTTCTCCGCTTCAGAAGTAGATCTTCAGGTTTGGGCTTGCAGAACTGAGAAGCAACATGATCTGCAGAGACTTCTTCCTTGTCTCTACTTCTCACTCAGAAGGAAAGCCTTCTAATCTTGTCAGTGTCCATGTTGATGCACGAAATGCGAAAGGGAAGACGAGCACCACCAGCTAATCGTTCGAGCACTGGGGAGAAGGGGAGAAGGCTGTCGACCAGTCGGTTACTAGCGACTGGGAATGTCGGATAAAACCGGGCAGAGAAAAGAGAGAAAGGGCCGCTATCAGCGGCAACACCAGAGTTCGCCCGCCGCGGCTTAAATGCCTCTCCTGCGGCGGACTTTCCTTTTAGCTATGAAAAATTGGTTACAGCGGTTAGAAGAGAAGAGCCCGAGCGAACAGGTATCCGCTAAAGGAGAAATTCGAACCCGCTGCCATAGGCGACAAGCTTGGGAATCTTAATTCTGTCCTCTAGGAGTTACTGTTCACGCCTATTTATAGGCTCGGGGACCTGCCCAAACGGGCAGGGCTAAAAATATCGGCTGCCCTGGGTACAGGAGAAGCGGGCAGCGGTGACCGGATGCAGGGAAGCGAAAAGAGAGGGGGCCACCTAGCCGCGCGGACAGGCGGATTGACAGCTCCTGACTGATTGCTCCTGGATGCCTGCCAAGCCAGGGAGGCCCCGCGGGGAGACGGTCAGGCGGCTAGATGTTGGCGTGCCGCTAGGAGTTGGGGAGCGGTCAGATCCAGTGTTAACATAATCCCCGTACATTTTTAAATTCAGGAGGAATTTCGAAAATGTAGTTAACCGCCTGACCGCGAGCACAATTAATGCCTTCAAAACTATAAATAGCACTGGCGTCGATGCTGCTTTCATAAAACTTCCTTCGAGACGGGTCTCTTCTCTCCAACTGCGGTTAAGATTCTGTTGTCCGCCATGTCTTCCAGGAAGAGCATCCTAGTGCAGTTTAGTGACGAGGGGCTGGCCGCATCCAAATCGCCGCCGGAGACATCTAACCGCAAAGTCGATGAGACACCACGCAAGATGCACACTGCCAAGGCGGTTTCGCAGAAACCAAGCTCGGTTAACGAAAAGCCGAATAGCGAACAGTCCTCCAAGCCAGCAACGGAGATAATAACCGCTATGGTCAAGCCTTCTGAACAGTTGCCCGGGAATATGGAGGGTAGGAAGGTTCCAGAGCCTGTCCGGGCGAACACTCCACAGCCTTCGGCGGGTTCCAACGTGCATATCACTTCATCCCCAGCGAAGACGGCAAAAGGGACGCCGAAGATGAGATCGGGCGAGAAAGCGGAGAGATCTCCGATGTCATTGACAGGGCGAAAAGGGCTGCTAAGATTTCCGCCAACAAGCTTAGGGAGAACCTTGATGCTGTGAAAGCCGCCCTCCCGACAAAGAAAAGGAAGTGCAAGCCGACTTCATCGGTTGAGGAAAGGATAGAGGCAATCCTCCTGAAGAAGAAAGGAAACCAGAAATTCGCGGCGGTCATGGGAGCGACCAGCAAGGTCGGTGTACCCGATCGACAGGAGAACGAGTCCGCGCAAATAGAAGAGGTAAATGCTTTCGGATAGCTTGATCGCCATACTGAAAAGGGGAGTGGTTAGGCGAATAGATATAACATTGCCGCTCACTATGATTCCATTGCAGGAAAAGGAAAAGGAAACCAGCAGCAAGCAGCTATCCGGGAATGAGTCCGACTTGGAGGTCTTGTCGGTGAAGACTGGAGAGGAAATGCCCGATCCATGCGAAGGTGAAAATAAGCTGAAACTGCGAGAAAGGATTGGTGCCGAGAAGCAAATGCTAGCCGCCGGAGAAGAATCAAGCAATCTTCTAGTTCTCTCTGCCGAAGAAAAGGTTGAAGCTGACCGCCAGACCGCCGCAAAGCTTCTGTAGTCAGGTATGCTCAAACCTGCCCCGAAGACAATTAAAGTTCCACCACCTTACAAGGAACCGCCGCGGTTAAAGAGACCTATCCGCATAATAACTGAGACCGACGACTTGCTTTTGTCGCGCGAGGAGCTTGAAAAGAATAAGCGGGCCGAGCGACTTCTGAGGGACAATTACCTGAAGAAGATTGACCTTGAGAGACTGAGACGACCTGTTTTTTCTAGCCGTCAGATAGAGGCCGCGACTAGAGAAGATGGCCTTTGCTCAGGTGCCTATTCTTTTAGCATCGTTGCTTGTCGATCTTGCCGCGCGACAACACTAATTTTGCCCGTCCTTTCTCTGCAGACTTCGCAGAACCAAACCCTCAAGATGTTGCGGATGAGACCACGCGGCGGATTCAGGATGATGAAGTCCAACGCACCATCTCCAAGATGTTCGCTGACCTCGAGCGACTAAAGGCGGAGCTCAAACTCGAGGAAGAGGCAAGGGCAGGCCAGGACGAGCGGATAAAGGATCTGTCCGCGGAACTAGCCAGCAGCCGGGAGCGAGAAAGGGCTGCTCGCGATCAAGTTTCGATCTTGGGGAGGCGACTTCAAAGGGCGGAGGATGACGCTGCGCACTATAAGAGGAAATACTACGAGAGGACAGAAAAGGAGAAAGGCCGGCGACATGACTCCACGAGTTCGGGGAAACCGGGCGAGTCAAGTCACGGCCTTAGCAGGGGGGAACTTCTGCCCCGGTGACCGGCAATGTAAACCTAACCGCGCGACCTAGCGAACAGGTGCCTTTTGTTGAGGCATCTGTCCCGATGAGCCGCATAGTTCGGGATACATCCCGGATTCACCGGGCTCAGGATACCCTTAGCCACCACTTGATCAGCGCGATGTCCGTTTTGCTGGGCATCAGCGATCAAGTCGCGCTTATCGGCAGGGACCCCGCAGAACCTAGCGGCGAACAACGCGAGGAGAGGCGCTAGGAGAGATAGAGAGAAAATCTGTAATAATGTGTTCGAGCGAACTAACCTGATTAGCTGTGTTTGTTTTTTAATACCATGCAACATTGTGATTTGCTTATTCGCCCGACCTATCGTAGATTATCGCGCGATCATATTTATGTATAATGCTTTGGATGCTGGCGGTTTGAATCTTTTGTGTTCGAGCGGTCTTCTGTATAGCGCTTTGCTAAATCTGCGGGAAACAAATGACCCAGCGAACTTGTTAATATAACCGCGAGAACTGTAATGATTGATTGTGGTTGAAAGGACGTCTGTAGGAAATGACGAATGTCCGGAGGCTTCTTTGATTTAGCCGCTCGAGTAATAATGCGCTGAAATGATTGAAAAGACGTTTGCAGGAAACGACGATTATCCTGCAGCTTCTTTCATGTAACCGTGCGAGCAATAAGTTGTCCTGCAGGCTCTATAAATACGGCCTAGCTCCGCATTATATGGAAAAGTTTAAAGTGCAGAACTTCTTGCGGGAAGAATTGATGGCGCCCGCGCGAGCTTCAGCTGCCACCGCTTTCCTTGACGCCGAGCACAGGAGGTCGGAAATGACCAACAGCAAACTGGAGCGCTTTATCGCGGCTCACATGATGAATACTGATATAGTCGCGCGGTTACCCCTACAAGACGAGCGGATAAACACTTACGGAAGAAATCTGGTGGCGATCCCAGTCGACCACTTCGATTTCGGTTTTACCTGGCCGCCGCTGATCGAGCTTGTGGAGATTCTCGACTTTTTCGGAATTGTACCCGACCAACTTTCGCCGAATACAATAGCGTCCATGGTGAGCTTCATCATATACCTTCGGACCGAGCGGGTAAGATTCACTATGGATCTTTTCTGCCACTGCTTCGTTATCCGCTCCATCGTCTCCGGCAAGAAGGACAGCCGGGTCTTCAAAGGTGTAGTGTACTTCGGCTGCACTGGGATGAAGACGGTTAACCTGACGAATAAGTTTCCCAACTGGTCCACTAGATTCCTCATGTTCGAGGGGAATCTGAGCCTTCTGCCTATCTGTCCGCAAGTCCGCCCGGCTAAGCTATTCGAACAATTTGAGGTTGAAGGGATCGAGAAGGAGATCGCTGACTTCCTCGCCGGTTCGCGGTTAGATATCTTGCACTATATCCCATTGCAGCCAGTAGTGATGGAATTCCCAGCAGAAGAAGGTATATTTTTAGCGATTAGTTGCTTAATCTAACCACGCGGCGAAATATTTTGTCCCATGGCAGCCACCTTGAGAGTTCCTGTGAACAAGCCGGTTACACCAGCAGAGCCCGTTCTGATGCAGAACGAGGCTAGGAAGAAAAGAGAGGATGACCGCCGCGAGGAGCATGATGTCGCCGCTGATTATGACTCTGAGCCCTTCGCACCCCAAGGATCGGGGGAGAACTTAAAAGATCGCCGAGGCAAGGCGGTTATGAAATGGCACCCGCGCGGGAAGAATGTTCAGGTCTCTACCGCTCTTCCCTTGTGGAAGAACGAGAAGATATCCAAACATGCCCGCGTGGTTAGCTGGGAGATGTACGGCAGGGAGAACCTAGCCGACCTGCGGGCCATTCCGACGAAGAAACTTCCGGCCCTAGCCGCACAAATCCGCGCGAGAAGCTTTGTGACGGACCACTTCGTCGCTGAAGCCCTCGCCGAAGTGGTCGCTCTTGCCGAGCGGTTAGAGGATGAGGTAGAGCACCTCAAGGAGGAAAATGAGAAGCTGAAGAATATTAACGCAGTAAGTTTTTACCTCGCGGCTTTACCGGTTACCTTAGCATTAGCCGAAAGTTTAACTTTATCTTCTCTTGCAGAAAGCTTATGACCCGGGAAACCCGGCCTTCAGAAGAGAACTTACCATGCATCTGCGGGATAGCAGGGAAGACACGCTAGACATCTTGCGGGAGCGGGGAGCATTTAAGCCTGGTCACGAAGGCGTAACTCTTGACGAGTTATTCCCCGGCTTCAATGATATCGAAGCCGCGCGAGTAGAGCCAGCCGAACAACCTGTTGAGATTCTTGAGGAGGACGAGCATTCAAATGAACAGGAGGGCGTACCTGAAGATGTCTGTGCGGATACAAGCTCGAGTTCATCCGGCAGTTCGAGCGAGGAGGGATGCGGATCAGCTGAGACAAGTAGCTCTTCAAGTTCTTTCAGTGAAGCAGAGTATGAGCCGGAGCGGAAAAAGAAGAAAAGTTGATATGTAATGATATTCTTTTGATCCGGCGGCATGATCTTTGTAAGCCGCACGGATAATACATTTTGTAATTTTTGACAATATAAATGATAATGTTTGATTTTGCTGGATATGCTTTATTCGCTCGGTATTATATTTCTATTCGATCGATTATAATATGTCATGAGATATCTGGATAACACACAAGCAGAATGGATGTGGAGATAAGCCCTGCTAGTTTACTTTTCCAGGCGACTAGAGCGCGAATAAGACTGGTGTCCGCTATAATGAACTGAAGATAACCTACCAACTCGCACGATTAATAATGATATCTGTTGTATTGAACTGAAGATAACCAAACGGCTCGCGCGATTAATAATGATATCCGAGCGGTAAGAATAATATCGGAAACTTCGAATATGAGACCAATTTAAGAAAACCAATTGATCGAAAAGATAACCGAGCGGTAAGAATAATATCGGCAACTTCGAATATGAGACCAATTTAAGAAAACCAATTGGTCGAAAAGATAACCGAGCGGTAAGAATAATATCGGCAACTTCGAATATGAGACCAATTTAAGAAAACCAATTGGTCGAAAAGATAACCGAGCGGTAAGAATAATAATATCCGCAACTAGCAGCTGGTCGGATAACTTCCATTCAGCCTTATAATACCTAATTACCCGAGCGGATACTGTGTCTCTAGCCAGGATATGATAACTGCGCGGTCTGATCTCTCACTGCCGACTAAACTTCTGTTTGAAGAAAAGAAAACACTGCTCTCTTGCCTGGAGTACTGTCTAAGTCGATCTTTTGGGCAGGTGCGGCCGGAGCGGCATTGCTTCCCCCTGAGATCGACAAGACTGTGGGTCTTCTGCAGACACTGCTTGAGAGTATCAAAGAGTATTCGAGGGTTACATGCTAAGACGATCTGCGGGGTATGCGTGCGGCTTCCCGCACAGACCCATCTTAGTTGCAACGATATCCCTCTCAAAGCATGGTAGCGCTACCAGCCACCCTGTCCCTCCAAAATGCAGAAGTGGGGGTAGATACCAGCTGGGATCCGCAATCTAGTACTCCACCGCATCAAAACCGGTAAGCTCCCACTAGACGGTGCGAAAACTCCCCGCAACACGTGGTCCTCGTTGTGTTACGCTAATGACAACGTCTCTAAAGGGGTATGTAGCTCTCGGCGATATCTCCTGATTCAGTGACCTTTTAATTTTTGGGTTGCAAACACATAAGAATGATGACTTGCCAGGTGAGAGTACTGATATAGAATCTCTGAAACAAAATATAGAGATGTGTTATAATCCTTCTTAAGAGAAATTCATAAGAGGAAATAAAAGACAGAAAAACATATTGGGTTAAGGAATTGATTGTCAGGATTGCTTCTGTTGCTTATGTTGTGTCTGCCAGCCTAGGAATGAGATGTCCTTTTTAGATCATGCCACGGGATTCCTTTGATTTCTGCATTTTCTCAACTAATTGGAGAGCTCTACAATCTTCTGTTAAATGACCTCTTTCCTTGTGATATTCGCAATACTGATCCTTGGATCTGGTTTTTTCGCCTGCTGCCCGAGCGGGTTTCTTGTGACTTGGCTCTCCCTCCCGTTGTTTGATCTGGTATACGTCTAACAAACTTCTCTGTCCTTTTTCTGAAATGCGGGGCTTCTTCGTAACTGGAAACCTTGTCGGAAACTCGGGCGGACAGATCGGGTAGAAGGTCGAATAGCCTGGCGAATATCCCGGACAGGTAGGCGAGAAGGCCGGCGGATCGACCTGCTTGCTGTCCACTGGGGTCTGGTGTAACCGGAATGATTGCGGACTGCAAGCCTAACCGCTGATTGATTGCGGCTAGATTTGAATTGATCGCGGTGACCTACCGGATCATCTCTTGGCGAGTTCGATTTTCTTCCCGGCGGGACTGCAGAAGAGCTTCCAAGAGCAGAACTTCGCTGGGGCTGAGGTTGTTCTGAACGGACTGCCGGTCTGACATTGTATGGCCACTGAACTTCAGCGACTATCCGATATCTGAAGGTCGCATGTTAACTATTGATGCACGAAATGCGATAGGGAAGACGAGCACCACCAGCTAACTGTTCGAGCACTGGGAAGAAGGGGAGAAGGCTGTCGACCAGTCGGTTACTAGCGACTAGGAATGTCGGATAAAACCGGGCAGAGAAAGGAGAGAAAGGGCCGCTATCAGCGGCAACACCAGAGTTCGCCCGCCGCGGCTTAAATGCCTCTCTGCGGCGGACTTTCCTTTTAGCTATGAAAAATCGGTTACAGCGGTTAGAAGAGAAGAGCCCGAGCGAACAGGTATCCACTAAAGGAGAAATTCGAACCCGCTGCCACAGGCGGCAAGCTTGGGAATCCGAATTCTGTCCCCTAGGAGTTACTGTTCACGCCTATTTATAGGTTCGGGGACCTGCCCAAACAGGCAGGGCTAGAAATACCGGCTGCCCGGGGTACAGGAGAAGTGGGCAGCGGTGACCGGATGCAGGGAAGCGAAAAGAGAGGGGGCCACCTAGCCGCGCGGACAGGCGGATAGACAGCTCCTGACTGATTGCTCCTGGACGCCTGCCAAGCCAGGGAGGCCCCGCGGGGAGACGGTCAGGTGGCTAGATGTTGGCTTGCCGCTGGGAGTTGGGGAGCGGTCAGATCCAGTGTTAACAGTCCAGCTGCAACCCTTTTTGAAAATGATAAAGTCATAAAAGTTGTCTTGTGCCTCGGCCCATCTCTTCATTTTGTAGTTTGCAAATCAATGACTCTTAGAGATCAGTGGGCCCCCACCCGCAGCTTCCAACTTCACCTTTATTTAATGAAAAAAGACGTAGAGTAGCTTCTCGACCGAGTTTGTCATGTTCTGTAGCTTCTCCGTACTTGATTTGAACTTAGTTGATTTTATCGATTTGGCTAACGTCAGCACTTGTGGACTTAGCCAAAATCGAGCATCGGTAGAATAGGCGTTTAGTGAATGAGCTTCACTCAACTCCAAAACCCTTAGACAGAATTCTGTCTGTCTAGGCTTTGACAGTGTTGAGTGAGCAAGCTCCACTTAACGCTTTTTTCCTTAAAATATTCTTCAGATACTTTTGCATGCTTGGCGTTGAGAGAGTTAAGTGAGCTTGTCACTTAAGAATGAGACTAGGGCCATATTTTACTTTCAGAAGGTGTATTACAGAAATCCGTAGTTCGACGAACTCAGATCTCAGCTCGATGAAAAGTGAAAGCTCAGTTCGACGAAGTCAGAGCTCAGTTTGACGAACTCAGAGCTTAGTTCGACAAACTCAAATCTCAGCTCGACAAAAGTAGAAGTAATCAACGCATTTGGAGTTTGCCAAATTTCTATGTAAAAAAAAAACACTTCCTTTGAGAATTAGTCAACACAATATTACATGTCGTTGAGTGAGCTTGCCTCACTCAACACCTATAGACTTAGTAAAAATTCACAGTTTTCCTGTGGCATTGACTGGCTGAGCTATACTCAATCATTATGAAGCAATGGAGTTGAGTGAGTGAGATACACTCAACGCCTGTTGTCTTAGCCAATTTCTCAGCTTGCCACTGCTTTGGCTTTGACTTTATAGGCTTCACTCAATGCTATAAGTCATCTAGCATTGAGTGAGTCACCTTTACTCAATGCTTGTGTACTTAGATTTCTGTCAACCCATATCTTAGGTAATTGTTTACCTGACTTGGCCACTTAGGCTACCTGCCCCATAACAATCAACTACAAATATATGTATATTGACTTCCTCAAATCTAGGACATTGTGGACAATGGACCCAACAATCTCCCCCTATTTGAGGAATTCAAAACTCTTAAGCAAGTGAGTCAATGACATACACAGTACTATACAGCAATAAGAATAAAAACTATATAACTGAGAAGTGATATATAATTGAGAAGTGATCTATAGTTACCATACTTCTTTTCCTATAGAGTGGAACATCACTGTACCTGCTTCCCCTGAATTCCTGCTACCATACTTGAACATTAATCTGATCATTTGATTATCTTTTCCTCCACCTTTTTGACTTCAGCAAATAGCTGGTAGGATTCTTATCATCTTCTCCCCCTCAAATAGGCAGCAGTGAATTGTTGAAATTGTGCTTGACATGCTCCCCCTCAATTGGAGAATCTTTATTTCTTTACAGAACAATTCCATATGCAAAATAAAAAATAGGTTTCAAAAAAAAATGAGGAGCAACTGAAGCTATATCAGGTTTAACATACCCAGTTCAAATTTGAAGGTGTTAAACTTTTCTTCATCTAGTGGCTTAGTGAAGATATCAGCCACTTACTTGTCGGTTGAGAGAAACTCAAGGTTGATATCTTCACATTCCACATGCTCCATAATGAAATTATATCTAATCTGAAAGCTATTATCTTAAGGTTAGTTAGTAACCTAGAGGGGGGAGGGTGAATAGGTCTTTGAAAATTCCAAAGACTTTTTGTTATTTTCTTACTAAGTGATCTAGAGCTTGTCCTTAATACCTGCAATATAAAAGAAGAACAAGCAACACAACAAAGCACACAGATATTTATAGTGGTTCCCCAAATAGGTACATCCACTTTCATCCCACCTTTCTAACTTATGTTAGATAAGGCACAAACTCCTCCAAACTGCTCCTTAGAGCTTAAACCTCAGGCGCTCAGCCTTACACTCAGGTTCTCTTTAGAACCCAAACTCAGAACACCAAAGGTTCCTACCATTAAGCCTGCAATACTCCTAAAACTCAGTGGTCCTCAAACCACCTACCTCAGTCTTATCTCTAAGGCCTACAACTAAGCCTTTAAACCCTACAAATTGAAGCACAAGGACCTACTCTCAGAGTGTTGCAGCACTCCTACAACACAGTACCCCTCCAGGTACCTACCTCAGTTCCCTTCTAGGCACCTACAGCTCAGTGACAAACTTGTCACCTACCTCAGGTTAAAAGGCCCTACACTCAGTCTCCTTTAAGACTTACAACTCAGTGACACACTTGTCACTTACAGCTCAGTGACTCAATAATCACCTACCCCAGGCACTAGGCCCTACTACTCAGGCTGGGAGGACAACCCTACTCTCAGGCCCACACTTGGATCCTACCTCAGTACCTCTACAAGGCACCTACCTTAGTGACTAATTAGTCACCTACAGCTCAGGCACAAAATTCCCTACAGCTCAGATTCAAATAGCCTGAATTATCCATGAAATTTATCAGAAATGTAAAAAACCGAAAGCACTGACTCAGAGATAAATCTCAGAGTCTACCTTACTGGACTGAGCAGATATTAGTCTATCCCTCTTGCTGTATATGGAATTAGTCGTCTTCTACAGCTAACTGCTTCGCTGCTGTACTGAGGAATAGTTATATGTTGTTAAAGGCTGATGGCCCTTCACACAGCTATCTCTCCTTGCTGATTGGATGAAATAGCAAACTTGTTCTATAAAGTACAAACTTGCTGAATTGGAAAAGTTTTAGCTATCTTTCCTTTTCCAGCAGGCTTGCTCTGCTGGACTTGGCTTTAAAGCTCGTCGGAGAAGATGAAGTCCAGCCGCCTCTATTTTCTGTCGCCATAATCCTCTTTTCTCTCTGCTTTCTATATCTGTTAATTTGAATCAACAACACTATTTGAGTGTGGACCCAGCCAAGGATGGTGAGAACCACCTCCCGTAGAAGAGGACAAATAGTAGCTTCTGGCGCTACTGTAGATTTCCCACAATTACATGAAATACTTTGTAACACCCCAAATCCCGATTTGGAGTTTAGGTTGGATGACACGGTCTGGGACACGGCCATGTCCCATGGCGTGTCATGTTCTCGGTACTCGAGTGGGTCTCGAGTAGGACTCGAGTGGGCATCGAGTGTGTCTCGAGTGAGGCACACAGCCTTGGACACGGGCATGTACCAGGGCGTGTCCTTCACTGTGCGTGCCAAATTGTCGACACAATTTCAGTTGACGATCGTTGAGTGAGGCGACACGGCCTAGGACACGGGCGTGTTCCAGGGCGTGTCCTGCTGGAGTTGGAAACCGGGCGGCATTGAGTGGCATTGAGTGGCGTTGAGTGGAATTGAGTTGCATTGAGTGTAGAACCCGGCTTGTGAAACGGGCGTGTCACATGTGCGTGTTTGGCACACGGCTAAGGACACGGGCGTGTGCCTTAGCCGTGTTCTTCTCAGGGGAGTTGTTTCTGTGTCGTTTGAGGAACACGCCCCTTGATACGGGCGTGTACCTTGTGATACGGTCGTGTCAGAGCTTGATACGGGCGTGTCATAGCCCATGTTCTGGCCTGGATTGAATTGGTTCCTTAGCCGCTTAGGGAACAAGGCCTGTGACACGGGCGTGTCACAGGCGTGTCAGCCCAAAAATAGTTATTAGGGGAAGATCAAAGCCATTCAATTCCTTCTTCTTAGATCATGTGGTCCAAGCCTATTCCTGCAAGGATAAGGCCGTGGAATGTGATGAAGTTCTCATTCTACTAAGGATCACTCTCTTTCTAAGTTAGAGAGAAGGGAGAGCTTGAAGGAAGAGAAGGAGAAGAGATTCGGCTGCTGGAGGAGCATCAACGGTCCGACTCGAGATCCGAGGCAAGTGTTGTGGAGGCATGGCCATCGCGGTGATTACCATCCGGCTAGTTTCTCCATGGCTCCAAAACGATCGTCAAGGGTAACGATCTCCTTCTTGGACAAGTGAAGTCCTAATTTATGCATGTGCATGTGATCCTCCACCAAGAGGTGGAAAGCGTAAGAGATTCTAGTGGTCGAGTCTGTATTTATATCCGGAAGTGTGTAGTACGGAATAAGCATGTTGTGTGAAGCCCATCTGGATGGATAGTCTAGATTGGTGATGCTGCGAACCAGAGAAGACTCAGTGTATAAACCGAATAGCTTACGGAGAGTGTGATGATGCTTGTGAATTATGGTAAGGAAGATTTGTATAGCTCCTTTTGTTCTTGCTTGGTATGAGCTGGTTTAAAGATGGGAAGGCGCCACTAGGTGCCTTTGTTGAGAGATGGATACGAGAACCCTTGAGTTGGTAGGCCACCGAACAAGTTTAGTGGTCGGATTATTGTGAGCGAACACCTCTGAATGGATGCGTGTGAGAGGTCTTATACGGGGGTTTGGAGGCTAATGTCCATGGCCAACAAGTTAAGAACCTCAGAGTGGGTGCACCACCCAACAAGTTTAGTAGGAGGATCATTGTGAGCGGTTGATTGGTAAAAATGCATGATACACTAATTTAGTAGGTCGATCTATAGTGCTCACTAGTTGCGTGAGGTGAACACCTCTTAGTGGATTTGGTGTGTGAGGTCTTCAATAGGGGTTTGGAGACTTATGCCCAGCCAACAAGATAATCACCTCGAATCGGTAGTGGAAACTAGAGGTTTTCGGTACACCATAAGCGTGCCCTGAGTGCACGGAGCGTCTGGCACGAAGGCTAGCATTTGTGATGTGATTGTGGCAAATATATATATGTTGTAATTTTATTGTATGCAGGGAAGGAACCACTACCCCGGGTAAGGGGTAGGGTCGTTATAATTGGTCAGCTAAAAGCTGACCGTTGTTTTGTTGATCACCCATAGGGTGGACGTTCATATGCAGGTGTTGCAGGCTGATTGGATTGAGCGGGTTGATGCCCTTGCTGCGGCTACTTGTAGGCCCTTGAAGGTCGTGCGAAGCTTTGGATTTTATGTGTGACCGGCCTGCGTGCCGATTTATGAAATCATATTTATAAAGAGAAAATTGTAAGGCCTTAAGTCCGTGAGAGGGGTGTGCTTGTATACATTCCTGGTTATTTATATAAATGTGAATTTATATAGTAGTGGACATTCAATGGTTGAGTTCTTGCAAGTAATAAGCTTATGTTAGAATGCTCTGGGTTAGGTGTGATGGTATTTTGGTATTAACCTGTGACCTCGTCGTCTGTTTATGGCATATAGTGTGGGGCCCCGGCCGGACCTTCTATTTTATGTTATTTAACGGGTGGAGTCGTTACATACTTTGACTTTGTTGACTTATGGTGACGCAGCAGTGGTCATCCGGTGCTACAGTAGCTTCCCCCCAACGACATGAAATACTTGACTTGTTGACTTCTGGTGACATCAGTAGTGGTCATCACTTTCTAGACTTAGAGAAATTCCAGAACTCATTAAGTATTGAGTGATGTTAAGTCACTCAATGCACACTTACTTGGATCTTCATTAGAAGCGTTGAGTGAACCTGCTTCACTCAACGCTTCTAGAATTAGAGAATTTCGGTTGGATTTGTCTCTGCGGTTTCTTCTCAACTGTCTCAACGGTTTCTTCTCATCTGTCTCAACGCTTCCTTCTTCACAGTTGAGACTATCTCCTCTCTTAGTAGTTGTGCTGAGACCAACACTTCTCTCAATGCTTTGCATTGAGCTTCTCAGCTGTCTTAGCGGTTATGATGAGACTTTCTTCTCAGCTGTCTCGATGCTTTTGCCTTAGTCAAATTATCTGACTTCCACCTTACTCTTTTTGTTTAGCTGTCCAATCACGGACAACCTACATGCATGAACTTAAGCACACATTAAATACATTATGTGTGTATGTCATTGACTTGTTTGACTTATTATAAATCTGGGACATTGGGATCAATAGATCCAACAATCTCCCCCTATTTGAAGAAGTCAAAACTTTGCTTGATCAATAATACAAGTCATTGATATACACAATATATTCAACATAAAAACTAAAACTTGTGTAACATCATTAGAGTTTGTAAATGTTACCACATTTCTCCAGTCTGTGGAGAATTACTTACTAATGAGTCTGATTTATATAGAGTTTTCTGGACTCATCTTCTTTTATTATCTTACATGTACACTACTATTTTAGTAGGAAAAGTCATATATTTGATTAGGGCTTCACTTAGCCATTGTTGCACTTTTTCGGCCCATTTTGGTTTGCAAATTGCATCGGGATGTTTGGGGTAAGTACTGGGGTACTCCCCGTGCGGATTTGGTTATTTTATGCTGTATATTGTTGTTGGGAGCTTTTGCTACAGTTTTGGTTTTTGGCTGTGCAGGTGGTCGGTTTTCCCCAAATCAGGAATTCTGACATGATGAAAACACACAGTCGTCCGTTTCCTTAGTGCACGCTTTCTGCCTAATCGTGTGTTTTCTAACAGGAAAATAGTCGAGTGGAGCTCGACGAATATCGTCGAGCTCAGCACGACGATCTTCATGCACGGTTTCTTCTGAACCGTGTGCGAAGGAAACACATGGTTTTCTTATAGCTGTTTAGTTTATAGCGCTATGTGGTTAATCATGCGATTTATTCACGCACGGGTTGAAGTGCCCGTGCGCGAGTAAGACGCATGGTTCAACCTGCTTGATGGGATTTCCAGCGCTCTATGGTTACCCGTACGATTTCCTTCATGCACGGGCGATAGCGTCCGTGCGCGAGTAAAACGCATGGGTTTTCTTACCTTCTTGTATTTAAGTTCATGAGTTAACTGTAGTAGGGACAAGTCCGCCATTTCCGCCTCTCTGAGTGGGAAAATCGCCCTCTGGCCTCTTTTTCCTCTCTCCTCCTTGGAGAGCTCGTTCAGCCTCCGTTCTTCCTCCAATCATCACCGCAAGAGAAATTCTTCCGCCTTTTCCTTAATCTCCATCTCAAGAGGAGCATTTGGAGCACCTTCTCGCTACCATTGGAGAGTTCTCCGGCGACTACCAACCTTCGCGGTTCCTTAAGAAGATGGGGAATACACCTTTAAAGTAGGTGACAACACTTCAAGCTTCCTCGAACGTCAACCACCGACCGAGCCTGGATGAAGACCGACAACCTTCGACTCCGGTCGAGAATCGTGGCTAGCATTCACGTGTTGGGTTGTAAATCTCCTCTTCACTCTCATTTGGATGTTCTTTTTTTGCTTTGGATGTTTGCTAAACTTGCTAGGAGCTATTAACAATGTTCATGATGGTTTTTTATTGCAAATGTTGTTGTAGTTCTTAGTGTAGCTTTACTTCCATTGCTTGCTTTGTGTTATTGCTTGGTGATATGCCGCACTAACGTGTTTTAGGGGTTGGCTTGGCAAAGAGGTGCTTTTGACCCCTCAATGGTTACGACCGCACACCCTAATACTCATCGGAGTATTCCACCCTTGCGAAGCGGTGAAGGCAACCCGCATAATTAATTTTAGTAGTTATAG
This sequence comes from Platanthera zijinensis, assembly GCA_039513925.1. Classification (NCBI taxonomy): domain Eukaryota; kingdom Viridiplantae; phylum Streptophyta; class Magnoliopsida; order Asparagales; family Orchidaceae; genus Platanthera; species Platanthera zijinensis. Next base: position 170,301,764 of record CM077082.1, on the reverse strand, counting down.
AACAAAAACTCATCCCCTAAACCTTTGTTGCATTTGCAATCACATTCCAACGGGGAAGAATACGCTCCTAATCTGCACTCCTCGAGAGATTCGATACTCGGAGGATAACTCCCCTTTTTTATTACTTGACGACGATCGGTACACTTGCCAAGATTGCATCAAGATTTTGACGTCGTTGCCGGGGAGTGCAACATTTGTGTGTATTTTTCTATTGGAAAAGTTGTTGCAAGTGCTTTTGCAATTTTGATCGGTTTTTGTGTGTTGTATGACAGATCCAAACCCCAGGGATAGAGGTGAAGATCTTGGAGTTGATCTTGAAACCGCACGAGCGAGGAGAGCCCGTCGGCGTGCTGCTGCTACTGAAGGAAGAGAAAGAATGGAACATTTAGGTCAAGAAGGAAATGGCCTTAGTGAAATGGTCATTGAGGACCGGGATGGGGTCCAACCCTGCATTAAAAATGCGCGACTTCACGACCCCTACCGCGGAAAGTGTTTATCCTGGTTTCGGTCCAGCCATCGTGAACAACCACTTCGAGATAAAGCCCTTCATCCTCAACATGATCTGCAATAACACGTAGTTTTTGGTCCTTCCAAATGAGGATCCCCAGCTCCATCTGGCGGAATTATCGGAGATTTGTGGCACCTTTCGCTACACCGGAATTACTGATGACATGGTGAAGCTAAGGCTGTTCCCTTTTTCGCAAAGCGACAAGGCGAAAATCTGGCTCCACACTATTGCTCCCGGGACTGCGACTACGTAGGAGGCTCTTTCCTCGAAGTTCTTTTCCAAATTACACCCGATGGACAAAATAGTGAATGCCCAATGGAGATGCCACCTTTCGGCAGCTGGACCATGAAACATTATCTAAGGCAAGGGAGAGATTTGCTGATATGCAGCATCGATGCCCTAATCAAGGATGTGAGCCGTGGAATTTGGTTAAAATATTTTTTTTTGCTGTTGAGCCTAATTACAGGGCTATGATCGACACAAAGGCTGGAGGCACTATCATGAACCTGACCCCCGATGAGGCTTTGCGGGTCCTTCGTGACACCACTTCTCATAGCATGTATTGGACTGCTGGAAGAATTGCACCTAGGGGGTGCGAGAAATTAATTCGAGGTAAATACTGTGCAGCCGCGAGCTGAGGCGAGCCACCCTACTATGGATGGAATGATGTGGTTGACAAGATCGACCCCTCCTCCAGCTTAGGTGATGGCTATTTTGTTCCAAGTTGTGGAAACCCCGACAATCATACATATGAGTGCCCAATTGGAGAAGCTTTTGCTGATCCCTCAGGTATATCTGCTGACGAGAGTGTAAACTTTATAAATAATCAGAACCACACTGCTCCTTATAACAATGCTTATAACCCAAATGCGAGAAATCATCCGAATTTATCCTGGAACCAAAATGCTCCCGGTCAAAGGTGACAGGGAGGCCAGCATCAGTTTGAAGCTCAAGCTTCTCATAGCCAACTGCGAACGCCACAATCGGGTTATAATCTGAATGCGTAGGGGGCGCAAAAGAGTGTGTTAGAAGAGATGATGGAGAAATTCGTGGAGATGGCTCAATCCAACATGACCACTTAGACCGCCTCCATGAGAAACATGGAGACGCAGCTGGGGAAACTAGCCCAAGTATTCTCTGAGCATACTCGTGGCGTCCTCCCGAGCGACACAAAAAAAAACCTCGTGAGTAAGGGAAGTGTGTTGGAGAGACGGATGAGTGTATTAAAAATGAAGTGGTTGTGAAGTGCAAAATAAATGAGGTAGAGACAGTGGCCCTATGTGATTCCGGATCTTCTTGCAACATTCTTGCTTTGTAAGATGTTGAAAAAATTAACTTAAATATCGAGTCGAATGTCCAAAAATCACTGGTGCTAGCCGATGGGTCGGTAGTGTAGACCGGCGGTGAGATAAAGTAGGTGGAAGTGATAATGAACGGGGTTGCGGTAGTCACTGATTTCCAGGTGCTGGGTCCAATGGGGAATGATTCGAAACCCAACTTTGGGGTCCCCGTCCTGAAAGCTAGTGGGGCGACATTGTAGTTTAACACGAGTAGCATCACCTTGGCTTCCAAGGTTGATGTGCCTTTATCACCGTCCCGTACGTCTATGACTCTGAATGAACCTGAAAAACTACAGGAATTGAATGTTGTGTTATCTGACGGTTTGCCTAGTGTTGTTGAGGCAGGTGTGCTGTAGAAAGGTGAAGCAAAAGCGGAGTTGCTTGGAGTGCAGCAAGTTACGGATGAGAAGGGTAGTAGTGATCAGAGTGAGAGTCATGTTGCTGAGATTGAGGAGCGGAGCAAGACTGTTGAAAGCGTGCAAAAATTAGAATCAAAAACTTATATTGATCCAAATGATTTGTGTAAAACTATAAAATAGGTTACTTAGGCTGATCTATCACACACCGCAGGTGATCAAAGGATGCCTCCGGACAGAAAATCTAGAGCTACTTCTGAATTGGATGGAGTGGTTATACCACCATGGATATCTCCATCCATAGAATTGTGAATAAAAGAACTTCGAATGCGCAAGGCGCTGGATTTTGCCCACCGGCGCGAGAAAGAAGAGGCGAGGGGTAGGGGAGATTCATCTTCCCTGGGCCCTAAAGCTTATGCTTCTCCCTCGTCTTGGGTGTCAGGGGGGATCTATCACAAGTCAGCGGTTAGTTGATATGTGAAGGATCTCTGAGCCCTTCCCCTCTTCTTTTCTAGTATATTATTTGCTTAATGTTGTGTGTGATGTTTGGACTTAATCGTTCCGTACTGCGCTTATGCTTTTGAACCATATATAAAACTGCTAATACAGGTATTTGGTCCACCTTAAGGACGTTAAAGAAAAGTGGCTCTTGGGAGACAACCCATTATTTTGTTTTTTTTATATGCATATTCTTTAGTATGGATTTTTATGCTTGGAGGTATTTTTGTTTGCTGGTGGAGTTCATTCGGGCCGTGGACTTTCGATAGAAATTAATGCCAATCTTCTTGTATGCTCATTTCTTAACATTGGGTAACCCCTTCTCCAAACCTACTTTTAATTTCATGATCACATTGTTGTGTTAGGATGTTTAGTCTAAGTCTGGTGGGGAGTGTTATGCGGGGTACTCATGCACGTGCATTTTACCATTGGCATACTAGAATAATATATTCATTTGCTGTCGATGTTGATTGGCATTGCAAACCACTACACCAAACTTGAGTGCGTGCTTGAACAGGAGCACGTCGTGAGTTTTATCGTCACTACTTTGCGATTTGGAAAATTTCAATGCAGGCCTAGGATTGCGAGGCGGAGTAAAATGTTGCCTCCATGAGGGCTCCTAATCAGGTGCTCATGTCCTATTTAAGAATACGTGTAGAATTAGATTCGTTTATGCTTATAACATTTTTTATTTCTATTAGCGTAAATCATGTTTATTCTACTTGCCTACTTCTAATACGGTGTCAATCAAATGGTAGCGTAGGGAAGTGTGTCGACATCACTAGTCTCATATTGTTCGAGTCGAGAGGAGGGATTATCTTTCTCGGTGGCTAAGAACTTGCCCCTAGCTACTCTTTAAGCATGGGTACATGGTTAGTCAAGTCCGCGCGTGATGTAGGCAGTCACTTTGTTCTAGTTTGAGCCTTGTACAATTCTCGATGCCTATCTATTGCTATCCCCGTTGAGCCTGTCCCTTCCTTTGGCATGTAACGCCCCTGATTTTTTTAGATGTTTAATTAATTGTTTTATTTGGCATATTTATGACGTCAGGGCATTATGTTAATGCATGGTTGGCATGTGCCATTGTTAGAGCGTGGGTTTTAGCTCTTGAGTTTTCTATGAGAGGCTGGGTTTAGCCTGTTGCAAGATTTCCTAGCAAGTCGGGTCTGTTTTGCTGACTCGGTGGAGCCTTTTTGGGAATGCTTGTGTTTTGGCTTCGGAAGGTGTTTACCCAAGATTAGTTAGTCTGATTTCGATTTCGAGTTCGCCGTTGGATTCGTAGCGTCGGTATTTAGCTACGGTGCGATTTTCATAAAATTCCGGGTATGTTTAGTTTTCGGGTCGTTTTGACGTTTTATTTAATTAATTATGGTATCCTATATTAAAATAATAGGTTAAAGTTGTATAAATAGAAACCAAACCCTATTCATTGTCTTCCTTGTGAAAACCATCGGTCTGTTGCGAAAGAACGAGAGCGGCGGACATTCCTAAGCTCTCGACCACCGATTTCTGGAGTGTTGGTGCTCGGTTTCGTCTTTGGACAGTGGATTCGGATAGATCTTGCCTAGATCTACGTTTCTGCGGTAAGCTTTTCCAGTTACTTGGATTTTTAGAGATCAAGGTATGCGGTTTTTACCCTATTTCCCTCTCAAAAGTTTCAAGTTTTGTTGCTTAAGTGTTCTTGCGGCTAGATCTGTGAGGTGGGGCGTTCCTTGGCCGGATTTCGGGTTATTTGAGGCAAGTGGTGATTTTTCCCCTTGCTTGTTCTTCTTTTCTCTTTTATTTTTTTGTTGTCCTCCCGGTACAGCAGGATCAGACTAGAGTATGATTTTCCTCTATGTCAAAATGATTTTCTGTAAATCTTGGGGCAAGTGGAGATTTACACCCTTGCTAAGCTTTCATGTTACTGTTCCGGTCCTAGAAGCCTGATCAGTGCTTAGTTTAGCAACCAACTAGTGGTTGTGGGGAGGGAGCATTGTTGCAGGATAAATCCCTTCCTGTGTGAGCATGGCAGTAGGTTTTTCTTTGTCTAGGTTTAGACATTGACAAAAAAAGAAATATTATTTACTCTAATAATTAAATTATTCAGAAGTTAGTGGTGGTGGTAAGCCTAATATCCTCTTTTTAGGTAGGATAGCTGTTCTGCCAAGTCTTTGTCTTTGGCGTTGAGTATTGCCTTAGTTGATAGTCGGTTTCTAGCTTAATTTCAAAAACGTTGAGTGAGTGATACTCACTCAACGCGGCATTGAGTGAGCTTAGCACACTCAATGCCATTCTGTATAATTCTAGAAGCTAAGTCGAGAAGCGTTGACAGCGTTGAGTGAGCTTACCTCCCTCAACGCCGTCACTGTAATCGGGAAGTTAATTAAAAGCATCGACAACGTTAAGTGAGATGAACTCACTCAGCGCCATCGCTTTTAGGAAAAGCGTTAACAGCATTGAGTGAGCTTAACTCACTAAACGTCGCCGCTTTAACTCTGCAAAGTTTTTTAAGCATTGACAGCGTTGAGTGAGCTTACCTCACCCATTGCCGTCTCTTTTTTGTAAAGCTAAGTGTTTTAGCATTGACAGCGTTGAGTGAACTGAACTCACTCAATGTCGTCGCTTAGTTAAAAAGCGCTGACAGCTTTGAGTGAGCTGAACTCACTCAACGCCGTCATATGTTTTTGGTAGTTAAGTGGTAAAGCGTTGAATGTGTTGAGTAATGGCATTGAGATCGTTGACTGCACTCGATGCGATGTTGTACTCGACGCTTTTCCAAACTAATTTGTGGCATCGAGAGCGTTGACTACACTCGAAGCAACGTCGACTGTACTCGACGCTTTCCCTCCACTAGATGTGGCGTTGAGTGCATTGACTGCACTCGACGCGGCGTCGAGTGCACTCGACGCGGCATCGAGTGTACTCGACGCGGCGTCCAGTGTACTCGACGCTTTTCCCTTAGACTCATGTCATTTCACCGTAATGACGTGTATCGCTAAAAACACTTAGACAGAATGTTGTCTATCTAGGCATTGACAACATTGAGTTAGCAAGCTCCACTCAATTCTTTTATCCTTAACCAATTCTGTAGCCTTTTCTGCTAGCCTGGCTTTGAGAGCGTTGAGTGAGCACACCTCACACAACGCCTTGTGCCTTAGCCTATGCATTTACTAAATTAGGCATTGAGAGTGTTGAGTTAGCATACCTCACTCAATGTTTTTTGCCTTAGCCAAAATCTTCCCACTTCTCTAGCGGTGAGAGCAGTGAGTGTATCTTCATCACTCAACGTTATTTGCCTTAAAAAAGCTTTCTGCATCTTAGGCATTGAGAGCGTTGAGTGAGCATATCTCACTCAACGCTTTGGGACTTAGCCAATTTTTTGTGTTTAGAATCACTGTCTTTGACTGACTGAGTGTTACTCAACACTTATGAGGCTATGGAGTTGAGTGAATGAACTTCACTCAACACCTGTGGACTTAGCCACTTTTCTGCCTCTTAAACCTTAGGCTTTGACTATCTCAGCCTGACTCACTCAACTCTAAACTGAGTTCGACGAATGCTGAAGTGAGTTCGATGAACGGTGAGCTTAGCTCGACGAACTTTGATCTTAGTTCGACGAATTCTGAACTGAGTTCGTCGAACTCAGAATCTCTAACTCTGAGTTTAGTTTGAAGAACGTTGAGATCAGCTCGACGAACTCTGAACTCAGTTCGACGAAATCTAAACTCAGTTCAACTCACATCTTTTTTGTTGTATGTCATTGAGTGTGTCTTCATTACTCAATGCCAAACAACTTAGCCATATTTCTGCCTATAGTTGTGTGGCGTTGAGTGAGTCAACTCCACTCAATGCCCGTGGACTTAGGAAAATTCCTGCCTTTCCATCATCTTCACTTTGTGACCACCTATCACATCACTCTCAATTGCAACTATATGTATATCGTTGACAACTATATTTATATCATTGACAAGATTGACTTCCTCAAATCTAAGATATTGTGGGCAATGGACCCAACACTGGACCAGATCGAGAACTTTGAAGGAATTATTTAGAGGGTGTGTCTCCCCAACGGGACAGAGATCACATGTTCGGCCAAGTGCGTTCTGAGAGTGACCATTGATGGTGTAACTTTCAAAGATTCGGCAACAATCCTAAGGATGCTGAGTTTTGACCTCGTCTTGGGCATATCATGGCTCACCTTGAACCATGCGCAGATTGATTGCCCACCAAGAAGGGTGGTGTTGAGATATGGAGAGACATACCCGACCTTCGAAGGTATTGCCTCAGCTTCTCGTCTTCTACTCTCCTCTTTTAAGAACATCAAGGCCCATCTGCAGTGAGATGAGATCTACCAGGTGCTGTTTGAGGTGGTCGAGGCCAAGGATTTATTGCTAATATCCCGGTGGTGCGGGACTTTGCTGACGTATTTTTTCAGAAGTTATCAGGATTGCTGCCGCATCGAGAGAAGGATTTCCAGATACATCTGGTGCCGGGATGTAAGCCGGTATCCAGAGATCCTTATCGAGTGGCCCTGAAGGAGTTATTGGAGTTTCGAAGTCAGTTGTAGGAACTAGTGGAAGCCGAATTTGTCCGGCCAAGCTATTCACCATGGGGACCTCCGGTGTTGTTTGTGAAGAAGGATGTGACACTCTGACTGTGCATCAATTACAGGGCACTGAAAAGGCTAACGGTCCGGAACTTGTACCCACTGCCGAGGATTGACAAGCGTTTGACAGGTTGGAGAGTGCTCACTGGTTTTCGAAGCTAGATTTGAGTTTAGGATACTACCAGCTGCGGATTTAGGTGGAGGACATCCCGAAGACCGCTTTCAGTAGTAGATACGAGTTGTATGAGTTCACCGTGATGCACTTCGGGCTCACGAATGCTGTTGAAATTTCACAAGATCATCAACGAGATAGCCTGATACCATGTGAAACTTTCAAGACTATCAAGATGACACCTTTATCAAGCGGACAACGGGAAACTAGGCGCAAGAACAATCAACACACTTGAGTCAAGTAAACTAGTTGCACAAAGATAAGAAAGATTCTTGTACTATTAAAAAATCTTATTTACAAAGCCAGGCATACATGGTGAGACATGCTTGCAAAAGAATATGAAGAAAGAAGAAAAATTACATGACAATCAAACTGCGTGGACTCAATGAGTAACCGTCGGATCTACTGCTAAAGCTATAGAGTCTGCAGAGGCCTCCTAGTCGCAAGACTGCAACAAGCTGCACGGACAACTCGTTATTCTAGTACTGAAAAAAACTCAGTCTGTCGAACTATAAATCGCGTGACCGCGAAGTCGCCTAGTAGCCAGAACGAGCGGACGCAGCCACCAACTGAATCAGGCCGCCCGGTGACGGACAACTTATTGAACAGAAGAACTAGTTGTAGAGGAGAAACCGCATGGATGTAAGCGACCTACTGTTAACTACTGGTTAAGACTGCAGAGTTCACACCAAACTTAGAACTAAAATCTTGGCTCTTTAGTGCTGCCCGCATATCCTGAACAGTAAGAACCTGGTTAACCTCTTCAAACCGCGCGGATAGAAAAGTCGAGTCCATAATAACTAATCGCGAGTAGTCTTACTGTTCATTCAGTTACTATTGATGTATGTGAAGGGGGGGTCCAATTTATAAGCACAGAGAGGTGTGCGGTCACCGCCCCACCGATAGGAACACCACCCTGAGCACAATGTGTATCCACACAACTACGGATACACACTATAGTCCGCCATGACAAGACCGAAGCCAGCCCATCAACAAATAACCAACTGTCCAGATAGAAAGTTCTATCTGCCATGTCTCTAAAGGACAATGATGGACAAACCCAACAACAACCTCCACGAGAACCACCACAATTCGTACATCTTGCAGACTCGGCTCCAGTCCGCTCAGCCCACGTCAAGAGACGGAGCTCACCAGGTACTTTGAATAAAACTAAGACCTCCTTCATTCCACTGGAGCAAGCAGATACATATCAGCTCGCCAACCTTGCCATCAGAACAAGTTCGTTGGAATCAGCGAACTACACCGCCAGTCCGCCCAGTTCGCCAACTTCAAACTGGTTCGCCAAACCCCGAACAAAAACGCTAATTCACATGGCTACCTTCAAGGACACACCACCACGTCGCCCTCGCCAGATCGCTCAGGCCGCACCATAAGTCCGCAAGACTATACGCCCAAGCCGCGCGTTCTGCCAGATCAACACCCCACTTTCACTTCAATAATTTCAACACTCCCCCTTAAAGTGAGAAGTGGTGACCAAACCCAGCAGTCCTCGTAACCGTGCAAACGTCCACTTCGACAGCGGCTTCGTGAAGATTTCCATGATATTGTCCTCACTCTGAACATGTCCAACCACCAGATATCCCTCCAACACATTCTCACGAATGAAGTGGTACTCAATCTCAAATTGTTTATATTGCGCGTGACAAATTGAATTATTAACCAGTTTCAGGGCACTTTCGCTATCACCTCAAAGCAGAGTTGGATCTCTCAATTCTTCATGGATGTCCTCTACTAGTCTCCTCAGGCAAATGGCTTCCCAAGCTTCCAAGGCCGAAGTCTTGTTCTCCGCTTCTGTAGTAGAGACGTTCACCGAGTCCTGCTTCCTACTGCACCATGAAATACCGGCTGATCCACATGTGAAGATACAACCGGATGTTGACTTCTAGTCGTCTGAATCTCCCCCATAATAAGCATCCAAGTATCCTTGAAGAATAAAGCCCGTATCTCTCCCGTAAATGTGACCCATATCAGAAGTTGACATGAGATACTTCAGAATGCTCCTTGCCACAATCAGATGAGGCTTCTGTGGTTCCGCAATATACCGAATTACTTGACCAACAACATTAGCTATGTCATCAAGTAAATAAGGCTTCCAACCAAAGCCCGGAACATAAGAGGATTTGGAAGAATCCTCCCCTCATCTCGTTTAAGATTAATGCACGCCTCAACACGTGTAGAACTACTCTTCGCTTCACGTATGCCTAATCGCTGAATGATCCGTTTCGCATAGCCTTTTTGGGAAACAAGTAGGCCGCTCTCTTTCCTCTCCACCTCGAGTCCAAGGAGTGGTGGAGCTCACCCAAGTCCTTCATCTCGAACCTTATAGCTAGCTCAGCCCTTGGCCTAGCTACCTCCTCCTTGCAGTTGCCTGTGATCTTATCATCCACGTACAACAACACCAAGCCCAGAAGCTCCCCCTTCTTTCTGATGAACAAGCTCGTCTCTGATTTAGAAGCAAGATAGCCGTAGAACTGAAGGTATTCTACTATCTTCCCATACCAAGCTCGAGGATCCTGCTTCAAACCATAGAGGGCTTTCCGAAGCTTACAAACGTAGTCTGTATGCTCTTCAGATATGTACCCCCGTGGCTCATCCATGAAGATGTCTTTGTCAATTTCCCCTTAAAGAAAGGCATTCTTTACATCTAGCTGCCACATCTTCCAACATTGGCATGTTTTTAAGGCCATCAAAACACGAACTAAAGTCATCATTGCAATAGGGATAAATGTTTCTTCATAGTATTCATCGTACTGTTGCGAGAACCCTCGAGCAACAAGGTGAGCCTTGAACCTCTCGATGCTCCCATTCGCCTTTTTCTTCAGTTTATACACCCACTTGCAAGTCATAGGAGTGATGCCATAAACCTTGGGCATAAGGTCCGAGGTCTCATTCTTCCTAAGGGCAGCCATTTCTTCATCCATGACATCTTCCCACTCCTTGAATCCTATGGATTCATTAAATCTTGAAGACTCCTGCTCATCTAGAGGTCCTGTAAAGAAACATGAGACAAAGCTCACTGTATTTCAAGTGCTATACCGAGCTAGTGGCTTGATGGTGCTCTTCGATCTCCGAAGAATCTGACCCTTGCTCACCACCTTTGCTGCTTCTTCAGAATCAGCTCCATTCCTGGGAAAACTTAGAGCATCTCTCCCCCTGCTTCCTGAAATAGAAGCGTCTGCCTTAGAGCTTGATACACTTGGAGCTCCTGGTGACACAAACAACTCCACCTGAAGATCTTCAACAACCTCCTTCTACCATCCATTAGACCTGCTCTCTTGTAACTCCACAGAGCTACCACCATACGATGTTAGTTCATCAAAGACAACGTCTCTTGATACAACAAACTTCTTTATCACAGGATCCATACACTTTCATCCCTTCTTTTGCTCATCATAGCCTACAAAGACAAGCTTCCTTGCCTTTGCATAAATCTTGGTCCTCAGAGCATCCAGAATGTGTATGTAGCAGGTTGAAACAAATAACCGAAGGTATTCCACGCTAGGCTTCTCCTTGAACATCATCTCAATAGGAGACTTCATGTTGATCGGACTCAAAGGCTTCTGATTGATGACATAGGTAGCGCAGGTAATTCCTTCTGCCCAAAATGACCTCGGAATGCCTTTTGCATAAAGCAAGCATTTTTCGGTTTCCATCAAATCATGGATCTTCCTCTCCGCTAATCCATTTTGTTGTGGAGTATGAGCACAAGTGATGACTCTCTGGATCCCGTGCTTCCGGTAGAAGTAAGAGAACTCGGATGAAATGAACACAATACCATTATCTGTTCTAAACTTCTTGATTCGCAGGCCAAGCCGGCCCTCCACCAGCTCCTTGAACTCCACAAACAATCGGAAAGCATCTGACTTCTCTTTCATGAAATAAACCAAAGTGTATCTTGAAAAGTCATCAATCAGAACTCGCATGTATCTGCTGCCTCCAAGACTAGCAGTGACGGTTGACCCAATCAGGTCACCATGGATGCACTCCAATGGTGATTTACTCCTTGTTTGCAACTTGTCAAATGGAAGATGATGAGCCTAACCATACTGACACCCCACATAAATGTGGTCATCACCAAAGGATGACAACATAGGCAAGCCATTCACAAGACTCTCATTTTCCTTAGCTTTCAACTTGTCTATCCCGACATGTCCTACTCTTTCATGCCAGATAGCAGTGCTATCGTTGGCCATCATCCAATCAACATAGGATCAAGTTGATAAAACAAACAAGTCCTTTACTCTTTTCCTAACAGGAGCAACATCAGCATTTTTCGCTGATATGTTGCAGAGAAACTTCACTTCTGTTGGACTGAATAGAACGTGATAGCTTGCGTCAACCACATTGGTGATCGAGAAGAGGTTCTTCTTCATGCTTGGTGTAATACCCAAACAAGGAAGAATGTTAGACGAAATTTTTGTATGAAAATCATCGAGCTGAGCTCGATGAAAAATCGTCGAGCAGAGCTCGATGAAATGTCGAGCAGAGCTCGACGAAAATCGTCTAGCAGAGATCGATGAAACGTCAAGCAGAGCTCGACAAAAATCATCTAGCAGAACTCGACGAAAAATCGTTTAGCAGAGGTCGACGAAAGGTCGATCAGAGCTCGATGAAAAACGTGCTATCTGGTGTGGTGGCCAGCTCAACGAAAATCGTCGAGCGAAGCTCGAAAATCATCGAGGGCATCTCGAAGAAAATCGTCCAGCGGAGCTCAACTATTGTCGAGGGCAGCTCGACGCTTTTGGCCACTTTTCGGTTCCTTTCGACGAAATGTTGAAATTAGCTTTCGCCTCGCGTTAGGTGGCTGTTGTGAGACAACTGAGCGGTCGTTGGCTTTTCAGCTTCAATCCGAGTCATTACTTGATTTTGATGATTTTGTTGTGTGGCTGGGATGTAACCCGAGGCCATATCTATAGAGGAATGGAAAGTGGAAATTATTATTTCCTTTTTTCTCTCTCTCTTCCTAGCTTCCCAACTTCTGGAGCAGAAACCCTTTAGTTGGTGCTAGGGTTGCTTGCTGGAGAAGATCTTGAGGCCGGAATCAAGGGCTGAAGGTAGATTCGTGAAGGGGAAAGTGAGGCGCCCATTTCCATCCGCGTAGAAATGCTTTGCCATGGCTCTAAAGAGACCATCAAGGGTAACGATCTTCCTACTTGGACATTTGAAGTCCTTATTTTGGCATGTGCATGGATTTCCCCCAATAAAAGGTGGAATGTTTATGGATTTCCATTGGGTTGATTCTAGAAATCCCCAAAATATCTTGCATATAGATCCAGAAATATGTAGTATGGAATATGCATACTCTGTGAATCCCATCTGGACAGGTTGATCTAAATTGATGATGTTTTATTTTGCTAACCGGAGAAGACTCCGCGTATAAATGAGTATTTTGTGGATTCGGTGGGTTGTGCCTGTGAAGTGGAGTAGTAGGAAGTACTGGAGTGGAATTCCAGGAAATACCATCGAAGCACATGTGCTATATGCTATGGAAAGACCATTTTTCTGGCACTACAGGATGATGCAGGGTTTGGGTTGAGTTTGTGCACAAAAAGAGAGCTTATGTTGGTACCGACAAGCAATCGTAACGAATGCTAGCACAAACACTCGCTTTGATTGTGAAGACAGTCCTTGCTGGACAGTGTGGCTATTGTGAGCTACGAGCGCTTAATAGGCTTCAAGCTGAACAGATAAGGGGAAGTCGACCTACATCAGTTGTGGCGATTTGAGCAACGGGTAACGACAGATTTATCTTCACGTTAGGGTTGTCAATTTGATTTGCCTGGGTTATTGGGCATTCGTTGTAGCACATAATGAGAGTCTTAGGCCTGCGTACCATTGAGACTAAAGTCTCCGGCTGTAGGACATGAAGCACAATGCTCAAAGTTTAGCATTGGGATTTGGACCATTGAACGGTGATGGGACACTTTTTTTCCGGTACACCAATAATGTTCCCTGAGTGCACGGAGCGTCGGACCGTGTGGTCGACATTTGTGATTTATAGATGGTGCATGAGTGAACATCTTGTGATATATCTGCTTGTTAAATGCCATTCCTGCAGGGAAGGAATACCACTGCACCGGGAAATGGGTAGGGTCGTTATAAATTGGTTAGTTGAATGCTGACCCTTACCTTGTTTGCCACCGTACAGTGGACTGTCCTTGTACAGGTGCTGGAGAGTCGAGTGGAAAATAGTGGGGTGAAGCCCTTGTTGCTGCTGCTGCTGCTATGCTGGACCTCGAAGGCCAATTAAAGGAATGTTTTATTGTTTTCATGTATGGCCGGCCTGCGTGCCGATGTATGTAATCCACACTTGTGAAGAGAACCTGTAAGGCCTTAAGGTCAAACTTTTGTTTATTTGGTATACATTCCCTTGTGATATATAAATGTGTTAGTTTATGTATATAGTGGACATTCATGGTTGATGAGTTCATGTTTAACTCCTAAAACTTTTGCTAGAATGCTCTGAGTTAGGATGCGTATATTAGTTTGTAATATTAACCTGTAACTTAGCCACCTATTTGTGGCATATAGTGTGGGGCCCCGACCGGACCTTCAATTATATGTCATGTAACGGACGGAGACGTTACAATTTGGTACCAGCTTATCTTGGTTTTCCTCTTTTGAATTCGTGGACGAATTCGTTTGTTGGGGGTGGCAAGCACGTGTAAGTGCAACCCACTTTAACTGCAAATGAACTCAAGAATGTCCAGTAAGGAATGCAAATACGCTTGTTTGTGGAACCTGCGCATTCTTATAATGTTGTTATTGCTTGTCCACCTATAGGTGACTCGAAGTGGTGTTGGGCAGCCTGAGCCCCTACGTTCTGATGAGAGTGCTGCACCAGTTGAGGTGCCTAAACCTCCTCCTTCTATGGAGATTGTAAATCTATTTGCTGAGCTGTTGTTTCCAATGATTCATGCACAACCTACTCGGCAGGAGAAACCTATAATGGTGAAAGAATAGGGTGGTGTGAGGCCAGAACTTGTTGAGGCTATTACTGATCCTCGAGCAACTGAACGGCAGTTGAAGCAGTTTATGAGCTTCAATCCTCTTATGTTTACGGGTGTGGGATCCCCAATGCAAGCGGAGGATTGGTTGTCGCTCGCCAAGCAAATATTGATGGTGATAACGACAGAGGAAGAACAGAAAGTCACCATTGCCACCTTATTGCTTGAAGGAGAGGCTCGACTATGGTGGGATGAGATAGAGTTGCACCACTTACCGAGAAGGCAACTAACTGAAGTCTCGATAGAGGAGTTTTCGAGACTATTCTTGGCAAAGCACTTGCAATCGGCTCAGCGGATAGCCATGGAGAACGAATTCCAGCATCAAACTCAGGGAGAATGTAGTGTTGACACCTACTTACATGAGTTTTCCAGGTTGGGACGTTATGCGAGAACTATCTTTGCTGATGAGGAGCGTAAAACCAATAGGTTCTACGAAGGGTTGTGGGATGAGCTGAGATTCCTACTCTCGAATTCGATGAACTAGGGATTTCAAGCGTTGGTTGATACAACTCGTGCGTTGGAGAAGGATATGAAGCAGGTACAAGGCAAGAGGGACTTGGCTTTGACAAAGTACGAGTTCAAAGTGCCGCACCCGGGAAAAACAAACTACCGAAATAAATGAGGTAAGAGATCCAAGTCTTCTACACAGGCTCCCTCGAGTGTTGCATCTGGAGCAACTTTGAGGCAAGAGTCTCGTATTTGCTATACTTATGGTAGGGTGGGGCATCTAGCTCGTAACTATCGGGTTGGTCCATCAAAGGTTGAAAAAAAGACAGGAGCGTCTTACGTGGAGAAGGGAAAGGTAGTGGTGGAGTCCTCTACATCCTAGGCACAGCCCCGAATGTATAATCTTGGCCAACAGGAGACCATAATGCAAAGTGACGTCGTCACAGGTATAATCTAAGATATTGATTGCTTACTTTTCATATTTCATACCATGTATGTAACTTGTGTATGATGTGTTTGTCTTAGGCTTTGTCCTAATTGGGGACTGTCCGGTGAGAGAAGTATTTGATACGAGTGCTTCACATTCATTTCTATCTGAGGACTTAGTAGCACGAATCGGAGTACCTAGCATATGACGACAGATAGTGTGAAGGTATTGTTACCAAACAAATGTGTGATGCTTGCAGATAGGATTTGCTACGTGGAAGTACGAATAGGAAGTTGGGATTTCTGCTTCGACGCATCTGTGCTACCGATATCAGAATTTGATGTGATCTTTGGTATGGACTTGCTCTCGGAGCAGCGTACCTTTATTGATTGCAATTCAAAGGTGATCACACTGGGCTAAGAAAAAAAAGTTTGAGACTAAATTCGCTGGTATGCGAGGAGCGAGCAGGATCTTGATGTATGCCCTCCAAGTCGTCAATGCTGTTCGGAAGGGCGCGAAATTATTCTTCACACTTATTCAGGCTGTTGAGTTAAAGGCCATTATTAGTGACGTTCTGATTGTATCGGAGTTTTCTGATTTGTTTCCTAAACTCTTCCTAGGTTACCGCCCTAGTGGGAGATTGACTTCGATATTGAGCTGGTGCCAGGTGCGAAACCTATAGCCCGCTTGCCATATCGTGTAGTGCCAAAGGAAATGGCGGAACTGAAAGTTCAACTACAATAGATGTTGGAACATGGATTTATATGCCCAAGTATGTCACCTTGGAGAGCACCTGTTTTCTTTATGAAAAAGAAGGATATTAGTTTGTGGTTGTGTATCGACTATCGCGAATTGAATAAGCTGACAGAGAAAAACAAGTATCCTATTCTTCGGATTGATGACTTTTTTGATCAGCTAGTGGTACCAACCGTCTATTCTAAGCTGGACTTAAAATCTGGTTACTACCAATTGAGGAAACGCGAAGGTGACATTCCCAAGACAGCGTTAGGAACACGCTACGGTCATTATCATTTTACTGCAATGCCGTTTGGGCTATGTAATGCGCCATCAGTGTTCATGGATCGAATGCACTGAACATTCTGAGAGTACTTAGACTTGTTTGTGATCGTCTTTATTGACGACATATCAGTGTACTCTCAGTCTGAAGCAGACCAAGCGAACCATTTACGGATGGTGTTGCATACCCTTAGGCAAAACAAGATCTATGCCAAGTTCTCAAAGTTAGATTTTTTGCTATCGTCACTGGCTTTTCTTGGCCATGTGGTGAGTGGAGAGGGCATTGCGGTGGATCCGTCAAAGATAAGAGTCATACAGGAGTGGCCGGTGTTGTCTTCTGTGGGCGAAATCAGGAGTTTCTTTGTATTGGAGGGCTACTATAGAAGTTTCGTAGAAAACTTCTCACAGATTGCTTTGCCTCTTATCACATTAACAAAGAAGGATCAGAAGTTCGTTTGGGTGACAGAGTGGGTGCGAGCTTTTGAAGAGTCGAAGAGTTGTTTGACTAGGATGCCTGTTTTGACGTCGCCATTTGGTACAGAAGTATATGAGATTTATAATGATGCATCAGGGAGCGGCTTAGGCTGCGTTCTTCTTCAATTTGGAAAAGTGATAGCGTATGGTTCGCGACAGTTGAAACTGCATGAGCGAAACTATTTCGTCCATGACTTGAAGTTTGTGGCAGTGATTTTTGTACTTAAATTGTGGCATCACTATTTATATGGCGTGAAAGTGGATATATTCACGGACCATAAGAGTTTAAAGTACCTATTGGATCAGAAGGATCTTAATATGCAACAATGAAGGTGGATGGAATTCCTCTAGGACTACACCTTTGATATTCATTATACTCCCGGGAAGGGAAATGTTGTCACAGATGCCTTGAGTTGTCAGACTCCGACAAGGAAAATTGGTTGCAGATGCATGATGAACGTTTGATCCAGGAGTTGGAAGCTTTAGTGATTTCTTGTGTTGACAATAATTTCACAGCAAAAACGTGTTTTAACTGGACTTAGGTACAATACGACCATGCAGACAGAGTTCGACGAGCAACAGAACTTGATGCAAGTTTGCAATGCTAGGCAATGGGTTGGTCAAATGGCCAATTCTCCTGGGATGATGGCCTTTTATGAAAGGATGGTCGTTTGTGCATCCCGAATATGGGTAAGCTAAGAGATGAATTGATGTATGAAGTGCACTTTATGAAATACTCAATTCACCCAGGGAGCACCAAGATGTACAAAGACATGAAAAAGCTGTTCTGGTGGCCAGGTTTAAAGAAAGACATAGCACATTACGTGACTAAATGGCAGAACTATGCGTTAGTGAAAGCTGAATGCCAGAAGCCTGGAGGTTTCAAAAAGTCGCTACCTATTCCTAAATGAAAGTTTGATGATATTTCGATGGATTTCGTGCATGGTTTGTCGAGATCTCAACATGGTAACGATTCAGTTTTGGTGATCGTAGACCGGTTGACTAAAGTAGCTAACTTCATTCCGAACAAGAGGGACGATTCAGTGGAATTCTTGGCGAAGCTTTATGTTGAGCAAATAGTACGATTGCAAGGTGTTCCCCGTAGCATCGTAAGTAATTGAGACGGGCGCTTCACTTCGAATGATTGGAGGCTAATCCATCAGTGGTTGGGGAAAAAATTAACGTATAGTACGACCTTTCATACAAAAACGGATGAACAGACTGAGAGGAACAACAGAACGATATAGGATATGCTCGGAACGTGCGCCTTGCATTTCGGGAAGAGATGGGAAGACTATCTTTATAAGGTAGAGTTCGCCTATAATAATATCTATCAAGCTTGTATAAATATGGCACCGTTTGAAGATTTGTTTTGAAGGAAATGTCGTACACCATTAGCTTTGGCGGAAATAGCCGAGTCAAATCTTTACAAGCATAAAGAAGTCTAAGAAGCTAAT
The DNA here is from genome assembly GCA_039513925.1 of Platanthera zijinensis. Classification (NCBI taxonomy): domain Eukaryota; kingdom Viridiplantae; phylum Streptophyta; class Magnoliopsida; order Asparagales; family Orchidaceae; genus Platanthera; species Platanthera zijinensis. Next base: position 170,283,452 of record CM077082.1, on the reverse strand, counting down.
GCAATAATACACTCTATCCGGGAGAGGCTACTAATAGCCCAAGATAGACAAGCCAAATACTACAATGCCAAGCACCGGAATATGGAATTTGCGGTTGGCGATTGAGTATATTTGGAAATTAAACCCTTTAAGGGCGTGTCCAAGATTCGGTGCTTGAAAAAGTTAAGCTCGAGGTATCTTGGTCCGTTTGAAGTGGTGGAGCAAGTTGGAGAAGGTGCCTATCAGCTAGCTCTTTCGATAGAATTGAGTGGATTGCATGATGTGTTCCACATCTCAGTGCTTCGAAAAACCGTGAAAGATCCAGCTCAAGTAATTCCAAATGGTTGTGTACAAGTCGAATTTAGGCTAACGATGAATATTAGGCCCATTCGGATCGAAGATTAAGCGGATAAGCAGCTACAAAACAAGACAATTGGGATGGTTAAGGTCTGGTGAGTTAATTGTGGCCATGAGGAGCTAATATGGGAGTGGGAGCAGACCATGCATGCTGAATTTCTCGAATTATTTGTCTTAACTGGTACAACAGTTTTTGTTATATTTTGTACAGAACATAAAATGTTGTAACAATTTTTTGTTAAAGAAAAGTAATGTTATAACATGTTGGTTGCTGTGTTCTAGTGCTGTATGCAAATTTCGGGGCAAAATTTTTGTAAAGGGGGGAGGTTCGTAACACCCCAAAAAGGAAGAATGCTAGACGAAATTTCTGCATGAAAATCATCGAGTAGAGCTCGACGAAAAATCATCAAGCAGAGTAGAGCTCGACGAAACGTCGAGCATAGCTCGACGAAACGCGAGCAGAGCTCCATGAAAATCATCTAGCAGTGCTCGATGAAAAATTGTCGAGCAGAGCTCGACAAAAATCGTCTAACAGATCTCGACGAAAATCGTCGAGCTGAGCTCGACGAAACGTCGAGCAGAGCTCGACAAAAAAAATCTAGCTGAGCTCGACGAAATGTCGATTAGAGCTTGATGAAAAGCGTGCTGTTTGGTGTGGTGGTCAGCTCAATGAAAATCATCGAGCAAAGCACGACGATCGTCATGGGTAGCTCGACGAAAATTGTCGAGGGCATCTCGACGAAAATCGTCGAGCGGAACTCGACGAAAATTGTCGAGCGGAGCTCGACGATTGTCGAGGGCAGCTCGATGCTTTTCGACAATTTTCGGTTCCGTTCAATGAAATGTCGAAATTAGCTGTTGCCTCGTGTCAGATGGTTGGTGTGCGGCCACTGAGCGGTGGTTTACTTTTCAGCTTCAATCCAAGCCGTTACTTTGTTTTGATTATTTTGTTGTGTGGTTGGGATGTAACCCGAGGCCTTATCTGTAGAGGAATGGAAAGAGGAAATTATTATTTCCTTTTCACTCTCTCTCTTCCTTGCTTTTCTAGTTCTTCAGCAGAAAACCTTCGGCTGGTGCTAGGGTTGCTTGCTGGAGAAGATCTTGAGGAAGGAATCAAGTGTTGAAGCTAGATTTGCAAAGGGGAAAGTGAAATGCTCATATCCATATGCGTAGAAACTCTTTGCTATGGCTCTGAAGAGAACTTCAAGGGTAACAATCTTCCTCCTTGGACATGTGAAGTCCTTATTTTGGCATGTGCATGGATTTCCCCCACCAAAAAATGGAATGTTGAGGGATTTCCATTGGGTTCATTCTTGAAATCCCCAAAATGTCTTGCATATAGATCCGAAAATATATAGTACGGAATAGGCATGCTATGTGAAGCCCATCTGGACAAGTTGGTCTGGATTGGTGATGTTTTATTTTGCGCACCAGAGAAGACTCCGCGTATAAACGAGTATTTTGTGGAGTCGGTGGGTTGTGCCTGTGAAGTGGAGTAGCAGGAAGTACTGGAGTGTAATTCAAGGAAAATACCCTTGAAGCGCATGTGTTGTATGCTATGGAAAGACTAGTTTTCTGGCATTACAGGATGCTGCAGGGTTTGGGTTGAGTTTGGGCGCAAAAAGAGAGCTTCTGTTGGTCCTGCAAAGCGATCGCGACGAATGCTGGCACTAACTCCCGCTTTGATTGTGAAGCCAATCCTTAGTGGACAGTGTGGCTATTGTGTGCTGCGAGCTCTAAATGGCTTTGTGTCGAATGGATACGGGGAAGTCGACCCACGTCAGTTGTGGCGATTTGAGCAACGGGTAACGACTGACCTGTCTTTGCGTTATGGTTGTCAACATAATTTGCCCAGGTTATCGGGCATTCGTTGTAGCATATAATGAGAGTCTTAGGCCTGCGCGCCATTAAGACAAAAGTCTCCGGTGGTAGGCCATGGAGCGCAATGCACAAAGTTTCCCGTTGGGTTTTGGACCTTTGAACGGTGGTGGGACCCTGGTTTTTGGGTACATCAATAATGTGCGTGAGTGCACATCTTGTGATGTATCTGCTTGTGAAATTCCATTCCTGCAGGGAAGGAATAACACTGCCCCGAGAAAGGGGTAGGGCCGTTCTAAATTGGTCAGCTGAATGCTGATCGTTGCCTTATTTGCCACCATGCGGTGGACTATCCTTGTACCAGTGCTAGAGAGTCGAGCAAAAAATAGTGGGCTGAAGCACTTGTTGCTGGTTCTGCTGCTATGCAGGCCCTCGAAAGACAATTAAAGAAATGTTTTACATGTTTCATGTGTGGCCGGCCTGCGTGCTGATGTATGTAATCCACACTCGTTAAGAGAAACTGTAAGAACTTAAGGCCAAAATTTTATGTATTTGCTATACATTCCTTTAAGATATATAAATGAGTTAGTTTATATATATAGTGGACATTCATGGTTGATGACTTCATGTTTAACTCTTAAAGCTTCCGCTAGAATGCTCTGAGTTAGGATGCGTGTATTAGTTTGTGATATTAACCTGTAACCTAGCCACCTGTTTGTGGCATATGGTGTGGAGCCCCAGCCGGACCTTCTATAATATGTCATGTAACGGAAGGAGACGTTACACCAGGTACGTGATAGACACTCCTTAATGTTAGTGGACCCTTAGCACTACCCAAAGATACAACACCCTTCTTCTCTACTGAATGAACAGTATTAAATGTAGTAATAATAGCTTCGTTACATGTGAATTTCTGTAGAAAGGAGAACTTTGACTCATCTCCGGTGAGGTGATGACCACAACCAGAGTCCACAATCCAATCATCATGGTAGTTGATGGTGGACAAAGTACGGACACAAGTGCCCGTCATAAATGCTCCTTCTCATTCGGCTTCCTCAATACTAGAACCAGCTCCCTCCTTTCCTGTAACATGCCTAGGGAGCAACTTGTCCTTGCAGTCTTTCTTAAAATATCTTGACTGATTACATCTGTAGCACTTAAGCCACTCCTTCTTACAATCCCGCTTAGGAGCAACGCTCCCCACTTGCTGGTAAGAAGTTGTAGGGCCATAAACAAGAACAGTCTTTTTTTCTTTCTCCCACCTCTTCTTGTTTCCTGAGAAGAGAGCCTCACTACCTCCTTCATAGATAGTAACTCCAGCCATTTGCTTAGCCAACTTTCCTACAAAGCCAGTAGGTTCTAGAGCTCCAGCAATGATGGCTGAGTGGCCCAACCTTGAACAGAAGTTACAAAGGCCACATACTCATTCTGCAAGCCACGAATTATGTTCCTTTTCAACTTAGATTCAGAAATGGGTCATTATAATCCAATGCTAAAATCTCAGCACAGAGGTTCTTCATTTTCAGAAAGTAGGTAGAGATGGAGAGATTTACCTGAGTTTCCCTAGCCAACTCATTTTCCAGGAACTATAGCCTTGCTACGTTCTTCTTGTTGAACAACCCATCAAGAGAAGTCCATATCTCAGCAACAGATTGACTTCCTAAGATGTGATCAAAAAAGTCTGGTGAGATAGCTCGCCTGAGAGCAAACTCCGCTTTCGCATTGGTCTTTCTCTAAGCTCTCACCTAAACATCACCAATACCAGCAGCAGCAGTAACCTCCTACTTATCATCACAATTGACGACATCCCACAGATCCTCAATAAGAAGATAGCACTTCATACACGACTTCAAATTTTTAAAGTTAGTCGGTGTGAGTAGCTCGATTCCAAGATACCTTGCATAACCAGCTTTCATTGCACAAAGTCTGGTTTCTTACTCACAGAAGCAGAAAGCAAACGAAAGCTTGATCACTACTCAAGACACTATTCCATCTGATACCATGTTGAAATTTCACAATATGATCAACGAGATAGCCTGATACCAAGTAAAAACTTTCAAGACTATCAAGATGATAACTTGATCAAGCGGACAACGGGAAACCAGGCACAGGAACACTCAACACACTTGAGTCAAGTAAACCAGATGCACAAAGCTAAGCAAGAATCTTGTACTATTAAAAAATCTTCTTTACAAAGCCAGGAATACATGGCGAGACATGCTTGCCAAAAAATCTGAAGAAAATAGAAAAATTACAAGTCCAATAAAACTGCGCGGAGTCAATGCGTAACCGCCGGATCTACTGGTAAAGTAATAGAGTCCGTAGAGGTTGCCTAGTCGCAAGACAGCAACAATACGCGCGAACAATCTGTTATTCTAGTGCTGAAAAGAACTCAGCCCGTCGAACTACAAATCGCCTGACCACGAGGTCTCTTAGTCGCCAGAACGAGCAGACGCTGTCACCAACTGAATCAGGCTGCCCAGTGGCGGATAACTTAATGAACTGAAGAACTATTTGCAAAAGAGAACTCGCCTGGCCGCAAGCGACCTGCTGTTAACTACTGGTTGAGACTGCAGAGTTCGCACCAACCTTAGAACCAAAATCCCGGCTCTTCAGTGCTGTCCGCACAACCTACACAGTAAGAACGCAGTTAAACTCTTCAAACCGCTTGGATTGAAAAGTCCAGTCCATAACAACTAATCACAAGTAGGCATACTCTTCATTCAATTACTTTTTATGTGATGCGGGGTCCTATTTATAGGCACGAAGAGGAGTATGGTCATCACACCACCGATAGGAACACCACCCTAGCTCACGACGAGCACAACGTGTATGGGCATAATTGTGGATACATACTGCAGTTCGCAGCAACAAGCTGGATGCTAGCCCGTCAACAAACAACTAACTTGCCAGATATAAAGTTCTATCCTCCATATCGCCAAAGGACAATGCTTGAAAAGCCCATCAACATACTCCGCAAGAACCACCACAGTCCGCATATCTTGCGGACTTGTCTCCAGTCTACTCAGCCCACGTCAAGAGACGGAGCTCGCAAGGTACTTTGAATAAAATTAAGACCTCATTCAATCTGTTGGAGTAAGAGAATACATATCAACTCGCCCAACCTGGCCAGCAAAATAAGCCTGCTGGAACTAGCGAACTACAATGCTTGTCCACACAGTTCACCAAGTTCAAACTGGTTCGTCAATCCGCGAACAAAAATGACAATTCGCATGACTACCTTCAAGGACACTCCACTAGGCCGGCATCACCAGACCGCTCAGGCCGCACCATCTCTCCACAAGACTGTCCTCCTAGGTCATGCAGTCTACCCAATAAACCCCCCACTTTCACTTAACTAATTTCAACAAATGCACCATCCACGTTTATGAGTTTGATTAATCGGGTATTCGAGGCATATCTGGATGTTTTCGTCATAGTGTTTTTTGATGACATCCTCATTTATTCGAGGACCGAGGAGAAATATGCCTGCCATTTGGCACTGACTCTAGAGAGGCTGCAGGAGCACAACCTGTATGCCAAGTTCAGCAAGTGCCAGTTTTGGCTGAAGGAGGTGGCTTTCTAGGGCCATAATATCAGTGGAGCAGGACTAGCAGTGGATCCGACAAAGATTCAGGCAGTACGGGATTGGCCACCGCTGAAGACGGCCACTAACGTGAGGAGTTTCCTATTACTTGACAGTTACTATAAGAAGTTCGTAGAGGGATTCTCCCGGATAGCTCTCCCACTCACATCTTTGACGAAGAAGGAAAAATCTTTTGTTTAGACACCGCATTGCGAGGTTGCCTAGAAGGAGCTGAATGGTCGGCTTACCTCATCCCTCATCCTTGCCCTTCCATCTAGGAAGGAATTATTTCATGTTCATACGGACACGTCATACCAGGGGATGGGTGTCATTCTAATGCAGAACGGGAACGTGATGGCTTATGCCTCCAGATAGCTGACGAGACACGAGCAAAACTACCTGGTGCACGACTTATAGATGGGAGCGGTTATCTTCACTCTGAAGATCTGGTGGCACTACCACTACGGTGTCCACTACGATATCTTCTCAGACCACAAGAGCCTGAAGTACGTGGACACGCAAAAGGAGCTGAACATCCGATAGTGATGCTTGGTAGAATTTCTATCTGTCTACCAATATACCATGCACTATATTCCCGGGAAGGCCAACAAGGTAGCTGGTGTCTGCTAATCGTGAAGAGAAAAAAATCGAACTAGGAATCCAATTAGGCAAGTATACCTATCAAAATTTAGCTACGGGACACAAGTGCCGTATTAAAATCCAGGAACCATTGAGTAATCTTACTCGCACGAAAACTATTATCTTATTGAAGGATTATTTTAGGATTTAAGAGAAAGCTAATTGCGATTAAGAAAAGAAATATTACGCTTAAAAGAGAAGTACTTGCAGTTAAATAGAGAGCTACTAAAAACGATTACAACAAGGGGTTGAAACGATGAAATAAGAAAGTAGTCGATCGGGAATCTCCTCGGCAAAAGTTGATTAAAAAGGCGATAATAAACCCTAACTTAATAGGGTAAAGGACCTTGAACGTGGAGGTTACTAAAGCTTGAACACACTTCTCTCGAAGTCGGGCCCAACTGAGTTTAGGAAGGTCCGAACGAACTCTCTTCCAAATCGGAGACCTAATGCTCGCTTTATGCGGTGGACCCCACAGATGGATTTCACACAAATCCGGGAGATTTAACGTCTGCCTCTCTCGAGGGGTGCATGCAACTCTCTTTACTCTTGAGTGTTCACTTCAAACTACGAGCCTCTCGGCTAACTAAGAGTGAAAATAAATATGGAAATTATATATCAATGATATAACTCCAAACATGATTTTTCAAGAGTAAATCAAATGCCTAAATCCTAAAAAGAAAAAGTAAACTTAAAGCATCATAACTTAATCAACCTGAACCTCGGATTATCAAGATTGAGTACAAGGAGGATTATTTACTCATGGAGAAGTGGAGGAAGCGAGATGGGAAGAAGAACATTAAGAAAACAAAGAAAAAGGGAACTTTTTATTAAAACTAATAGCGAACTACAACTTGGAAATAAAACATTACACTTGCACGAAAATGAAACCTAAGGTAGCATTACATTAAGCTACTAAAGCAATTACAAAAGCTATTACAAAAGTGGTACACTAAGATAGAATTAAGAAAAGACTTAAAATGAGAAAAAGAGAGAGAGGAAAGCATGAAAGACTTTAGGAAATAAAAGGGCAGCACATCCCCTCTCAACCTAAAACTACTTGCTGGACACAAGGGGGAGGCCTGAATTTATAGACTTTTTTCGGGATGGTCACGCCCCCCTATCACGCCCGGGGAGGGCGTGTCCGGGGGCATGTCAGAAATGGGGTTGACCTCGGGAGCTGAATTTTGACGGAAATTATGATTTCTTCTGTACTTCGATGGAGACTCCCTGGGTCACGCCCGTGTAGGAGGGGCGTGTAAGGCACGTCAAGTCTCAATCATTGGTCGGAAATTTGTCAGTCGTCGAAAATGGTGGAAGATGTCCCATGGCCACGCCCATGTAGGGGGCATGTCAGTACTATTGACGTGCAATAACGAAAAATCTTTAAATACGATAACAGGCTTCGGGATGAGGGTGACACGCCCAGAGACACGCCTAGGGAGGGCCTGTCAGGTGTTTTTGTCGGGATTTCATCTCTGACAACAATCTTCCTCGGGATCGTGTTACACGCCTGGTGACACGCCCAGGGAGGGCGTGTCAGGGGGGCGTGTCAGCTCATTTTTGCTGAATACTGAGAAAATCTGCAGAACGAAGAGAAATCATTAGTGGAAATAAAATATACAAAAGGAGGTCAATATATAAGCTTAGAAGACATGATTTGTGTATTAAAAACCTAAAAATACCCTAATTGTTTAGACTACAAAACGTATTATCAAATTCCCCCAAGCTTAAGCTTTGCTTGTCCCCAAGGAAAGATATAAAAACTAGCTAACATTAAAAGTGACTTATCAAAAAGTTCTAATTATGTTTACACAAGTACTATGCGAAATTATAAGTAGGGAGAAGGTGAAACATAAACCTAAAACAATTACTTAAACATGTTTTACCAATTTATAAACTTTACAAACGAAAATAAAACATCCAAAATTTTAACAAAATTCTTTAAATAAATTTAAGCAACGCATCGAAATGAAAAAATGCATTGAGTTGTTACTAGATCCAAGAGATACATTATAACTATATCAATCAAATAACAAAAATCTAAATTTAAATACAAAACTTTACTATTTTACTTCTGTTCTTTACTTAGGTAATAAATAAAATTCAAAAACATGAATCAAAAGGGCTTATTAGGACTGAAACATTTGGTTTAGCATTATGATTAGGAGTGGAATTCAAAGATTAACTAGGAGGCTCAAAAATCACACTAAAAATAAATAAAGCGTTTCAAAAATTTCATCATAAATAAAATATTTTTCTTTCTTTTTCTTTTCCATTTTCTTTTTTTTCTTTTCAAAACAAAGGCCAAAAATAATTTTTGTTTTCATTTTGAAATTGGCCAAACAAAAGTAAACACTTCTTTTGAGCATTGTTTTTTAAAAAAGTTCTCCAAATATATCACAAAATAACCATATCATAATCATGAATTTTTTTTATGAAACTCAAAAGGTTAGTGTGATTAGATAGATTTGAAAATTTTAGCTTTGGTGAACATGAAATGATAAGTGGAGCTATCAATTGAAATCGGAAAAAGGCTCAAAAGCGGCTAACTAGGGATAAAAAAAAATTTAGGTTGGCAAGAAGACTCAAACGAAAACAAAAATGGCCTAAATCATTTTCATGTTTTTAAATTTATCTAAAGCATAAATTTTGAAAATTTTCAAAAAGCAAATCCTAGATAATAAAAGAAGGCTAATAAAATTATCTTGAAAATAGAAATAATAGGTGACTTGGATCGTTCATATCTACTTCCCTAATCAAAAGTTGACATTACAAAAATTATCCAAAAATGAGAAGGAAAATTGTGGATGAAAGATTTTCAAGAAAGTAAAGAAAATAAAGAACGAAAACCATAATAAAAATGCGAGTTTTAAAAAAAATGTTTCACGTTAACATGCTATCGTGAATTAGAAACACAGCATGACCAACATTTTACTTGTGAAACATAATTAAAAAGAATGATTAGAAAGATTATATTTAGCTAAATCATTACAAAAAATTTTGAAAAAAACAAAACAAAAACAAGGGGTGCTATTGAAATAACAAAATTAGTTTAACCTATTAAAGTAAAAAAATAACATAATAATTTTTTTTTTTTGAAAGATTCTCTTTTTTTATTTTTAAAGATATTATCTTTTTTTGAGATTTTTAAGATATATAAATAAATAAAAATTTTGATTTTGATTTTTTTAAATGGAAACAAAATAAAGACAAGAGAAGGAGGAAATCCTCCCCCAAGCTTAAAATGGACATTGTCCTCAAATAAGAATGGAGGGGAAGGAGAGAGAGAAATTAAAATAGAAATGAAAGTACAGAATTGAAAAACAGGTACTTCCCAGGATTTATGAGCCGCGAATGTTGATTGATGCCGCTCCTCCATGATGGCGCTTTGGAACTTCATGAAGTGTCATCATTGGACTTCGTGATGGATTTAGTAGCATTGGAGTAGGCGAACGCAGAAGCTTCAGCTTGTCGGAGCCGTCCAGGGCAAAAAAGTGTAAAATAAAGAAAATAGAACAGATAACATATGTTACCTCCCAAGAGCGCCCTTTGTTTAAAATGTCATTTGAGCTAGACGTAACAAAATAATGAATTGTCCAAAAGATTATTGTCTAAAATAATAATTAAAGTTTTTAACCAAAATTAATAGTCTCAAGTTAGTTTAAAGTTCATGCAGAAGAAACTTAACATTGCTCGGACTGACATCATCATCACTAGAAAAATAGAGTTTAAAACGCTGCCCATTCACTTTGAAATCGCCCTTATCAGGGTGTGAAATTAAAATAGTGTCGTACGAAAAAACTTGTTTAACAAAAAACCTCCGAGACCAACGAGACTTTAACTTGCCCGGAAATAAACGTAAACGTGAATGATATACAAAAACTTGGTCGCCTGATTTGAATGTTTTTGGGTACCTTAAGTGTTTGTCGTGAAAACGTTCTGTTCGCTCTTTAAAAAATTTGTTATTTTCGTATGCGAAAGAGCGCCACTCATCGAGCTCGTTAAGTTGAAATTTTCTAAGGTCGCCGACAGAGTGGGGATCGAAATTTAAAAACTTTAAGGCCCAATAAGCACGGTGTTGATGCACGAAATGCGACGGGGAAAATGGGCACCACCAGCTAACCGTTCGAGCACTGGGGAAGGTATTGGGAAAAGACTGTCGGCTAGTCGGTTACTAGCGGCTAGGAATGGCGGATAGGACCGGATAGAAAAAAGGGAGAAAGGGCCGCTACCAGCGGCAACACCAGAGTTCGCCCGCCGCAGCCTGAATGCCTCTCCTGCGGCGGGCTTTCCTTTTATAAGAAATTAAGCTATTACACTTAGAAAGGAAAGAAGAAAGGAAGAAGCCGGCCGGACAATAGACCGCAAAGGACTAGAATCGAGGCCGCAGCTCTTAACAAGCGAGCTCTTGGACTCGAGTCAGCGTGCTTTGGGTGTACTCCTGCCCCCTATTTATAGGCTTGGGGGACTGCCCAAACAGGCAGGTCTAAAATTACCGGCTTCCCGGGGTACAGGAGAACCGGGCAGCAGTGACGAGAAGCAAACAATAAAGAGAAGAGGGCAGAGGAAAGGCCGCGCGGCCTGGCGGGCTTCCTCTGGCGAGTTGAGAGTCCTGGCCTCTGGACGGGCTGATCTGGACTCCCTCTGACGGCGACCTGGGAAATAGGTTGAGCGGCTTGGGCAAGGACAGGCCGGCCCTTGGGATGATGGCTGACCTTGGAACAGGCGGCGGCCTGACGGATAGGCCGCCCGGCTCATCTGACAACAAGCCGGTTTGCTGAGAATGGCGGCTAGAAAGCACAAGCCGCCCGGACTTGAAAACATGGAGAACTAGCCGCGGAGTCCGGATTAACATAATCCCCGCACATTTTTAAGTTTCTGAAAAAACTTCGAAAATGTAGAGCTAAGCCGGAGACCGCGACTGCCATTAATGCTTCTGCGTCTATAAAATGCCGAGGGCTCTGCCATTTCGTCAAGATTTCTGTCAAGCCACGGGTCACTATTCGACACTTGCGGTTAGAATCCTCCAAGCCGACAGAGACTTCTACAAGATGGACGTCATGTCCTCGATGCTAGTTCGCGAAAAGAAGTCGTCTGGATCGAAAAAGAGGAGCAGAAAAGCGGACAGTTCCGACCAACAGCCTGAGAAGAAAACTGAGAAGCCGATCACACCGGCGGCTTCTGATTCTGGAAAGAAACCGATGGAAGTCGTCGCGGAATCCTCGCAGACCGCGACCAAAGTCGAAGCGGTTTCCAAATCTTCTCTCCCGCAAGCTGGAACCACCAAATCCTTCGACATTACTTACTCGACATCAGGTGAACCCCGCTTGAGGATCGCCGGGTAGGAGGAGAAAAGTGTCGACTCTTCCAAACCGCGCGAGTTTCCCGCATCTACTGATTCGATCGTCGTTGATGAGGATGACTCAGAGAAGCCATTGGAGGCCGAGCGGTCTCTGACTGAGAAGAGGAAGCGGATAGAGACAATAATCGGCCACTTGAAGCGACGTAAGAAAAAGGTCGAGACCCTTGAGGAAAGGATGGAGAGGAAGGCGCAGAAGATGCAGGTTGATAACCGGAATGTTTCTGTGAAGACCGGAGCGGCTAGTGTGCAATTTAAGCTGGGGGAGAAAGACGTATCTGAGGGACTGTCGACTCCATCTTCCAAGCCAGACGATCCAGAGAGTATGCCTGCGGTTAGCGAATCTCTGAGCGATATCCTGAAGGGCATGGAGAAATTCCAGCAGCAGGACAAGTTACTGGCAACTCCGTCGGCTTCTGCGGAGGTCGCCGACACCGATGTCGAAGTTACAGGAGAGAAGCTTGGCGAACTAGCTCCTGCGGTTTCAGAAGGAGCTGAAAAACTAAAACTCAGAGAGGAGATAGAGGAGATGAAGAAATTAATCGCCGGGAAGCAGGTGGCGACTACATTTCCTGCCCTACAAGGTAAACACGAAGAAGTTAAGCGTATTGTAAAATTCTACAAGCCGCGGTCACGAAAGAAGGGAGCGGACACAATATTTAATCTGCAGGCGAGCTTCTTCCTGACCACGGCACAACTGAAAAGCAAAGCTAAAGAGACCGCGCGGCTATGGAAAGAAAAGCAGAAGCGAATAGACTCCGAAAGGTTTAGGCGACCAGCGGCTAGACTTTATATTGCGGCTTTTGAAGGAGAGATAATCACGGGCTGCAGTCTCGTTCTAACGAGATCTTTTAAAAGTTGCCAGTCATGTTACTGAATCTAACCGCATGTTTGTTCGCTGTAGGTGCACCTGAAACTTCCATCAAGCCGGGCGATCTGACCACCTGCCTACTTCCACTGATACCACTGTTACCTCCCAATATCCGTGATCAAAGGACAGCCGAATTCCAGTGTGAAGTCGCTGCCTTGCAGGCTAGGATAAGGGAGCATGCCGAGGCCCTTCGAGCCAGGGAAGAAGAGTGGCGACTTCAATGAGAAGATCAACTGTTTATGCTGGAGGCCGCTGAAAAGAGAACAAAGGAAGTGCTGGAAGACTTGGAGCTGCAGAGAGGAACGATGCGGTCTGAGGTGGAGGCCGCTGAGAAAAGGACGCAGGAGGCCCTGGTCAGCTTAGAGTTGGAGAGAACGACGATGCGGATTACGCAGGAGACCTCCAACAAAAGGGTGCAGGAGGCACTGTCCAGCGCAGACATGGAGAAAACGGCAAAGCGGAGTGCGCTGGAGGCCGCTGGCAAAAGGATGCAGGAGGCACTAGCCAGTGCGGACATGGAGAAAACGGCAAAGCGGACTGCGCTGGAGGCCGCTGACAGAAGGATGCAGGAGTCCCTGGCCAGCTGGGAGGAGGAGAAGACAACGATGCGGACTGCGCTTGAGGCCTCTGAGCAAAGAACACTGGAGGCACTGGCCCACCTGGAGCAGGAGAAGACAGAGAAACTTGACCTGCAGGCTTTAGTGCTGATGCTCGGCCGGATTGAGATGGAAAGGGCGGACACCGCTCGACTTGACGTGGAAAGGGATAAGGATCGACCAGAGGAGGCCGGCAGAGGCTTGCGACCTCCTGGGACGACTGCTGAACAGCAGCAACTACCAAATCGCCCGGCTTTCGGAGAGACTTCGGATTCCCCAGTAGTCGTGGCGGTAAGGCAGGTCGCTGCTTCTGGCGACCCAGGAGATTGCGCTCTACCGCTGGTTCCATTTGCCCGCGTAGAGTGTGATACCTCGCGAGTTCATCGGACTCTGCACTCTATCCACAACCTTGTCAGTCAAGTGTATGTCCAGCTGGTACAGGCCGGCGACCAAGTCACGCGGGTTGGGCGAGAGGCTCCAGAGAGTGGAGAGAGATAATTATGAGAACTTTAATTTGGCTTTGTAATAAGCATCAACTCGTGATGCCGGACAGTTTGATTGTTGTGAACTATTGTTGTATATTTGATTGTATGTTACTGCGAATTGCTTGCGGCTCTATGCGGTTTGAATATCATAGATGCTATATTTTTGCTTTGTGAATTTTGCTAAGTACAGGAACTTGGCCGTGCTGGATAGCTTTGTAGAGAAGTATATGTCAGACAGCCTGCTCCTCGCACGGCTTCCGCTTCCTCACGAGCAGATTAACACCTCCGCAGCCAACCAGATCGCTATCCCAATCGATCACTTTGACTGCGGCTTCGGCTTCCCTGTGCTAATGGAAGCCGTTGCGGTCTTCGACCACTACGGAGTAGTGCCAGGACAGCTGCCACCGAACTCTATTACGGCAATTTACAGCTTCATCTCCTACCTCAGGTCGGAGAGAGTTCGCTTCTCAATGAAGCTGTTCAGAGAATGCTTTTCGGTCCGGTCTATTCCGGACTCTGGGACAAAGATCTTAAGAGGGCATCTGTACTTTGGATGTCGGGGGCTAAAGGTCGTCAACCTGGCGAACAAAATCCAGAATTGGTCAGAAAGATACCTGATCTTCGATGGTCAACTCGGACTCCTGCCGGTCCATCCGCAAGTTCGCGACGAAGCCGCTTTTGGCAGCAGCGGACTGGACGGCGTGGAGAAGGAGATCTTCAACTTCTTCAAGGGCGAGTGGCTAGACATCACCCACTACCTCCCGCTGCTCCCGACTTTGGAGGATGTCCATGCGCAGGACAGTAAGTATCACCTAGCCAAACTGCTCTGCTAGCCGCGCGGCTTACCAACTAACTTGTTAACTTTGCCTTGCAGCTACAGTCGCGGTCCCGCTGAACAAGCCGCTAACTCCTGGCGGCCTAACCCTTACACAGCGGGAGAAAAGGGCCAAGAGGGCCAGGCCGGAGCGGGCTGAAGAGGAAGGAGCATCGGACTCCTCGAGCGACTTCACGCTGCATGGTATGGGCAGCCGCTTGAAGGATCTCCGCGGCAACCCCACCATGCAGTGGAGTGCCGGCAGCGAATCATTCCAAGTTTTCACCGCCCTCCCTAACTGGGGGGAAGGAAACGATAAGCCGACACGCCTTCGCGGCTGGCGCGACTTTGTATGGTAGGCGCAACCTAAAAGCGCTGAAAAAGATACCAGTAGAGGACTTCTCGCGGTTTGCCGCGCAGGTCGGCGCGAGAAGCTTCATGGCTAACCACTATATGGGCCTGGCCCATAGGCGGTTAGTCGCAAGTGAAGGCGACCTGAAGCGGCAACTCGCCGAAAAGGATGAAGAAATCGCACGGCTAAAGGAGCTCAATGCGGTAAGATATTACCTGATTTACGCGACCTCATTTAACAAGCCGCTCGGACTGACCTTCTTCCTTCTTTTGCAGAAAATGTACGATCCGGCCAACTCGGCCTTTCAGGACGCGATCTTTCCGCAGCTTGTGCAAGGGATCGACGGAGCGCTGAAAAGCCTTCGAGATCGCAGCGGCCTCGCCCCGGGGATTCACTGACTTCACCTGCGCCGACCTGTATCCACCCTTGAAGAAATGGGTGGCCGCGGTTTATCGAGCACTGAAAGGCAAGGAGAAGATCGACGGAGAGGGCGAGGGCAAGGCAGAAGAGGAAGAGGAGGACAGCGAGGGAAGCAGGAGCAAGAGCGCTTCTTCAGACACCGGCGGTCAAGCGTCTTAGACTGCACGGGTTGATGCCGCTGAGTTAGAGACCAGGGGCACCGGCAGTTCGCGTTCATCCTCGTCTGACAGCGGCGACTACTCGCCTTCTGAGATCGACATCGACGGTGAACCGGACTCCGGCACTCCTGCGTCCAAAAGACTGAAGCCGAATAGTTAGGATAGATTACTTGTAGTAGTTTTTACATTTTTTGAGACCGCCGGTAAGATTTTGTAAACCGCGCGGTCTACCTTTTGTACTTGACATCAGAAATGAAAATATTTTACCTTTTGTGAGAATCTATTATAATTTTACTAACTTGTTTGTTTATGCGGCTTAATCTTTCTTACTCATTTCCGGCTTAAGAAATCTCATCGATGACTGCACCGAATAACAACTACCTTTTGCTCCGGTTAAACTCGAGTAGAATACCGGTAACCGGTTATATTAGTCGTCTGCGAATTTATTACAATTCGATCATCCTTGAGCGTATATAGAGCAATAAGCCGGGCGGTCAGGAGATTATTCGCCAAGAAGATAAGGCAGTTCAACTGTTGAAGGTTCATATTTAACATGAAGCCCCGCGATTAATGTAGTTGAGCCCTGATAGGCCTGTCCGAACTTTAATACGAAACTCGCTTCCAATAGGGAAACTACTGAACGATAGAGTTAAACATATTGCAACTTCTTTACATAGTAAGCCGCAAATTGATTTGAATGAATTCCATAAGCCGACGGACTAGAATTAGTTGACAGGAGCAAGTCGGCCGAATTCCAGAATATATTAATAATAATCCGTGAGAGATTTCATAGCAGAATAGAATAAACCGAAATATGTAACCGCGCAGTCTGCGGACTGTGCAATATAAATCGGCTAGGCTGTAAGACCGTGAGACGGTGGATAAGCTGGAACGGATAATTGCGAGGTCTACGAACTTACCAGCATATCGATAATAATATGTGAAAACAATAATTTATCTACCACTGTAACTTGCAGGTTGAAAAGATAACGAAA
Organism: Platanthera zijinensis; assembly: GCA_039513925.1. NCBI lineage: Eukaryota > Viridiplantae > Streptophyta > Magnoliopsida > Asparagales > Orchidaceae > Platanthera > Platanthera zijinensis. Next base: position 170,267,020 of record CM077082.1, on the reverse strand, counting down.
ACTCTGCCTGCACTGTCTCACAACATAAACTGAGAATCATTACTCTTCTAAAGAAGATCTCATTTAAACCCATCTGCGAATGATTCGAGCGGGGTTTACATCTGCGACTGATGCCGTGCGGGATTGCCACTACACATCTGCGACTGATGTCGTGCGGGATGTGGAGGGCCAAAAAAGTAATATTATTTTTGTTATAAGTAAATGTCCATATACTTATGTCAATGTTAAGTGTAAAGCTAAGAAGCAGAATTTAGAGGGCATATGAATGCTTATTTTTAGAGGAAAGCTTAGTAAAAGGATATGGGCTTGAAGCCTGATTGAACCCAATTGTCGATGACCGTTGAGAGATATTTGTGAAGCTGGATGCTGGTGAGGACTGATTTGTTGTTATATCTATTACAACTGTCATTATCAAAAGAAAAAAAGCAAATGCAAGAAACTCCGAACACATGGGAGATATGCGAAATATGTAAAAGAAAGACAAACAAGATACTACCGCTTCTAGCACTTCCACTATTTAACAACAGAATCTTCATTTGCAACATCGGCTTTATTAGTGGAAAATGTGCTGGAAGATCATAGGACAACATAGTCTTATAATTTCCCTGCCCTTGCAAATTGATCTGCTAGTTTCCGAAGAGCCCGACAATCTTCTGTGTTGTGACCAATATCCTTATGATATTTACAAAAAAGTTCTCCTTGTCGATGTTCAATCTTTGATTTCATACGTCGAGGCTTTTTAAATTCTTTCATACTAACAAGAATTGGCAGAAGATCTTCCATAGAAATTTTGAACTTGACATATCTGTCCGAGTACCTTTCATACTTGAGTGTTTTAGGATCAAAAGACATGATAGGGCAAGCTTCTATACACTCTGATGATTTATCCTGTTGCGGAGATTCTGAAGCATTTCGGGAAGAAACGGGTTGTTGATGATAAGAATCTTTCTGATATTCCTTAGCCATGTGATTTAAGAAGGATATATAGTTGGCATTTGCTGCTTCACCCATTATGAACCGATTAGCTATTTTAATAAGATCTCCTTTTTGCTAACTTTAAATTTGAGAGGACCTTCTCGAAGTCCGCTTATCAAGGCATATTTGTAAAAGTATGGATGAACGTTAACGATATCGAGCGTTTCCTTTTGAAACCGATCAACAAAATGAGCGGTAGACTCATCAACTTCCTGCTTGATTTGGAAGAGAGCTACTGGGTTTCTCTTCCGCTTCCTGAAAGTATCAAATCTCAAAAGGAACTATTTTTGAAAATCCCCAAAGCAAGTGATAGACCAAGAAGGCAAACCATGAAACCATTCCTGAGCAAGACCATCGAAGGTCTTTAGAAAAATCTTACACTTGATTCCATCTGAGATGGCTTTTAAAGAAACAGCCGCTTCAAACGCTTGTAGATGCGAAACTGGATCACTAATCCCAGAAAAGCGTGACAAGCGAGGCTCTCTGAAATCATCAGCAACGGTATCCCAGCGAATTCGATCAATGAACGGAAAAGAAACTTCCTCTTCCCTCTCTAAGAGATCCCGAGTAGATGATAAGAAATCACTGTCATTCCTCGGGAGATTCATTGCAAATAATAACAATCAACACATATCTATAGACCGCTGAATAGCTGCAGTTTGACCGAGCGGATAGAATGGCAAGCGGTTACTGAACAGGTTAACCGCCCTTGCCGCTGCTTGCTCGACTAGCCGCTAAGCTCTAGCGATCGGGCGGTCTGACAATATCTAGCCGCGGATTTTCACCGTCCAACCGAGATCTGAAGGTCGCGTGTTAATTGTTGATGCACGAAATGCGACGGGGAAAATGGGCACCACCAGCTAACTATTCGAGCACTGGGGAAGGTATTGGGAAAAGCCTGTCGGCTAGTCGGTTACTAGCGGCTAGGAATGGCGGATAGGACCGGATAGAAAAAAGGGAGAAAGGGCCGCTACCAGCGGCAACACCAGAGTTCGCCCGCCGCGGCCTGAATGCCTCTCCTGCGGCTGGCTTTCCTTTTATAAGAAATTAAGCGATTACACTTAGAAAGGAAAGAAGAAAGGAAGAAGCCGACCGGACAATAGACCGCAAAGGACTAGAATCGAGGCCGCAGCTCTTAACAAGCGAGCTCTTTGACTCGAGTCAGCGTGCTTTGGGTGTACTCCCGCCCCCTATTTATAGGCTTGGGGGACTGCCCAAACGTGCAGGGCTAAAATTACCGGCTGCCCGGGGTACAGGAGAACTGGGCAGCGGTGATGGGAAGCAAACAAGAAAGAGAAGAGGGCAGAGGAAAGGCCGTGTGGCCTGGAGGGCTTCCTCAGGCGAGTTGAGAGTCCTGGCCTCTGGACAGACTGATCTGGACTCCCTCTGACGGCGACCTGGGAAATAGGTTGAGCGGCATGGGCAAGGACAGGCCGGCCCTTGGGATGATGGCTGACCTTGGAATAGGCAGCGTCCTGACGGATAGGCCGCCCGGCTCATCTTACAACAAGCCGGTTTGCTGAGAATGGCGGCTAGAAAGCACAAGCCGCCCGGACTTGAAAACCTGGAGAACTAGTCGCGGATTCCGGGTTAACACACGGTGTTCTAATTCTACGGGTAAATGGCATGATTTTCCATAAACCAACCGATACGACGTACATCCAATGACGGTTTTGTACGTTGTTCGGTAGGCATATAGAGCATCGTCTAATTTTGTTGACTAGTCTTTTCTAGAGGTGGAAACAGTCTTTTCTAAAATTCTTTTTATCTCTCTGTTCACTACTTCGACTTAGTCGTTAGTTTGGGGGTTATATGTATTTGAAAGCTTATGTGTAACGCTGTATTTTATAAGTGTTTTGGAAAACTGCGTGTTACAAATATGTGAACCCCTATCACTAATGATGGCTCGCGGAGTACTGAATCGCGAAAATAAATTTTTCAAATATGTAATTATGACTCAGAAATCCTTAGTAGGAAGAGCTTGGGCTCCAGCCCATCGTGAAACATAATCAACGACAACTAAAATGTATTTGTTTCCGAAGCTAGAAGGAAGAGGGACAACAAAATCAATTCTCCAGAGGTCGAAAACTTCGCTCTCAAGGATATAATTTTGCAGCATTTCAGTTTTATTGGAAATATTGCCCGACTGTTGACAACTATCACACCTAATCACAAAAGCTTGAGCATCTTTAAACAACCTAGGCCAGTAAAAACCCGCGCAAAGCACTTTGTGAGCAGTGTGAACATCTTGATAGTGACCACCAGTCAGTCCTTCATGTAAGTGTTTAAGAATATCTAATCCTTCTTCAAAAGAAACACATCTCCTTATCACCTGGTCTGCACAAACTCGAAAAAGATGCGGGTCCTCCCAAAAATAGTTCTTTAACTCAGAAAAGAATTTCTTCTTTTACTGAGAGGAAAACTCTTTCGGGAGGACACGAGCCACTAAATAGTTTGCTATGTTTACAAACCAAGGAGAGGGGGATGTGTTAATTAAAAGCAGCTTCTCATCAGGGAAGAAATCATTAAAATATTTTTCATCTAAATTTTTTATATAAGGATTATCTAATCGTGAGATATGCTCGGCGGCCAAATTCTCGGCTCCTCGCTTATCATAAATTTCCAAGTCAAACTCCTTGAGGAGTAATGTTGATGCGCGAAATGCGACGGGGAAAACGGGCACCACCAGCTAACTGTTCGAGCACTGGGGAAGGTATTGAGAAAAGACTGTTGGCTAGTCGGTTACTAGTGGCTAGGAATGGCGGATAAAACCGGGCAGAGGAAAGAGAGAAAGGGCCGCTATCAGCGGCAACACCAGAATTCGCCCGCCGCGGCTTAAATGCCTCTCCTGCGGCGGGCTTTCCTTTTATAGGAAATTAAGCATTTACACTTAGAAAAGAAAGAAGAAAGGAAGAAGCCGGCCGGACAATAGACCGCAAAGGACTAGAATCGAGGCCGCAGCTCTTAACAAGCGAGCTCTTGGACTCGAGTCAGCGTGCTTTGGGTGTACTCCCGCCCCCTATTTATAGGCTTGGGGGCCTGCCCAAACAGGCATGGCTAAAATTACCGGCTGCCCGAGGTACAAGAGAATCGGGCAGCGGTGACGGGAATCGAGAAGAAAAAGCAAAGCCAAGAGACAGGCCGAGCGGCCTGGCGATCTTCTTCTGCCGAGCTGCAGGACCCGTCCTCTGGGCGGGCTGGTCTGGACCTCCTCTGACGGCGACCTGGAACATAGGTCGTGCAGCTTGAGGCAAGGACAGGCCGGCCCTTGGGATGATGGCTGACCTTGGAATGGGCGGCGGCCTGACGGAGAGGCCGCCCGGCTTACCTGACAACAAGCCAGTTTGCTGAGAATGGCGGCTAGAAAGCACAAGCCGCCCGGACTTGAAAACCTGGAGAACTAGTCGAGGATTCCGGGTTAACATAATCCCCGCACATTTTTAAGTTTCTGAAAAAACTTCGAAAATGTAGAATCAAGCCGGAGACCGCGACTGCCATTAATGCTTCTGCGTCTATAAAATGCCGAGGGCTCTGCCATTTCGTCAAGATTTCTGTCAAGCCATGGGTCACTATTCGCCACTTGCGGTTAGAATCCTCGAAGCCGACAGAGACTTCTACAAGATGGACGTCATGTACAGGATGCTAGATCCCGAAAAGAAGTCGTCTGGATCGAAAAAGAGGAGCAGAAAAGCGGACAGTTCCGACCAATAGCCTGAGAAGAAAACTGAGAAGCCGATCACACCGGTGGCTTCTGATTCTGGAAAGAAACCGATGGAAGTCGTCGCGGAATCCTCGCAGGCCGCGATCAAGGTCAAAGCGGTTTCCAAATCTGCTCTCCCACAAACTAAAACAACCAAATCTTTCGACATTACCTACTCACCCTCAGGTGAACCCCTCTTGAAGATCGCCGGGGCGGAGGAGAAGATTGTCGACTCTTCCAAACCGCGCGAATTTCCCACATCTGCTGACTTGATCATTGTTGAAGAGGATGACTCGGAGAAGCTACTCAAGGCCGAGCGGTCTATGATCGAGAAAAGGAGGCGGACAGAGACAATCGTCGGCCATTTGAAGCGACGTAAGAAAAAGGTCGAGACCCTCGAGGAAAGGATGGAGAGGAAAGGGCGGCAGATGCGGGTTGACAACCGCAATGTTTCTGTGAAGACCGGAGCGGCTAGTCTCCAGCATAAGCCGTGAGAGAAAGAAGTATCTGAGGGCGCGTCGATTCCATCTTCCAAGCCGGACGAGCCAGAGAGTACGCCTGTGGTTAGCGAATCTTTGAGCGATATCCTGAAGGGCATGGAGAAATTCCAGCAGCAGGACAAGTTACTGGCCACTCCGCCGGCTTCTGCGGAGGTCGCCGACACCGATGTCGAAGTTACAGGAGAGAAGCTTGGCGAACCGGCTCTTGCGGTTTCAGAAGGAGCTGAAAAAATAAAACTCAGAGATAAGATAGAGGAGATGAGGAAATTAATCGCCGGGAAGCAGGTGGCGACTACATTTCCTGCCCTGCAAGGTAAACACAAAGGAGTTGAGCGTATTGTAAAATTCTTCATGCCGCGGTCACGGAAGAAGGGAGCGGACACGATATTTAATCTGCCGGCGAGCTTCTTCCTGACCACGGCGCAACAGAAAAGCAAAGCTTAAAGACTCAATAAGGTTTATGCGATGGAAAGAAAAGCTGAAGCGAATAGACTCCGAAAGGTTTAGGCAACCAGCGGCTAGACTTTACACTGCGGCTTTTGAAGGAAAGATAATCACGGGCTGCGGTCTCGTTCTAACGAGATCTTTTAAAAGGTGTCGGTCATGTTACTGAATATAACCGCTTGTTTGTTCGCTGCAGGTGTACCTGACACTGTGATCAAGCCGGGCGATCTGACCACCTGCCTACTTCCACTGATACCACCGTTACCTCCCAATATCCGCGATCAAAGGACAGCCGAATTCCAGTGTGAAGTCGCTGCCTTGCAGGCTAGGATAAGGGAGCATGCTGAGGCCCTTCGAGCCAGGGAAGAAGAGTGGCGACTTCAAGAAGAAGATCAACGGTTTATGCTGGAGGCCGCTGAAAAGAGAACGAAGGAAGTGCTGGAAGACTTGGAACTGGAGAGAGGAACGATGCGGTCTGAAGTGGAGGCCACTGAGAAAGGGACGCAGGAGGCCCTGGTCAGCCTGGAGTTGGAGAGAACGACGATGCGGATTACGCAGGAGACCGCTAACAAATGGGTGCAGGAGGCACTGGCCAGCGCGGACATGGAGAAAACGGCAAAGCGGACTGCGCTGGAGGCCGCTGACAAAAGGATGCAGGAGTCCCTGGCCAGCTGGGAGGAGGAGAAGACAACGATGCAGACTGCGCTAGAAGCCGCTGAGCAAAGAACACTGGAGGCGCTGGCCCACCTGGAGCAGGAGAAGACAACGATGCCGACTGCGCTGGAAGCCGCTGAGCAAAGAACACTGGAGGCGCTGGCCCACCTGGAGCAGGAGAAAATAGAGAAACTTGACCTGCAGGCTTTAGTGCTGATGCTCGGCCGGATTGAGAGGGAAATGGCGGACACCGCTCGACTTGACGAGGAAAGGGATAAGGATGGACCAGAGGAGGCCGGCAGAGGCTTGCGACCTGCTGGGATGACTGCTGAATAGCGGCAACTACCAAATCGCCCGGCTTCCGGAGAGTCTTCGGATTCACCAGTAGTCGTGACGGTTAGGCAGGTCGCTGCTTCTGGCGACCCGGGAGATCGCGCTCTACCGCTGGTTCCATTTGCCCGCGTAGAGCGTGATACCTCGCGAGTTTATCGGACTCTGCACTCTATCCACAACCTCGTTAGTCAAGTGTATGTCTAGCTGGTACAGGCCGGCGACCAAGTCGCGCGGGTTGGACGAGAGGCTCTAGAGAGTGGAGAGAGATAATTATGAGAACTTTAATTGTGCTTTGTAATAAGCATCAACTCATGATGCCGGAAAGTTTGATTCCTGTGGACAATTGTTGTATGTTCTATTGCATATTACTGCGAATTGAATGCGGCTTTGTGCGGTTTGAATACTTTCTAGTCGCTGTCTTTTCTTCTTTAGAAATTTCGCAAAGTACTGGAATTTTAGTCGCTCGAACTGCCGAACTAGAATGCGGTTAGAAATAATTTACCTTACAGGTTGAGCCGTGCAGCCTGATATCTAACCGCGATTTGACAACCACTACAGTAGCTGCGTAGGAAATCTATAAATTGAGATGATCCCGGAGTCTTCGGCACAGAAGATCAAAATGCGAGCTAAAGCTATGGCGATGCGGTCTGACAAAGCTCCAGCCGTTAGGACCGACGCGGCTTCTGCCTTCCATTCGGCGGATCATAAGGAAGGCCGGCTTACCCAAGCCGAGCTCGACAGCTTTGCAGAGAAGCATATGAAAGACAGCCCACTGCTCACGCAGCTTCCGCTACCTCACGAGCGGATTAACACCTCCGCAGCCAACTAGATCGCTATTCCAATCGATCACTTTGACTGCGGCTTCGGCTTCCCTGTGCTAATGGAAGCCATTGCGGTCTTTGACCACTACGGAGTAGTGCCAGGACAGCTGCCGCCGAACTCTATTGCGGCGATTTACAGCTTCATCTCCTACCTCAGGTTGGAGAAAGTTCGCTTCTCAATGAAGCTGTTCAGAGAATGCTTTTCGGTCCAGTCTATTCCGGACTCTGGGACAAAGATCTTCAGAGGTCATCTGTACTTTGGCTGCCGGGGGCTAAAGGTCGCCAACCTGGCGAACAAAATCCCGAATTGGTCAGAAAGATACATGATCTTCGAGGGTAACCTCGGACTCCTGCCGGTCCATCCGCAAGTTCGCGACGAAGCCGCTTTTGGCAGCAGCGGACTGGACGGCGTGGAGAAGGAGATCTTCAACTTCTTCAAGGGCGAGCGGCTTGACGTCACCCACTACCTCCCGCTGCTCCCGACTTTGGACGATGTCCATGCGCAGGACAGTAAGTATCAGCCAGCCGAACTACTCTGCTAGCCGTGCGGCTCATCAACTAACTTGTTAACTTTGCCTTGCAGCTGCCGTCGTGGTCCCGCTGAACAAGCCGCTAACTCCTGGAGGCCTAACCCTTACACAGCGAGAGAAGAGGGCCAAGAGGTCCAGGCCGGAGCGGGCTGAAGAGGAAGGAGCATCGGACTCCTCGAGCGACTTCACACTGCATGGTATGGGCAGCCGCTTGAAGGATCTCCGTGGCAACCCCACCATGCAGTAGAGTGCCGACGGCGAATCGGTTCAAGTTTCCACCGCCTTCACTAACTGGGGGAAGGAAACGATAAGCTGTCACGCCTCTGCGGCTGGCGCGGCTTTGTACGATAGGCGCAACCTAAAAGCGCTGAAAAAGATATCACCAGAGGACTTCTCTCGGTTTGCCGCGCAGGTCGGCGCGAGAATCTTCGTGTCTAACCACTATATGGGCCTGGCCCATAGGCGGTTAGTCGCAAGTGAAGGCGACCTGAAGCGGCAACTCGCCGAAAAGGATGAAGAAATCGCACGGCTAAAGGAGCTCAATGCGGTAAGATATTACCTGATTTACGCGACCTCATTTAACAAGCCGCTCGGACTGACCTTCTTCCTTCCTTTGCAGAAAATGTACGATCCGGCCAACTCGGCCTTTCAGGACGCGATCTTTCCGCAGCTTGTGCAAGGGATCGACGGAGCGCTGAAAAGCCTTCGAGATCGCAGCGGCCTCGCCCCGGGGATTCACCGACTTCACCTGCGCTGACCTGTATCCACCCTTGAAGAAAAGGGTGGCCGCGGTTTATCGAGCACTAGAAGGCAAGGAGAAGATCGACGGAGAGGGTGAGGGCAAGGCAGAAGAGGAAGAGGAGGACAGTGAGGGAAGCAGGAGCGAGAGCGCTTCTTCAGACACCGGCGGTCAAGCGTCTGAGACCCCAGGGGTTGATGCCGCTGAGTCAGAGACCAGGGGCACCGGCAGTTCGCGTTCATCCTCGTCTAACAGCGGTGACTACTCGCCTTCTGAGATCGACATCGACGGTGAACCGGACTCCGGCACTCCTGTGTCCAAAAGACTGAAGCCGAATAGCTAGGATAGATTACTTGTAGTAGTTTTTACATTTTTTGAGACCGCCGGTAAGATTTTGTAAACCGCGCGGTCTACCTTTTATACTTGACATCAAAAATGAAAATATTTTACCTTTTGTGAGAGTCTATTATAATTTTACTTGTTTGTTTATGCGGCTTAATCTTTCTTACTCATTTCCGGCTTAAGAAATCTCATCGATGACTTTACCGAATAATAACTACCTTTGCTCCGGTTAAACTCGAGTAGAATACCGGTAACCGGATATATTAGTCGTCTGCGAAATTATAACAATCCGGTCATCCTTGAGCGTATATAGAGCAATAAGCCGGACAGTCAGGAGATTATTCGCCAAGAAGATAAGGCAGTTCTACTGTTGAAGGTACCACGAAGTCCCACGATTAATGTATAGGTCGTAATTTTATTGAAGATGAAGAAGATACATGGTGATCGACAAGCCGCTCGGCTAAGGGGATAAACCGGATAAATATTGTAAAAACCAAGCTGATTGTGGCGGCCTGTCCGAACTTTAATACGAAACTCGCTTCCCATAGGAGAACTACTGAACGATAGAGTTAAACATATTGCGACTTCTTTACATAGCAAGCCGCGAATTGATTTGAATGAATACCATAACCCGGCGGACTAAAATTAGTTGACAGGATCAAGTCGGCCGAATTCCAGAATATATTAATAATAATCCGTGAGAGATTTCATAGCCGAATAGAATAAACCGAAATAGGTGACCGCGCGGTCTGCGGACTGTGCAATATAAATCGGCTAGGTTGAAAGACCGTGAGATGGTGGATAAGCTGGAACGGATAATTGCGAGGTCTATGAACTGACCAACATATCGATAATCATATGTGAAAACCACAATTTATCCACCACTGTAACTTGTAGGTTGAAAAGATAACGAAAACTCTGCCTGTACTGTCTTTCACCATAAACTGAGAATCATTACTCTTCTAAAGAAGATCTCATTTCAACTAATCTGCGAGTGATTCGAGCGGGGTTTATGTCTGCGACTGATGTCGTGCGGGATTGCCACAACACATCTGCGACTGTTGTCGTGCGGGATGTGGAGGGCCAAAAAAGTAATATTATTTTTGTTATAATTAAATGTCCACACATGTATGTCAATATTAAGTGTAAAGCTAAGAAGTAGAATTTAGAGGGCATATGAATGCTTATTTCTAGAGGAAAGCTTAGTAAAAGGATATGGGCTTGAAGCCTAATTGAACCCAATTGTCGATGATCGTTGAGAGATATTTGTGAAGCTGGATGCTGGTGAGGACTGGTTTGGGGCTATATCTATTACAACTGTCATTATCAAAAGAAAAGAAGCAAATGCAAGAAACTCCGAACACATGGGAGATATACGAAATATGTTAAAGAAAGACACACAAGATTCTACCGCTTCTAACAGTTCCACTATTTAACAACAGAATCTTCATTTGAAACATCGGCTTTATCAGTGGAAAATGTGCTGGAAGATCATAGGACAACATAGTCTTGTAATTTCCCTGCCCTTGCAAATTGATCTGCTAGTTTCCGGAGAGCCCGACAATCTTCTGTGTTGTGACCAATATCCTTATGATATTTACAAAAAAGTTCTTCATGTCGATGTTCAATCTTTGATTTCATACGTCAAGGCTTTTTAAATTCTTTCATACTGGCAAGAATTGGCAGAAGATCTTCCATAGAAATTTTGAACTTGACATATCTGTCCGAGTACTTTTCATACTTGAGTGTTTTAGGATCAAAAGACATGATAGGGCAAGCTTCTATACACTCTGATGATTTATCCTGTTGCGGAGGTTCTGAAGCATTTCGGGAAGAACCGGGCTGTTGATGATAAGAATCTTTCTGATATTCCTTAGCCATTTGATTTAAGAAGGATATATAGTTGGCATTTGCTGTTTCACCCATTATGAACTGATTAGCTGTTTTAATAAGATCTCCATAGGTCTTCGGCTCCTTTTTGCTAACTTTAAATTTGAGAGGACCATCTCGAAGTCCGCTTATCAAGGCATATTTGTAAAAGTCTGGATGAACATTAACGATATCGAGCGTTTCCTTTTGAAACCGATCAACGAAATGAGCGGTAGACTCATCAACTTCCTGCTTGATTTGGAAGAGAGCTACTGGGTTTCTCTTCCCCTTCCTGAAAGTATCAAATCTCAAAAGAAACTGTTTTTGAAAATCCCCAAAGCAAGTGATGGACCGAGAAGGTAAACCATGAAACCATTCCTGAGCAAGATCGTCAAAGGTCATTAGAAAAAGCTTGCATTTGATTCCATCTGACATGGCTTTTAGAGAAGCAGCCGCTTCAAATGCTTGCAGATGCGAAACTGGATCACTAATCCCAGAATAACGTGGCAAGCGGGGCTCTCTAAAATCATCAGCAACGGTATCCCTGCGAATTTGATCAATGAACGGAAAAGAAACTTCTTCTTCTCTGTAGAGAGGTGTCTGCTTCGTGCCTGCCTGAAATGCATCCTTAGCTACATTCTCGGGATGAGAACCATCTTACCTCGTTAAGGAATCCCGCATAGATGATAAGAAATTTCTGTAATTCCTCGGGAGATTCATTGCAAATGATAGATAACAACCAACACGAACTTAGAGACCGCCGGACAGTTACAGTCTGACCGAGCGGATAGAATTGCCAGCGGTTACTGAGCAGGTTAACCACCCTTGCCGCTGCTTGCTCGACTAGCTGCTAAGTACTAACGGCCGAGCGTGTAACGCCCCTGATTTTTTTCGATGATTTTGTTTGGTTTTGGTATCGTCATATTTATGACGTCATGGCGTTACTTTTAACGTCGGGTTGACGGCGTATCGCCGATAAGACATTTTCGCGTCCGTTCGGTCGAGTCGGCTAATTTCTTGGATTTTTGTCGAAATCAGAAAATATTTCTATGAGGTTTAAGTTGAGTAATTTTAAACTTGCTCGTCAAGTTTCGTCGCAATCCAAGAATTTTTGGAGTCTCGGCGCGCGATTGAAGTTTTGAGTATTTATGTCATTGTATTTGGAAATTTTTATCTCAGGAATGGCTCGTCGGATTTAGGTTTCGAATTCGTTGTTGGGTTCATCCCGTCAATTTTCTCCTCGAGCGTTCTCCCTTTGACTCTAATCGATCCTAGTTGTTTTCTCGAGTCCTATACGTATTTTGGCAAGTTTCTATGTAAATCTCGAGAGTTCAAGCCTTTATCTCGACCATTTTTTATTATTATTATTTTTGTGTTGGTGTTCGGGCGCTAATTAGAGGGTCAAATAGGAGTGGTATGGAAAAATGGTCAACATGAATTTTGTTCGTCTCGACGAGATCTACAACTTTCATGTTGATCACTTTTCGATTTGAGATCATCTTGAACCCTTATTCTCGTTTATTCTGCTGGAACTCGTGTATTCTGCTCCTACTCGAGTATATAGACTCCTACTCGAGTATATGGACTCCTACTCGAGTATATGGACTCCTACTCGAGTATATGAACTCCTACTCGAGTATATTTGAACTCCTACTCGAGTATATATGATTCTACTCGAGTATGTATTCTTCTACTCGAGTATGTATGCTTCTACTCGAGTATGTATGCTGCCACTCGAGTATTCCTTTCCTGTCAGCGTTAGAGCGCCGTTTGGATGGTCAAAACGGCATCGTATCAAAAAATGGTCAACATGAATTTTGTTCGTCTCGACGAGATCTACAACTTTCATGTTGACCACTTTTCGATTTAAGGTCATGTTGAACCCTTATTTTCGTTTATTCTGCTGGAACTCGTGTATTCTGCTCCTACTCGAGTATATAGACTCCTACTCGAGTATATGGACTCCTACTCGAGTATATGGACTCCTACTCGAGTATATGAACTCCTACTCGAGTATATTTGAACTCCTACTCGAGTATATATGATTCTACTCGAGTATGTATGCTTCTACTCGAGTATGTATGCTTCTACTCGAGTATGTATGCTTCTACTCGAGTATGTATGCTGCCACTCGAGTATTCCTTTCCTGTCAGCGTTAGAGCGTCATTTAGATGGTCAAAACGGCATCGTATCAAAAAATGGTCAACATGAATTTTGTTTGTCTCGACGAGATCTACAACTTTCATGTTGACCACTTTTCGATTTGAGGTCATCTTGAATGCCTATTTCTGATATTTCCGTGGCTGTCCCTTTTAAGTTGAAATTTTTATAAAAGAAAAAAAAACTATATATATATACTTTTCTCTTAGGTTATTAGGATATAACTTCATCTTCTCCGATACTTCTATTCCGAACCAGACCAGCGGCGAGAGATAAGTTTCTCCTTTTCGTGAATCTTCCGGTGGCCGCCGACGGAGCTCCGGTGCTCGGAATCTTCAACCGATCGTAGATCCGGAAAGCTCTCACCGAGAGCTACGCTATCGTTGTAATTTCTTCCTCTTTCCGTGAGTTTTCTTGTTAGGGTTTTTCGGCCCTAACCCCTTTTCCGCCATTGTTGTTTAGATTTCTACTTCTCCTGAGTTCTTTTGCCCCGATCTACGGCGTGGAACGATTCAGAGAACGTTTCCGGTGCAACCAAGGCAAGTAGTGGTTTTCCCTCCTTCCCTCTTGTCCGATTTCGATGGTAACGGTTAAACTTTAGTTCTCAATCCTTGTGCACTTTTGATATTCGGTTTAGTATGCTTGTTGAGTCTTCCGTATGAGTTTTCTTGGCTTTTATTTAGTTTTTGACATGAAAAATCTCGTCTTGTGGAGTTGTAGAAATACGATGTAGGGTTTTATTGTGGGCTTTTATCGCCCTATTTATCGCGTTAGAAATTACCTAGGGTCGTAAATCGTTTCTAGAGGTTGATCAACCGTGTTTTTAACCTAGAATATATCGAGTAGAATCCGATGTGCCAAATCCTGTGATTTATTTCCTAGTGACTCGTTCTTGCGGGTGTTTGTGGGCAAATCCACCGACCGCAAGGTTTGTTTTCCTTTATTAGTGGTCGTGCAACTCTATTGGTGGTTGGGCATCCTGTGGCAACTAGTGGAGTGTATAAGTCTCCCCCGCAATTAGACGGATTTTAACATCTGTGAGGGGTGTGTCCTTATTAGTGAGCACCCTGCCTGTTTAGATAGAGTTGACCACACGCGGCTAATAAAGTTGTTTTTTTTTTGAGTTTCTTTCTTATGATTTATTCATGCCTTTGTTTTCCCCTGCCTTGGGTATCTGGCATGATTGGTTGTACGTGACGATTCACGTAAGTTCTATTTCTCTAATTTTGTTTTGTACCTTATTTCAGTACTTTGGGTCCTGGGTTGGTACCCCTTTCGACCTTGTTCATTTGTCTACTTTATTTATTTTCTTGCCACTACTTGTACCTTCTTGCTGAGGTGTTCTTTTTTTGGAATGCCTCAGGTTCAGAGCAGTAGCAAATAGTGGAGCTAGTTTTGGTTTTCTGAGCAGCAGTGTTGGCTGTGGTTTTGCACCTCGCCATAGCGAGGTAGTTTGTCTTTTTAGTTGTTTTCCTTAGTTCAGACATACCTAATACTGTGGGTTCGTGTCAGGTTGTTGACGCCCACAGGATTGTTGATTTTTGACACTTACTGGCTGTAGTAGTTTCTTATGTTTTGATTTAGATAACTTGTTCTCTGGGATGATTCCTTGCTAGGACTGCATGTTAGGTATTTTGACTTAATAAAAAAAAACCTATTAATAGTAAAGCATCCATGCAACTTCTTTCCAAACTAAGTCACTACTTTCTAGTTAGCGTAAAGACTTTTCATATACTTATTATAAATCTAGAGTCTACATAGCATGAGTTATTCCTCGGGGACATTTATACTCATGTAGGATGTTAGAGTCAATCTAATCAAATATCTTCCGCAAGCATATAATTATATGGTAGACCGTGGACTAGATGATCCACTAAGCCGAGGGATACGGCTATCTTCTCAACTTAAACGGGATTTTGTTAATGATAACATATGTTTTCTTTTAAAACCGTAGAGTTTGGAGCCCTGCCTGAGCGTCTGCAGTTATCCCCTACACGACGTGGCATCACGGCGCGTATTTTCCCTTACTCTGATTTAATTTAATTGTTGGGAAAATGCGGGTTGTGACAGTTGGTATCAGAGGGAGGTTGCTTGACAATTGGTCGGGCAACCTTCCCTTGTTAGTGTTAGTTGTTTAGTGTCATGTCATACACACACCGATGTGTCATCAATATGTCTTGGCTGAAGCATGAACACTACACTCATAAGCATGATTAGAAGTATACGGGGCATATTATGTAGTATGGGATGCATAATATGTGTTTGTATATGGATCCACCGTAGATGGCAACATGTGAGGGTTATGTAGTATGGGATGCATAACCTCACCACATGAATGCTCATTAGCACGTTTTCTTTTCGTTGCATGCAATATTATGTAGTATGGGATGCATAACATTGCATGTGTACGCCGCTCATAACATGCATTAAGGCCTTTTATAGAATTCATAGCACCACATGCATAGCATAACATAACATAAGCACAACATGCCAAGCTAAAGATTTACTTGATGACATATGTACACACATGATTTTAAATAAGAGTAAAGGATTCATGCATTCATATCATAGGCACATGAGTCAATAGGATGATAAGATATCATCCTGAGTAGGACATATCATCATCATATAATCCCAGAGCAAGTGACAGCTTTAGCAAGTGTCTTTCAAGTATGGTCTGAACTAGTTTTGTTTGTCCTAGTCGTAATCTAGGATTTTAATTGAGTGATCGTTTGTTACCCTTTTAGAAATGCCGCCTAAGCGTCCTGCAACGAGGTCGACTCCCCAGTCGGAGGGTGAGTCGTCAGGTGCGCAAAGTGATGCGTTGATCGAGAGTCTACGTTAGAGCAACGAGGCTCTGTCAAGGCAAGTGCTTGCGATGCAATCGCAAATGGAATCCTTTTTGTCTGCCGCCCATGTGCAGCAACCCTTAGTGCAAGACCCTATTGTGGATCGAGTTGTACCCGATACCCCTGCTCCTCTAGTGCCCCCGGTGACTCTACCACCAGAGATGAATTTTATTTCACACTTCCAGCGGCTGGGGCCTCCTACCTATGACGGAAGTGCAGACTTTATGGTTTTAGATGATTGGATCATCTCTATCGAGGAGATGTTTTCATATTCAGGGATTATAGAAGCCCAGAAGGTAATGATTGGGGCCTACCAGTTAAAAGGATTGGCAAAGAACTGGTGGATTCGTGAAAATGAGAGTCTGAAGGAAGGTTGTTCTTGGGAGTCTTTCAAGAAGATGCTGCTGAAAAAGTTTCTACCCTCGGACGAGCAGGACCGCCTGATGAATAACTTCTTGTACCTGAAACAGAGACAGCTCACGGTGAGCGAGTATGAGATTGAGTTTAGCGAGTTGAGTAGATTTGCTCCAGATTTAGTAGCTTCGGAGGATGGTAGAGTGAAGCGATTCCTTGGAGGACTAAGAAGCGATGTCCAGTAGTTGGCATGCGCTTATAGAGCGGTGAATTTTGCAGAGGCAGTGGAAGCCGCACTGAAGGTTGAGGCGATTGAAAATGCCAAGAATCGAGGAGCTGTAGCGAGAAAAGATAAGAGGAAAGGTGCCGAAGACGGAAGCTCTAGGGCATCTGGCCCCCCTTCGAAAAAGAAAGGTGGAGAGATATGCAGTTTCTGTGGTCGATCTGGCCACCCGTACGAAAGGTGTTTCAAGAGGACCGCTACCCTGAAGAAGCAGCAGGTGCTCGCCATTCAAGGCGTACCCAAGGGAGAGCTGGTGTGTTCATTTTGTTCAAGGAAGGGTCATGACGTGAGTCGTTGCTGGTTGAAGGATAGAACTTGTTTCCAGTGCGGACAGAAGGGACACCAGAAGTCTGCTTGCCCTCAGGCTCAGCCCCCATTGCAGCCTACCCCACTCCGAGCTCTACCGCCGCCACCAAACCAGGACAAAGGAAAAGGAGAGTTAAACGTGGTTACTAGAGAGGAAGCTCAGACCTCTACCCAAGTGATATCAGGTTAGATTCTAACTTGATTTTTACTCTCCTTGTTTGTGGTAGTTTTCGTTCGTTTAGTTACGTATGCTACGATTATAGGGGAGTTTAAGGTGCGGAACAGGTGGGCGCGCGTCCTTTTCGATTCGGGTGCCACCCATTCTTTCGTGTCGCAGAGTTTTGTAGATAAACATCGTTTGAACGTGGATCAATTAGAAGATTCCTTCAACGTCAAGCTTCCTTCTGGAAATCTAGTGACATCAAGTCGAGGAATTCAGAGATGCCCTATTTGTCTAGGCGATTTTCTAGCTTTTGCGGATTTGATGGTATTGGATCTGGCAGACTTTGACGTGATTTTGGGCATGGACTGGTTGTCCAAGTATGATGCAGTCATCCAATGCAAGGCTAAGCGGCTGGATTTCAAGATGGGCAACGGCCAACCTATGAGTGTCTATGGTTCTCAAGGCAAGAGTTGCCTCCTTATTTCTGCGGTACGTGCTTGTCGAGCTTTAGAGTCTGGTTGTGAGGCATATGTTGTTTCTCTGTCGGCTTTGGAATCAACTTTTGTTACACCACGTCTTGAGGATGTCTCGGTGGTGCAAGAGTATCCAGATGTCTTTCCTGATAGTCTTCCAGGACTTCCTCCTGAAAGAGAGGTAGAGTTTGTGATAGACCTCGAGCCAGGTACTCGCCCTATTGCTAAGGCACCATACCGCATGGCTCCGCGAGAGTTAGAAGAGTTGCACGTTCAGCTGGATGAGTTGCTGCAGTGTGGTTTTATTAGACCGAGTTCTTCACCTTGGGGTGCTCCTGTTTTGTTCGTTAAAAAGAAAGATGGTTCTATGAGGCTCTGCATAGATTATCGAGAGTTAAATAAGGTAACCATCAAGAACCGATATCCATTGCCTCGGATTGATGACCTATTTGATCAATTGTGGGGATGCGCTGTGTTTTCGAAGATTGATCTTCGTTCAGGCTACCACCAGTTGAGAGTCCGTGAGGCTGATGTACCCCGGATGGCTTTTCGTTCTCGGCATGGGCATTTTGAGTTCTTGGTGATGTCCTTTGGACTAACAAATGCACCCTCGACGTTCATGGATTTAATGAATAGAGTGTTCAAGGATTACTTGGACCATTTTGTTATTGTGTTCATAGATGACGTCATCGTGTATTCCCGCAGTGTCGAGGAGCATACTAAACACTTGCGCTTAGTTTTGTCAACCCTGAGGGAGCACAAGCTCTACGCTAAGTTGAGTAAGTGCGAATTCTGGTTACCCCAGGTGTCCTTTTTGGGCCATGTGGTGGGCAAGGACGGTATTTCTGTAGACCCAACAAAGATTTCTGCTGTGATGGAATGGAAGAGACCTTCTACTCCTAAGGAGATTAGGAGCTTTCTAGGTCTGGCCGGTTATTATAGAAGATTCGTGGAAGGGTTCTCTATGTTGTCTTCCCCTCTAACTAAACTTACCCAGAAGAACACCGCGTTCATTTGGAGCGATAAGTGTGAGGAAGCCTTCCAAGAATTGAAAAAGAGATTGTGTACTGCTCCAGTTTTAACTCTGCCCACTGAAGGACTTGAGTATGATGTGTATGTGGATGCATCACACATTGGACTTGGTTGTGTTTTGATGCAAGAAGGAAGGGTGATCGCATACGGATCAAGACAATTAAAAGTTCACGAAAGAAACTATCCCACTCATGATTTAGAGTTTGCTGCAGTGATTTATGCGTTAAAACTTTGGAGACATTTATTGTACGGCGCGATGTGCAAGATCTACACAGACCATAAGAGTTTGAAGTACATATTCACTCAAAAAGAATTAAATCTGCGTCAGCGTAGGTGGTTAGAGTATGTGGCTGATTATGAAGTGGTGATCCTTTATCACCCGGGAAAGGCTAATGTAGTAGCCGATGCTTTGAGTAGGAAGACAGCTGAAATCTTCAATTTATCTGTGCAATCCCTGGTGGAAGAATTCTTGTTAATGGACATTGAAGTTGGGAGTAGTTCGATGCCTTCCAGTTTGGAAGCAGAAGAGCCCTCTTGGATTTCCCTTACTAGAGTGCACCAGAAGGATGATCTTGATTTGCTGCACCTCTGGGTTAGAACTGAGAAAGGAGAGTTACCTGATTTTTCTTTGGATGAGTTAGGTACTCTGAAATATCGAGGTAGATTTTGTATCCCGGCCATTGGTGACATTCGGGCTAAGATTTGTCAAGAAGCTCATGGTTCCAGTGTTTCCTATCATCCTGGATCCACCAAAATGTATAAAGATCTAAAGCAAATTGTTTGGTGGTCGGGAATGAAGGGTGATATAGCTAAGTTTGTGTCAGAATGTTACACGTGTCAGCGTGTTAAGGCAGATCATAGGAGGCCTAGTGGTAAACTGCCACCGCTAGATATTCCACAATGGAAGTGGGAGAGTATATCAATGGATTTCATTACCGGTCTACCAAAATCTCCCCGTGGGCACGATTCGGTTTGGGTTATAGTCGATAGGCTGACTAAGTGTGCTCACTTTGTGCCATTTAAGATTGGGTATTCTATGAAAAAGATCGCTGAATTATATCTTGAAGAAGTTATTAGATTACATGGTGTACCTGTCAGCATCTTGTCAGATCGAGACTCCAGATTTACATCTCGTTTTTGGAAGTGTTTACAAGAGGGGTTGGGTACTGATTTAAGGTACTCCACCGCCTATCATCTGCAGACGAATGGTCAGACGGAAAGAGTGAATCAGATTGTAGAAGATATGATCAGGTGTTATATTTTGGATCATGGTGGTGCTTGGGATGAGCGTCTCAGACACATGGAATTTGCTTACAATAATAGCTATCAAGAGAGTCTGCAGATGGCCCTGTTTGAGGCCTTATATGGGAGGCGTTGTAGAACTCTCTTGTTTTGGGCTGAAGTTGGTGAGAGGCCGTTGCTAGGTCCGGAAGCCCTTGAGGAGATGAATTGTGCTGTAACTCATATTCATGAGAAACTCCATGTAGCACAAGATCTTTATGAGAAATATGCTAATCGACGAAGGGTCGATCTGGAGTTTGCTGTTGGGGACTTGGTTTTTCTGAAGGTCTCTCCGATGCCAGGTGTTAAAAGATTTGGAAGGAACCACAAGTTGGATCCCCGGTATGTGGGACCTTTTCAAATTCTGGAGCGCATCGGAGTGTTAGCTTATCGGCTGGTTTTGCCTGCTACTTTCCCTGGTGTCCATGATGTGTTCCATGTGAGCCAGTTACGGAAGTGTGTTCGTAATGGTCGTCAAGTCCTTGATTCGGTGCCCCAGATTCAGCCCAATCTTTCGTATGTGGAAGAGCCTGTCCGTGTTTTGGAATCTCTAGATCGAGTGTTGCGGAGGAAGACCATTCCTATGGTCAAAGTTCTTTGGAGAAACCAGGACGTCGAGAGCGCGCCGTGGGAGTTGGAATCAGCGATGAGAGAATCTCATCCGCACCTCTTCGCCTAGTTCTGGTATGTTTATATGTTTTAGGTTGTGTTTGATTTCTTCGTTTTTGTTAGATTTTGGATTTGTAATAAGTTTCGGGACGAAACTTCTTTTTAGGGGGAGTGACTGTAACGCCCCTGATTTTTTTCGATGATTTTGTTTGGTTTTGGTATCGTCATATTTATGACGTCATGGCGTTACTTTTAACGTCGGGTTGACGGCGCATCGCCGATAAGGCATTTTCGCGTCCGTTCGGTCGAGTCGGCCAATTTCTTGGATTTTTGTCGAAATCAGAAAATATTTCTATGAGGTTTAAGTTGAGTAATTTTAAACTTGCTCGTCAAGTTTCGTCGCAATCCGAGCATTTTTGGAGTCTCGGCGCGCGATTGAAGTTTTGAGTATTTATGTCATTGTATTTGGAAATTTTTATCTCAGGAATGGCTCGTCGGATTTAGGTTTCGAATTCGTTGTTGGGTTCATCCCGTCAATTTTCTCCTCGAGCGTTCTCCCTTTGACTCTAATCGATCCTAGTTGTTTTCTCGAGTCCTATACGTATTTTGGCAAGTTTCTATGTAAATCTCGAGAGTTCAAGCCTTTATCTCGACCGTTTATTATTATTATTATTTTTGTGTCGGTGTTCGGGCGCTAATTAGAGGGTCAAATAGGAGTGCTATGGAAAAATGGTCAACATGAATTTTGTTCGTCTCGACGAGATCTACAACTTTCATGTTGACCACTTTTCGATTTGAGGTCATCTAGAACCCTTATTCTCGTTTATTCTGCTGGAACTCGCGTATTCTGCTCCTACTCGAGTATATAGACTCCTACTCGAGTATATGGACTCCTACTCGAGTATATCGACTCCTACTCTAGTATATGAACTCCTACTCGAGTATATTTGAACTCCTACTCGAGTATATATGATTCTACTCGAGTATGTATGCTTCTACTCGAGTATGTATGCTTCTACTCGAGTATGTATGCTGCCACTCGAGTATTCCTTTCCTGTCAGCGTTAGAGCGCCGTTTTGATGGTCAAAACGGCATCGTATCAAAAAATGGTCAACATAAATTTTGTTCGTCTCGACGAGATCTACAACTTTCATGTTAACCACTTTTCGATTTGAGGTCATCTTAAACCCTTATTCTCGTTTATTCTGCTGGAACTCGTGTATTCTGCTCCTACTCGAGTATATAGACTCCTACTCGAGTATATGGACTCCTACTCGAGTATATGGACTCCTACTCGAGTATATGAACTCCTACTCGAGTATATTTGAACTCCTACTCGAGTATATTTGATTCTACTCGAGTATGTATGCTTCTACTCGAGTATGTATGCTTCTACTCGAGTATGTATGCTGCCACTCGAGTATTCCTTTCCTGTCAGCGTTAGAGCGCCGTTTTGATGGTCAAAACGGCATCATATCAAAAAATGGTCAACATGAATTTTGTTCGTCTCGACGAGATCTACAACTTTCATGTTGACCACTTTTCGATTTGAGGTCATCTTGAATGCCTATTTTTGATATTTCCGAGGCTGTCCCTTTTAAGTTGAAATTTTTATAAAAGAAAAAAAAACTATATATACATACTTTTCTCTTAGGTTATTAGGATATAACTTCATCTTCTCCGATACTTCTATTCCGAACCAGACCAGCGGCGAGAGATAAGTTTCTCCTTTTCGTGAATCTTCCGGTGGCCGCCGACGGAGCTCCGGTGCTCGGAATCTTCAACCGATCGTAGATCCGGAAAGCTCTCACCGAGAGCTACGCTATCGTGGTAATTTCTTCCTCTTTCCGTGAGTTTTCTTGTTAGGGTTTTTCGGCCCTAACCCCTTTTCCGCCATTGATGTTTAGATTTCTACTTCTCCTGAGTTCTTTTGCCCCGATCTACGGCGTGGAACGATTCAGAGAACGTTTCCGGTGCAATCAAGGCAAGTAGTGGATTTCCCTCCTTCCCTCTCGTCCGATTTCGATGGTAACGGTTAAACTTTAGTTCTCAATCCTTGTGCACTTTTGATATTCGGTTTAGTATGCTTGTTGAGTCTTCCGTATGAGTTTTCTTGGTTTTTATTTAGTTTTTGACACGAAAAATCTCGTCTTGTGGAGTTGTAGAAATACGATGTAGGGTTTTATTGTGGGCTTTTATCGCCCTATTTATCGCGTTAGAAATTACCTAGGGTCGTAAATCGTTTCTAGAGGTTGATCAACCGTGTTTTTAACCTAGAATATATCGAGTAGAATCCGATGTGCCAAATCCTGTGATTTATTTCCTAGTGACTCGTTCTTGCGGGTGTTTGTGGGCAAATCCACCGACCGCAAGGTTTGTTTTCCTTTATTAGTGGTCGTGCAACTCTATTGGTGGTTGGGCATCCTGCGGCGACTAGTGGAGTGTATAAGTCTCCCCCGCAATTAGACGGATTTTAACATCTGTGAGGGGTGTGTCCTTATTAGTGAGCACCCTGCCTGTTTAGATAGAGTTGACCACACGCGGCTAATAAAGTTGTTTTTTTTAGTTTCTTTCTTATGATTTATTCATGCTTTTGTTTTCCCCCTGCCTTGGGTATCTGGCATGATTGGTTGTACGTGACGATTCACGTAAGTTCTATTTCTCTAATTTTGTTTTGTACCTTATTTCAGTACTTTGGGTCCTGGGTTGGTACCCCTTTCGACCTTGTTCATTTGTCTACTTTATTTATTTTCTTGCCACTACTTGTACCTTCTTGCTGAGGTGTTCTTTTTTTGGAATGCCTCAGGTTCAGAGCAGTAGCAGATAGTGGAGCTAGTTTTGGTTTTCTGAGCAGCAGTGTTGGCTGTGGTTTTGCACCTCGCCATAGCGAGGTAGTTTGTCTTTTTAGTTGTTTTCCTTAGTTCAAACATACCTAATACTGTGGGTTCGTGTCAGGTTGTTGACGCCCACAGGATTGTTGATTTTTGACACTTGCTGGCTGTAGTAGTTTCTTATGTTTTGATTTAGATAACTTGTTCTCTGGGATGATTCCTTGCTAGGACTGCATGTTAGGTATTTTGACTTAATAAAAAAAACCTATTAGCAGTAAAGCATCCATGCAACTTCTTTCCAAACTAAGTCACTACTTTCTAGTTAGCGTAAAGACTTTTCATATACTTATTATAAATCTAGAGTCTACATAGCATGAGTTATTCCTCGGGGACATTTATACTCATGTAGGATGTTAGAGTCAATCTAATCAAATATCTTCCGCAAGCGTATAATTATATGGTAGACCGTGGACTAGATGATCCACTAAGCCGAGGGATACGGCTATCTTCTCAACTTAAACGGGATTTTGTTAATGATAACATATGTTTTCTTTTAAAACCGTAGAGTTTGGAGCCCTGCCTGAGCGTCTGCAGTTATCCCCTGCACGACGTGGCATCACGACGCGTATTTTCCCTTACTCTGATTTAATTTAATTGTTGGGAAAATGTAGGTTGTGACAGAGCGGTCTGACAATATCTAGCCGCAGATTTCACCGGCTAACCGAGATCTGAAGGTCGTGTGTTAACTGTTGATGCGCGAAATGCGACGGGGAAAACGGGCACCACCAGCTAACCGTTCGAGCACTGGGGAAGGTATTGGGAAAAGACTGTCGGCTAGTCGGTTACTAGCGGCTAGGAATGGCGGATAAAACTGGGCAGAGGAAAGAGAGAAAGGGCCGCTATCAGCGGCAACACCAGAATTCGCCTACCGCGGCTTAAATGCCTCTCCTGCGGCAGGCTTTCCTTTTATAGTAAATTAAGCGATTACACTTAGAAAAGAAAGAAGAGGAAGAAGCCGGCCGAACAATAGACCGCAAAGGACTAGAATCGAGGCCGCAGCTCTTAACAAGCGAGCTCTTGGACTCGAGTCAGCGTGCTTTGGGTGTACTCCCGCCCCATATTTATAGGCTTGGGGCCTGCCCAAACGGGCAAGGCTAAAATTACCGGCTGCCCGAGGTACAAGAGAATCGGGCAGCGGTGACGGGAATCGAGAAGAAAAAGCAAAGCCAAGAGACAGGCCGAGCGGCCTGGCGATCTTCTTCTGCCGAGCTGCAGGACCCGGCCTCTGGGCGGGCTGGTCTGGACCTCCTCTGACGGCGACCTGGGACATAGGTCGTGCAGCTTGAGGCAAGGACAGGCCAGCCCTTGGGATGATGGCTGACCTTGGAACGGGCGGCAGCCTGACGGAGAGACCGCCCGGCTTACCTGACAACAAGCCGGTTTGCTGAGAATGGCGGCTAGAAAGCACAAGCCGTCCGGACTTGAAAACCTAGAGAACTAGTCGCGGATTCTGGGTTAACAAGTAAGACCTAGTAAATCAGGCGTGGCTTTGCATCCGTCTTAGCAAGAAGATACTTGAGGGTCGAGTGGTACGTAAAGACTATAATTTTTTAAAGCATAATATAAGGACGGAATTTATCAAAAGCAAAAACAATAGGTAGGAGCTCCTTCTCGGTCATGGTATAATTCTCTTGTGCTGATGTAAGTGTTTTACTTGCATAATAGATGGGGTGGAAGTTTTTAAATATTTGTTGTCCTAGTATGGATCCGACCGCGAAACTACTCGCATCGCACATTATCTCAAAGGGAAGGTCTCACACCGGAGTTTTCATAATAGGGGCATTAATTGACTTTTTTTTATTAATTCAAAGGCAGATAGATAAGGTTCGTCAAAAATGAATGGGGCGACTTTTTTTAACAGTTGAGTAAGGGGTTTGGTGATTTTGGAGAAGTCTTTTCTGAAGCGGAGGTAGAAAACAGCGTGTCCTAAGAAACTTCTTGTAGCTTTGACGTTCGTAGGCGGCGACATCTTCTCGATAACTTCTATCTTAGCTATGTCTACTTCAATTCCTCTCGCAAAAATCTTATGACCCAAAACAAACCCTTCCCTCACCATAAAATGACATTTTTCTCAATTTAGGGTAAGGTTAGTTTCTTCGCATCTTTTTAAGACTTTTTGAGCTTTTCTAAGAAACTATCAAAGGCATCGCCGAATAACAGAGAAATCATCCATAAATACCTCCATAATGCTTTCTACGTACTTGTCGAAGATAACAAGCATACATCGCTGGAATATATCTGGCGCATTGCATAATCCAAATGGCATTCTTCGGTAAGCGAAGGTGGTGAAGGGATAAGTAAACTTATTTTTCGCCTGGTCCTCGGGAGAGATGGGGATTTGAAAATACCCCGAGAGGCCATCGAGAAAAAAGTAATAGCTATGGCCGGATAATCGCTCTAAGATTTGATCTATGAATGGCAAGGGGAAGTGGTCCTTATGGGTGGCATCGTTTAACTTAAGATAGTTAATACACATTCGCCACCCCGTCATCGTACGTGTTGGGATTAAATCAATATTTTCATTCACAACTACGGTTATCCCTCCCTTTTTCGGCACTACCTGAACAGGACTAACCAACTTACTATCTGAAATAGGATAGATAATTCCTGCGTCTAACATCTTCATAACCTCGCCTTTTATGACTTCTTTAATGTTCGGATTTATACGGCGCTGAGGTTGGATTAAATTACGTGAATTATCTTCCATTAAGATTTTGTGGGTGCAGAAAGATGGGCTTATGCCCTTGATATCAGATATCTACCAGACAATAGCTCGGCGATGTTTACGTAAAACTAGAATGAGTTTGTCATTTTGTAATTCAGTTAAGTAAGCCGAAACTATCACTAGCAGTTTGGAATTTTTTTCTAAGAAGGCATACTTGAGATATTCAAGTAGTTCTTTTAATTCTAGGGTAGGCGGTTCTTTTTAAGATGGTTTGGATGTTCTATCTTTTTCAAAAATAATATCTCCATAGACTTTTAACCTATACAGAATATTTGAAGTGGTGAATCAATGGCCATGGCGGTTTCTTGAAGACTTTCAGTAGGAAGAGTTGAGGAAGAACAAAAATCAGAAAATTCATCGTAAGAAATGTTGTAGGAAGATTCATCACTTAAGGTATCTAAGAAGAAACAGGAGTCGTTATTCTCCAGGGTATTTTTCATCGGAGGGGTGATAGAGAAAGTCACTTCATCGTCTCCTACTCGCAGGAAGTGCTTGTCATTGCTTACGTCAATGATAGCTCGGAAGGTGGCAAGGAAGGGTCGGCCAAGGATCAGGGGAACCTCGACATCTTCTTCGATGTCTAATATGATGAAATCCACCGGGAAGATGAATATGTCAACTTTAACTAGATCATCCTCCACTATTCCTAACGGGTACTTAACTGATCTATCAGCGAGCTGGATAACTCATGCGTGTGGGGTTGAGGCTACCAATTACTAACTCTTAAATAACGAGAGGGGCATCTGGTTTATACTTGTACCTAAGTCATCCAATGCGTACTTGAAAAAAAGATCACCAAAGACACATGGTACAAAGAAACTACCCGGATCACTGATCTTCTTTGGTAAACTGTTTGTCAAGACAGCAGAGCACTTAGCATTTAACGTGACGTGTGATAAGTTCTATAACTTCTTCTTATTAGTCAAGAGCTCCTTAACGTACTTAACATACTTCGGCATCTGGGTAATCGCTTCGTGGAAGGGTAGATTTATGTGGATTTGCTTAAACATTTCTAAGAAGCGGGTATACTTTTCATCAAGCCGTTGTTTATTAAGTTGGGAAGGGTATGATGGAGTTGGATCTTTTTAAAAATACATGGTGGAGCGAGATCTTTTTCTAAAGCAGAAAGTAGAGTAATAACTTCTTTTCCAGCAGGTGGTGGAATATTCAAAATGGGGCGGAGCTTGCCTCGGGCTCTTCGCTAACCATAATAGAAAGTTGCTTCCCACTCCGAAGAGTTATAGCATTCGCTTGCTCTCTAGGGTTGGGCTCGGTATTGGCAGGAAGATGCCCGGCGGGTCGCTCAGATATAATTTTAGCTAGTTGTCCTACTAGATTTTCTAGATTTTTAACGGATCCGGCTAGGTTTCTTATAGTTGCGTCATTAAAATTCATATATTTTGAAAACATTTCCTCCAAGCTTGGAGGTTTTAGATAATTTTGAAGAGGTGGAAGTGGTGCAGAAAAATCATTTTGTGGTGGCGGACGCATTGCGTTCGAAGGGTTACTTGATGAGTCTAAATTATGCACTTATTTTTGGACTCATCTAGGCCAGTTTTATCATTATTGCACAACACTTGAGAGACATAACTGCTTATATTCATTTCTTTGTCCATTTCATGATTAAGTGCACCTTAGGCCAGTTTTTAATGTGGTTTTGTTGTTTTTGTACTTCCGCTTTTTTTCTTGTTATCTCTCTGTGTTTGGAGAATATGGTGTGAACTTTTGGTGGCCCTTCTATTTCTACTGCAGGTGCATGGGTCGGGTGCGTGTTCCGGGATCGCTCGGGAAATCCCAAACGGTACAAGAATATTGCGCACGATAACTAGACTTACTGTGCACGACCACTGGTCGTGCGCTACTGATCGTGTGCAATACGCTCTCCATTTTCTTATTTCTGTCAGGGTTATCGCACGAGCACTGGACATAGCGTGCATGACTACCGATCAAGCGCTACTGCTCGTGCGCATTTACCTCATTATTCTGTAGGTCTGTCTTTGTCAATCGCATGATTAATGGATTCAGTGTGCACGACCACCGGTCGTGCGCCACTTATCGTGCACATATATGCTGATATTTCTGACCAGTTGTAGGTTTCTCTTGGGAATTGCACACAATCATCAGCCGACAGTGCGCACGACCACTAGTCATGCGCCACTGATCATGCACTCTATTCTACTTCCGTATTTAAGGCTCTGTTCCGCGATTTAGGTTAACACTCATCATTTTTCTGATCGGGAGTTGTGCGAGAAGTGCCGTTCTACTCCTCCACAAGTCCTCCACCCATCCACACCCTTTGGGAAGCATTCTCCGGCCATCCGAAGCCATCTTCAACCTTCATAGAGCTCCTGGACACCAGCAACGAGCAACAGGAACTTTTGGTGCCATTCCTATGAACGAAAGGAAGAAAGGATCGAAGGAAAGGAAAGAAGACGGAGAAGAATAAGTGGATTGACGACCCTCTTGCATGCGGTAGCAACCACGGTTAGAGTCGTGAATTGGATTGACAACCCACAACTCTGGCCAAGCACCTCGGCTATGCCTTCCCTCTTTCGGTTTACTCTACCTTTTCTCTTTGTGGATTGTACTTCAAGCTTGTAATCGAACTAAACTTACTTTTAATTTGTTTATGAATGAAGTATGTTTGGTTAGTTACTTGTTCTGTTGTAGTTGTGATGCACTCGCCTCCACTCATACCCACTCACTAGTGCACTTGAATCCACTCTAGCAAAGGCTAGAGTTGGTGTGTGAAGAGGTGTTTACGACCCTCATTCTCTCACTTGCACTCCATCCATCCACATACCGAAGCATGACATAGCGGCTTGCACTCACTCATCCCACCAAGTGAAGCGATGTCGGCGACCTGCAGTAGTTTTATTTCTATTTTATAGCATTAGGAAAACAAACCAAAACCCCCTACTGTTTATTTTCACTCTTAGTGATGATCTTCACACAACGCTATCACGTACCCTTCCTACATTCCCTCGAGATCGATATTCTGGGAAGTTATTCCCAATATATTACTTGACAACGACCGGCACACTTACTGTCAGCGCATCAAGTTTTTGGCACCGTTGGCAGGGAATACAGGCGTATTGTTGATTTGTGTTGTGTTAAGAGAGTTATGAAAGAGTTGTTATTTTGAATTTTTTCCCAGTCTATTTTTTCTTTTTATATCGGTTGGAATTGTTAGATTCTTATTGAGAAACTATGCAAGGTAGTTTATTCCTTAAAATTCATGATCTCTACAATATAGGCCAGCTTTAATATCCGATGCCGCTGGTGTGGAGATATCCCTCATACAAGTGATAGATGTCCTAAGGAGTGTGATAGCCATGAGGCTCAAGGATCTAAATATGGAGCACCAACCTCATATGGTACCAATTAGCTACTCATCCGCGCTTCCTTTGTCACACTAACTTTTTTCGGAATAAGTACCCATTATACCAACAAGGCCGGCTAGGCAGTGTTTATATTGTCGGAGTTGGGATCACTCTTTGAAGGAGTGTGCCGCTTATTTGGCGTAGTTGGAGGAGGATGATGAACCGGACATTCGGGTTCTCTACAATCCATTAACTTGTTGTACCCCTTCAATATCTGGGTACGTACTAGTGCCACCTTTAGATTTTGAAGGGAGCAGTGCTAGTGTTTGCACAAATACATTTGTTGATATCAACCTCGACACAGATGTCTTTACTCCTGCCGTATATATATTATCTTGTATTGAGTCGGTTACTTGTGAGGAGCCTATGCTTGACTTTTTTGCGAGCACTGCTCCTCAATCCTCAACCTTGCATGGCATTCTTTTTGTCCCTGACACTATTGTGGAGGTTGATTCGCAGGGAGATGCTGGTGTTTGTAGCATTGTGCTAGAGCCAGTCGAGGAGGACATTTGCATGGACGAGGTTGCTGTCTCAGTCCCATGTAAGGAAGTCCAAGGCGAGGACACGATAAATACTATTCTAGCACATTCTTGTGGAAGCCCAGACAACAGTGTGGATTCTCCAAAAATTCCACCGATGGGAGATGACACAAGGATCATCCCAAAGATTAAGGGTACTTTTAGTCATTCTTCTAATTTATTTCCTAACCCCTCTCTTGAGCTTACTTCTTCAGGATGACATTGTGGAACCGGTCCACTTAATGCAAGGGCTTCTAATGCAACCTAGCATTAATAGAAATCGAGTGTAGGTGGAGTCAGATTTGTCGAACTTCACTACATTTATTCTACCCATGCCTGATACTCAAGACAGGTATAACTACACAGGCAGGTGGGTATTCATTCTATCTCCGTTTCGGTACCCACTACCGAAACGTGAAATTGAACAACTGCCAGTGCACTTCAAATTTCATACACCCATCAGCTAAGAGAGGGCTTGGTTTTTGAATAAGTCCTGTTGGGAGACAATAAATCCATCAGTTATCTAGATTAGCATTTCTTGTATTTAAAATGTAATATACTTATTTAGCAGGGTTAGACATGAAACAATTATATTATTTGTGGGTGCCCATCTGGGCGTCGAATTCTTTTTTATATATATAATATGCTTAATAAAGGTATTTGGTCCACCTTAAGTACAGTAAAGAAAAGTGGCTTCTGGGAGACAACCCATGTTGGACCATTTGGTCCTGTGCTGTGCTCTATGCTTCTTTTTTTTATATGTATATTTCTATTTCTTGTTTTGCATGGATATTGAAATCGCAGGTGCAGGAAATTTTTGAGGCACGACAACTCGGCTTTTATTGGACATCTCGCTCCATGACTGGTATGCTCAATTTTGAGCATAGGTACTTCTTACCCCTAGCTCTTTCTTTTATTTGCAATGTTTATCTCTTACGTATTGTCGCATTCTAGTCTGGGGGTAGAGTTGCCTGTGGTGACTACACAACACAGTTTATTGTATACTAGTCTGTATTTATTTATTTCATGATCATTATTGCACACACTGAATCACCCACACGAGTGCGCACTTAACCACGCGCGCGGTTCGAGTCAAATGTATTACATTTGTGTAAACTTTAAAAGAGTGGTGCTGGCTTAGGATTTTGGG
This sequence comes from Platanthera zijinensis, assembly GCA_039513925.1. Taxonomy (NCBI): domain Eukaryota; kingdom Viridiplantae; phylum Streptophyta; class Magnoliopsida; order Asparagales; family Orchidaceae; genus Platanthera; species Platanthera zijinensis. Next base: position 170,235,936 of record CM077082.1, on the reverse strand, counting down.
ATTGTGTAGTTCGAAACTTGTGCAGTGCTCCTAATCGAATACTCATGGTTTGTGTATAAATAATATAGGTTTACTTTTTCTTCATGCTCGTAGATTTAAACTTTTTCTGCAAAAGTAAATACTGTTTGTGTTACTCAAAATTGTTGAATCTAAAGTAATCAAATGGTAGTGTATGGATGTGTGTAGCCATCACTAGACTCGTATTGCTCGAGTCAGGAGGAAGGATCATCTTTCTCGGTGGCTAAGAACTTACCCTAAGCTACTCTCGAAGCATTGGAGCCCGGTTAGTCGAGCGTGAGCGTGAAGTAGGCCATCATTTTTGCTAGTTTGAGCTTTGTGTACCTAGTCCTAGTTGCTAACCATTGCAAGCCAAATTTGTGCCTACGCCTCCTTTGTTTCAACTCCACCTTCATTCACCAAACCCTAAAGCCAACCCTCCTATCGCACTAAATCTTTGAGCTTGATCAGATTTAATATTTTGATGAGTTGTGATATGTGGGATTCATGTGATGTGTGATGAATTCATGAAATGTTAATTCCTAAATTTGGGGATTGCTAAAAGAAAACGAGGGGAAGAAAAAAGAAAAAAAAGTGAAAAAGAAAATCTAAAAGCATTACAATGAGAATTGGAATCCCCATCTTGTTTATCAGTTTTTGGTCGGGTTAGGCCATGTGCACACCCGATTTTCAAACTAAGTCTGGGGGTGTGTCACACGTGCATTTCATAGTGGTTGTATGGTTTAGCTTTTGTTCGCTCACTTTGGTTGCGTGTAACCTCCATGTTTATCATTGACTACCACACCTTAGCCTATGCCCCATTTAATCTTACAAGTCCTACTGATTCACGTTGGAGTCTACCTAGCATCATGGAGAGTGTGAACGGGCAAGCGTATGGTCCCCGACATTTATGTATTTCTTTGGAGTTGATCACGAGCCCTGGTCTTTGGCAATGTTCATCTTTGTGGCATGCCTACTTTCTTCTTACACATGACCGAATGATTCTCCAGAATTCTAATTTTGATTAGATACAATATTTATTTACCTCTGTCGAATAGTTTAAACTCCGTAGTATAATTAAAAAGTTCTTCTACTCTATTTTCTATGCACATGATGTATTTGATTTCTCTTCTTACTTTATTTTGAAATTTCTATGCCAGCTAGCTATTTTTAAAGTCCACGGAGTGATGATTTGCTTGGGACGCGCAAATCTGTAAGTCTGGGGGTGTGATGAGTCCAAATTATACACTTATTTTTGGACTCATTTGGGCCATTTTTATCGTTATTGCGCTGCACTTGAGAGCCAAAACTGCTTATATTCATTTCTCTATCCATTTCATTATTAAGTGCACCTTAGGCCCATTTTCAATGTGGTTTTGTTGTTTCTGTACTTCTGCTTTTTTTCTTGTTGTCTCTCTGTGTCTGGAGAATGTGGTGTGCACTTTTGGTGGCCATTCTATTTCTACTATAGGTGCATGGGTCATGTGCGTGTTCCGGGATCGCTCGAGAAATTCCAAACGTTATTGGAATATTGCGCACGATCACTGGACTTACTGTGCAGGACCACCGGTCGTGCGCACTACGCTCTACATTTTCTTATTTCTGCCAGGGTAATCGCATGAGCACTAGACATAGCTCGTACGACCACCGATCGTGCGCCACTGCTCGTGCGCGTTTACCTCATTTTTCTGCAGGTCTTTCTTTGCCAATCGCACGATTATTGGATTTAGTGCGCATGACCACCGATCGTGCGCCACTGATCGTACGCATATATGCTGATATTTCTGTCCAGTTGCAGGTTTCTCTTGGGAATTGCGCATGATCTTCAGCTGACAGTGCGCACGACCACTGGTCGTGCGCCACAGATCGTGCGCTCTGCTTATTCTGCTTCCGTATTTATGGCCCTGTTCCGTGATTTAGGTCAACACTCATCATTTTTCCGATTAGGAGTTGTGCGGGAAGCGCAGTTCTACTTCTCCACAGGTCCTCCACCCATCTACACCCTTTGGGAAGCATTCACCAGCCATCCGAAGCCATCTTCAACCTTCGGAGAGCTCCTGGCCACCAACAACGAGCAACGAGAACTTTTGGTGCCATTCCTCTGGACGAAAGGAAGAAAGGATCGAAGGAAAGGAAAGACGATGGAGAAGAACAAGTGTATTGACGACCCTCTTGCATCTGGTAGCAACCACTGTCAGAGTCGTGAAGTGGATTGACAACGCACCACTCCGGCCAAGAACCTCGGCTACGCCTTCCCTCTTTCGTTTTACTCTACCTTTTCTCTTTGTGGATTGTACTTCAAGCTTGTAATAAAACTAAACTTACTTTTAAGTTGTCTATGAATGAAGTATGTTTGGTTAGTTAATTGTTTTGTTGTAGTTGTGATCCACTCGCCTCCGCTCACACCCACACACTAGTGCACTTGAATCCACTCTAGCAAAGGCTAGAGTTGGTGTGTGAAGAGGTGTTTACGACCTTCATTATCGCACTTGCTCTCCATACTTCCACATACCAAAGCACGACATAGCAGCCTGCACTCACTCATCCACCAAGCAAAGCGGTGTCGGCGACCGCGTTAGTTTTATTTCTGTTATGTAGCATTAGGAAAACAAACCAAAATCTTCCTGTTATTTATTTTCACTCTTAGTGATGATCTTCAAACAACGCTATCACGTACCCTTCCTGCATTCCCTCGAGATCGATATTCGCGGAAACTATTCCCAATTTATTACTTGACAGTGATCGGTACACTTACCGTCTGTGCATCATTACTTCACGAGAAATTTGGGTGGTTTCGTAAAGCGGGATTATAACTATTCGGAAAAGCAAAGTGCGGCGCTGGAAAATTTTCAGTAGAGAAATTATTAAAATCATTCCTAGGCTTATTGCTAACATAATCTATTTATTTAGGTGCAGGAGTTGCAGATTCCCATACTTAAGGGGCGGAGGCAGCAGTTATCTCCGTTATCTTTTTACTTAATAATTCCACTAGTAGAGCTAACTAGGAGACATTATCTACTTTAAAGATGCCTGTAGGTTTGTTTGGGCGGTACCTAGGCACATACCACTGATATGTGTTCATGGCCTTGTACTCGAAAAGCTCAAGAGCTCCTTCCGGTGTTTTGTGTTTTAAGGTACCACCGGAAGCTTCTTCTATCATTTGCTTTGTATTTTGATTTAGCCCGTTGTAAAACGTCTGTACTTGTAACCAGACAGGCAGTTTGTGATGGGGGCATTGTCTTAAGAGTTTTTTAAATCTTTCCCTGGTTTCATAAAGAGTTTCTTAATGTATTTGAAAAAAGGTTGAAATATCGTTCTTAAGTTTTGCAGTTTTAGTTGGCGGAAAATACTTCGTCAGAAATTTTTCAGTTAGTTGATCCTAAGTGGTGATGCTCCCTCTTGGCAGAGTCATCAACTGCTATTTAGAATTGGTTCTAAGGTAGAAGGGGAAGACTCTTAGCCTAATAGCATCATTTGTAACACCATTGATTTTAAAGGTGTCACAAATCTCAAGAAAGCTAGTTATATGCGCATTCAGATCTTTATTTTGATGTCCGTCATATTGCACATACTGCTGCACCATTTGAATTTTGCTAGGCTTAAGTTCAAAATTAATATTAGTTATAGCAGAGCGAACTATTCTTGATTCTGTACCCTCTATATTCAGTCGTGTATAATAGGACATAGGCCTATGCAGGGCTTCCTTTACGATGGGCTCTTCCATTCATAAAGTAGAAAATGACTCAGAATCCTCAATCAATATTTGGAGAGTAAGGCCTTTAAATTGCGATCTTCCCCGAAAAGTATGCTCAATTTCATGGTCCAAGTCCAAAATAACGGACAGATTTCCGTGTGTCATGCACTAGGAGAAGAGAGGATAAAGAAAGAGAAAATAAACTAGAAAAATAGAACAACTAATTTTTTTGAAATAGATTTTTTTTATGTTTTAACTCCCGAACATCCCAAGGGCAACCCGATAAAGGGTTCACAAGGTACTAGAAAAGATAGTGGTATTTAAGCCACATTGCCCTTTTCTAGAGAGTTAGGTGGTGTAGAAAAATTGTGAAGTGGGTTTCTATTAAGAGCGTTAATATTTTTTTTGAATTTTTTTAATTTTTTAAGAAAGAGGGTGAGATAGAGGAGAGATAAGAGCAATAGGTTCGTGTTTTCAAATTATCAACAAATGTTGCTCACCGGCAACAGCGCCAAATGCTTGGTGTCTGCTAACTGTGAAGAGAATAAAAACCGAAGTAGCAATCCAACTAGGCAAGTATACATATTGAACTGTAGTTAGAGGACACAAGTGTTGTATTAAAATCTTGGAACCGTTGAGTAATCTTACTCACACGAAAACTATTACCTTATCGAAGGGTTGTTTTAGGGTTTAAGAGAAAGCTAATTGCGATTAATAAGAGAAATATTGCGCTAAAAAGAGAACTACTTGCAGTTAAATAGAGAGCTACAAAAACGATTACCACAAGGGGTTGAAACGATAAATTAGAAAGTACTCGATTGGGAATCAAATCGGCGAATGTTTATCAAAAATGCGATGATAAATCCTAACTTAATAGTGTAAAGGACCATGACCGTGGAGGTTCCTAAAGCTTGAATACGCTACACTTGAAGTCGGGCCCAACTGAGTTTTGGAAGGTCTTACCGAACTCTCATCCAAATCGGAGACCTAAAGCTCTCTTTAAGCATGCAACTCACTTTACTCTTGAGTGTTCACTTCAAACTACGAGCCTCTCTGCTAGCTAAGAGTGAAAACAAATATGGAAATTATATATCGATGATATAACTCCAAACATGATTTTTCAAGAGAAAATCAATGGCCTAAACCCTAAAAAAAGTAAACTTAAAGCATCATAACTTAATCAACTCGAACCTCAGATCATCAAGATCGAGTACAAGGAGGATTAACTAATCATGGAGAAGTGGAGGAAAAGAGTTGGGTAGAAGAACATTAGAAAACAAAGATAAAAAGGGCACTTTATTAAACCTAAAAGAGAACTACAACTTACAAAAAAAAGATTACACATGCACGGAAATGAAACTTAAGCTAGCATTACATTAAGCTACTAAAGTAATTACAAATGCTATTACAAAAGGGGTACACTAAGGAAGAATTAAGAATAGATTTATAATGAGAAAAAGAGAGAGAGGAAGAGCATGAAAGTCTCCAGGAAATAAAAGGTCAGCACCTCCCCTCTCAACCTAAAACTACTTGCTGGACCAAAGGGGGAGGCCTGAATTTATAAAAAAAATTTGGGATGGTCACGCCACCCTATCACGCCCGGGGAGGGCGTGTCTGGGGGGCGTATCTGTTACGGGGTTGACCTCGGGAGCTGAATTCTGACGGAAATGATGATTTCTTTTGTACGTTGGTGGACACGCCATGGGCCACGTCCGTGTAGAAGGGAGTGTAGGGCACGTCAAGTCTCAATCATTGGTCGAAAATTCGTCAGTCGTCGAAAAAGGTGGAACACGCCGTAGGGCCACACCCGTGTAGGGGGGGGGGGGCGTGTCTGTACTGTTGACGTGTAACAACGAAAAATATTTAAATGCAGCAGCAGGCTTCGGGATAAGGGTGACACGCCCAAAGACACGCACGCACAGGGAGGGCGTGTCAGGGGGGCGTGTCTGGTGTTTTTCTCGGGATTTGGTCTCAGACAATAATCTTCCTCGGGATCGGGTTACATGCCCGGTGACATGCCCAGGGAGGGCGTGTCAGGGGGCGTGTCAGCTCATTTTGGAAGAATACTGACAAAATCAGCAGAAGGAAGAGAAATCATTAGTGGCAATAAAATATACAAAAGGAAGTCAATATAATAGCTTACAAGACATGATTTGTGTATTAAAAACCTAAAAATACCCTAATACTTTAGACTACAAAACGTATTATCAATAGCAGACGCTCTGAGCCAGAGAGCCACCACATCAGGAGTAGAGCCTCAACTGATGGCTATGGAGTTGGTGCAGATGTTGGGAGAGATGTCGATATCTCTCTCATCTAAGGACGATCAAGAGTTGTACGATGAGTACTTGACATTGATGAGTACCACTGATGACATTCGGAATCGCATCAGGGATTGGCAGAGGTTTGATGCGAGGATGGGGCTGATATTTAGGGCCATGGAGGAAGGCACAATAGGGTATTACTCTCTGAGAGATTGGCTGCTAGGCTTTAGAAGCTAAGATATATAATGGTAGGAGGCCGAATTCGAGAAGATATCATGAAAGAGGCGCACAACAGCAGATATTCAGTGCACCCAGGGATCACGAAGATGGCAGCAGATCCAAAGAGGATGATGTATTGCCCAGGCATGAAAAATTATATCACATACGTTGTGACACACTGCGAGGCTTGCTAGCTCATAAAAGCGGAGTGCAAGAGTCTGGCCGGATTGTTGCTGCCACTTCTGGTGTCGGAGTGGAAGTTTGAGGACATAGCCATGGATTTTATACATGGGCTACCCCGATCTCATGCGGGGAACGATTCGATTTGGTTGATCGTTGATAGGTTGACAAAGGTGGCTAGGTTTATTCCAATCAGGAAGGATGCTCCGGTCGGTAATTTGGTATGGAAATTCGTGGAGCAGTTTGTATGCTACCATGGAGTGCCCATGACGATTGTGTCAAATTGGGATGGACGATTTACATCCAAGGAGTGGAGGTCATTTTAAGCCTACCTAGGCTCTCGGTTGACCTTCAGCAAGAAATTCCACCCTCAAACGGATGGGCAGACGGAGCGCAACAACCGAACACTGTAGGATCTTCTATGCCTGTGTATTTTGGACCGAGGAGAGCCCTGAGAGAGACGATTGTCCCTGATCGAGTTCAACTACAACAACACTCATTAGTCCAGCATAGGCATGGCCACTTAAAATGCACTATATGGATGGAGGTGTCAGACCTAACTATCTTGGATCTAGGATGAGGATCCAAAAGCACTCGGCTCGGAGTTTGTGGAGGATACAGATGCTCAGGTGAGACTGATCTGGGATAGGATGCTGGAGGCCCAAAGAAGACATGCCAAATACTATAATGCACGACATCATCGGGTGTAGTTCCAAGTGGGAGACCGGGTTTTCTTGAAGATACGACAGATGCATGGAGTCTCGCGGGTTTGCGGGCAGAAGAAGCTCAGTCCGAGATACATGGGCCTTAGAGGATACTCGAGCGGATCGGCACCTTGGCTTACAGACTGGAGATACCTCCAGAATTAGTGGGTTTTCACGATGTTTTCCACATCTCTTGACTTCGGAGAGCTTTACTATGACCTAAGCAGCTGATATCCACTATAGATGGCCCGGTGGCTTCAAATTTATCAGTCAGCATGAAGCTGGTCAGGATCGTTGATACAACAGTACGGGTCTTGCAGTGCAAGAAGGTTCCTCTAGTGAAGGTCCGGTGGAGGAACCATGGGCAGGAGGAGCACACTTGGGATCCACGGGACTTGATGCAGCAAAGGTGTCAAGGTCTCTTCAAGCCAGGTAATCTTTTAATTCTCTAGGGATGTTACATACTTTCACTTCAGTAGAAACCCCGTAGCCCTAACCTTAATTTTGGGGAAGAAATTTTTTATATATATATTGGGATTTGTAATATCCCTCAAACAACTAGACCCATAGGAGCGGTTTTGTCATGACTAAGTCATGACAAAAACCTAGGAAGCCCAAGAAGACCAAATGAACTTAGGCATGAAGGTGAAAACTACCTTGGGCTACAAATAGTAATTTTTAATTACCCAACATAGGATTTGACTTTAGGGCTTCAACTTGACTCTAGGACCAGACCACAACACTCCTAACAATTAAAGGTGGTCAATGGGTCACCAAGAACCCATTAGGGTCAGCTAAAGAGGTCAAGTTAACAAAAGCAACCCTACCCTAAATGGGACAAACTAACCTATATAGGGCCAGTTACCCATCCCTTATCCAACATGACCACTCCTACACCTTCCCAACCATTAAAGGAGGTCAATGGGTCACCAAGGATCCATTGGTGTCAACTGAAGAGGTTAAGTTGACCAAAGTCAACTCTAGCCCCAAAATGGTCAAAGTGCCCTATCTAAGTGTCAGGTGGCCTCCATGGTGCCCATTCAACCATACACAACCTTCCTAGACCTTATGGGAGGCCAATGAGTCACAAAGGACCTAAAGGGGTCCACCCAAATGGCCAATTTAACTGTAGTCAACTCAACCAAGGTTTAGGTCCGACTAGCTCAAGTTAACCTACCCTAGCCTAATCCATTTGGGCTAACCCATTTGAGGTGGTCCACTAGCCTCATAAGGTTTAGAAATATCCAAAATGCCACTCATTTTCTTGAAGTGAAGACTAGGAGAGAGAAAGCTCCATTTTTCCTTTAATGGAGGAGAGAGAAAGTGAGGAGAAAGAGGCCATTCATGGCTTGGATGGACAAGGGCCTTCTCTCTTCATTCCACTGATTTGATTCATCTCCCACATCAGTGCTGAGAAGATCAAGAGGTTTTCCACGCCCTTTCAGTGGCTGGATGCATGGAACCACACTTGGCCGAGAACCACCACTCAAGGCCATTTATGGCATTGAAGCCATGACCCTTCCTCTCCTACAATTGAGCATCTTAAAAACATCCCTAGACCCCCAGCAGCCTTTTCCACATTTTCCCTAAAGAATTTGAGCCCTTCTGCTGTACTGTTGCACAGCACCGACAAGCTCAAAATCCGGCAATGGCGACAAGGCGGTCAGCCCGACTCCAACCCTCCCAAAAGGTCCCATCCCTCTCCTCTTTCTCTGTGGATAGATCTCTATCCATTGGTCACAAGGTTTGGGATCAATTGGCCTTTGATCGGGTAGGCCGGGAGCTTGATATTCAAGCTTTGATTTCCTATCACAAATCACTTTTCCGGCCACCTCCGGTCGGCCAACCACCGTGAATCAGCAGCCACCACCTCAACGAAGGTGACGGTGGCGATGGCCGGCCGGGAAGAGGCGCGGGTGGCCGAGAAATAACGGGCAAAGAAGTCCTAGGATGGGATAATCTTGGTCGTTGGCTCAAGGTAGAATATGAGCCGATTTCGTCAATTTTGCTTCAAGATTCGTGTAGTTAAATATATTTCATTTTAATTCAATTCTGTTACATAAAATGCTGTGTATGTTTTGATTTATTAAAAAAACATAGAGGCCTTTTCAAAGGAAATGTTCAATATTAAAATTGTATCCCTTGATGTCTAGTTTAATTTAAACTTTATTTCAACTCATTTAGGTCAGAGGTCTAACCACAACACTCTATATGGTGCAGCCTATACAAAGTCTTGACTAGAGACTAAATTGAGTGCCCCCACAAAGCCACTTATCCAAATGATGTGCAATTTGGGTTGGGAGTCACTCTTACATATAATTATAATATATCCAAAAATGGGAATTTTTAGAGGACATTTTTCTATAGTTTTGGTAAACATTTAATAATCCATGTATAATTTAATTAGATGGTCTAATGACCTTATAACTCCCCAATATTTTGGTGGATTATCCTTAGGGTCAACATAAATCTCTAGTAAAAATATAAACCCATTTGGGGTTGGTTTAAATAGGTTTTGGTATGACCAAAGTGTGAAAGTAGCGAACAAATGACTAAAAACAAGCCGGAACTTTGAATAATTGAAAGTTTTATTATCCAAAAAGATATCATTTACAAAGGTATGACCTCCCTTTTATAGAATGGAGGAGAAAGGAGAGAGTACAAACTAATAATGTGGGACTAAAGCTATACAAAATCTGAGCGTCTAGAACAACAGACCGGAACAGACCGCACGGTTAGACAATGTGCTAACCGCTCGGCAATACAATAAGCAAGAGAGAGAGATGCGGTAGGAGACCGCTAGACCGCCCGGTTTCCAAACCACCGGAGATAAACTGCCAGACAGCCGGACTACAAACAGCAACAGCCTGGATATCAAACCGCTAGAGAGTAACCACCAGACCGCGCGGTCTACAACACGCCAGACTCAAACCGCAAGACCGCCCGGTCTAAAACCCACCAGGCTCAAACCGCCAGACCGCCCGGTCTCATACTTCAACACTCCCCCTCAAGCTGGAGCATAGATATCAATCATGCCCAGGTTGTCACAAATGTGGAAGAGGGAAGTAGAAACCGGCTTGGTGAAGATATTTGCCAACACTTTGTCGGAGGTGACGAACAGAGTGCAAATCTGTCTCTTCAAGACCTCTTCTCAGATGAAATGGCACTCGACTTCTATATGTTTCGTTCTCTCATTGAAGACCGGATTTTTGGATATGTATATAGTGGCCTTGTTGTCACAGAACATAGGCAAAGGATAGTCGTAGACCTCTCCTAGGTCAAGCATGAGAGCCCGCAACCATTTTAACCCATACGTGGTTGACGCCATACTCCGGTATTTGACTTCTGCACTGGACCTTGAGACAACAGACTACTTCTTTCTCTTACAGCTCACAAGATTACCTCCAACAAATGTGCAAAAACCTAATGTAGATTTATGGTCACCTTTATCATCCGCATTGCTTGAGTCCGAGTAGGCTTCAACTCTCAGATGACCATGCTTCTGAAAGAGTAGCCCTTTTCCCGGTGCTGCTTTGACATACTCTAGTATCTTCAAGGCAGATTGAAGATGACATTCCCTGGGAGCGTGCATGAACTGACTGACCTTGCCTACAGTATAGGCGATGTCAGGTCTGGTCACCGTGAGATAAATGAGTTTGCCCACCAGACGTCTATACCTCGTGGCATCAGATATAAGAGGTGAGTCATCTGTCCATGTTTTGTCCTCTCTAGTAGCCATGGGATACCGGGCCGGTTTGGCACCGGTCAATCCTACCTCTTGTAGAAGATCAAGAGCATACTTCCGTTGGGAGAGAACCAACGAGTCGGGCTTCCGAGAGATTTCTATCCCCAAGAAATATTTCGGGGAGCCCATATCCTTCGTGACTAGGTGTTGATGGAGGTGTTTGTTTGTCAAGTCCACCCCAGCCTAGTCATCGCCGGTAAGAAGAATATCTTCAACATACACCGCCAAAACCACAAGGCCCGATGCGGTTTTGCGAATAAACAATGAGTGATCAACCGAACTTCTTGTAAAGCAGTTGGCAGCCACAATGCAACTAAACTTATCGAACCATGCCCGAGGGCTCTGTTTAAGGTCGTAGATATCCTTTTTCAACTGGCATACTCGTGTCTCCCCCTGAGCAACATACCCAGGAGGTTAATCCATGTAAACGTCCTTCTGAAGATTCCCATAGAGAAAAGGCATTCTTGACATCAAGCTAGGAAATAGCCCACTCCCTGTTGACGGCCACAGAAAGAAGAACTCGGATGGTGCTGAGGCGAGCAACTGGGGAGAAAGTATCAAAATAGTCAACTCCATAAGTCTGAGTAAAGCCTTTGGCCACCAGCCGGGCTTTGTAACGATCCACAGTGTCGTCTGGGCGAAACTTCACAACAAACACCAAGCGACAGCCAACCACATCAGTACCTACCGGATGAGGAACAAGGGTCCAGGTACCCCTTTCAGTAAGAGTGGTGATTTCCTCATCCATGGCAGATTTCCAATGAGGAATAACTAGAGCCTCCAGGTAAGTGCGGGGAGTGGTAATAACTGAGATAGCCAAAGCAAAGCACCTATGAGACGGAGTAAGCCGATAATAGGAAACAACAGCTGCAAGCGGGTGTTGGGTACATGTCCACACCCCTTTGCGAAGAGCAATGGGAAGATTCAGGTTGTCTCGTGCCTCAGGGACCGGAGCGTCCGTGGCGGAGAAAGCTGGCCCGGGACTAGAGAGAGATGGCTGCGAAGTAGAGGGAGGGGGTATAATGGAGAGAGGAGGAGACAGAGGAGGAGATGATATAGGAGGAGAGACGTCGATATGCGTGGAAGGAACACAGAGAGATGGTGGAGAGTCAGAGACAGTAGGAGGAAGCGGGGATTGAGAAGAGAAGTAGGATGCATTTTCGAAGAAGGTGACGTCCGCCGAAACAAACTGTTTGCGCAGAATGGGGTCTAAGCAACAATAGCCTTTTTGAGTGGTCGAGTACCCCAAAAAGACGCATTTTGTGAAATGGGGGGAAAGCTTGTCACAGGTAGCAGACAGAGCATGCACAAAAGCCATACACCCAAAGATATGGAGATTAAGAGGAAAGGGTTCCTTGCCTGGGTAGAGAATGGAGAAGGGGGTTTTGCCGTGGAGAACCGAAGAGGTAATGCGATTGATGAGATAGCATGAAAGTAGAACAACATAGCCCTAGTAGGAGCGAGGCACCTGCATCTGTGTCATGAGAGTGCGAGCGATATCGAGGAGATGACATTTTTTACGCTCCGCCACCCCATTTTGCTGGGAGGTGTAAACACAGCTGGTCTGATGAATAAGACCATGTTGCATACAAAAAGTCGAAAACTCATGACTGAGATATTCTTTAGCATTATCAGAGCGTAGTACTTTATTAGAAATAACAAACTGAGTTTTAATCATATTATAAAAGGATTGTCATACAGATACGAGTTCAGAGTGATCTTTTAATAGATACACTCAGGTACATCTAGATAAATCATCAATAAAAATCACAAAGTAAGAACTACCCGACCAACAGTGAGAGTAGGAGCAGGACCCCAGACATCAGAATGAATGAGATCAAAAGGGCAGGAGGAACCACAGCCTTGCTTCAGCAGAAAGGAGGAGCGGTGATGTTTGCCAAGCTGACACGCATCACAGTTGAGCGGAGGACTGGTTTGAGGTAAGTGGGGAATAAGCTGATGAAGAATCCGAGAAGGAGGATGTCCAAGGCGAAGATGCTATTGAAGCAGATCGGTAAACAAGGAAGAGAAGGCGGACAGAGCGGAAACATTGTCGAGGAAGTAGAGGCCGCCGCTCTCAGTCCCAGTAGCAATCGTCCATTGGGTCCTCGGGTCCTAAAAAAACAAGAAGAAGGAGTAAATAAGACAGAGCACTGACGTCTCTTGCATAAAGTAGTAACGGATAACAAATTGCATGGGAACTTCGGGACATAGAGAGTGTCCGCTAAGCGAAGCGATTGGGTGACTTGAACCATGCCCGTCCCATGAACCGGGGAAGGTGAACCATCCGCAACAAGAACCGGGGGTAACCGATCATGCGTTTCTGGAGAGAGAAGCATTGAGGGTTTCCGGTCATGTGATTTGTAGCACCAGAGTCAATCAGCCATTTACCTTGGGTAACGACGTGTGCACTACCTAAGGTCGTGGACCCAGAAGAAGATGGCCGAGAGGAGGCGGATGTTGAGGAAGAAGTATCACCAGAGGGACGAAGATGTGGATGTTTTTGCCAGCAGCGGTCAACAGAGTGGCCGATACGACCACAATGAGAGCAGAGGAACCTTGACGGACCGCGCGTGCCTGACTGGCTGCGGCCACTAGTGCCACCCCGCTGAACTTGGTGAGCATAAGAGTCCTGTGGAGGAGGGGAGGACAATAGAGGATGCTGGAGCAGCGAAGTAACAGTGGCGATGCGAGCCGCAGTGGCATCCAAAGTGGGATACTCTGCTTTTCTTAAGATCTGTTGGCAGATCATATCAAAAGACTCGGGGAGTCGTAGAAGATAACAAACAACCAGGAGTTCCTGGAAGTGTTTGTGCTGCTCGGCCAAGTTCGCGGAGAAGGGGCGATTCTGGAGGATTTCGGCGCCAAGAGCTTGAACTTGCTGATAAGCCGCAGTAGGAGACATGGAAGGACGAGCGAAGAGATGCGCATAGAGAGTATAAATGTTGGATGTCTGGGCCCACTTCGAGTAGAGAGCTGCAAGGTTAAGCCATGCGGTCTTGACCGTCTCATCATGTCGTATGACAGGAAGGCATTCATCGGAGAGGCTGTTCGCCAACCAAGTGCGGACAAGCGCATCACTGGCATCCCAGTCATCAAATTTAGCAGAGTATGGAGGTGGAGGGTCATCGGTGAGGTGTTGACGTTTGCGCTGAGAGCGAAGGAGAAAGGTAAAATAAATGCTCCAATCTAGATAGTTGGAACCAACAAGTTCAGAAACTGTACCAAGGTTTCTGGAAGGAGTAGGAGGAGCCGGATTGGCGATAGGAGTGGTGGTAGTTGAGGTCTATGAAAGGGCATAGGAGAAATCAACGAGAAGCCGCGCGGTTAGGAAACAAGCCGCGCGGAAAGGAAACAAGCCGCGCGGATAGGAAGAAGAAGAGATACAACGGTCACGATGTCAAACACCAGCGGCCCGAAAAGCCACGACCAAGCCGCAGAACCAAGCAGAGGGAAAGAAGTCGAACGGCTAGAAGACAGCCCGCGCAAACAGAAGTGAAGATCAAACAAGGTAAATAAGGAAGCAGGTCGCGACGAACATAGCAACAGGTCGCGGTGACTGAAAGGCAAGGAAAAAAAGAGGCCGCGTACACACTACAATGACAAGGAGGAGAAAGAAGCAGCGCGGACAGGGCGCAAGGCAGGCAGAAGAAACAAACCGCGAGAACAGGCCGCGAGAGGAAGAAGCAAGCCACACGGACAGGGCGCACAAAATCAGGAGGAGAAGATCGAGTCCTCTAATACCATGTGAAAGTAGCGAACACACGATTAAAAATAAGCCGGAACTTTGATTATTTGAAAGTTTTATTATCCAAAAAGATATCATTTACAAAAGTATGGCCTCCCTTTTATAGAATGGAGGAGAGAGGAGAGAGTACAAACTAACAATGTGGGACTAAAGCTATACAAAATATGAGCGGCTAGAACAACATACCGTAACCGGCCGCGCGGTTAGACAATGTGCTAACCGCTCGGCAATACTAGAAGCAAGATAGAGAGATGCGGTAGGAGACCGCTAGAAAGCCCGATTTCCAAGCCACCGAAGATAAACCGCCAGACCACCGGACTACAAACAGCAACAACCTGGATATCAAACCGCTGGAGAGTAACCGCCAGACCACGCGGTCTATAACCCGCAAGACTCAAACCGCCAGACCGCCCGGTCTACAACCCGCCAGGCTCAAACCGCCAGACCGCCCGGTTTCATACTTCAACACAAAGTTTGGTCCGTTAAGGGTAAATTAGGGCAAGTGGGTGCTTGGGTCAAGGTGGTGCCAATTCTCATCCAAAAGGGTTGGGACTTTGTCCAGAGCCTCAAAGTCAGTCTAAAAACCCTCATATGGAGTTTGTGGTTGATTAGGGTGGATTTGCATGAGGTCCCTAGTTCAAACCCTAAGGTTGAACTATGGGGATTTGTGAAGGTCATAGAGTGATATGTCCTTGTGTGGACTTGGAGTTTAGTCCATGTTATCTTAGGGTGGTGAATAGCCCTAGGAATAAATTTGGTGACATTTAGGCACAAGCACACAACTTTAATCAATTGGAAATTATTTAGGCCTTTACCACTTTATTGGAAAGTTGAAAGATCATATGACCTTAGATCCTCATGAGAATTTGGCAGATGAGTTTTTATAGCAATATGAACCTCTTGAATTTATTATAGGATGTTTAGGAGACAGTAGCTCATACTTATAGTTATAACTTCAAGTTGCCCCTTGTTTATGATTTTGAAGTAATCATGGTTAACTTAACGTAAAATGTTATGGAACTCTGGCAAAGTTGATTAAATATCATATATATGCACTAGCCAGTAATTTGGATTGATTAGACATTATCTCATGGTACTTCATGTGTTTTGTGAACGAGTGCACTTTATCTTAAAGAATAGATAATAAATACTATATCTTGCTGGAGAATTAAGTTTCCTTGGCAAGAAAACTTTTTTTGGGCATATTAAAGCTTGTGAAATTATTACATGTTGTTTGGAAGAGATTTCAAGTATGTTTCTTCACAAAGTCCCTATTACTTTGGCTGAGTTGGTGATGAGGGTTGTTGATGGTGCCTTGTTAAAGAGGTGCTGGGTTCGAAACCTGGCAATCTCAAAAACCCATTGTGCTGAGAAACAGGATAGAGAGGGGTTTGGGTGGCACATGTTACATCCCTTGAACGATACCGTGGGGAGGCTATAGGCCTAAACCTGGGTCATTATAGTTTACTAATCTTGTTATTGTATGAAACGTAGTCAGTAATGTTTTATGATCATATTAAAGCTCTGGTAATGTTTGTGTAATTTTTAGATAA
Source organism: Platanthera zijinensis (assembly GCA_039513925.1). NCBI lineage: Eukaryota > Viridiplantae > Streptophyta > Magnoliopsida > Asparagales > Orchidaceae > Platanthera > Platanthera zijinensis. Next base: position 170,219,832 of record CM077082.1, on the reverse strand, counting down.
TGTTTGGTGGTACTTCCCTCTTTACCTCTATTTATTGCAATTATCTTGAATAAATTAAATACGAGTTAATACACAAAAGAAAATCTTTGAAACTTAGTATTCTCTTATATTTTGGCATCATAAAGTGTTCATGATATTTGGGTGGCCATAACTTAAGGAAATGTAATACTTTACGTTCAAAACCACCTATGGCCTAATTTTGGGGAAAATTTAATAAATTCTAAAATAATTAGGAAAATTACAAGTTGCTGGATTTAGTCTAAATATGTAATGATGGACCACCAGTAATAATCTTAGGTCATTTGGATGAATATTTGAAGGAGTGACCATTCATAATCATCATATAGCTTAGGTGGCTCGGCACATAGTAAAACGGTAGAAATGTGTTCGCATGTGGGAAGGACTTAGGGAGTTGTGCTAATAGTATACTGTTGGGTACATTGGAAAATGTGTACCTGATTTGGAGAAGCCTCACTTAACTCAATGATATACATCAAGGTGTATTTGATGTTATTTTGAGTTTATATGTGCAGGTTAAGTATTGACTAAAATGCAGAAAAAGTTTCTAAGTCCTTGTGTCGACACCTGAAGCAACTGTGTCGACACACAAAATAAATTTGTCGACACACAGAATATGTTAGTCGACATCAACTGTGTCGACACCGGGAGGCAGTGTCGACCCACAGAATAGATAGTCGACATAAACTGTGTCGACACCGGGAGACTGTGTCGACACACAGAAGCAGAGTCATCATCAACTGTGTCGACACCTGGAGGCAGAGTCGACACACAGAATTCTTAGTCTACATCAACTGTGTCGACACACAGGACTTGTGTCGACACACAGCAGAGTTTCAACATAGTTGATTGCTGTGGAATGGAGAAGTGATTGTGTCGACACAAATAATCTATGTCGACACATTCTCAAGATGCAGTGTCAAGAAGCAGTGTCGACATCAAGGCAGCTATGTCGACTCCACCAAAGTCTGTGTCGACACTTAAGTCACATGTGTCGACACATATTGACAGTTTGTCTCGACACATAATGACAGTCAATCTCGACCCTTTGCTGATAGAGTCAAAGGTTCAAGAGCTGACTAGGGACTTGACAGCTGTGCTTTCCAATAACTTTAATGAAGCTGTCAGACTTGTTAGAAGATAGTTAGAAACCGGATCAGCCGGTTACCATGGATGAAGTCTATATATATAGATGGATTTAGAAGAAGAAGTATAACAGATCAAACATACACAACTAGCACAACTATTGAGAGATTGATCGTTGATCAAGAAAGTGCAAGGCACACAGAAAGAGATCTTCGTGAGAAGATTTAAGAAGACATACTGAAGTGATTATCCACTCAGATTTTGTCTAAGCTGAATTCATTCAGAATTCAGAACGAACTTCAGAAGATTTGGGGAGAGAGAGCTCCAGCTGTTTTGAGGTCAAGAAGGAGACAATCACAAGTCTCTTAAGATGTAGATCCTTAACGAATCTACTAAGTAGATCCAGATCAATATCTGGAATCCAAGAAGGAAGCTGCCAGTCAGGCAACTTCAAAGAAGATCAACCCTAATAAGTTCAGATTCAAGAAGCTTTGAAGAAAGCTAAGAACAGGTTGATTTCCGTCATCAGTCTCATCAAGAAACTGATCAAGAATTTTCTTATCCTTTCTCTCTCAATAGGGGTAAGAGTTCATCAAATTACTTATCAATTTCAGTAGGATCTTTTTAAATATCTGTGTTATAAGACTGTGTTATAAAGGCTGGGTGTAGGAGATTTTGATCCCTGAGTGGTAAGATTGATTGAGCCTGAGTGTAAGAGAATTTGTTCTCTGAGTTGTAGGCCTTATAGCAAGGCTGAGGTAGGGCTATTAGCCTGAGTTGTAGGAACCTTATAGGGTTCTGAATTGTAGGAACCTTTCAGGGTTTTGAGCTGTAAGATCTATAGATCTGAGAAGAAGGAAGAAGTTAGGCTGAATCTAGCACACTGCTAGATAGGTGAAGGGGGAAGTGGATGTACCCAGACCTTGGGGAACCACTATAAACCTATGTATAATCTGTGATGCTTGTGTTATTTTAGATTCTGTGATTGTATATGCTGTGTTAGCTGTAGAGATTTGAGATTTATATTAAAGAACTGAAGCTATATTCTGCCTTAGTTTAAAACAAGGAAAAGAACCTATTCACCCCCCTCCTCTAGGTGTTTAGGTTGTCTTGAAGTTAAATCTATCAAGTGGTATCAGAGGGGGGTTACTAAAAGAAGGACTTAACAGTCTGAGTTTGATCCCTAAGGCAGAATCAAGAATCAAGAAAATGGGTTCTATAGAAAATCACAAGGAACTAGGTTCTATGAAACTACCCATCTGCAAGAAGGAGATATTTGGTATATGGAAAGAAAGAGTCAGGTTGTTTATGGAGGCTTCTGACCCAAGGATCTATATTACAGTAAAAGAAGGTCCTTATATTCCAATGAATGTGTCTGTTCTAGATGCAAATCAAAGAACTCCTAAAGATTTTTTTTAGATGACTAAGGATGAGATCATCCTGGCAACTATGGATAAAAGAGCCCAGAATATCATAGTAAGTGCCATAGATGATTCAACCTTTCAGAATTTGATTCACTGCAAGACCTCTAAGGAAATGTGGGACACCTTGATAGTCTACATGGAGGGTTCTGAAGAAGTTCGACAAGATAGAAAGTCTATGCTAAATCAGGAGTATGAAAGATTCAGACAAGGGAAGTCAGATAGCATATCTGAGTGCTATAAGAAGTTCTATAGAATTGTAAATGAATTGATGTCTTATGGAAGGGTCTTTAGTACAAATGAACTGAATGATAAATTCCTAAGATGCTTGATAAAGGATTGGGACACCAAGATTTGTGTCATTAGGGATGTGGCCAAACTTGCAGATATTTCTCCTCCAACTTTATTTGGAAAGTTGCTGTCTTATGAAATGCAACTAATGACTAGAAAAGAGGAGGAAAGAAATGCTAAAAGGGAGCATAAAGAAAAGTCTGTGGCCTTCAAGGTTGAAGCCACTAGAAAGAATAGGAGGATGTCTCCATCACCTCCTTGGGAAGTTGCTGAAATTACCTCAGATAATTCAGACAACCAAAATTCAGATAGCAGCGATTTAGATGAAGATTTTCCTGCCTTTACAAGGAAGTTTAAGAGAATCTTGAAGAAGAAGCAGTGGAAATCTAGGCTCTCAACATCACAGCAAGTTGATGACTATTATCAAAAGAGAAAGTCATCAAGGAAGGATAGGAGCAGGTCTAAGCCTAGCAAATCTATAACATCAAAGATTGTTTGCTACTGCTGTAATAAGCCTGGACATATTATGGCTGAGTGTCCCGACAAAAGAAAAGAGTCTGCTGATAAAAGGAAGACTCAACAAAAGAGCAAGAAGGAAAAATCCTTTGTTGCTAAGAAGGAGAAAAGCTTGACAGACCAATCAACTTCAGAGTCTGAATCTAAAGCTGAGGCATATATTGGTCTTTATGTAGCTGATGAAGAAGATGAGTTTATGCAATTGCTAAACTCCATCTATGAACAAGAAGACCATCAGTGTATTGGACTGATGGCTATATCAGAAGAAAACAAATGTCAGGATCAGCCTTGTCCTAGCAAGGTACAATGTTTGTCTAGTAATTCAGTTTGTAGTACTGGCACAGAGTCAGCTACATCTGCATCAAGTGATGTGGATGGATCTGAGTCTGAATGTGATATTCATCAGCTGATAGATGAACATGGGGACTTGTTGCAAGCACTAAAGAAAAGCAAGAACCTGGCCAAAACTCAGGCTAAGGAAATTGCAGATCTTAAGGTGGCTACATCTTGTTTAGAGAAAGAGTTGGATCAAAATTGAATGAGATTGCCAAGCTGAAAACTATAACTATTATTCAGATGGGCACAATCACATACAAAAATGATCTAATTAAAAGTCTGGAAGTCAGATTTCAAAAGGTAAAGATTTGGTGGCTAGTTATTCCAAGCAAAAATCAGTTTTACCCTTAATAGATGAGTTTGTGGCTCAAAAGGGTAAGGCTGGAATAGGCCTTAAGGGTAACACTAGGGCTATCCAATTCAAGAGAAAGGGCAAAGCCTCAGTCCAGCCACTGAATTTTAAAGTCCCTATAGTTTTTAGAAAGGTACAAGAGCCTTCTAACATGTATGACCTTGAGAATACACATGGTTATAGTAAGACTGAAGTTCTGAATGGCAAGGGTGTTTATGTCAATAAGGCAGCCCATGTTCATAAACCTCATGTTTGTGAGAAACTAGTGGGTGTCGTTGTAGTAGTACCAGCACAATACAAGAGATTTGTTGTCAATCAGAAAATAAAGAATGTATCTAAAAATAGATACAACAAGTATGAATGCTGGTGTTGTGGCAAGACAGCTCATTATGCCATAGATTGCTGGCACAACACTAGTGTCAGGAAGAACAACAGTCTACCTGTTAGAAGAGCTATAGGTAGATTTGGTAAGTATGAAGCTAACTTGAATCAAGGACCCAAGATTTACTTGGGTTCTAAGGAGAGGTAATTCTTTATTGCAGGTGAGTCCAAGTCACCATACCCCTATATGGTACTTGGACAGTGGAAGTTCCAGGCACATGACTGGAATAAAGGGATTGCTGAAGGAGTACTTGCCTATTATAAATGGGCCTAAAGTAATTTTTGGTGGCTCTGAAAAAGGAATCATCAAAGGGTTTGGTAACATTTCTTGTAATCAGATTACTATCACTCAAGTGGCCTATGTGAAGGGTTTGAAACACAACCTTATAAGCATAAGTCAGCTGAGTGATTTAGGATTGACATTTCATTTCTTAAGAATGGATGTCATATCAAAAAGTCAAGTGATCAAAAGGTCATTTTGACAGGTTATTGAAAAAGAAATGTGTACTGTCTTAATTTTGTGTGTGAGAACAAAGGTTCTTCTATTTGTCTTGTAGCTGATGAGAGAGCCTCTCATTGTGTCAAATGGCACAAGAGGCTGGCTCATCTTAACTACAAAACAATTGGTCAACTCTTAAGCAAAGAGTTAGTGAGGAAAGGTCCTCAAGTTAAGTGTATAAAGGAAGGGATATGTTCAGCTTGTCAAAAGGGCAAGTAGACAAAATCCTCCTTTCATAGCCTTGAAAACAAGGATTCAGTGAGGTGTCTATACCTCTTACATATGGATCTTTTTGGTACTATGCCAGTTCATAGTCTAGGTAGGAAGGTCTACACTTTTGTGATGGTAGATGACTATTCTTGATATTCCTGGGTATTCTTTCTGAGACAAAAATAAGAAACCCCAAGTCTTTTACATAGTTTTGTCAAACAAATTCAGAATGAACTTGACAGTACAGTGGTCAAAATAAGAAGTGACCATGGCAATGAATTTCAATCTGAAAGTATGACAAGACTGTGTGAAGAATTTGAGATTTTTCAAAAATTCTCCTCACCTAGAACACCACAGCAAAATGGTATTGCTGAAAGGAAGAATAGAACATTGATTGAGGCTGGTAGAACTCTATTGAGTGACACTTCTCTCCCAGAATATTTCTGGGCTGAGGTAGTAAACACTGCATGTCATATGATTAAGAGGGCTTCTATCACCAAGTGCCACAAAAAGTCTCCCTATGAGATTATGTAAGGTAGAAAACCAAATTTATCTTATTTTTAGGATTTTTGGTTGCAAGTGCTATATCCTTAACAATGGCAAGTCTTATCTAACTAAGTTTGCTGCCAAATCCCAAGATGGGATATTTGTTAGGTACAGCAACAATAATAAGACTTATAGAGTCTACAACTTGATTACTCAGGTTGTAGAAGAATCTGTACATGTTGTTTTTGATGAAACTAGATTGATCAACAGTGAGTTGCCTTATAGTTCATGCAGTCCAACAGGTATAAATATGATAATGGACAAACTTTTTATTGTAGAAGATTCAACTACAGATCAAGAAATGGAAAATGATGGCTACTGTCCATGGGGAGTACAGGACTTTTTAGAAGCTGAAGAAAATCAAGAGGTGCAACACATTGAAGAAACTGGAGGTATTCAGCCTGAAGAAAGACTACCTCCAGCTGTTAAACACTTAAAAGATCATCCAGTAAATCAGATAATTGGTGATCCAAGACATGGAGTGCAAACCAAAAGCAGGAACTTGAACATAGTGCTGTACTCAAGCTTTCTGTCTCAATTAAAGCCAAAGAAATTTGAAGAAGCTATCCTAGACCCACACGTGATTAATGTCATGCAAGAAGAGCTAAATCAGTTCAGAAGGTGCAAGGTCTGGGAGTTAGTTCCTAAACCAAAAGACCACAATATCATTGGAACAAAGTGGATCTTTAGGAACAAATTGGATGAGAGTGGAATTATTGTGAAGAACAAAGCAAGACTTGTTGCAAAAGGGTACATGCAGGAAGAGGGAATAGACTTTTATCAAACCTTTGCACCAGTAGCAAGACTGGAAGCAATTAGAATGTTCCTTGCCTATGCAACATATCAAGGATTCAAAGTATTCCAAATGGATGTAAAATCAGCATTCCTAAATGGAAATCTAAAAGAAGAAGTCTATGTAGAGCAGCCTTCAGGTTTTGTAGATTCTCTCAAACCTGATTATGTTTATAGACTTAGGAAAGAATTGTATGGGTTAAAGCAAGCCCCAATGGCTTTGTATGAAACCCTGTCTACTTTCCTTATTGAGAATAAATTCTCAAAAGGGAAAATAGACAAAACTCTATTCCTAAGGGAGTCCAAAGGAAAGATAATCTTAGTCCAGATTTATGTAGATTACATAATACTTGGGTCTACAGAAAGTAACCTTTGCAAAAAGTTTGCTAAACTTATGCAAGGGAAGTTTGAAATGAGCAGTATGGGGGAACTTAACTTCTTCTTGGGACTCCAAGTAAGACAGACTGATGATGGCTTGTCCATATCCCAGTCTAAGTTCACCAAGGAGTTAATTAAGAAGTATGGTATGCAATCATCCTCCACCATGAGAACTCCTATGGGAACAAGTATACCTATTTGCAAAGATGATGCAGGTAAACCTGTAGATGAGTCTTTGTATAGAGGTATAATTGGCTCACTACTATATCTCACTACTAGTAGACCAGACATTATGTATGCAACATGTGTCTGCACTAGGTACCAAGCATGCCCTAAAGAATCTCATTATACTGCAGTAAAGAGAATTTTGAGATATCTAAAGGGCACACCTAATCTAGGCCTTTGGTACTCTAGGAATGGAGATTTTCTACTAACAGGCTATTCAGATGCAGACTTTGCAGGTTGTAAAGAAGATAGGAAAAGCACTACAGGCACCTGTCAATTTCTAGGAGGAAGATTGGTGTCTTGGAGTAGTAAGAAGTAGACTAGTGTGGCAATTTCCACAGCTGAGTCTGAATATGTGGCAGCAGGAGGTTGTTGTGCACAGTTGTTGTGGATTCATCACCAACTAAGAGACTATGGTATTCAGGTAAGTAAAACACCTTTGTTTTTTTATTCTAAAAGTGCTATATCTATTGCTAATAATCCTGTTTCACATAGTAGGACTAAGCATATAAAAATAAGATACCATTTTCTTAGAGACCATGTAGAGAAAGAGGACATCTCACTAGAATTTGTGAAGACAAATTTTCAAATTGCAGATGTATTTACTGAGCCTCTAGATGAAACTAAATTCAATAGATTTAAAATTGAATTAGGAATGTTGACCATATGTTAGATTATCAAAAGTGGCTAAGTAAAATTGTGTCGACTCATTCAGTAATAAAGTGTCGAAACAGAGGAGTTGTGTCGACAATTTAGGGAAATTGTGTCGACACAGTGTCGTAGTGTCGACACCTAAGGGTCAAAGTGTCGACAATTCCGGGAAAGTTGTGTTGACACATCCAGAGGAGTGGTGTCTACACCTTCAGAATTTGTGTCGACACTTCAAATAAGTGTCGACACAGTCTTTCTGTTAAACATCTACATAAGTCAAGTGTCGACACATCATCAATTGGTGTCGACACATAGAGGTCAACATTATTGTCGAGACATTAGAAGTATGTGTCGACACATTTCAACTGTGTCGACACATCTAGTCAGTTTTGCCCGTTTTTTGACCTTCTTTTTTTAAAGGGTATAAATAGGTCCAGAACAAATTCTGTCGACACGCTCTCCAGGTTTTTCAGACTAAAATCCTGTGTCGACAAACTCTCTTCTCTCCATTCAAGCTTTCTCATCGTCCCAATGGCACCAAAGGTTGAAGACAACATTAACGAAGGCTACGAGCTGGTGTGCAATGCTTTTGATGATGCGGCGATGGATATTAAAGGGGTCATCACCCTTGTTACTGATACTGGATTGGAGTTTCTTGTATCTGAACCTACCAAGATCTGGAAGAAAGAAGTATTTGAGTTCTATGCTGCTGCAACAGTGGATTCCACTGGACTGAAGATTAAATCGACAGTTCATAGTCATAGAGTAAAACTTACTCTAAAAAGTTTAAGAAAGATTCTTCACCTTCCAAGAATTCAGGATTAAGAGGAGGTCCCAGCCTCAAAGACAAGATAGGCTCTCCAGTGGTGTGGATTGGATCCAACCATGAAGATTGGAGCAGCCATAAACCGAAAAGGAATGAATCAACAAGGAAAATTTCTATCTGAAGTGGTAGGGAAGGTGATTTTGTGTAAACCAGGAGGCCATGATAGGATCTCTGCCTTTATGTTCAATATGATGACAAGAATAATCTGTATGATTAACACAGATTGGTCTGCAGTTCTGTTTGAGAAAATAAAGGAAGGAATCAAAAAACCTAATCTGGCTAGATTAATGAGTTTATACCTGGCTGGAGCAATTCCAGAGGTAATGCATCAGCTTCCAGGATCTAAAATAAATCACATGAGAAGGATGGACATCAGAATAATATCCAGATGGGATAGGGTCCTCTCAAAGGACATACCTGATTTGGATACTCAAGAGACAATAGCGAAATCACCAGTCCATGACATTACTAAGCATGATCATGTGTAGGAAGACACCATAAGTGCACAAGTGCAGGGGGAGCAAGTTAGGGAATAGGTCCAGGACCTGACTGAAACTGCCCAAGTCCATGAGGAAACAGTTACTGCACAGTTGCAGGGGGAGCAACATTCTGCACAAGGACACGGGGAAGAAAACACCCACTTGGCAAGAGAAATGAGTTCACAATCTATTCTTGAAACACCTCATGTCCACAGTCCAGCACTAGATGATCATGGAGGATACATCTATGGTTGTTGATGCTCCAGAAAAAACAGTTCACCCTCAACAAGAGTTCACCCTGGAAGAATTATTTCCTGACATATAGGGAGCAGTTGAGGGGGAGCAAGTTAACCATGAGAAGGTGGATCATAGGACTGAAAAGTAGATGCCTCCTAGTCCCAAAGAAAGAGTAAATATTGACAGTTCCTCTGATTCAGAGGATGAGGAGATAGCAAGTTTAAAGAAAAGAAAACATATGGTTTTTAAGAGGAGAAGCAAAACTATAAGAAGGCATTGCAAGCTACTACTTCACAACTAGCTCCTGAGACTGATTACAACAAATTTTTGGTTGATTTACAAGTGAAATTTGATGAGCAGAGATTGGCTCTTGAAAAATATGTGGATGAAAGCCATAAGGCCCTTCAATTTGATCTAGCCCAAGATATAAAGTCAATCAGATTTGAGGTCAATCAGAATAAAAAAAAGATGACAGATTGCTTCCACAAGGGGGGCAATAATGTGGTGTTTCTAGCAAAGCAACAAGCAGAAATAAAGAAACAAGTGGATGATATTGCTGTCAAACAAGGCTATGTCCTTGAAAATCAAACAAGAATGAAAGACAATCTGACTGAATCTCACAATGAGATAATCAATGAAGTAAGAAAAACAGTTATTGCAATGACTGAGGCAAGAAATAAGGAGAAAGAAGAATTTGATAAGAAGCTACAGGAAGCCTTAGATTCCTTTAAAACAGCTCTTACTACTTCTCAGAAAATAATTTCTGATAAGCTTCAAAAGTTAAAGCCATTCTTTAAAGATGGAATCAATTACCTGGATGGGCAAATCAGATTTCAAAAAGAGGATTTGAGAGATCATGTGGCCAGAGAAGTCATAAAGGGGGAGAGGGTGTTAGTATATGCATGCTCTGATCATGCCAAATGGGTAACCAACAGTATTAGAGCCACTCTAGGATATCCACCCTTATGTGATGATTATAATGTGGCTGAGTTAGGTGTGCAACCAGCTCTACTTGAAGGTGATCAACCTGAGGTTGCCCAAGTTATTTACCCCCTGCAAATCTTGAAATGATACATCAACAAGTTCAGTCTATGTACAGCCCTCCACAACAAGTTGCTAATGTTATTATTAAAAAGGTAGATATGCCAGAAGCTGGTGTGAAAGCTCAGCAAGATGCTCAATTATCAAAGAAGAGATTCAGAGAGGAGGCAGAGTTAAAACCTGATTTTTAGCAATGGAGCCCCACGCCTAGAAATATCATATTAATTGCCTGGAAAGCTGTAAAAGACCAGGTTAATGAAAGGGGTAAATGGTATAATGAGTAGGAGTGGCAGAAGTATGAGGCAAGGCAGGAAACCATAGTTCAATATAGAAGAAAGGCTAAGAGTGGGAAGCTACCTCCTGATGCTCAGGAGCCTAGCAAGTATTTCCCTAAGCCTTTTCATTATTTTGAAAGGCAAAGGATTAAGGCCGAAGTTCAAAAGAAGGCTGAGTTGAAAGGCAAGAAGCCCATTGAAGATACAGAACCTACTGTGCAGGCTCAGATTAAATCAGGGAAAGGAATAGTCATCAAGGAGCCTGTCTAGCCTTAGTTTAGTTTTACTAGCTTTTTCAAGAACTTTGTAATTCTTAGTTTTTAAAGAAGTCTATGTAAACAGTGTTAAGAAACTTTTTGATATAATAAACAAAACAATGTTCCATGTTCATTTAATTTGCATCCTTATTCTGTGATGATAGTTTATTATTTGTTTTGTTTATAAATTACCCTGTTAAAAATGCTTATACTCATCATGTTTATTTATCATAAGTGGTGTATATCATTGACAAAAAGGGTTATGACTTCTTCAAATAGGGGGAGATTGTTGGGTACATTGGAAAATGTGTACCTGATTTGGAGAAGCCTCACTTAGCTCAATGATATACATCAAGGTGTATTTTATGTTATTTTGAGTTTATATGTGCAGGTTAAGTATTGGCTAAAATGCAGAAAAAGTTTCTAAGTCCATGTGTCGACACCTGAAGCAACTGTGTCGACACACAGAATAAATTAGTCGACACACAGAATATGTTAGTTGACATCAACTGTGTCGACATTGGGAGGCAGTGTCGACCCACAGAATAGATAGTCGACACCAATTGTGTCAACGCCGGGAGACTGTGTCGACACACAGAAGCAGAGTCGACATCAACTGTGTCGACACCTGGAGGTAGTGTCGACACACAAAATCCTTAGTCTACATCAACTGTGTCGACACACAGGACTTGTGTCGACACACAGCGGAGTTTCAACATAGTTGATTGTTGTGGAGTGGAGAAGTGATTGTGTCGACACAAATAATCTATGTCGACACATTCTCAAGATGCAGTGTCAAGACGCAGTATCGACATCAAGGAAGCTATGTCGACTCCACCAAAGTATGTTTCGACACTTAAGTCACATGTGTCGACACATATTGACAGTTTGTCTCGACGCATAATGACAGTCATTCTCGACACTTTGCTGACAGAGTCAAAGGTTCAAGAGGGTACTGGGGACTTGAAAGTTGTGCTTTCCAACAACTTTAATGAAGCTGTCAGACTTGTCAGAAGTTAGTTAGAAACCGGATCAGCCGGTTACCATGGATGAAGTCTATATATATAGATGGATTCAGAAGAAGAAGTATAACAGATCAAACATACACAACTAGCACAACTATTGAGAGATTGATCGTTGATCAAGTAAGTGGAAGGCACACAGAAGGAGATCTTCGTGAGAAGATCTAAGAAGAAATACTGAAGTGATTATCCATTCAGATTTTGTCTATGGTGAATTCATTCAGAATTAAGAAGGAACTTCATAAGATTTGGGGAGAGAGAGCTCCAGCTATTTTGAGGTCAAGAAGGAGACAATCACAAGACTCTTAAGAAGTAAATCCTGAACTAATCTACTAAGTAGATCCAGATCCATATCTGGAATACAAGAAGGAAGCTGCTAGTCAGTCAACATAAAAGGAGATCAACCCTACTAAGTTCAGATTCAAAAAGTTTTGAAGAAAGCTAAGAACAGGTTGATTTCAGTCATCAGTCTCATCAAGAAGCTGATCAAGAATTCTCTTATCCTTTCTCTCTCAACAAGGGTAAGAGTTTATCAAATTACTTATCAATTTCTGTAGGATCTTTTAAAAAATTTGAGTTGTAAGCCTGTGTTATAAAGGCTGAGTGTAGGAGATTTTGATCTCTGAGTGGTAAGGCTGATTGATCCTGAGTGTAGGAGAATTTGTTCTCTGAGTTGTAGGCCTTTTGCAAGGCTGAGGTAGGGCTGTTAGCATTAGTTGTAGGAACCTTATAGGATTCTGAGTTGTAGGAACTTTTCAGGGTTCTGAGCTGTAAGATCTATGGATCTGAGAAGAAGGAAGAAGTTAGGCCGAATCTAGCACACTACTAGATAGGTGAAGGGGGAAAGTGGATGTACCCAGACCTTAGGAAACCACTATAAACCTATGTGCAATCTGTGATGCTTGTGTTATTTTAGATTCTGTGATTGTATATGTTGTGTTAACTGTAGAGATTTGAGATTTATATTAAAGAACTGAAGCTATATTCTGCCTTAGTTTAAAACAAGGAAAAGAACCTATTCACCCCTCTCTAGATGTTTAGGTTGTCTTGAAGTTAAATCTATCATATACTTATTTGGTAAGGTTAAATTGAGTTCATCATTAAGTGTCATGATGAGGAGGGTGTTGGTTTGACTAGTGTTAAGTGGTGCTCGGGATCGACAAAAGATTGTCTTTCTTGTGGTGGGGAGAGAATCAAAATACATTAGTGTTAGAATTAGTATAACATTAAATGGGATTGGGACCAGGGTAAATACCAATAATAGTAAGTGTCTTGCGAAAGGGAATGACGGGCTTCATCTACCATCATAGTTCTTAGTGCCCCCGAGAGCCCTTCACTGGGAATACCTTAGGCAATCTAATGTTAACCTTAAATCGTAAGAATAAAATGAACACAAGAGTAATCAGCAATATACTAGGACTTCACCTTCACTCACCCTGATGTCTCGGTAGGTTAGCTTGGCTAGGTTATCCGAGCGGTAGGCCCGGTGGTTGTGAAAAGGGGCAGGTTACACCGGCGAGCCGAAGGCTCGGAAGGTAGTTATAACGGACGGTTAGTCAGGGGAGCCGATGTCTCAGGGAATTCATGTGTGCATTTGCATATGGTGGTGGATCTTGGGTATTTGATGGTCGTTCAGACCAACGTCGATACGATGACTCGGCGGGCGTGGTTTACACTTAGCCAAGTAAAAGGCTGGCAGTTGGTTAGCATACTACGTGGTGACTCTATTGTGTCCTTCAGAGGCGTACGTAAGGGATATGCCTAGTAGTGTGAATACCGTCTAGGAGTGGGGTGGCCCAACCCACTATCTCCGTTGGCTATGACAGAGGCTCCTGGGAGTAAAGGTAGCTCTTAAAATGGGGGAACTAAAGGTTTGCACGCATAGAGTCGTTTGTGTGCGTTACACTTGCTTGAATCATGGAATAACATATCACTACACACATACTTGCATATAACCTGACACCACATCATATAATCTAGTGTGGGATATTTTATACGATGAGAGCCTTACAAAAGACCCCTTATCTTATAAGTTTGTATGTGCATAAATATAAGTTAAGGTTACTTCATTGTTTTCTTTACATGTACTTACTGCTCTACTTTACTTGACTACATTAATGCTAGCTTGCTTTTCCTTTTATAGCTCAATGGAAGTACAATATACTTGCTAGATAGCTCCACCGTCACCTGCCTTGTTCCTACTCTCCATCATCATAGATTTCCTATCATTCCTACCACATGGTGCCTAGGTGCCACTAGGGGAGGGGTGGGGGAAAATCGGCTTAGTCTTTTTACTAAAGGTTAGTGGACCAAACATTTCAGGGCCTCCAGATGGTGGATAGGGAGCAGCAGCAGGAGATGCGGCACCAGCGGAGTACGATGCACTTGGAGGTGGGCCAGTCTAGTACAGGAGCACCATTCTCTGGCTCCGTGAGTGTTAGCTTTACTTTGCTTCCGCGAGAGGGTTATAGTAAGGATTTGTTGTATCGGGTAAAATCCTGTTTATATTCCTACTATACAGATCTATTTCAGTACTTTCATTATCATGTGGACATTATAGTGATTTCTGTTTCAAATATTATATGTAATTGTGGACTTGACCTAATAGTCTTTTATCTGTAAACTTCTATTCTTTGATGATCCTTAAGGCATGTAGAGTAAACATTTTATAGTGGCGAACTTCCCAAGAGTGGGTGTCACAGCAAAACGGCAATTCTGGGCATAATCCCCCGATAGCGTAGCAAAAAAATGGGGTCGTACATCACGCCCGTGTACTAGGCGTGTAATTTTAATTGTCGTGGAAATGCAATACGGAACACCTGGAGGGGACATGCCTGCTTGACACGTCAGTGACCTGAGGGTCACGCCCGTGACCGGGGCATGTAATTTGCGATTTTTCCAGATTTGTTCAGCTTCTTCTCCTGATCTGTCCCGCAAGCTCCAATTTGATATTGGCAGCCTAGATTGACCAAAAATAAGAAAATAAAGGAATTAATACAAATATTAATAAAAACTAAATAAAAATATAACTATTTATTGAATTAAAACTATGTTAAAATAACTATATGATGGGATGACGCCGAGGACGCTGAGGCCTACCTTGGGATGACCCTTCAGCGACTCGCCCACGAATGCACGCATGTCAAAATGCACTCCATGGAGCTTGCCCACTTGTCAATCCACTATGGCTTCTCCCAATACCATAATTTGGCGAGTGTTGAGGAAGCCCGGGATATCTCCCGAGGCGAGGTGGAGGACTTGAAGAAGAAGCTGGAGGTTGTCGGTCTCTCCTCGAGAAGAGTGTCGGGGGTGGTAAGTGTTAGTGAATTTTTTTCCCTTTTCTTTAGCTTGATTAGTTCTATCACATACACTTTCTCACCTCGCAGGATGCTGCCAACACGGATATACTGCGCACTGACCTTGAGGAAAAGAACAAGCTGCTCTAGAATGAGGTCTCTCGCATAGTGGGCTACCTTCTATCTCCAGCTCGCGACAAGTCGAGCGCCCAAGCCAAAAAACCGAAGTCTTTCAGCGAGCAGAGGTGAATGAAATGTTGAGGGTCAACTCCATCAAAGTTACTGCTCATACACTGCAGGTCATGTGATATTACGTTTTGTAGTCTAAACTAATAGGGTATTTTCAGGTTTTTAATACACAAATCATGTCTTGTAAGCTTATATGTTGACCTCCTTATATATATATTATTGACACTAATGTTTTCTTCTCTTTTTGCAGGTTTTCACAACATTCGGCAAAAATTACCTGACACGCCCCCCTGACACGCCCTCCCTGGGCGTGTAACCAAATCCCAAGGAAGTTTACTGACAGATCTCAAATCCTGACAAAATCACATGACACGCCCCTTAACATGCCCTCCCTGGGCATGTCTCTAGGCGTGTCACACTCATCTCGAAGCCTGCTTCTGCCATTAACGATTTTCCATTACTACACGTCAACCCGTACGTGACATGCCTCCTACACGGGCGTGGCCCTGGGGCGTGTAACACCTTTTCCGAAGACCGGCGGATTTCCGACCAATGATTTTGATGTGATGTGCCTTACACGCCCCCCTACATGAGCGTGTACTAGGGTGTGTTTGCCAACATACAGAAGCAATCATCATTCCTGTCAGAATATAGAGCCCGAGGTCAACACCGTACCTGACAACCCTCCTTAGGCATGACAAGGGGCGTGACCGACCCAGAGAAAAATTCTATAAATTCAGTGGCTCCCCCTTGTGTCCAAAAAGCAGTAGGTTGAGAGGGGAGGTGCTGCACTTTTATTTCTTGAAGTTTTTTAGTGTTCTTCCTCTCTCCCTTTCTCATTTTAAGTTTTTCTTAATTCTAGTTTAGTGTACCCCTTTTGTAATAGCTTTTGTAATTGTGTTAGTATCTTAATGTTAGTGCTAGCTTAGGTTTTTAATTTCCATGCACTTGTAATCTTTTATTTCAAGTTGTAGCTCTCTTTTAACATAAATATAAAGTGCCCTTTTTCTTTGTTTTCATAATGTTCTTCTACCCATCTCTCTTCCTCCACTTATACATGATTAACTAATCCTCCTTATACTCGATCTTGATGATCCGAGGTTCGAGTTGATTAAGTTATGATGCGTTAAGTTTACTTTTTTTTTTATGGTTTAGGCCTTCGATTTACTCATGATTATTCATGTTTGGATTTATATCATCGATATATAATTTCCATCTTTGTTTTCACTCTTAGCTAGCCGAGAGGCTCATAGTTTGAAGTAAACACTCAAGGGTAAAGAGTGTTGCACGCACCCCTCGAGAGAGGCAGACGTTAAATCTCCCGGATTGGAGTGAAATCCAATAACGGGATTCACAGCGTAAAGCGAGCTTTAGGCCTCCGATTTGGACGAGAGTTTGGTAAGACCTTCCTAAACTCAGGTGGGCACGTCTTCGATAGAAGCATGTTCATGCTTTAGGTACCTACATAGTCAAGGTCCTTTGCTTTATTAAGTTAGAGTTTATTATCGCATTATTGATCAACTTAGGCCGAGTTTATTCACGATCGAGTGCTTTTCTTTATTATTGTTTAACCCCTCATTTTAATCACTAGTTGTGGTCTCTCTGATTAAGTGCAAGTGCTTTTCATTATGAAAGTAGTCTCTTCTTTTAACTCAATTAACATCCCTAAAAGTTTCTTCAATAAGAAAATAGTCTTCGTGTGTGTAAGATTACGCAACGGTTCCCGGATTTTAATACGACATTTGTGTCCACTAGTTACAATTCGATAGAAATACTTGCCTAGTTGGATTGCTAGTTCGGTTTATATTCTCTTCACGATTAGTAGACACGAAGTTTTTGGCGCCGTTGGAGGGGAGCAACTTTTGTTGATAATTCGAAATCACGAACCTATTACTCTTATCATTTCTCTTTCTCACCCTCTTTCTTAAAAATTAAAATTTTTAAAAAACATATTAACGCTCTTTATAGAAACCCACATCACAATTTTTCTACACCACCTAACTCTCTCAAAAAGGGTAATATGGCTTAAATACCACTATCTTGTCTAGTACCTTGCAAATCCTTTATCGGGTAACCCTTGGGAAGTTCGGGAGTTAAAACGTTAAAAAATCTATTTCAAAAAATACTAACTCTTTTTCTAGTTTATTTTTTTTTCTCTTTCTTTATCTTCTCATCTTCTAGTGCATGACCCGCGAAAATCCGTCGGATATTTTGGACTTAGACCACGTAATTGAGCTTACTGTTCGGAGAAGATCGCGACTTCAAGGCCCTACTCTCCAAATACCGGTTGAGGATTCCAAGTCATTTTCTACCCTAAGAATGGAAGAGCCTGTCATAGAGGAAGCCCTGCATAGGCCTATGTCCTATTATGGACGACTCAATCTAAAGGTTACACAATCAAGCATAGTTCGCCCTGCTATAGCTAATAATAATTTTGAACTTAAGCCTAGCATATTACAAATGGTACAGCAGTATGTATAATATGACGGAATTCAAGATGAAGATCTGAACGCGCATATAGCTACCTTTCTTGAGATTTGTGACACCTTTAAAATGTACGGTGTTACAAATGATGCTATTAGGCTAAGACTCTTCCCTTTATCCCTAAGAACAAGGCTAAGCAATGGCTAAACACTCTACCAAAAAACAGCATCACCACCTGGGATCAAAATACAAAAAAATTTTGGCGAAGTATTTTCCGCCAGCTATAATCGCAAAACTTAGGAACGATATTTCTGCCTTTGGACAAATTGATTCTGAAACTTTGTATGAAACCTGGGAAATATTTAAAGAACTCTGAAGATGATGCCCCCATCACGCGCTGCCTATATGGTTGCAGGTGCATACGTTTTATAACTGGGTAAATCAATGCACTAAACAAATGATAGACGCGGCTTCCGGCGGTACCTTAAACCACAATACCCCGGAAGCAGCTCTTGAGCTTTTCGAGTACATGGCCATGTACACATATTAGTGGAATGTGACTAGGTCCTGCCCAAACAAACCTGCAGGTATGTTTGAAGTAGATAACGTCTTCAAGCTAGCTCTACAAGTGGAAGTATTAAGTACAAAGATAACGGAGATATCTGCTTCCTCCGCACCTCGGGTATAGGAATCTGCAACTCCTGCTCCCGAACAATTGGATTATGTTAATAATATGCCTAGAAACGCTTTTCATAATTTTTCTACAGCTAATTTTCCTGCTCTGGGTTTCGCTTTTCCAAATAGTTATAATCCCGCTTTACAGAACCACCTGAACTTTTCGTGGAGTAATCCCTCGAATGCAATTCGCTCGCCACCACAAAATGTTTTTTCTACACCACCACCACCTTCTTAAAATTTTCCAAAACCTCCTAGTTTGGAGGAAATGTTTTCAAAATATATGAATGTTAATGACGCTACTATAAGAACCCTAGCCCGGACCGTTAAATGTTTATAAAATCAAGCAGGATAACTCGCAAAAATTATTTTTGAGTCACCCGCCGGGTCTCTTCCTTCCAACACCGAGCCCAAACCGAGAGAGCAAGCGAAAGCTATGACTCTTCGGAGTCGGAAGCAAGTTTCTAGTATGGTTAGTGAGGCGCCCAAGGCAAGCTCCTCCCCCATTTTGAATATTCCACCACCTGCTGAAAAAGAAGTTATCACTCCGCTCTCTTCTTTAGAAAAAGATCTCTCTCCACCACCCATTTTTAAAAATTATCCAACTCAACCATACCCTTCCGAACTTAACAAACAACATCTTAATGATCAGTATACCCGCTTCTTAGAAATTTTTAAGAAAATCCACATAAATATACCCTTACATGAAGCGATTTCCAAGATGCTGAAGTACGCTAAGTACATAAAGGAGCTCCTGAATAATAAAAAGAAGTTAGAGAACTTATCGCACATCATGTTAAATGCCGACTGCTCCGCTATCTTTAAAATGGTTTACCAAAGAAGATCAGTGATCCGGGAAGTTTTTCTATACCGTATGTCTTCGGTGATCTTTTTGTCAAGCATGCATTGGCCGACTTAGGTGCGAGTATCAACCTTATGCCCCTCTCATTATTCAAGAAGTTAGGAATTGGTAGCCTAAACCCCACACACATAAGTATCCAGCTCGCCGATAGATCAGTTAAACACCTGTTAGGAATCGTGGAGGATGTTCTAGTTAAAGTCGACAAATTCATCTTCCTGGTGGATTTCGTCATATTGGACATCGAAGAAGACATCGAGGTTCCCTTGATCCTTGGCCGACCCTTCCATGCCACCTCCCGAGCTATCATTGACATAAGCAATGGAAACCTCTTCCTACGAGTAGGCGATGATGAAGTGACCTTCTCTATAACCCAATCAATGAAGAATACCCTAGAGAATGATGACTCCTGTTTTTCTTAGATGCCTTTGGTGAAGAATCTTCCTACTGCGTTTCTGAAAGTGAAAATAAATTTTCTGATTTTTGTTCTTCCTCGACTCTTCCAATTGAATCTCTGCAAGAAGCCGCCATGGACACTAGCCCCAGCCCTTTCAATTTTTCGTATAAAGAAAAAGTCTACAAAGGCATTGTTTTTGAAATAGAAAGAATTTCCAAAATGTCATATGAAGAACCCCCTACCCTGGAATTAAAGAACTACCCGAACATCTTAGGTATGCCTTATTAGAAAAGGACTCCAACCTACCAGTAATAGTTTTGGCCTACCTGACTGAAGTGCAAAATGATAAGCTCTTACTAGTATTACATAAACATTGTTGAGCTATTGCCTAGTAGATTTCTGATATCAAGGGCATAAGCCCATCTTTCTACACTCACAAAATCCTAATGGAAGATAATTCACGTAATTCAATCCGACCTCAGCGTCATATAAATCCAAATATTAAAGAAGTCGTAAAGGGCGAGGTTATGAAACTGTTTGATGCAGGAATTATCTATCATATATCTGATAGTAAGTTTGTAAGCACTGTCTAGGTAGTGCCAAAAAAGTGTGGGATAACTGTAATTAGTAATGAAAATACTGATTTAATCCCGACACGGATGGTGACGGGGTGGCAAATGTGTATTGACTATCGTAAGTGAAATGACGCCACCCGCATGGACCACTTCCCCTCTCCATTCATAGTTCAAATTTTAGAGCGATTATCCGGCTATAGCTTTTACTGTTTTCTTGATGGTCTCTCAGGGTACTTTCAAATCCCCATATCTCCCAAGGATTAGGAGAAAACTACGTTTACTTGTCCCTTCGGCACCTTCGCTTATCGAAGAATTTCATTTGAATTATGCAATGCGCCAGCTACATTCCAGCGATGTATGCTCGCTATCTACGACATGTATGTAGAAAGCATTATGGAGGTGTTTATGGATGATTTCTCCGTGTTCGGCGATTCCTTTGATAGTTTCTTAAAAAACCTTGAAAAAGTCTTAGAAAAATGTGAAGAAACTAACCTTGCCATAAATTGGGAAAAATTCCATTTTATGGTGAGGGAAGGGTTATTTTTGGGTCATAAGATTTCTGCGAGTGGAATTGAAGTAGACATAGCTAAGATAGAAGTTATCGAGAAGCTGCCGTCGCCTACGAACGTCAAATCAATAAGAAGTTTCTTAGGACACGCTGGCTTCTACTGCCGCTTCATAAAAGACTTCTCTAAAATCACCAAACCCCTTACTCTTCTTCTAGAAAAAGACGCCCATTTATTTTTGATGACCTTTGTCTATCTGTCTTTGAATTAAAAAAAGAAAAGTTAATTAATTCCCTTATTATGATAGCTTCGGAGTGGGACCTTCCCTTTGAAATTATGTGCGATGCGAGTAGTTTCGCGGTGTGAGCTGTACTAGGACAATGAATATCTAAAAACTTCCACCCCATCTATTATGTAAGTAAAACACTTACATCGGCACAAGAGAATTATACCACAATCATGAAGGAGCTTCTTGCTGTTGTTTTCGCTTTTGATAAATTTCGTCCATATATTACGCGTTTAAAAATTATCATTTTTATGGACCACTCATCCCTCAAGTATCTTCTTGCTAAGACGGATGCCAAGCTGCGCCTGATTCACTGGGTTTTACTCCTCCAGGAGTTTGACTTAGAAATCCGTGATAAGAGAGGATCCGAGAATTTGGCCGCCGACCTTCTCTCACGATTAAATAATGCTTATATAGAAAAATTTGATGAAAAATCTTTTAATGATTTCTTCCCCGATGAGAAGCTGCTTTTAATTAATACATCCCCTTCTCCTTGGTTTGAACACATAGTCAAATAGTGGCTCGTGTACTCCCGAAAGGGTTCTCCTCTCAACAAAAGAAGAAATTTTTTCTTAGTTGAAGAACTATTTTTGGGAGGACCCCCATCTTTTCCGATTCTATATGGACCAAGTGATAAGGAGATGTGTCTTTTTTGAAGAAGTATTAGATATTTCAAAACATTTGCATGAATGACCGATTGGTGTTCACTATCAAGCTAATCGCACCACCCACAAAATGCTTTCAGAGGGTTTTTACTAGCCAAGCCTATTTAAAGATGCGCAAGCCATTGTGAGTAGGTGTGATAGTTGCCAACGGTTGGGAAATATTTCCCATAAAAATTAAATGCCGCAAAATTATTTCCTTTAGTGCGAAGTTTTCGACCTCTGGGGAATTGATCTTGTTGGCCCTCTTCCTTCTAGCTTCGGGAACAAGTTTATTTTAGTTGCTGTAGATTATGTTTCACAATGGGCTGAAGCCCAAGCTCTTCCTACTAACGACGCCCGAGTCGTAATTATGTTTTTTAAAAATTTATTTTCTCGATTCGATACGCCACGAGCTATCATTAAATACTGCATTATGCATAAGTTTTCAACTGAAAACCACCCCCAAATTAACGGACAAGTCGAAGTAGTGAACAGAGAGCTTAAAATAATTTTAGAAAAGACGGTTTCCACCTCTAGAAAAGAATGGTCAACAAAATTAGACGATGCTCTATGGGCCTACCGAACAGCGTACAAAACCGCCATCGGATGTACGCCGTATCGGTTGGTTTATTGAAAATAGTGTCATTTACCCATAGAATTAGAACACCATGCTTTTTGGGCCTTAAGGTTTTTAAATTTCGATCCCCACTCTGTTGGCGATTTTCAAAAATTCCAATATAACGAACTCGATGAGTGGCGCCCTTACGCATACGAAACTAACAAATTTTATAAAGAGCGGACGAAACGTTTTCACGACAAACACTTAAGGCACCCAAAAACCTTCAAACTAGGTGACCAAGTTCTTTTATATAATTCTCGTTTACGTTTATTTCCTAGCAAGTTAAAGTCACGATGGTCTGGGCCATTTTCTGTAAAAGAAGTTTTTCCGTGTGGCACTATGTTAATTTCACACCCTGATAGGGGTGATTTCCAAGTGAATGGGCAGCGTCTTAAACTCTATTTTTCTAGTGATGATGATGTCAGTTCGAACAATGTTAAGTTTCTTCTGCACGAACTTTAACTAGCATAAGACTTTTTATTTTTGTTAAAAACTTTAAATAATATTTTGGACAATAATCTTTTGGAAAATATTATTTTATTGTGTCGAGCTCAAACGACATATTAAATATAGGGCGCTCTTGTGAGGCAACCCAAGTTATTTTTCTATTTTCTTTATTTTACACTTTTTTCCCCGGACGGCTCCGACAAGCTGAAGCTTCTGCGATCACCTGCTCCAATGCTGCTGAATCCATCACGAAGTCCAAAGAAGACATTTAAAGAATTTCCAAAGCACACGCATGGGGGAGCGACATCACTCAACTTTTGCGACGCATATAACCGGGGAAGTACTTTTTTTTCAATTATGTACTTTCATTTCTATTTTAATTTCTCTCTCTCCTTCCCATCCTTTCTCCATTGAGTACATAGTCCATTTTAAGCTTGGGGGAAGATTTCCTCCTTCTCTTATCTTTATTTTGTTTCCCTTAAATAAATTAAAATAAAAAATCTTTTATATATCTTAAAAATCCAAAAAAAGATAATATCTCTAAAAATCCAAAAAAAGAGAATATTTAAAAAAAAAATTATGTTATTTGTTTTCACTTTAATAGTTTAAACGAATTTTGGTATTTCATTAGTACTACTTGCTTTTTGTTTTGTTTTTCTCAAAATTTTCTATAACAACTTAGCTAATTATGATCTTTCTAATCGTACTTTTAATTATGTTTCACAAGTAAAATGTTGGCCATGCTGTGTTTCTAATTCACAGTTGCATGTTTATGTGAAATTTTTTCCCGAAAACTCGCATTTTTATTATGGTTTTCGTTCTTTATTTTCTTTACTTTTTTAAAAATCTTTCATCCACTATTTTCCATTTTGTTTTTGAATAATTTTGTAAAGTAAACTTTAGATTAGCGTAGTTTATGTGAACGATCCAAGTAGCTTATTATTTTTATTTTCAAGAAAATTTCATTAGTCTTCATTTATTATCTAGGATTTGTTTTTTGAAACTTTTCAAAGTAAATGGTTTAGATAAATTTTTAAACCTAAAAATGATTTAGGTTGTTTTTATTTTTGTTTGAGCCTCTTGCAAACCTAAAATTTTTTATCCCTAGTTAGCAGCTTTTGAGCTTTTTTCGATTTCAATTGATAGCTCCACTTATCATTTCATTTTCACTAAAGCTAAAATGTTCCAACCTATCTAATCACACTAACCTTTTGAGTTTCATTAAAAATTTTCATGATAATGATAGGGTTTTTTGTGCTATGTTTGGAGAACTTTTTGAAAAGGTATGCTCAAAATAACTGTTTAATTTTCATGATAAATTTTCACTCGTTATTTTGGTTTAGTGTGATTTTAAAGCCTCCTTATTTATCTTTGAATTTCACTCCTAATCATAATCCTAAACCAAACATTTCGGTCCTAATATGCCCTTTTGATTCATGTTTTTGAATTTTATTTATTAGCTAAGTGAAGAAGAAAAGTAGATTAGTAAATTTTGTATTTAAATTTAGATTTTTGTTATTTGATTGATATAGTTATAATGTGTCTCTTGGATCTAGTAACAACTCAAGGAATTTTTTCATTTTGTTGCTTTGCTTAAATTTATTTAAAGAATTTTGATAAATTTTTGGATGATTTATTTTAGTTAGTAAAGTTTATAAATTGTTAAACTATGTTTAAGTAACTATTTTCGGTTTACGTTTCACCTTCTCCCTACTTAGAATTTTGCATAGTACTTGCGTTAGCATAATTAGAACTTTTTGATTAGTAACTTTTTATGTTAGCTAGTTTTTATATCTTTGCTTGGGAATAAGCAAAACTTAAGCTAAGAGTAATTTGATAGTACATTTTGTCGTCTAAACTATTAGGGTATTTTCAGGTTTTTAATACACAAATCATGTTTTCTAAGCTTATATGTCGACCTCCTATTGTATATATTACTGCCACTAATATTTTCTTCTCTTTTTGCAGGTTTTCATAGCTTTCAGCCAAAATGACCTGGCACGCCCCCCTGACACGCCTTCCATGGGCATGTCATAGGGCGTGTAACCCGATCCCGAGGAAGTTTGCTGCCAGAACTCAAATCCTGAAAAAAAACACCTGACATGCCCCCTGACACACCCTCCCTAGGTGTGTCTCTAGGCGTGTCACCCTCATCCCGAAGCCTGCGTCAGCCATGAAAGAATTTCCATTGCTGCACGTCAACCCGTACGTGACACGCCCCATACACGGGCGTGAACCTGGGGCACGTAACACCTTTTCTGACGACTGACGGATTTCCTACCAATGATTTTGACATGACATGCCTCGCCCCCTACACGGGCGTGTCCAAGGCGTGTCCACCAACGTACAGAAGCAATCATCATTCCCGCCTGAATCTAGAGCCTGAGGTCAACCCCATACCTGACACGCCCCTCTAACAAGACCTTCCTAGGCATGACAGGAGGCATGAACGACCAAGAGAAAAATTCTATAAATTCAGTGGCTCCCCCTTGTGTCCAAAAAGTTGTAGGTTGATAGGGGAGGTGCTGCCCTTTTATTTCTTAAAGTTTTTTAGTGTTCTTTCTCTCTCTCTTTCTCATTTTAAGTTTTTTTTAATTCTAGTTTAGTGTACCCCTTTTGTAATAGCTTTTGTAATTGTTTTATTAGTTTAATGTTAATGCTAGCCTTGGTTTTTAATTTCCATGCACTTGTAATCTTTTATTTCAAGTTGTAGCTCTCTTTTAACATTAATATAAAGTGCCCTTTTTCTCTATTTTCTTAATGTTCCTCTATCCATCTCTCTTCCTTCACTTTTCCATGATTAACTAATCCTCCTTGTACTCGATCTTGATGATCCGAGGTTCGATTTGATTAAGTTATGATGCGTTAATGTTACTTTTTCATTTTATGGTTTAGGCATTCGATTCACTCTTGATTATTCATGTTTGGAGTTATATCATTGATATATAATTTCCATATGTGTTTTCATTCTTAGCTAGCGGAGAGGCTCATAGTTTGAAGCGAACACTCAAAAGTAAAAAGTGTTGCATGCACCCCTTGAGAGAGGAAAACGTTAAATCTCCCGGATTGGAGTGAAATCCAATAGCGGAGTGCACATCGTAAAGCGAACTTTAGGCCTCCGATTTGGACGAGAGTTCGGTCGGACTTTCCTAAACTCAGGTGGGCACGTCTTCGAGAGAAGCGTGTTCATGCTTTAGGAACCTCCACGGTCAAGGTACTTTGCCTTATTAAGTTAGAGTTTTTTATCGCATTTTTGATCAACTTAGGCTGAGGTGATTCTCTATCAAGTGCTTTTCTTTATCATTGTTTAACCCCTCATTTTAATCGCTAGTTGTGGTCTCTATGATTAAGTGCAAGTGCTTTTCTTTATGAAAGTATTCTCTTCTTTTAATTTAGTTAACAACGCTAAAAGTTTGTTTGATAATATAATAGTCTTCGGGTGAGTAAGATTACTCAACGGTTCCTGGATTTTAATACAACACTTGTGTCCCCTACCAACAATTCGATAGGTATTCTTACCTAGTTGGATTGCTAGTTCGGTTTTTATTCTCTTTACGATTAGTAGACACCATCATGCTTGATCTACAGGTATTGACAGCGGACTACAAGGAGGTCAAAGACCTGGTCCCGGAGTTGTTCCTTCCCATTCCTACTCCTAGAGAGGATGAGGACGACTTCGACTCGCTATTCGACGAGGTGATTGGCTTTCAGGATTATCCTTCTGGAGGTGAAGATGAGAGTTGAGTGAGTATATAAATATTTTTTGTTATGATTCTTTCCCCCTTTTTTGTAACCTCGTCGCGAGGCGAGTTCATTTTGTAACAGAATATATATATATCAATAAAATTTTAACTTACCAAATTTCTCCTTTTTAATGTTTGTTCGCAGTATTGTACTTGCACGTGCATAACATTCACTGAGGCGCAACTTCTCTAGGATACAACTCGTCGCTAGATTATATCATAGGTTAATCTTTGTACTCATGCCAAGATCGCGAGACGTTGAAATCTTATAAGTAGGAGCTATGCCACTCGCAGTGCTGGACTCGTGACCTTTCGGCTCTCCTGCGAGACCTCCTTATTAGAGGTTTGTTCCAGGCCTAATTTTTCCAAGAAAAATTTAAATGAGGTGGGCTACAGTTGTTGGGGGCAGCCCAATGTATTCTCACTTGCCTGACAGTTCTTGCATCTCTTTGAGGGTTTAATGCGAGCATGGGGGTTAACATCGGCAAGAGCTCGACTCGCTCTCTAGTCGGCAAGATCCATAAAATGCGAGTCCCTATTCGGCGAGATCTATGCTCGACTGATACGACTCGCTCTTATATTACTAATTTTTTGAGTGATTGTTTCCCCTTACTGTTTGGCGAGAAACCAGCTCGCCATAACCTGGTCATATGATTATTGTAGGATCCGACATTTTGTCCCCTTATGATTTTCTATTCTACCAACTACTGGTAGTGGGATCTTTTGGAGATCAGCTTGGGAGATACCCTCGAGTGACATCCACCCCTGCCAGCTAGTGGGAGCCTTGTAGCAGGATCTGCTCGGGGTCTGGGTAGACACCGTCGAGTGACATCCAACCATTCAAGCGAGTGGGAGCCTAGCAGCGGGATTTGCTCAGGGTCTGGGTAGACACCTTCGATTGACTTCTAGCCCTGCCAGCTAGTGGGAGACTGGCAGCGGGATCTGTTCAGGGTCTGGGTGGACACCATCGAGTGACAACCAGTCATGTCAGCTAGTGGGAGACTCGAAGCAGGATCTGCTCGGGGTCTGGGTATACATTGTCGAGTGACATCCAGCCCTACCAGTTAGTGGGAGTCTGGGAGTGGGATCTACTTTGGGGTTGGGTAGACATCGTTGAGTGATATCCAGCCCTACCACATAGTGGGAGCCTGACAGTGGATCTGCTCGGGGTTTGGGTAGACACCATCGAGTGATATCTAGCACTACCAGCTTGTGGGAGCCCGATAGCAGGATCTACTTGGGGACTAAGTAGACACCGTCGAGTGACATCCAGCCCTTCCAGCTAGTGGGAGCCTAGGAGCGGGATCTGCTTTGGGTCTAGGTAGACACAATCGAGTGATATCTAGCGCTGATACCTAGTGGGAGCCTAGCAGTGGGATCTTTTCGGGGTCTAGGTAGACATTGTCAAGTGACACCCAACACTGCCAGCTAGTAGGATCCTGACAGCGGGATCTGCTCGTGGTCTGGATAGACACCGTCGGGTGACATCCAGCCATGCCAGCTAGTGGGAGCCTAGCAGCGGAATCTACTCAGGGTCTGGGTAGATACTATTGAGTGACATCCAAACCTGCCAGCTAGTGGGAGCCTAGTAGAGGGATCTGCTCGGGGTCTTGGTAGACACCGTCGAGTGACCTCCAGCCCTGCCAGCTAGTGGGATCCTGATAGTAGGATCTACTCGGGGTCTGGATAGACACCGTCGAGAGACATCTAGCCCTTCTTTCTAGAGGGATCCTTACAGCGTGATATTCTCGGGGTCTGGATAGACACAGTCGAGTGACGTCCAGCCTTGCCAGCTAGTGGGAGCCTAGCAGCGGGATCTGCTCGGGGTCTAAGTAGACACCGTCGAGTGACATCCAGCCCTGCTAGCTAGTTGGACCTTTGCAACGGGATCTTCTCGAGGTCTGAGTAGACACCATCGAGTGACATCCAGCCCTGCTAGCTAGAAGAATCTTTGCAGCGGGATCAGCTCGGAGTTTTTATAGAAACCATCGAGTGACATCCAGCCCTACCAGCTAGTGGGACCTTAACAGCGGGATCTGCTTGGGGTCTGAGTAGACACCGTCGATTGAAATCAAGCCCTGGCAGCTAGTTGGAGCTTGGCAGCGGAATCTACTCAGGGTTTTGGTAGACACTGTCAAGTGAAATCCAGCACTGCTAGCTAGTGGGTGTCTGGTAGTGGGATCTACATGGGGTCTGGGTAGATACCATTGAGTGACATCCAACCCTGCCAGCTAGTGGAATCCTGGCAGTGGGATCTGCTCTGGGTCTGGGTTGGTGAACTTTTCATCTATTCATATAATCCATTGTAAATATAAAATATCACAAAAAGTTTAGAATGTCAAGATATTTCATATTAAAAAAAGATATCACGTACATAGTTCAAGGATAGAAGCGCTTCAAGTCATCATTACTCCAGGTGTGACTTGGGGTGTCACCATCCACATTCTAGAGGCGATAACCCCGACTTCAATGCTTCCTTGACAATAAATGGACCCTCCCAATTTGGATTGAGTTTTCCCACGGCAGCTGATCGTCCTACGACATCTACCTTTTTCAGGACCAATCCCCCTTTCGTGAACTATTTGATTCTAGCATGCTTGTCAAAATACATGGCTATCCGCCGATAATTTCTTCTTGCCTGACATATGCCACATCTAAGAGTTCCTTTGTCAGGTCTAAGGAGAGTCGCAGCTTGTTGAAAATGGTGAAGTGAAAGTGGAGGAATGGGCGACCTGTCCGCGCGGTCTATGCGGATAGGACTGGCGATTATCCAGTTTGGTAGTGTTGCTGCTTAGTCGGCTTGTTCTATGGCAGCCTGGGCGGTCTGTTCACACGGTTTATGCAGACAGAGGTGGCGGCCAGCCAGACCGATTTATGCTCAGCCAGCAGTTTTGTCCCAAAAGGTAACTAGGCATAAAGCGTCTCTATCCGCAGAGTCCGGCAAGAAGTGGACTGGACAGGAGCTTGGGAGACCGGCATGGCAGGCGCCTTTGTCTAGCTCTTG
Source organism: Platanthera zijinensis (assembly GCA_039513925.1). Lineage (NCBI taxonomy): Eukaryota > Viridiplantae > Streptophyta > Magnoliopsida > Asparagales > Orchidaceae > Platanthera > Platanthera zijinensis. The sequence continues at coordinate 170,190,329 of CM077082.1, read as the reverse complement.
TGCCACGTCAAGTGGAAGTCATGGAGTTTGCCGGTTAGAACGGACAGGTGCTGGAGTTCACCGGGATTGGCGGACTGGTGCCAGTGTCTGCCAGTAAGAGCGGACTGGCCCTTATGGCTGGCGGTGTGGACTTTGTTGGTTCTGAACCATGTCTAGGTTTTCTCAGTCCGGGTGATCACTCGGTTAAGCACATACTTCTCCTTAGTCAGCCAAGCTCGGCAGTAGTTGCTTTGTGGTTTGGTTGCGAGCTTGTTAAATGTGTACTGGAGCTGTGCCCTCAAGGCATGTGAACTGGAGCAGTGTTATCCTTGGCATGAGGACTGTACTCCTCGTCCGCCGAGTCTAGCAAATGTCAACATGGTGCCTTACCTGCGGGCTTGAGGTATGCGGACTGGAGTTATGTCTGTAGGACGTGCGGACTGGGGTTGTGTCCGTTGACATGCGGATAGGTTTCCACAGTGTTTGCGGGTTAATGTCTTGGCCCTGGCTTGGCATTTGGCAACAAGGCGGATATGATTGGGTCTCCGACCATGGTAATGCTACTTGGAGATCTGGATATCTTGTAGGTCAGGACGGTCTGGTTATGTATCCGCGGATTGCAGATACACTTGGTGCTCGCTGCGAGATGGGGCAGTTTTCATATCAGCTAGGACAGTGACCACACTCCTCATCGTGCCTATATATAGGTCCACCTATCACATCAATTAATAAGCGAATGAATAATAAGTGAACTCGTGAATAGTTGTTGCGGTCTAGATATTATATCTGTTCGGTTTGAAGGTTGACCGGTTTGTGCTGTGTGTTAACCCCAGAATCCACAACATATCCAGCTAGACGTCTCGTTCCTCCTTGGCCGGATTCCAGACCTTAGTCCGCCAAGGCCCCCTTGGTTCTCAACTCAGCTGGATCGTCGACCTCCCGTCGACGATAGTCGAGCTCAGATCGACGAGCTCTGAGTCAGGTCGCCCAGGTCGCTCAGGTCGCAACTGGTCTGACAGGATCGCGCTCGACGCAACCAAGGAAGGATTCCAGTTCGCAGGCCTAGTCCGCCGGTCCCGCGCGGACTACTTCTTCTTTCTCTTTTGTTTCCCGTCACCCCTACCCGGCTCCTTTATACCCCGGACAGCCGGTTATTTTAGCCCTACCCGTTTGGGCAGGCCCCCAGCCTATAAATAGGGGGAAGTGGTGCACTCAAAGCACGCTGACTCGAGCCCAGGATCCCACTTGTTAAAGGCTGCAGACTCGAATCTCTGGCTTTGCGATCTCCAGCTTGCTTTCTACATTGCTTTCCTTTTCCCTTCTTATAACCCCTTCTTTGCAATCAAAAGTAAGCTCGTCGCAGGAGAGCCATTCAGGCCGCGACGGGCGAAGTCTGGTGTTGCCGTGCTCCACGGCTCTTGCTTTTCTGTTCCTTTTCTGGTCCGCCAAGTAGACTGCTGCTCGCAGTTTGTTTTTCCTCTTTCTTCCCTAAGTGCTCGAACAGTTAACTGCTGGTGCTCGTTTCCACCTTCGCTTTTCGCGCATCAACAGTTAACACGCGACCTTTAGATTCGAGCAGTTTTTTGAAAACCGCGGATAGAAATGTCGGACCGCCAAGCTCGCCGCTCTGATCGCTCCAGCTCGCCTGATGATTCGTTGTGGGAAGCGTTGGAGTAGTCCCGCTGGGAAGCTGAAGTATCTCGAAGATAGACTGACCAGCGGCTCGATACAATCAGCCAGGCCCTGTTAGCACTGACTCAGCAGCTTGCTCCCCAAGTCGCTGAAGTAGTTGTTGAGACTCCTGTCCGCCAGACTCCGGTCCGCCGGACCCCAGCTCGTCACACCCCTCTTCAGCAGTCTCCTGCAACCGCACCTCCGCCTCTCCACCAAGCTCAGTCCGCAGCTCCCCTGCGACCTCAGGTTGGAGAGTTCGCCCCCCTAATAGATTTCTTCAGGGAAGCAGCCCGAGGGACTCCGGCTCGCCGACTAGATTTTATTGATCGGCAGTCCGCAGAGCCCGCAGAGCTTCGCCCTCCAGTCCGCCCTTCTGCGGATTCAGAGACTCCCTCTCCCTTCGTCGATCGAATCCGGTGGGAGTCAGCGCCGAGCAATTTCAGAGAACCTCGTCTCCCTTTTTAATCAGGGGAGACTGATCCGGTCTCCCACCTGCAGGCATTCGAAGGGGCAGTTGCGTTAAGGAGCCTCTCCGATGCCTTGAAATGTAAGCTTCTGGTGACCACTCTTGATGGTCAAGCGAGAGAGTGGTTTTACGAGCTGCCTTCGGGCACGATTTATTCCTTCGTTGAGCTTTGCAGCGAGCTGCTCCTGAGGTTTGCAACCTCTAAGAAGAGAAAGGATGGGCCGGCAGCCCTTTTTGACATCAAGCAGAGAGACAACAAATCAGTGGCAAGATTCGTTGATCGGTTCCAGAAAGAAATCCAAGGGGTAAGGAATGTAAACCCCGATTATTATAAAGTTGCCCTGATTCACGGCCTCCGGGAGGGCCCATTGAAATTCAAAGTGACAACAAAGGCACCATCAACTTATCAGGAGCTCATAGCAATAGCTAATCGCTTTATTGAGGGAGAAAATGCCAACCCGACCTATATCTCATCCCTGACATCTAAAGCTGGAGGAAGGGATGCCTCCAACTTCTCCAACAATCAATATCACAGCAAGCCTCCTCGGCCTGATTTCCAACCTCCATCTCAGAGGGGACGTAACCTCCGCCTCAAGAAACCCTTCCTTGGCCATCAACAGTTTCATAATCAGAGACTGCCGTTAGCCACTGCTCCCGCTTCAAGAAACCCTTCCTTGGCCACCGCTCAACAGGCAAGATATCAACAGAAAGAAAGCTCTCCATCAAATCCGAGTTGCCAGAAGATCAAAAGGCAGAGTTGATATCTTGCCTGTTGAAGAATCTGGATGTCTTCGCTTGGTCAGCGGAGGACATGCCACGGGGTGGATCCTGATGTGGCTTGCCATCATCTCAATGTTGATCTAGCCGCCAAGCCCGTCCAACAGAAGAAGATGGATGTAGCTGTCAAGTTAGCAGAGCCCATCAGAGAGGAGGTTGCCAAACTCCTCAAAGCGCGCTTCATTCAAGAGATTCAATATCCCGAGTGGATCTCAAATGTTGTAATGGTTAAGAAACCCGGGGGGAAGTGGCGTATGTGTGTAGACTTCACCCGTTTGAATAAGAAGGCCCGAAAGATTTCTACCCCTTTCCTCGTATAGATTTATTAGTAGATTCTGCGGTAGGGTATCCGTTTATGAGCTTTCTAGATGCATTCTCTGGTTATCACCAAATAAGAATGCGCAAACCTGATATCCCTCGCACATCGTTCATCACTAATGATGGTTGCTATTGTTATCTTGTGACGCCCTTTGGGCTTAAAAATGCTGGCGCGACTTATCAACGCATGATGGACCATGTGTTTAAAGAGCAAAAAAGTAGAAACCTCGAAGTGTATGTGGATGACCTTTTGATTAAGAGTAGGTCTCTTCCACAACACTTGATAGATCTAGCAGAGACCTTTTCCACTCTGCGAGGGTTCAAAATAAAGCTTAACCCGTTAAAATGCTTCTTCGGGGCAAGTAAGGGGAAGTTTCTCGGCCATCTACTTACTCCCGAGGGTCTTGCCCCCAATCCTGACAAGGTTAAAGCCATTCTTGATATGGCTCCTCCCCGTTCTCCAAAAGAGGTTCAGCAGTTGGGGGGGAGGTTGGCAGGACTCGGGAGATTCATCTCTCGAGTTGGGGATAAAAGTGCGCCGTTCTTTAAGACTCTTCAGGAACGTCCAAGTTCCAGTGGACAGAAAAGTGTTCTTTGGCCTTCGAGCAGTTGAAAAAGCAGCTAACCTCGACACCTTTACTCCAAAGCCCCCAAGCAGGGGAGATGTTATTCCTATACTTGGGGGTTGGTCCCGAGGCAGTTAGTTCCGTCCTGGTCCGAGAAGAGAGCAGGAGGCAGTTCCCCATTTACTATGTCAGTCACATCCTGAAAGATGCAGAGGCAAGGTACCCCATCCTTGAGAAGCTAGCTTTGGCATTGGTTATGTCTGCCCACAGACTCCGTCCATATTTCCAGGCTCATTCAATTCAGGTGGTTACTGTTCAACCTTTGAAGAATGTGCTAGAGAAACCAGAGCATTCAGGCAGGCTAGCTAAGTGGGCAATTGAGCTGAGCGAGTTTGAAATTTCCTATGTGCCCAGGACAGCTATCAAGGCACAGGTGCTTGCAGATTTTCTGATTGACACAACAGAATCTAGCTCGGATCAGGCAGCAAGATCTCTTTTAGCTTCGAACATCTATATGGATGGAGCTTCTGGAAGAAACTCTTCAGGGGCAGGGGTGGTTTTGATAAACCCGAATGGCGTCAAGCTTGAGCAGGCCATCAAGTTCTATTTTCCAGTGACTAACAATCAGGCAGAGTATGAAGCTTTATTGGCCAGCTTGAGGCTTACAAGAGAGCTTGGAATTGATCATGTCCATATTAAGACTGATTCTCTAGTAATGGCTTCACAAGTTCTTGGTAACTTCGAAACCAGGGAGCCAGTGTTGAAAAAGTATCTTGCGCTGGTAAAGGTTGAGGTTGGCAGGTTCAAAAGTTTTACTATTGAGCACATTCCGAGGACAGAGAATGAGGAGGCTGACGTTCTTGCCAAGTATGGGCTCTCGTCAGGAGGGACAACCTCTAAACTTTTTCACCCGGCAGTAGAGGAGGAAGGGTTAATGCAAATCAATCAGTGTTCCTCTTGGATGGACCCATTCATTCTCTACCTATCGACTGGGAACCTGCATCAGTCGGTAAAAGATAAGAAGAGATTCAGGTTGAAAGCAGCACACTATTACTTGATATCCGATATTCTCTATAGAAAAACCTTCTTGTCTACAATGGCAAGATGTGTTTCAAAAAGTGAAATTCCTACTGTTCTTCGAGAAGTGCATTCTGGCGAGTGCGGGAGTCACTCGGGAGCAAGAACATTGGAAAAAAGGATCCTGCGGCAAGGTTACTTCTGGCCCACAATGAAGAAAGATTCGGAGACCTATGTGAGAAAATGTGTTCAATACCAGAAATTCGCTCCTCTTCAACATCAAGCAGCTCAATCTCTCAGATCGATTGCAACCCCTTGGCCCTTTGCTGTTTGGGGAATGGATCTCATCGGTCCTTTTCCCATGGCAAGTGGGCAGCGGTGTTTCATTATAGTTATGATCGACTACTTCAATAAGTGGATTGAGGCTAAAGCACTGGCAAAGACAACAACCCAGGTTGTGAGGAATTTTATTTTGGGGGAGATAGTCTGCCGGCATGGAATCCCTATGGCAATAATCACTGACAATGGACCACAGTTCAATAATGCAGAGATGATAGACTTCTGCAGACAGATCGGAATAGAGCTGCGCTTTGCATCAGTTCATCATCCCAGAAGCAATGGTCAAGTAGAAGCGGCTAATAAGCAAATCCTCAACCTGCTTAAGAAGAAAGTTCAAAATCTCAAGGGCAGTTGGGTTGATCAACTTCCCTCAGTTCTCTGGACCCTGAGAACAACACCTTCATCTGCAACAGGGGAAACCCCGTTCAAGCTTTCTCACGGGTCCGAAGCATTAATTCCTGTTGAGTTTGAAGTTCTGTCACCTAGAGTATTGCTTGCTAGGCAAGGTACGGAGGATTGGCTTGAGCTGAATAGTGAGGAGATGAGGTTCAGTTTGGAATATGTTGAAGAGGTTAGAGACAAGGCTGCCATCAGGCAAGAGGAAGTTAAAAGAAGAATGGCCCGTTACTTCGATAAGAATGTAAGGATCAAACACTTTCAAGTGGGAGATCTAGTTCTTAAAAAGGTCGACGCTGCTGCAAGAGCCAGCTCAGTTGGGAAACTTAATCCTAGTTGGGCGGGACCATTCATTATTAAGGAAGCACTTGAGAATGGAGCCTACCGGTTACAAACATTTGAAGGAGAAGATATGCCGCACACGTGGAGTGGAGATGACCTAAAGCGGTTCTATTCCTGAACTTCTTTTCTTTCCTTCTTATGTAAACTCTTTAGAGGTTCATTATTAATGAAAGTTCCTTGCTAACGCTTCATCAAGTGTCTTTCTGTTTCAAGTGTTGACAGTTAATATATTGAGCAAGGACAACTCTAAACGATTCTATCTCTGAACTCTCTCTTCTATGTTATACGAATCTCTCAAAATTGATATTTGTCTAAATACTCATACTAACACTTCTTCAAGTGCCTCTTCTCTCTTACCTCCTCGAGCAACTCCCGGCAGTTACTTAATGCCAGGAGATATCGCCAAGTTCAGCAAAAACCTCCCCTAGAACCGTTGGTATCAGCGTAACACCACGAAGACCACGTGTTGCGGGGAGATTTTGCACCGTGTAGTGGGAGCCTACCAACTCTAGTGCGGTAGGATACTAGATTTCGGATCCCGGCTAGTACCTAACCCCACTTCTGCATTATGGAGGAGCAGAGTGGTGGACAGCTCTACCATGCCACTTAAGGGATATCGTTACAACCCAGATGATCGCGCGGGGAAAGCAATGCCGCTCCGGCCTCACCTGCCCCCAGATCATCTTAAGGTTATAACCCTCGAACACTCCTTGGTACCCTCAAGCAGTGCCTGCAGGAGACCCACAGTCTTGTCAATCTCAAAGGAAAGCAATGTCGCTCCGGCCGCACCTGCCCGAGAGATCGACTTAGACTGTACTCCAGGCAAGAGGGCAGTGAATTAAGTTGTTGAGTCTGCAGATCTTGAGGACCTGTGAGGAAAGCAATGCCGCTCCGGCCGCACCTACCCGCTTGGCCTCTAGACTGCAGCTTTCTTCTTCACAGGGGTCTTTAATTATTATTGACGCAGTGCGGACTCCAGTTATCCTATCCGCCCAGTCCGCCGGTCCTTGGGTTGATTCTGTAGTTCATAACCCTGTGAGGAAAGCAATGCCGCTCCGGCCGCACCTACCCGCTTGGTTATGAATTACGGGTCATTTCTGATATTATTATTGACGCAGTGCGGACTCCAGTTATCCTATCCGCCCAATCTGCCGGTCCTTGGGTTGATTCTGTAGTTGATAACCCTGTGAGGAAAGCAATGCCGCTCCGGCCGCACCTACCCGCTTGGTTATGAATTACGGGTCATTTCTGATATTATTATTGACGCAATGCGGACTCCATTTATCCTATCCGCCCAGTCCGCCGGTCCTTGGGTTGATTCTGTAGTTCATAACCCTGTGAGGAAAGCAATGCCGCTCCGGCCGCACCTACCCGCTTGGTTACGAATTACGGATCATTTCTGGTATGGTTATTGATGCAGTGCGGACTCCATTTATCTTATCCGCCTAATCCGCAGTATTCATTCAACTTATATAATTTAATGATTATTTGGAAAAAATTCAACTGTAAATATCAGCAGATGGTGACCCTAGTCCGCCTAGTTCGCTTATTCATGTTATTTGAGTTAGCAGATTATGGTTTTCGTCATCTTGGCTCTCGCAAAAACTTGCAAAGGTTCTGCAAAATGCGAACTACGAACCGAACTCGTCCAAGTCCGCATCATTCGTTCTCTTCGCTAAGAAAGCATTCCGTTCATATTGCAGCAAGATGTGGTTATGCAATTTCAGTTAGAGTTTTTAACAGGCAATAAAGCTATAACAAAGATTGATATGAGAAGTGCGACCTCTAAGTATAAGCGACAATTAAGCAGAACATCTCAGAAGACGTCAAAAATATCCTTTTTCTATTCATTCAAAATTATATACATGTCCTGGCGGACTCGCGCAGAGTCCGCCCCCCCCCCCCCCCCCTTTTACATTGAAAACCAAAAATTACAATTTATCCTCCTATTCGGTCCTTTGCTTCTTGTCTGCAGGCTTCTCCGGGCTTAACCCGTCTACATCCACCACAGGCGAATAGCCGCCCGACTCGCTGCTGCTGCTGTCACTGGAACGAGAAGCGGCCAAGGGTTCTGTCCGCGTGCTGCTCTCGTCAGAGCCGGAGTTTGAGGATTGGTCAGACTGGCCTCCTTGCTGCTGACTGGAGGCCGCATCTTCAGGAGCTTCCTTATCAGCGGACTCCTCCTCGTCGTCCTCAGAAACCGCTTTTCCTTTAGCCGCTCGCTCGAACTCGGCAACCTTGTCCTTTAGCTCTGGGAAAAGCTTCAGGAAGGGAATAGAGTCCACCCCTGCTTTCGCATACCCTTCGCTGATAATGCGTTCGATTGCCACCTCCACACTTTCCCTAACAAAAGGAAACATGGCCTTCTGGAAGTTGGGGTTCGTTATCTCATATGCGGTCTGGAGAAGAAACCAAAAATGTCAGTCCGCGAAAGATAAGCGAGATTAATGGTGATTAACTGGCACTTACAGCCTTGTCCTCTTTATATTGATTGATCTTTGCGCCAAGTCGCTTATTTCTTTCTTTCAGCAAGTTGCTTTCCCTCCTATGCCGCGCATCTTCCTTAAGAAGCTCGTGCGTGAGCCTGCCCATGTAGTGGTTGGTGACGGCGCAGTTTGCACTGGCTTGTGCGGCGAGAAGAGGAAGGTCGTCAGGAGCCACACTCTGCAGTTCGTGAAGGTTTTGCTTCCCGTACAAGACAGAGAGGGCGACATGGGCGTGGCGAGATGGGCGCGGGCTCCTCTAGGAGGGAAGAGCCGTTGACAGACGGACATATTTTTTCTTCTCATGCCAATGGATCATTGGGTTACCCCTTAGATCCTTTTGCTTCTCGCCGAAGCCCGCAATATTGAAGCTGTCATCGGAAGAATAACTCGCGGCGGGATCTCCGTCTTCTTTACTTTTCTTCGCAATTTCTTTTCTTCTTTCTCCTTGTGTAGGAGTCTGTCCAGCCGGCGCGAAGGGCGGATTTGCGGGTACCGCCAAGGTCGTTGCAAGAGGAAAAATTAGCAACTTCCAGGTCGCTGCGGATACAAATGAAAGTCGCGAAACTTACTCTCCAGACGGCTTACGGTGTCCAGTCCGGGCGGGATGTAGTAGTCGACGTCAAGCCTCGCTCCCTCAAGGAACTTGACGATGGCGGTCTCGGTATCACTCAGCCGCACGCTTTTGAAGTCGGCATCTGAGCGCAGCTGCGGGTTGGTGTGAAGGAATCCAAGGTCGCCTTCAAAGATAAGATACCTAGAAGTCCAGTTGTGGATCTTATTCGGCAAACCCACAACTTTCATCCCCCTGCAGTAGAAGTAGATGATACCTTTGTACTCGCGGTCTCCTGGTGGGGTTATAGAGCAAACAGAGAAAATCTTCCTGAAGATCTTCAAGGAAAACTCGACCTTCTCAGCTCACAGGTAAGCGAGGTAGCTACAGATGGCGACCATGTTGTTCGGCGCGAGCTGGCCTGGAACCACCCCATAGTGCTCGAAGATCTCTGCGATCTCCCGAAGCAGGGGGAATTTGAACCCGCAATCAAAATGATCGATTGGCACCGCAAGCTGGGTAGCTGTGGAGAAGTTCAATCGCTCTTGATGCTCGGGAAGCCGCGTAAGTACCGGAGAGCCCGTCATGTGCTTCTCCAAAAAGGCTTCCAAGTCAACTGCGGTTAGCCTGCTTCTTTTGTGCTCGGCAGGATGGAAGGCGACTCGGCATCAGTACGCGCGGATACCGTGTTTTCAGACTGCAGGGCTTCAGCTCTAACTGTTTCCTATACAAAGAGAAGATAAAGACCCTATTTATAGACAACCGTCTGACATGACAGCAGTTAATCCGCCCAGACCGATTGCTCAGTCCGCGCAGTTCGCTTCTTCCCTGTTTTCCCTGCAAATTCAGATAGGCTTTGCGGATTCAAAGGCAGTCCGCGAAGTTCGCTTCTTCCCTGCTTTCCTTCTCTTTATTTACCAGTAATCACGAGCTCACAGGAAGCCCGCAGAGACCACAATTTTCCAGTAAACAAAATAAGCGAGCATAAAGCCAGCCCGCATAATTTACGTTCAACAACAAGGTTATCCGAAGTTTAAAGAATAACATCATACAACAAACAGAAGTAGCATCACAGCACAAATACAGTTATACAAGATGTTCAAACATCGAATCATACAACACAATATTTCGGCTTCAGCGCCTTCTGCGGTCTCGTGGGGCAGGTCGCTCCTCATCATCCATCCCAACATGAGCCGCCTGGTCGCTTCCTCGCAAGATCTCACAATAAAGTTGAGAAACCAAGTGGTGCATATTGTTAATGGTGCGGTGCATATGAGCGACATCCCTGGCTACCCGCGGGAACGGAATTAAGGGAACACCTGCCGGGGTTGGATCTGCGACCACCGCAGCCTGCCCGCTCGCCGCCGGGGCTGACCCCTCTCCCGCAACAGGTTGAGAAGACGGTTGCGGCCTTATCCCAGCAGCTTCACTCATTTGTTTCTTCCCTTCTCTCGCCAAGGCCAAGTACTTGTTCCTGTAGTGGCTGGCATCTCCGCTTAGTCGATTTTTCTCCTTCTTCACTCCTTCGAGCGCAGATGAAAGGCTGGCGACCTCGTTTTCTAAGATCTTTTCTCGCTCTTTGCCCTTCTTTAATTCAGCTCGAATTTCGCATAGTTCCTCCTCATATTTCTTCGCTAACAGCGCGTACGTTTCCTGTACAGGCCGCTCCTCCTGCGCGAGCTCAGCGGCAGACCGCACCGCAGCCTCCACCGATATGTCTACTAGCGAAGGCACGATCTCGCCAGCCTCGACAGAATCGGGTGTTGACTTCCGAACTTCAACAAAGAAAATGAAATTCGCTTCAGTATCCGGGTCGCAATAGGCCCGAAAAGGTAAAAAGTTTAATTCACTTTTGGTAATTATTGCAGCGATCTGGCGACTATCAAAGGCAGGTCGCCTCGCGCACTCTGGATCAAAAGCGCCTAGGCGACGCCTCCATTCTCGACGGACTACCGCTCTTGTCTCGGCCAGTGATCTGCTTGAGGCGACAATATCACCGGTTTCTGTAATGATCTTGACCGGCCGCGATTTCCGTGGAGGGGATTTATATAACCATGAGCTCTGGAATCGCTTGGGCGCCGGCTGCAACTTACCTGATCCCATCAGCTCGACAGCGGTCCGAAGATCCTCAGCCCGCTTATCCGCGGCAAGCTTCTCCGAGTCCGCTTCGACCTTTGCCTTCATTGCGACAAGCTGCTCCTTAGTCTTTTCCCTCTCTTCAGCTGGAAGAAAAGAAGGATCAGTGAGTTTCTCTCCTCTAATCTCGGCACCAGGCTGCAGCACTTCCAGCAGAGAGCGATTCATTCTCGCAAGCTGCTCGTCATCTATGGAGTCAAGGATCTCAGTAGTTGATAGGCTGAGCGTCGAAGGGGGATCATCTTCTGCGGACAGAGGAGCAGGGGTGACGAGATCGCTATCTTGAACCTCCTTTTCTCGCGGCTTATGCTGCAAGCTCGCAGCTCCAGTCCGCTTGGAGATATTCTTCTCTTTCCTAACCTTCAGTCTCTTCTCTAATCGCTCCGCAACGGTACTCTTGTCTCTCTTCCTCTTTTTCTTTTCAGGCGTCTTGTCCAAGTCGATGATGACCTGCTCTGATTCGCGAACTGAGGTTGGTGTGACAACCAGAGCCAGGGAAGACAATGGCTCCTCTGCTTGTTTCTCAACGGAACTTTTAGCCGCGGCTTTGGCAGGCTCTTTAGCTCGCTCTTCGGCGATATCATCTTCCCTTTCCTCTATTTTTGTTCATCAGCGGGAAGCTTCTCCTCGATCTGCTGCTGGGTTTTCGGCGACGATACTTCCTTATCCGGGTCGATCCGCAGCATGATAGTCCCGGAGGGGGAGCGGTGCACCTCCATGCTTGAGGAGCTCGCAGGGTTATGATCAGAGACAGATAACGGGTTCAGTTTCGTACTCGTGCTCTCTAACGGAAGATTCTAAGCAAGAATAGCAGTCGCAATTTTTTCAGACTCTATGTCGCGGGCTGGGTCTGATTTCTTTTGACCTGAGCTCTCTCCTCGGTAGCGGGCTGGAATATCGTGACGGTGACTTGTCTTTTTAGGTCGGGAACTGACCTTGGGCTTCTCAGTCGAAGTAGCAAGGTTGCCAAAGAAATCCCCCAATCTTGCCATGCCAGACTGGAAAGTTGAGACCGCAAGAGGTGAGTAACGACCCGTCGCGCAGTTAATTCTGACAGAGGACAGGGCTTCCGGCGGTATTTATAGCGCAAACAACATTAATGATAGTTGCGGACTCGGCGGTTAAGGAATCATTTTCGAAATTTTCCAAAACTCAAAAATGTGCGGGGATTACGTTAACCCCAAAATCCACAACATATCCAGCTAGACGTCTCGTTCCTCCTTGGCCGGATTCCAGACCTCAGTCCGCCAAGGCCCCCTTGGTTCTTAACTCAGCTGGATCGTCGACCTCCCGTCGACGATAGTCGAGCTCAGATCGGCGAGCTCCGAGTCAGGTCGCCCAGGTCGCTCAGGTCGCAACTGGTCTGACAGGATCGCGCTCGACGCGACCAAGGAAGGATTCCAGTTCGCAGGCCCAGTCCGCCGGTCCCGCGCGGACTACTTCTTCTTTCTCTTTTGTTTCCCGTCACCGCTGCCCGACTCCTTTGTACCCCGGGCAGCCGGTTATTTTAGCCCTGCCCGTTTGGGCAGGCCCCCAGCCTATAAATAGGGGGAAGTGGTGCACTCAAAGCATGCTGACTCGAGCCCAGGAGCCCACTTGTTAAAGGCTGCGGACTCGAATCTCTGGCTTTGCGATCTCCAGCTTGCTTTCTGCATTGCTTTCCTTTTCCCTTCTTGTAACCCCTTCTTTGCAATCAAAAGTAAGCCCATCACAGGAGAGGCATTCAGGCCGCGACGGGCGAAGTCTGGTGTTGCTGTGCTCCACGGCTCTTGCTTTTCTGTTCCTTTTCTGGTCTGCCAAGTAGACTGCTGCTCGCAGTTTGTTTTTCCTCTTTCTTCCCTAAGTGCTCGAACAGTTAGCTGCTGGTGCTCGTTTCCGCCTTCGCTTTTCGCGCATCAACACTGTGTAGGTTGTGCGGATAGCGCTAGAAAGCAAGGACTTGGTTCTGACTTTGGTCAGGGATAGTGCGGACTTTTCGGTTAGCAGTTGGCAGTAAGCAGTAGGTCGCGGGTAGCGACCAGGTAGTCTTCACGTATGCAACTAGTTTCCCAGTTCAATAAGCTATCCTCTTCTGGCGACTTGTTCAGTTCAGAAATAGCAGATTGCGCGGTCAGGAGGCTAGGCAACCTCGTAGTTACGAGGCTTGCTGATCGGTGCGTAGAGCTTTCATTGGAATAATGGGTAGTCTGCACGGCGTGGTTTGCGGTTTGGCGACCTTCCATTTTCAGCGGTCTCCGTAGTGCGGCAATAGTTCGGGCAGTTACTCATTTAGTCCGGGCGGTTTGAGTTTTGCCTTTTATTTTTTCTACTTTCTTAAGATACATCAGGAAATCATGTCTCACCATGTATGTCTCGCATTGTAAAGATTATTATAGTACAAGATTATTGCTCTTCTATTTTGCATCGATTTTTTTGGGACTCAGATAGGTTGAGTGTTCCAGCGCCTGGTTTCCTGTTTTCCGCTATATTAAATTTTCAACACAGCTCACTCTCATTCTGGACCCTCCATTATTCTCCACCTTCCTCCGCCTCTACTACTCGTAGTGTCCAGACCTCGAACTCTATCGGGAGTACAACTTTGCAACCATGGGGAGAGCTTGAAGGGGGTCTCCTTTGTGGCCGTGTTTGGAGTGGTTCTCAGGTCCCAAAGGACCGAAGGGAGCTATTCCCCCAACTCTACTTCATATTCTCCACCTTCTTCTTTAACAAGTTCACGATGATCTTGTTTGCCACCTCCACCGGCCCGATACTCCTGGGATAGTGGACCGACACGAACCAAAGATCAATCCCAAGGTGACAACAAAAATAGATGAACTCCGTGCTAGCAAACTGCGGCCCATTGTCCTTGAAAATGGCATGAGGCAACCCGTGTAGGCAAATGATCTCTCCCCACACAAAATTTTGAATTATTTGAGAGGTCACTTTGGCCAGCGCCTTCACCTCCAACCACTTAGAGAAATAATCAATCAATACTAACAAGAACCTCCTCTACCCACAGGCCTGGGGGAAACGTCCCCCAATATCTATTCCCCAGATTGCGAATGTCCAGGGGTAATGATGCTTCTTAGCCTCCGGGATGGTAGCAGTTGGAGAGAGGCAAACTCGGTGTCATCATGGCCCAGGGTCGGCTACAAGTACCCTTGCCTGACAATCCTTCACTCTAGGGTCCTGCTCCCTGAGTTACTCCTGCACTCCCCGAAATAGACTTCTTCCAAAATCTTTGAGACCTCCACTTTGGCCACGCAGCGTGCTAGAAGCCCCTAGAGAGTCTTCCGATACATCTTCTTCTCGCGCATCAGATAGTATGCTGACTTATACTTGAAGCACTTCTTATCAAGGCCTTCCGGGAACTCCGCTGTTGACATGAAGGTTGTAAAGTGGTCCATCCAGGGGGGACATTGATCTACTTCCATCAGCTCCCCTTCCTCAATGAAGGACAGAATAGGTCGGCGAGGTGAAAGTGAGAAATAGATCATATGATTACCCTAGAGGGGGGGGGGGGGTGAATAGAGTATTAAAATGGTTTACTGGTTTTTATAGCGGATTAAAATAAAGTGATATATATAAGTATAAAATAGGAAATATTTGAGCACACAAGCACAAAAATAATCAATATAAACGACACAAGAATTATAGTGGTTCCCCAATAAACCTAAGTACATCCACTCTTCTACCACCCTGGTAGGAATCTACTACAGGTTTTTGATCAAGTGCCCTGCCACCACAGGTTTTTTCTCAGATGCCCTGTCACCACAAGATCTATTTTCTAAGGGAGATCTAGCAACCCCTTGAGCTTTTGATTCGGTGCCCAAAAACCAATCTAAGTATTTTGATCAGGAGACTTAACAACCAAATGTCTAACTTTTGAAGGGAGTTAAAAACCTGTACACAGGAAAAGGGAAAAGCAAAAAGATATGTTGTCTTCTCTATCTCAAATCTCTGAGAAGACTTAGTGGATTTCATGATGTTGTCAAAGCTCCACCTGAGTTGAATGAATCTGATCAGGAGTGGAAGCTTTTCTTCAGGGTGTTGGCCTTTAAATGATGTTGCTCTTCAGAAGCTTTTTGGAATGATTTTGATTAGTTTTCCCTTGAAAGCCTGAAGCAGATGATGAAGAACTCTGTGTGTATGAGAGCTGTATTATTCTTCACTGATTACTGATTGCTCTTCTTTTTCACTGATTTACTGCCTTGTTATTATTGTTTTTCATTCCTATATATATTTTTATCTTTTGAAGGAAAATCACTTTAAATATGATTTTAGATTCAAAACCATTTGAATTTTAAATTTTTCCTTTGAAATTCTCTGCATAATTTCTGGGATTCTGAACGACTAATTTTTGTCTTGAATGCATTTCTCTAACTGTCCCATTGAATATGGTAGAATAATAACTCTGTGAAAATCATAATTAATGCTGCACAGAATGGCTATATTCTTGAGAATATTGAGCATTAATTATCAGAGCATTACGGTCTAAATATAATAGAATTTGAAATCAAACTGATTGATGAACTGAGAAACTGCAGAGAAGAATAGTCGAAAAGAACCTTGAAGGAGTTAGTCAAACTCAGCAATGATTTAGTCGACCTAAACTCCAAGTTCGTCGATCTAAGAATTCTCCTTCGTCGAGCTGAGCTCCAAGATCGTAGACCAGAGCCTGGAGTTCGTCGAGCTTAATTCTTCATATTCGTCGACCTGAGCTCCAATTTCGTCAAGCTGAGCTTCACTATCGTCGAGATGAGATTGCAGAGTTAAATTCAAATTTCATCGACCTGAGCTCAGCTTTCGTTGAGCTCAACTCAGAGAAGAACTCTGAGTTCGTCGATTTGAGATCGACGATCGTCGAGCTGAGTTCAGCTATCGTCGAACAACTTTCCTACAAATAATTTAACTACTTTTCCATTGAAGAATTCTGTCACTAAGGTCATCTTAAGTGGAAAACTGATAGTCTAAGTTGGTGCTGCTGACTTTGACCCTAGAAAACCTATGACCCTAGACTATACATGTTGGGTTATTTAAACAACCTAATAGTGAACAAAGCCCAAATAACAAGTAGGGTTCCAACAATCTCTCCCTATTTGGGTGAGGTCACTATAAAAAATAGAAAAAGGAAAATCACAAAGCATGGAAAAATATCTGATAGAATTATAACACTTCAGCGTCTTGTGAATCGTCAGTAGAGGGATCTGAAGTAGGTTTTGTGAAAACCATCTTTCTCTTCGGATCAACTGCTTGTAGTTTAGTCATTTTCATGTCTTAAGCACCAAGGATTTTTATAGTTGAAACTCTGGGCACTACAACATCCGGATGCAAATTCATATAGGTATCAACATTGAAAAGATTTTGTACCTGATATTGGTCTAGTTCTTTCTTCCTGTAAGAAGACATAGTTGTGAACTGGGAAGTGTCTTTTCCTTCAGCTCTAGCTTTATTGATCTGAGACAGACCAATAAGCTCATTGAATCTAGAAATCCTATAGACATGATCTAATTTAAGTTCATAAGTAGGAGACATATGCCTCTCTAGGCTTGATTCCTTTTGCTGTTCACTTTGAGTTTCCTATTGGCTTGTTGGCTTTGAATGTTGATCTTGACTGCCTTTGCTTGATCTCTGATGTTGATAGCTGCCTTGACATGATCTCTACAGTTGGTGTTGGGACTGGAGCTTCTTGAACATCTCCCCCTGCCTAGATTTAGAGAGAGCTGAACCTAGGCCCCTAGAAGAAGGGGCAGAGGAGGAGGAAGCAAGCTGATGTTCAGAAATTGATCCAGAAATGGAGGTTTGATCAGGAAAGGTTGATGTGAATACCCATTCCTTGATTTCCCTGCATCAAATTTCATTCCAGAGAGGGTCTCCACCGAAATTGCCATTACTTACAAGAACAAAAGATCAAGTGCAAGAGAACTGGAAAGTAGGGGATGGAGTTTGATGAAACCCTAATTATAGGTTTTTAGAAGATGAAACAGAGAACTCCGTCTGACACATAAGAAAAGCTTCAAACTCAGGTCGATGAAAAATTTCATGAAGAAATAAAAGCGTCGATCTCAATTTGAAGAGGGGGAAAACAGTTCGTCGTTCTCAGTTCAACGAAAATTTTTCTGAACCGAACTTCGTCGATCTCCATTTAATGAAAAGGTTCACAAAGAGATTTTGTCGATCTCCGTTCGACGAAAAATCTCAAGAAGAGTTCACAGATTGTAGATCTCCGTTCGACGAAAGGTGACCAATTCTTCGACCTCAGACAGAAATCAAATCAAACCTTCTCCATTAGTAATACTTAGCTGATTTAAGAAGAACAGATGTTTCTTTTCATCTAATGGTTTGGTGAAGATATCTTCTCTTTGTAAATTAGTAGAGATAAAGACAAGATTAATTTTATTTTTGTCCACAAAATCTCTAATGAAATAATGTCTAATTTTAATATGCTTAGTTCTACTATGAAGCACTGGATTTTGTGCAATTGAAATATCACTGGTATTATCATAAAAGATAATTGAATTATTTAAGTTGAAACCATAATCCAGTAGCTGATTTTGAATCCACAATATATGTAAGTAACAACTACCAACTGCCATGTACTCAGCTTCAGCAGTTGATGTTGGCATAGATGTTTGTTTCATGCAAAACCAGGACACAAGCCTATCACTAAGAAACTGATAAGTTCCTGATGTGCTTTTCTTGTCAACTCTACATCCAGCATAGTCAGAATCTGGGAATCTAGTTAAGTCAAATTCAAACTCTGTTGGATACAAAAGTCCTAGATTTGGACAACCCTTTATATATCTCAAAATCCTTTTTAATAAAGTTAGGTGAGATTTTTTGGGATTTACTTGAAACATAGCACAAATACTAGTAGCAAACATAATGTCTAGCCTACTAGCTGTAAGATACAATAAGAACCCAACAATAGCCCTATATGTTTTTTGATCAACTAGTTTGCCCTATTCATCAGAATTAACTACAACATTGGAGGGCATGGGTGTCTTAATTGCTGAGGCGTCAGACATACCAAATATTTTAAGTATCTCCTTAGCATATTTTTATTGGGATATAAAGATACCATCAGGGGATTTCTTCCCTTGGAGATTAAGGAAGTAGGATAGTTCACCCTGCTACTCATTTCAAACTTTGAATGCATCAGGTCAGAAAATCTTTTGCCAAGTTTGGAATCAGAAGATCCAAATATTATCTCATCTGCATAAATTTGAACTAGCAAAATTTTATCCTTATGATGCCTGAAAAACAAAGATTATCTACCATGCCTCTAGAAAATTTATGCTCTAAAAGAAAACAAGCCATGATCTCATACCAAGCTCTTGGAGCTTGCTTTAGACCTTAAAAAGCTTTATGCAACTTAAAAACATAAGAGGGATGAGTTGAAGTGATAAAACCCGGTGGTTGTTCAACATACACTTCCTCTTTGAATTCTCCATTGAGAAATGCACTCTTTCACATCCATTTGATAGACTTTGAATTTCTGATATGTTGCATAAGCAAGAGAAATTTTGATTGTATCTAGCCTTGTAATAGGGGCAAAGGTCTGGTTATAATCAATGCCTTCCTCCTGAGAATAGCTTTGAGCCACCAATCTTGCTTTGTTCCTCACAATTGATCCTTGAGCATCCAACTTGTTCCTGAATACGTATTTAGTTCCAATTACTTGGTAGTCTTTGGGTCTAGGAACTAAATCTCATACTCTACACCTCTCAAATTTATTGGGTTCCTCTTGCATTACAATAATCCAGTGGAGATCTTACTCTGCATCTTTTATGGATTGAGGCTCACTTTGAGAAATGAAGCCAGCATGCATCAAATCTTGGTTGAGTTGATGCCTTGTTTGCACACCAACTTATTGTATCCAATCACTTGAGATATGAGATGATCTCTAAGTGTGATAAGATCAGTGGGTAGAGTTGGTTCTTCAACCACTTGTGGAATTATTTCCTCTTATGGAATTACATTAGCCACAACATCTTCAACATGAATTTCCTGAATATCTCCATCACTGTCATCAGTAATAATCTGTTGTGAAGGTTGTGATATATCCTCTTGTGGTAGGATTAAATTATCCATTTTCTCACACAGATTTGGTACCTGCAAATTTTTTATGCTAGAAGAATCCTTCTCCTTGTAAAACATGTTAGTCTTATTAAAAGTTACATGTACTGTGTTAACCCGGAATCCGCGACTAGTTCTCCAGGTTCTCAAGTCCGGGCGGCTTGTGCATTCTAGCCGCCGTTATCAGCTAGCCGGCTTATTGTCAGACAAGCCGGGCGGCCTCTACCTCAGACAGCCGCCAGTTCCGGTCCAGCCATCATCCAAGGGTCGGCCTGTCATTGCCCAAGCTGCGCGACCTGTGCCCCAGGTCGTCGTCAAAGGAGGTCCAGATCGGCCTGCCCAGAGGCCGAGTCCTGCAGCTCGGCAGAAGAAGATCGCCAGTCCGCGCGGCCTGTCTCTTGGCTTTTCTTCTTCCTCTCGATTCCCATCACCGCTGCCCGATTCTCTTGTACCTCGGGCAGCCGGTAATTTTAGCCCTGCCCGTTTGGGCAGGCCCCCAAGCCTATAAATAGGGGGCGGAAGTACCCCCAAAGCACGCTGACTCGAGTCCAGGAGCTCGCTTGTTAAGAGCTGCGGCCTCGGTTCTAGTCCTTTGCGGTCTACTGTCCGGCCGGCTTCTTCCTTTCTTCCTTCTTTGCTAAGTGTAATCGCTCAATTTCTTATAAAAGGAAAGCCCGCCGCAGGAGAGGCATTCAGGCCGCGGCGGGCGAACTCTGGTGTTGCCGCTGGTAGCGGTCCTTTCTCTCTTTTCTCTGCCCGGTTTTCATCCGCCATTCCTAGCCGTTAGTAATCGACTAGCCGACAGTCTTTTCCCCCATTCCTTCCCCAGTGCTCGAACGGTTGGCTGTTGGTGCCCGTTTTTCCCCGGCGCATTTTCTGCATCAACATCAACACGCGACCTTCAGATATCGGTTAGTCGCTGAAGTTCAGCGGCCACACAATGTCAGACCGGCAGTCCGTTCAGAACAACCTCAGCCCCAGCGAAGTTCTGCTCTTGGAAGCTCTTCTGCAGTCCCGCCAGGAAGAAAATCGAACCCGCCAAGAGATGATCCGGCAGCTCGCCGCGATCAATTGTAATCTAGCCGCAATCAATAAACGGTTAGACTTGCAGTCCGCAAGCATTCCGGTTACACCAGCCAACCGGGTCCCAGTGGAGAATAAGCAGGTCGGTCCGCCGGCCTACTCGCCTACCTTCCGGGCTATTCGCCGGGTTATTCGACCTCCTACCCGGTCTGTCCGCCCGAGTTGCCAACTCGGCCTCCAGTTTCGAAGAAGCCCCGCGTTTCGGAAAAAGGACAAAAAAGTTCGTCAGACCTCCCCCAGATCGAACAACGGGAGGAAGAGCCAAGTCACAAGAAACCCGCTCGAGCAGCGCGCGGGCAAGTTAGGTGCATGGATCAGTATTGCGAATATCACAAGGAAAGAGGTCATCTAACAGAAGATTGTAGAGCTCTCAAATTAATTGTGAAAATGCAGAAGTCAAAGGAATCCCGTAGCATGATCTAAAAAAGGACATCTCATTCATAGCCTGGCAGACGCGTCGGCATCAGCAACAGAAGCAATCTTAAATCAATCCCTTAACCCAATATGTCTTTCTGTCGTTTATTTCCTCTTATGAATCTCTATTAAGAAGGATTATGACTCATTGCTATGTTTTGTTTCAGAGATTCTATATCAGTACTCTTGCCTGGCAAGTCATCATTCTTATGGGTTTACAACCCAAAAATTAAAAGATCACTCAATCAAGAGACATCGCCGAGTCTAGCTATATCCCCCTTTAGAGCCGTTGTCATTAGCGTAACACCACGAGGACCACGTGTTGCGGGGAGATTTCGCACCGTGCAGTGGCAGCTTGCCGGCTTTGATGCGGTGGAGTTCTAGATTGCGGATCCCGGCTAGTACCTAACCCCACTTCTGCATTAAGGAGGAGCAGAGTGGTGGTCAGCTCTACCACGCCACGTAAGGGATATCGTTGCAACTATGATGCGTCTGTGCGGGAAGCAATACACGCATGCCCCGCAGATCGTCTTAGCACGCAACCCTCGAACACTCTTTGATACTCTCGAGCAGTGCCTGCAGGAGACCCACAGTCTTGTCGATCTCTGAGGAAAGCAATGTGACTCCGGCCGCACCTGCCCGGAAGATCGACTTGAACTGTACTCCAGGCAAGAGAGCAGTGTATTCTTTTCTTCAAGCAGAAGCCTAGTCGACGGTCAGAAATCAGACCGCGCGGTTATCATATCCCGGCTAAAGACAGTATCCGCCCGGGTAATTTGATATTATAAGGCTGAACAGAAGTTATCCAACA
This sequence comes from Platanthera zijinensis, assembly GCA_039513925.1. Taxonomy (NCBI): domain Eukaryota; kingdom Viridiplantae; phylum Streptophyta; class Magnoliopsida; order Asparagales; family Orchidaceae; genus Platanthera; species Platanthera zijinensis. The sequence continues at coordinate 170,168,917 of CM077082.1, read as the reverse complement.
GCAAGTTGCGGATATTATCATCCTTACCGCTCGGATATATTTATTAATCGGGCGAGTTGTTTGGTTATCTTCAGCCCAATACAGCAGACATCATTATTAATCGTGCGAGCTGGTTGGTTTTCTTCAGTTCGCTATAGCGGATATCAGTATTATTCGCGCGAGTTATGCGTAAATCACCTATCAGATATATTCGCGCAAGTTATTCTTATCTATCCATCCTGCTTCAGTATTACCCAGATATCTCACAACATATCATAATCGATCGAATAGAAATGCAATACCGAGCGAATAAAGCATATCCAGCAGAATCAAACTAACGTCTATATTGTCAAAAGTTACAAAATGTATTATCCGCGCGGCTTACAAAGATCATGCCGCCGAATCAAAAGAATATCATTGCATATCAACTTTTCCAGTTATCCTATCCGCTCAGTCCGCCGGCTTGTGGTATTCACTCAAATCAATTTGCGGCTTGCAATGTAAAGAAGTCGCAATATGTTTATCTCTATCGCTAAGTAGTTTCCCTATCGAAAGCCAGCTTCGCATTAAAGTTCGGACAGGCCGCCACAATCAGCGTGGTTTTTACAGTATCAACCCGGTTTATCCCCTTAGTCGAGCGGTTTGTCGATCGCTATTTGAACTGCCTTATCTTCTTGGCAAATAGTCTCCTAACCGCCCGGCTTATTGCTCTATATACTCTCAAGGATGATCGGTGTTGATGCACGAAAAGCGACGGGGAAGACGAGCACCACCAGCTAACCGTTCGAGCACTGGGGGAAGAAATGGGGAAAAGACTGTCGGCTAGTCGGTTACTAGCGGCTAGGAATGGCGGATAAAACCGGGCAGAGGAAAGAGAGAAAGGGCCGCTACCAGCGGCAACACCAGAGTTCGCCCGCCGCGGCCTGAATGCCTCTCCTGCGGCGGGCTTTCCTTTTATAAGAAAATAAGCGGTTACACTTAGCGAAGAAGAAAGAAAGGAGGAAGCCGGCCGGACAATAGACCGCAAAGGACTAGAATCGAGGCCGCGGCTCTTAACAAGCGAGCTCTTGGACTCGAGTCCGCGTGCTTTGGGGGTACTTCCGCCCCCTATTTATAGGCTTGGGGGCCTGCCCGAACGGGCAGGGCTAAAATTACCGGCTGCCCGAGGTACAAGAGAATCGGGCAGCGGTGATGGGAATCGAGAGGAAGAAGAAAAGCCAAGAGACAGGCCGCGCGGACTGGCGATCTTCTTCTGCCGAGCTGCAGGACTCGGCCTCTGGGCAGGCCGATCTGGACCTCCTTTGACGACGACCTGGGGCACAGGTCGCGCAGCTTGGGCAATGACAGGCCGACCCTTGGATGATGGCTGGACCGGAACTGGCGGCTGTCTGATGTAGAGGCCGCCCGGCTTGTCTGACAATAAGCCGGCTAGCCGATAATGGCGGCTAGAAAGGACAAGCCGCCCGGACTGCAAGGCCTGAGGAACTAGTCGCGGATTCTGGGTTAACATAATCCCCGCACATTTTTAAGTTTCTGAAAAAACTTCGAAAATGTAGAACTAAGCCGGAGACCGCGACTGCCATTAATGCCTCTGCATCTATAAAATGCCGAGGATCCTGCCATTTCGTCAAGATTTCTGCCAAGCCACGGGTCGCTACTCGCCTCTCGCGGTTAGAATCCTTCAAGCCGACAGAGACTTACACAAGATGGATGTCATGTCCACGATGCTAGCTCGCGAAAAGAAGTCGTCTGAGGCTAAGAAGAAGGGCAGGAAAGCGGACAGCTCTGACCAGCAGCCCGAGAAGAAGACAGAGAAGCCGATCTCACCGGTGGCACCTGGTCCAGGAAAAAGGCCGATGGAAGTCATCGGGGAGTCCTCACAGGCCGCGGCCAAAGTCGAAGAGATCCTTAAGCCTGCTCTCCCACAAGCCGGAACTACCAAATCTTTCGATATCACCTACTCGCCATCTGGTGAGCCTCTCTTGAAGATAGCCGGATGGAGGAGAAAAGTGTTGATTCCTCCAAGCCGCGCGAGGTGCCCAAATCTGCTGACCTGATCATCGTCGAGGAGGACAACTCAGAGAAGCCACTGGAGACCGAGCGGTCTCTGACTGAGAAGCGGAAATGGACAGAGTTAATAGTCGGCCACTTGAAGCGACGCAAGAAAAAGGTCGAGACTCTTGAGGAAAGGATGGAGAGGAAGACGCGGAAGATGCGGGTTGATAACCGCAATGTTTCTGTGAAGACCGGCGCGGCCAGCCTCCAGCATAAGCCGCGGGAGAAAGAAGCGCCCGAAAGTCCATTGACTCCATCTTCTAAGCCGGACGAAACGGACAGCTCGCGGGCGGCCAGCGAATCCTTGAGCGACATTCTGAAAGGCATGGAGACCTTCCAGCAGCAGGACAAGCTATTGTCAAGCCTGCCGGCTTCTGAGGAGACCGCCGACATCGATGTCGAAGTTACCGGAGAGAAGCCCGGCGAACCGACTCCTGCGGTTTCTGAAGGAGCTGAAAAATTAAAGCTTAGAGAGAAGATAGAGGAGATGAGGAAGTTAATCGCGGGAAGCAGGTGGCGACTACATTTCCTCCCCTGCAAGGTAAACAGGAAGAAGTTAAGCGCATTGTAAAATTCTACAAGCCGCGGTCACGGAAGAAGGGAGCGGACACGATTTTCAATCCGCCGGCGAGCTTCTTCCTGACCACGGCTGAGCTGAAAAGCAAAGCTAAGGAGACCGCGCGGCTATGGAAAGAAAAGCTAAAGCGAATAGACTCCGAGCGGTTTAGGCGACCAGCGCTTAGGTGCGGCACCGCGGCTTTGCAGGGAGAGATAATCCCGAACTATGGTCTCGTTCCACTGAGATCCTTTGAAAAGTGTCGGTTGTGCGATTAAAATCTGACCGCTTGTTTGTTTGCTGCAGGTGCACTAGGAACCGCCAGCAGGCCGGGCGATCTGATGAGCTTCTTGCCTCCACTGATGTCCTCGCTACCTTCAAAAATCGATGACCAACGGGCGGCCGAATTCCAGGAGGAGGTCGCCGCCCTGCAGGCTAGAATAAGGGAGCATGCCGAGGCCCTTCGAGCCAAGGAAGAAGAGTGGCGGCTTCAAGAAGAAAATCAGCGGTCTATGCTGGAGGCCGCTGAAAAGAGAACTCAGGAAGTGCTGGAGGACTTGGCGCAGGAGAGAGGAATGATGCGGTCTGAGGTGGAGGCCGCTGAGAAAAGGACGCAGGAGGCCTTGGTCAGCTTGGAGTTGGCGAAAACGACGATGCGGATTACGCAGGAGACCGCTAACAAAAGGGTGCAGGAGGCACTGGCCAGCGCGGACGTGGAGAAAACGGCGAAGCGGGCTGCGCTGGAGGCCGCTGACAAAAGGATGCAGGCGTCCCTGGCCAGCTGGGAGGAGGAGAAGACGGCGATGCGGACTGCGCTGGAGGCCGCTCAACAAAGAGCACCGGCGGCAGTCACTACCTTGGAAGAGGAAAGAACACTGATGCGGACTGCGCTAGAGGCCGCGGAGCAGAAGACTCAAGAGGCGCTGGCCAACCTGGAATGGGAGAGGGCGGAGAAGCTTGACATGCAAGCCTTGGTGCTGATGGCGGGCCGGATTGAGAGAGACAGGACGGACATTGCTCGGTCTGGCGAGGGAAGGGAACAGCGGCAGCTACCAAGCCGCCCGGCTTCTGGCGAGACTTCGGACTCACCACTAGTCGCGGCGGTTGGGCAGGTCGCTGCTGCTGGCGACCCGGGAGATCGACCTCTACTGCTGGTTCCATTTGCCCGTGTAGAGCGTGATACCTCACGGGTTCACCGAACTCTACACTCCATCCACAACCTCGTCAGTCAAGTATATGTTCAGCTTGTACAGGCCGGCGACCAAGTCGCGCGGGTAGGGCGAGAAGCTCCTGAGGGCGGAGAGAAATAATTTCGAACACTTTATTTGGTTTTGTAATAAGCATCAACTCGTGATGCCGGACGGTTTGAATGTTCTGAACAATTGCTGTGTATCTGCTTGTACATTAATCTGAATTGATTGCGGCTTGTGTAGTTTAAGTTTCTTAGCCGCTGCTTTTTTGCTTTGATAATTTTGCTAAGTACGGGAATCTTAGTCGCTCGAACCGCCGAACTGTTCTGCGGTTAGAAGATTCTATCTTGCAGGTTGAGCCGAGCGGTCTGACATTTAACCGCGATTTGACAACCACCACTGAAGCAGCACAGGAAATCTATAAATTGAGACGGCCCCGGAGATTTTGGCACAGAAGATCAAAATGCGAGCTAAAGCAAAGGCGATGCGGTCTGACAAAGCTCCAGCCGTTAGGACCGATGCGGCTTCGGCGTTTCACTCCGCAGACCACAAGGAAGGCCGGCTTACCCAAGCCGAGCTAGATAGCTTTGTGGAGAAGTACATGAAAGATAGCCCGCTGCTCGCGCGGCTCCCGCTTCCTCACGAGCGGATTAACTCCTCCACCGCCAACCAAATCGCAATCCCTGTCGACCACTTCGACTGCGGCTTCCGGTTTCCTGTACTGATGGAAGCCGTAGCGGTCTTCGACCACTATGGAGTTGTGCCCGGACAGCTGCCCCCGAACTCGATAGCGGCGATTTACAGCTTCATCTCTTATCTGAGGTCGGAGAGAGTTCGGTTCTCAATCAAGCTGTTCAGCGAATGCTTCTCGGTCCGGTCTATTCCGGATGCTGGGACAAAGATCTTCAGGGGACATCTGTACTTTGGTTGCCGGGGGCTGAAAGTCGTCAACCTGGCGAACAAGGTACCGAACTGGTCAGAAAGGTACCTGATTTTCGAAGGACAGCTCGGACTCTTGCCGGTGAACCCGCAGATCCGCGAAGAAGCCGCATTCGGCAGCAGCGGGCTGGACGGCCTGGAGAAGCAAATCTATGACTTCTTCAAGGGCGAGCGGCTTGATGTCACCCACTACCTCCCCCTGCTCCCGACTTTAGAGGATGTTCATGTGGAGGACAGTAAGTATCTGCCAACAGAACTACTTTTCTAGCCGCGCGGCTTAACAACTGACTTGTCAACTTTTGCCTTGCAGCTATTGTCGCAGTCCCGCTAAACAAGCCGCTAACTCCGGGCGGCTTAACCCTCACGCAAAGGGAGAGGAGGAAGAGGAGGGCCAAGCCGGAGCGGGCTGATGAAGAAGGTGAGTCGGACTCCTCTGCCGACTTTACCCTGCAAGGAATGGGCAGCGGTTTGAAAGATCTCCATGGCAACGCCACCATGCTATGGAGCGCCGACGGCGAGTCGGTCCAAGTGTCTACCGCCCTCCCTGACTGGGGGAGTGAAAGGATAAGCCGCCATGCATCCGCGGCTGGTGCGGCTTTGTATGGCAAGCGCAACCTGAAAGCGCTGGAAAAGATACCAGAAGAGGACTTATCTCGGTTTGCCGCACAGGTCGGCGCGAGAAGCTTTGTGGCTAACCACTTCATGGGCCTGGCCCATAGGCGGTTAGTCGCAAGTCAAAGCGACCTGAGGCGGCAACTTGCAGAGAAAGATGAAGAAATTGCACGGCTAAAGGATTTGAATGCGGTAAGATATTACCTGATTCTTGCGGCTCTATTTATCAAGCCGCTCGGACTGACCTTTTTCCATTCCTTTGCAGAAAATGTATGATCCGGCCAACCCGGCTTTCCAGGACGCTGTCTTTCCACAACTCGTCCAAGGGATTGACGGAGCGCTGAATCGGCTCCGAGATCGCAGCGGCCTCGCCCCGGGCTTCACCGACTTTACTTGCGCCGACGTGTATCCCCCCCTGAAGAAAAGGGTCGCCGCGGTATATCAAGCGCTGAAAGGCAAGGAGAAAGTCGATGGGGAGGGCGAGAGCAAGGCAGAAGAGGAAAAGGAAGACAGCGACGGGAGCAGGAGCGAAAGCGCTTCTTCAGAGACCGACGGTCAAGCTTCCGAGACCGCTCGGGTTGAATCCAGCAAATCCAAGTCCGGGGATACTGGTAGTTCGAGTTCTTCTTCGTTCAGCAGCGGCGGCTACTCGCCTTCCGAGGTTGACGTCGACGGTGAACCTGACTCCAGCATTCCTGCGGCTAAAAGACTAAAGCCGGATAGTTAGGACAATACTTGTAACAATTTTTACACCTTTTTGAGACCGGCGGTACGATTTTGTAAACCGCGCGGTCTACCTTTTGTACATGACATTTGAAATGAAAATATTTCTCCTTTAGTGAAAATCTATTGTATTGAAATTCTGCTTACTTGGCTGTTCGCGCGACTTAATGTTTCTTACTCGTTTCCGACTTAAGAGATCTTATTGACGACTTCATCAAATAATAAGCACCTTTGTTTTGGTTAAACTTAAATAGAATACCAGTAGCCGGATATACTAGCCGTCTGCGAATTTATAATGATCCGATTACCCACGAATAAATTATAAAGCCATAAACCGGGCGGTTAGTAGAGTATTCGCCAAGTAGACAAAGTAGATCTACTATTGAAGGTTCATACTTAATACGAAGTCGCACGATTAATATAGTTGAACGATGATAGGCCGTAGTTTTATTGGAGATCAAGAAGATATATGGCGATCGACAAGCCGCTCGGCTAAGGAAACAAACCGATAAGATGCTGTAGTAATACAGCTGATGGTGGCGGCCTGTCCGAACTTTAATACGAAACTGGCTTTCAATAGGGAAACTATTTAGCGATAGAGATAAACATATTGCGACTTCTTTACATTGCAAGCCGCGAATTGATTCGAATGAATACCATAAGCCGGCGGACTGAGCGGATAGGATCTGGCGGCAAGATCTTTGTAAGCCACGCGGATACTACATTTTGTAACTTTTGACAATATAGACGTTAGTTTGATTCTGCTGGATATGCTTTATTCGCTCGGTATTGCATTTCTATTCGATCGATTATGATATGTTGTGAGATATCTGGGTAATACAGAAGCAGGATGGATAGATAAGAATAACTTGCGCGAATATATCTGATAGGTGATTTACGCATAACTCGCGCGAATAATATTGATATCCGCTATAGCGAACTGAAGAAAACCAACCAGCTCGCACGATTAATAATGATGTCTGCTGTATTGGGCTGAAGATAACCAAACAACTCGCCCGATTAATAAATATATCCGAGCGGTAAGGATGATAATATCCGCAACTTGCTGTTGGATAACTTCTGTTCAGCCTTATAATATCAAATTACCCGGGCGGATACTGTCTTTAGCCGGGATATGATAACCGCGCGGTCTGATTTCTGACCGCAGACTAGGCTTCTGCTTGAAGAAAAGAATACACTGCTCTCTTGCCTGGAGTACAGTTCAAGTCGATCTTCCGGGCAGGTGCGGCCGGAGTCACATTGCTTTCCTCAGAGATCGACAAGACTGTGGGTCTCCTGCAGGCACTGCTCGAGAGTATCAAAGAGTGTTCGAGGGTTGCATGCTAAGACGATCTGCGGGGCTTGCGTGTATTGCTTCCCGCACAGACGCATCATAGTTACAACGATATCCCTTACGTGGCGTGGTAGAGCTGACCACCACTCCGCTCCTCCTTAATGCAGAAGTGGGGTTAGGTACTAGCCAGGATCCGCAATCTAGAACTCCACCGCATCAAAGCCGGCAAGCTGCCACTGCACGGTGCGAAATCTCCCCGCAACACGTGGTCCTCGTGGTGTTACGCTAATGACAACGGCTCTAAAGGGGGATATAGCTAGACTCGGCGATGTCTCTTGATTCAGTGATCTTTTAATTTTTGGGTTGTAAACCCATAAGAATGATGACTTGCCAGGTGAGAGTACCGATATAGAATCTCTGAAACAAAATATAGCAATGAGTCATAATCCTTCTTAATAGAGTATAATGAGAAGAAACAAAAGACAGAAAAACATATTGAGTTAAGGGATTGATTTAAGATCGCTTTTGTCGTTGATGTTGACGCGTCTGCCAGCCTATGAATGAGATGTCTTTTTTAGATCATGCTACGGGATTCCTTTGATTTCTGCATTTTCACAATTAATTTGAGAGCTCTACAATCTTCTGTTAGATGACCTCTTTCCCTGTGATATTCGCAATATTGATCCATGCACCTGACTTGCCCGCGCGCTGCTCGAGCGGGTTTCTTGTGACTTGGCTCTTCCTCCTGTTGTTCGATCTGGGGGAGGTCTGACGAACTTTTTTGTCCTTTTTCCGAAACACGGGGCTTCTTCGAAACTGGAGGCCGAGTTGCCGAATACTTGGGCGGCCAGGCCGGGTAGGAGGTCGAATAGCTCGGCGAATAGCCCGGGAAGGTAGGCGAGTAGGCCGGCGGATCGACCTGCTTGCTGTCCGCTGGGTCTGGTTGGCTGGCGTAACCGGAATGATTGCGGACTGCAAGTCTAACCGCTTATTGATTGCGGCTAGATTATAATTGATCGCGGCGAGCTGCCGGATCATCTCTTGGCGGGTTTGATTTTCTTCCCGGCGGGACTGCAGAAGAGCTTCCAAGAGCAGAACTTCGCTGGGGCTGAGGTTGTTCTGAACAGGCTGCCGGTCTGACATTGTATGGCCGCTGAACTTCAGCGACTAACCGAGATCTGAAGGTCGCGTGTTAACTGTTGATGCACGAAAAGCGACGGGGAAGACGAGCACCACCAGCTAACCGTTCGAGCACTGGGGGAAGAAATGGGGAAAAGACTGTCGGCTAGTCGGTTACTAGCGGCTAGGAATGGCGGATAAAACCGGGCAGAGGAAAGAGAGAAAGGGCCGCTACCAGCGGCAACACCAGAGTTTGCCCGCCGCGGCCTGAATGCCTCTCCTGCGGCGGGCTTTCCTTTTATAAGAAAATAAGCGGTTACACTTAGCGAAGAAGAAAGAAAGGAGGAAGCCGGCCGGACAATAGACCGCAAAGGACTAGAATCGAGGCCGCGGCTCTTAACAAGCGAGCTCTTGGACTCGAGTCCGCGTGCTTTGGGGGTACTTCCGCCCCCTATTTATAGGCTTGGGGGCCTGCCCGAACGGGCAGGGCTAAAATTACCGGCTGCCCGAGGTACAAGAGAATCGGGCAGCGGTGATGGGAATCGAGAGGAAGAAGAAAAGCCAAGAGACAGGCCGCGCGGACTGGCGATCTTCTTCTGCCGAGCTGCAGGACTCGGCCTCTGGGCAGGCCGATCTGGACCTCCTTTGACGACGACCTGGGGCACAGGTCGCGCAGCTTGGGCAATGACAGGCCGACCCTTGGATGATGGCTGGACCGGAACTGGCGGCTGTCTGATGTAGAGGCCGCCCGGCTTGTCTGACAATAAGCCGGCTAGCCGATAATGGCGGCTAGAAAGGACAAGCCGCCCGGACTGCAAGGCCTGAGGAACTAGTCGCGGATTCTGGGTTAACAATCGGATTATTATAATTTCGCAGACTAGTATATCTGGCTTATGGTATTCTACTCGAGGTTAACCGCAGCAAGTTAGTTGTTATTCGGTGAAGTCATAAATAAGATTTCTCAAGTCGGAAACGAGTAGGAATGATTAAACCGCATATTCAAACAAGCAAGTAAAATTACAATAGATTCCCACAAAAGGTAAAACGTTTTCATTTCTAATGTCAAGTATAAGGGGTAGACCGCGCGGTTTACAAAACCTTACCGGCGGTCTCAAAAAATGTAAAAACTTTTACAAGTAAACTATTCTAGCTATTCGGCCTCTATCTTTTGGACGCAGGAGTACCGGAGTCCGGTTCACCGTCAATATCGATCTCAGAAGGCGAGTAATCGCCGCTGTCCGACGAGGATGAACGCGAACTGCCAGTGCCCCTGGTCTCTGACGAGCTGGCATCAACCCGCGCGGTCTCAGATGCTTGACCGCCGGTCTTTGAAGAAGCACTCTCGCTCCTGCTGTCCTCCCTTTCCTCTTCTGCCTCGCCCTCTCCGCCAATCTTCTCCTTGCCTTTCAGCGCGCGATAAACCGCAGCCACCCTTTTCTTCAAGGGTGGATACAGGTCGGCGCAGGTGAAGTCGGTGAATCCCGGGGCGAGGCCGCCCTGATCTCGAAGGCGTTTCAGCGCTCCGTCGATCCCCTGGACAAGCTGGGGAAAGACCGCGTCTTGAAAGGCTGAGTTCGCTGGATCGTACACTTTCTGCAAAGGAAAGAAAAAGGATAGTTCGGGCAGCTTGATGAATTAAGCCGCAAAAATCAGGTAATGTCTTACCGCATGCGACTCCTTCAGCCGTGCGATTTCTTCATCTTTCTCGGCGAGTTGCCGCTGCAGGTCGCCTTCAATTGTAACTAACCGCCTATGGGCTAGGCCCATATAGTGGTTGGCTACAAAGCTTCTCGCGCCGACCTGCGCGGCAAACCGCGAGAAGTCTTCTGCAGGTATCTTCTCCAGCGCTTTCAAGTTGCGCCTGCCATACAAAGCCGCGCCAGCCACAGAGGCATGGCGGCTTACAGTTTCCTTCCCCCAGTTCGGGAGGGCGGTGGAAACCTTTACCGACTCCCCGTCGGCACTCCACTGCATGGTGGGGTTGCCGTGGAGATCTTTCAAGCGGCTACCCATACCATGCAGTATGAAGCCGCTGGAGGAGTCCGATTCATCCTCCTCTGCAGCCCGCTCCGGCCTGGCCCTCTTCGCCCTTTTCTCCCTTTGTGTCAGGGTTATGCCGCCTGGAGTGAGCGGCTTGTTCAGCGGGACCGCGACAGCAGCTGCAAGGCGAAGTTTAAAAGTCAGTTGGTAGGCCGCGCGGCTAGCATAACAGTTCGGCCGAGTGATACTTACTGTCCTCCGCATGAACGTCCTCCAAAGTCGGGAGCAGCGGGAGGTAGTGGGTGACGTCGAGCCGCTCCCCTTTGAAGAAGTTGAAGATCTCCTTCTCCACGCCGTCCAGTCCGCTGCTGCCAAAAGCGGCTTCGTCGCGAACTTGCGGATGGACCGGCAGGAGTCCGAGGTTGCCCTCGAAGATAAGGTATCTTTCTGACCAGTTCGCGATTTTGTTCGCCAGGTTTACAACTTTCAGGCCGCGGCAGCCGAAGTAAAGATGGCCTCTGAAGATCTTCGTTCCCGAATCCGGGATAGACCGCACAGAGAAGCATTCTCTGAACAGCCTTATCGAGAACCGAACTCGCTCCGACCTCAGGTAAGAGAAGAAGCTGTATATCGTCGCTATCGAGTTCGGGGGCAGCTGCCCCGGCACTTCTCCGTAGTGGTCGAAGACCGCTACGGCTTCCATCAGTACCGGGAACCGAAAGCCGCAGTCGAAGTGGTCGACAGGGATTGCGATTTGGTTGGCGGTGGAGGAGTTAATCCGCTCGTGAGGAAGCGGAAGCCGCGCGAGCAGCGGGCTATCTTTCATGTACTTCTCCACAAAGCTATCTAGCTCGGCTTGGGTAAGCCGGCCTTCCTTGTGGTCTGCGGAGTGAAACGCAGAAGCCGCATCGGTCCTAACGGCTGGAGCCTTGTCAGACCGCATCGCAATTGCTTTAGCTCGCATTCTGAACTCCTGTGCCGAAGTCTCCGGGATCATCTCAATTTATAGATTTCCTATACAGCTACAGTAGTGGTTGTCAAATCGCGGTTAGATATCAGGCCGCACGGCTCAACCTGCAAGGTAAAGTATTCTAACCGTATCCTAGTTCGGCAGGTCGAGCGACTAAAATTCCAGTACTTGGCAAAATTTCCAAAGAAAAGATAGCGACTAGAAGTAATCAAACCGCATAAAGCCGCATGCAATTCGGAGTAATATACAATCAAACATATAACAATTGTCCACAGGAATCAAACCGTCCGGCATCACGAGTTGATGCTTATTACAAAGCCAAATAAAAGTTCTCTTAATTATCTCTCTCCACTCTCTGGAGCCTCTCGCCCAACCCGCGCGACTTGATCGCCGGCCTGTACCAGCTGGACATACACTTGACTAACGAGGTTGTGGATATTGTGCAGAGTCCGGTGAACTCGCGAGGTATCACGCTCTACGCGGGTAAATGGAACCAGCGACAGAGCGCGATCTCCCGGGTCGCCAGAAGCAGCGACCTGCCTAACCGCCGCGACCACTGGTGAGTACGAAGTCTCTCCGGAAGCCGGGCGATTTGGTTGTTGCTGCTGTTCAGCAGTCGTCCCAGCAGGTCGCAAGCCTCTGCCGGCCTCCTCTGGTCGATCCTTATCCCTTTCCTCGTCAAGTCGAGCGGTGTCCGCCCTTTCCCTTTCAATCCGGCCGAGCATCAGCACTAAAGCCTGCAGATCTAGTTTCTCTTTTTTCTCCTGCTCCAGGTGGGCCAGCGCCTCAAGAGTTCTTTGTTCAGCGGCCTCAAGCGCAGTCCGCATCGCTGTCTTCTCCTCCTCCCAGCTGGCCAGTGCCTCCTGCATCCTTTTGTCAGCGGTCTCCAGTGCAGTCCGCTTCGCCGCTTTCTCCATGTCCGCGCTGGCCAGTGCCTCCTGCACCCTTTTGTTAGCGGTCTCCTGCGTAATCCGCATCGCCGCTCTCTCCAACTCCAAGCTGACCAAGGCTTCCTGCGTCCTTTTTTCAGCGGCCTCCAACTCAGACCGCATCATTCCCCTCTCCTGCTCCAAGTCCTCCAGTACTTCTTGAGTTCTCCTTTCAGCGGCCTCCAGCATAGACCGCTGATTTTCTTCTTGAAGCCGCCACTCTTCTTCCTTGGCTCGAAGGGCCTCGGCATGCTCCCTGATCCTAGCCTGCAAGGCGGCGACCTCCTCTTGGAATTCGGCCGCCCTCAGGTCGCGGACACTTGGAGGTAGCGGCGGAATCAGTGGAGGTAAGAAAGTCGTCAGACCGCCCGGCTTGATGGTGGTTTCATGAGCACCTGCAGCGAATAAACAGGTGGTTAGATTCAGTGACATGACCGGCATGGGGTAGAAGATCTCGTTAGAACGAGACCGCAGCTCGTGGTTATCTCTCCTTCGAAAGCCGCAGTATCAAGTCTAGCCGCTGGTCGCCTAAACCTTTCTGAATCTATTCGCTTTAGCTTTTCTTTCCATAGCCGCGCGGTCTCCTTAGCTTTGCTTTTCAGCTCAGCCGTGGTCAGGAAGAAGCTCGCCGGCGGATTGAAAATTGTATCCACTCCCTTCTTCCGTGACCGCGGCTTGTAGAATTTTACAAAACGCTTAACTTCTTCCTGTTTACCTTGCAGGGGAGGAAATGTAGTGGCCACCTGCTTCCCGGCGATTAGCTTCCTCATCTCCTCTATCTTCTCTCTAAGCTTTAATTTTTCAGCTCCTTCAGAAACCGCAGGAGTCGGTTCGCCGAGCTTCTCTCCGGTAACTTCGACATCGATGTCGGCGGTCTCCTCAGAAGCCGGCAGGGTTGACAACAGCTTGTCCTGCTGCTGGAAGGTCTCTATACCTTTCAGAATGTCGCTCAAGGATTCGCTGGCCGCCCGCGAGCTGTCCGTTTCGTCCGGCTTAGAAGATGGAGTCAATGGACTTTCGGGCGCTTCTTTCTCCCGCGGCTTATGCTGGAGGCTGGCCGCTCCGGTCTTCACAGAAACATTGCGGTTATCAACCTGCATCTTCCTCGCCTTCTTCTCCATCCTTTCCTCAAGGGTCTCGGCCTTTTTCTTACGTCGCTTCAAGTGGCCGACTATTGTCTCTGTCCGTTTCCTCTTCTCAGTCAGAGATCGCTCGGCTTCCAGTGGCTTCTTCGACTCGTCCTCTTCAATAATGATCAAGTCAGTAGATGTGGGCAACTCGCGCGGCTTGGAAGAGTCGACACTCTTCTCCTCCGTACCGGCGATCTTCAAAAGAGGTTCACCCGATGGCGAGTAGGTAATGTCGAAGGATTTGGTGGCACCAGCTTCCGGGAGAGCAGATTTGGAAACCGCCTCAACTTTCGTCGCGGCCTGCGAGGATTCTGCAACGACTTCCATCGGTTTCTTCCCAGAATCAGAAGCCGCCGGTGTGATCGGCTTCTCGGTTTTGTTCTCAGGCGGTTGGTCGGAACTGTCCGCTTTTCTGCTCCTCTTTTTCGATCCAGACGACTTCTTTTCGCGGTCTAGCATCGAGGACATGACGTCCATCTTGTAGAAGTCTCTGTCGGCTTGGAGGATTCTGACCGCAAGTGGCGAGTAGTGACCCGTGGCTTGGCAGAAATCTTGAAGAAATGGCAGGGCCCTCGGCATTTTATAGGCGCAGAAGCATTAATGGCAGTCGCGGTCTCCGGCTTAGTCCTACATTTTCGAAGTTTTTTATAAAACTTAAAAATGTGCGGGGATTATGTTAACCCGGAATCCGCGACTAGTTCTCCAGGTTCTCAAGTCCGGGCGGCTTGTGCATTCTAGCCGCCGTTATCAGCTAGCCGGCTTATTGTCAGACAAGCCGGGCGGCCTCTACCTCAGACAGCCGCCAGTTCCGGTCCAGCCATCATCCAAGGGTCGGCCTGTCATTGCCCAAGCTGCGCGACCTGTGCCCCAGGTCGTCGTCAAAGGAGGTCCAGATCGGCCTGCCCAGAGGCCGAGTCCTGCAGCTCGGCAAAAGAAGATCGCCAGTCCGCGCGGCCTGTCTCTTGGCTTTTCTTCTTCCTCTCGATTCCCATCACCGCTGCCCGATTCTCTTGTACCTCGGGCAGCCGGTAATTTTAGCCCTGCCCGTTTGGGCAGGCCCCCAAGCCTATAAATAGGGGGCGGAAGTACCCCCAAAGCACGCTGACTCGAGTCCAGGAGCTCGCTTGTTAAGAGCTGCGGCCTCGGTTCTAGTCCTTTGCGGTCTACTGTCCGGCCGGCTTCTTCCTTTCTTCCTTCTTTGCTAAGTGTAATCGCTCAATTTCTTATAAAAGGAAAGCCCGCCGCAGGAGAGGCATTCAGGCCGCGGCGGGCGAACTCTGGTGTTGCCGCTGGTAGCGGCCCTTTCTCTCTTTTCTCTGCCCGGTTTTCATCCGCCATTCCTAGCCGTTAGTAACCGACTAGCCGACAGTCTTTTCCCCCATTCCTTCCCCAGTGCTCGAACGGTTGGCTGTTGGTGCCCGTTTTTCCCCGGCGCATTTTCTGCATCAACATACTGATTCTTCCATTTTTAATGTTAATTTGTTATAAACCCTATAAGCCTTGTTGACTTGGGAATATCCAAAAAAAATTCCATCTGTAGCTTTTGCTTCAAACTTTCTAAGATATTTCTTATTATTATTATGAATATAACATATACAACCAAATACTTTAAAATAGTTTATTTTAGGTTTCTTCCCTGTAAGTAATTCATAGGGGGTCGGTACTTAAGTTTATGAATTAGACTTCTATTTAGAACATAATTTACCGTGCTTACTGCCTCTGCCAATAAGGATAGGGGCAAGTGAGCATCTGCAAGTAATGTTCCTGCAGATTCAATCAGGGTTGTATTTTTCTTTCAGCTACCCCATTTTGTTGAGGAGTTCTAGGATCGGAAAAACAATGCCTGATATCTTCCATCTCAAAGAATTCTTTCATGAGAAGGGATTCAAACTCAGTGCCTTGATCACTTTTGATCAATGCAACTTGAGTAGAGTACTCAATCTGCATGCTCTTAAGAAAGTCTATAAGAACTTTAAAGTTATCTGACTTATTTTTCAGAAACAAAACCCAAGTGAATCTAGAGAAATCATAAACAATCACTAAGGTATATGACTTCCCTCCCATGTTCTGTACTGCAATAGGTCCAAGAAGGTCCATATGTAGCAAGTACAAGAATCTGAGTGAATCACTTTTATTAATGGATTTGAAACTATTTTTAGTTTGCTTGCCTAATTGACAAGCCCTGTAGAGTCCTTCCTTCTTGTAGGGGCCAGAAGGTAGTCCTCTAACAAGATTGTCCTTCTATAATTTAGCTATTGTCCTAAGGTTTACATGACCTAGTCGCTTATGCCATAATTCGCTAGCTTTACTAATCTGGTTAAATAAGCAAATTTCTGATTTAGCTGAATTGAAATTAACTAAGTATATGTTTCCTGGTCTAATACCAGTTAAAACAATTTTGTTTTTATCAGAAATAAAAGAACATAAGGACTTGTAAAAATTACCTGATAACCTTCATCACATAGTTGACTTATGGATATAAGGTTATGCTTCAGTCCATTCACATAAGCTACCTTTTAGAATGTGACTGTTCCAATCTTGACATTTCCATATCCTTCTGTTTGTCCATAATTGGAGTCTCCAAAGATCACTTTGGGTCCAAGCTTGGCTTTAAAGTCACTTAGGTTGGCCTTTAAACCTGTCATATGTTTTGAGCAACCACTATCCAAATACAACTGTTCCTCTATGGTAGGATAGTTCTTCATCTGCATAAAAATAAGTTAGGTGTTTTTGACCTAGGTTACCTTGGGTCCTTGATTTCTTTCAAAACAATAACTGAAAATATAAGAAAAATCAGGTTGATCCTTATAACCTAATGGATGATATCTCCTAGAAGGGATTATCCACTGAGTAAAAGGATTAACAAGTTTTGGTTTCTGATTATTAGTTTGATAAAAATTAAAATTTTTGTTTTAAAAATTTGAGTTCAACGAATTTAGTTGAGTTTGTCGATCTGAGTTTGACAAAAGAATTGATTTTGTCGATCTTAGTTCACAGAATGATAATACTCATTTCCTGCGTTCCATGATCGTCGATCTCTGTTCGACGAAGCTTGTTGATTTCATCGGGCACTTTTGTTTGAGTAAACATACCCAAATTCTGGGTTCAGAGTTTGTCGATCGCCGTTCGACGCATAATACTGATTTCGTCGATCTGAGTTCGACGAATTTTGTTGAACATGATTTTTCGGTGAATTGTTATTTTGTTTTGATTTTATCTTTGGTAGAACTTTAGTATCTTTGTATGTGAACTGTAAAGCTTTTTTTCTTTTCCTTTAGCAGAGATGAATTTTATGTGTGTTGATAAAATATTTTTCTGAAGAATAGGAGGCTGACTTGATGAAGCTCTCAAGCCTAGTTTGCCATTAAGTCTGGCATTGACTGTGCTTGTGATGTCTATCAATTTGATGCTTCTACCATTAAGGGATTCTTCAAATATTTTAGCCTCATTTAGTTTACTTTCTAAAGATAATATTTATTCTGAATAAGTTTTTAAGTCTTCTTTAAGTTTTGAATTTTCTGAAGAAAAATTATCAAGTTCAATTAATTATTCTCTGAGAAGTTTGAATTCCTTCTCAGATTTAATTAAATCTTTACATAATAATTTAACGTCTAATTTGAATTGATCAGAAGTAAAATCAAAGGTAGAGATTACCTCATCTTCCTCTGATTTTGATTCTGACTCAGAGTTGCTGCATGATGCATTGATTGCCATCATAAACTTTAGCTTTTGCTTCTTCTTCATACTCATTGGAGCTGGATGAAGAGTCTTATTTTGAGTCACTCCATGTCTCAGCTACAAATCCTCTCTCTTTCTTCCTATATTTGTTGTACGAGGATTTATTGGAGTGCTTTCTGGAGTGTATCTCCTTGTTTTCTTTCTTCTTCTCAGGACATTCTGGCAATATATGTCCAGATTTCCTGCACCCATAACAAACAATTTCTTTAGTGGGGGTTTTGTCATACCTGGGCTTGTCTTCATTTCTAGAAGACCTTTTCCTGAAGTCCTTCTTGGCCATTTTGTAGAATCTTTTGGCTAGAAAACTCATGAGGTCTTTATTTGCTGGAAGAGATTCTTCTTCATCTGTAGCCTAAAAAGCTATGCTTTTCTCTTTCCTTACTGAAAGTGAAGCCACTTGTTCAGCTTCCCTTGTCTTGATAAGCTACTCATAAGACTTGAGCATTCCCAACAAGGTCTCTATTGAGATCTCATTCAAGCTTATGGCTTCCTTGATTGGCCAGATCCAAGAGTCCAATGTGCTAGGGAAGCACATAAGGATCTTGTCATTGACTTCTGTCAATGAGATGTCCTTATCTAGGCTTTTCAACTCATTAATGATGAGGCTGAGTTATGTGTACATCTCAGCAACTAATTCAGATTAAACCTTCTTAAAATTCTCATATTGAGAAATCAAGTGGGCTCTTCTGTCCTTTCTCTCTTCTGCAGATCCCGCAACCATCCCATTTAGGGAATCCCAAATATGCTTGGCTAAAGTGCATTCAGCAACTTTTTTGAATATTTCATCAGACATAGTTTGAGCCAGGATGTTCATTGCTTTGGCATCTACAATTTTCAGCTTCTTTTGAGTCGCTGTCCACTCAGGGGGTGGAACAACACTGGTGCTTGTAGAGTCTATTGTATATGGAGTAAGAGGACCTGACCAAATAGAATTGAGATGTCTTCATCAATGGAATTCATATAAAGTTTAATTCTTGCCTTCCAAAGTGCAAACTTACTTAAGTTGCACACTGGAGTTCTAGTGCTTGAAAATTCCTTGTTTTGTGCCATGATAGAAAATCTAGATAAGAATAAGATCTATTAGATTTTTTGGTTCACTGTTAGCCTGTACAACCAAGAAACAACCCTCTGATACCAATTGAAAATGAGGGATAGATCTTATGATTAATCTATAGTGGATTAAAATAAAGATATATATATATATATGTATAAAACAGGAAATATCACAGCACACAAGCACAAAAATAATCAACACAGATGACACAAGAATTATAGTGGTTCCCCAATAAACCTGGGTACATCCACTCTTCTACTACCATGGTAGGAATCCACTACAGGTTTTTGATCAAGTGCCCTGCCACTACAGGTTTTTGCTCAGGTGCCCTGTCACCACAAGATCTATTTTTCTAAGGGAGATCTAGCAACCCTTTGAGCTTTTGATGAGGTGCCCAAAAACCAATCTAAGTCTTTTGATCAGGAGACTTAACAACCAAAAGTCTAACTTTTGAAGGGAGTTAAAACCCTATACATAGGAAAAGGGAAAAGTAAAAAAGATATGTTGTCTTCTCTGTCTCAAATCTTTGAGAAGACTTAGTAGATATCTTGATGTTTTCAAAGCTCCCCCTGAGTTGTATGAATCTGATCAGGAGTGCATGATTTGCTTTAGGGTGTAGGCCTTCAAATGATGTTGCTCTTCAGAAGCTTTTTGGAATGATTTTGATTAGTTGTCCCTTGAAATACTGAAGTAGATGATGAAGAACTCTGTGTGTACGAGAGCTGTGTTGTTCTTCACTGATTACTGATTGCTCTTCTTTTTCACAGATTCACTGCCTTATTATTGTTTATCATTCTTATATTTTTTTTATCTTCTGAAAGAAAATCACTTTATACATGATTTTAGATTCAAAACCATTTAAATTTAAAATCTTTCCTTTGAAATTCTCTGCATAATTATTGGGATTCTGAACGGCTAATATTTGTCTTAAATGCATTTACCTAACTGTCCCATTGAATATGGTAGAGTAATAACTCTGTGAAAACCATAATTAATGCTGCCCGGAACGACTATATTCTTGAGAATATTGAGCATTAATTATCAGAGCATTACTGTCTTAATATATCAAATTTTAAATCAAACTGATAGTCGAACTTAGAACCTCAGAGAAGAATAGTCGAACAGAACCTGGAAGGAGTTAGTCGAACACAACAAAGATTTCGTCGACCTGAACTCCAAGTTCGTCGAGCTAAGATATCTACTTCGTCAAGCTGAGCTCGAAGATCATCGACCAGAGACTGGAGTTCATCGAGCTTAATTCTTCATATTCGTCAACTTGAGCTCTAATTTCATCGAGCTGAGCTTGGCTATCGTCGAACTGAGATTGCAGATTTAGAGACAAATTTCGTCGAACAGAGCTTAGCTTTTGTCGAGCTCAACTAAGAGAAGGAACTCTGAGTTCATCGACCTGAGATCGTCGACCGTCGAGCTGAGTTCAGCTATCGTCGAACGACTTTCCTGCAAACAATTTAACTACTTTTCCATTGAAGTATTCTATCACTAAGGTCTTCTTAAGTGGAGCACTGAAAGTCTAAGTTGGTGCTTGTGACTTAGACCTTGGAAAACCTATTTCCCTAGACTATACATGTCGGGTCATTTAAACAACCTAATAGTGAACCTAGCCCAAATAATAAGTAGGGTTCCAACAGTGAGGGTACCTCTTACGTGGGATCCGAACTTGGCCAACTTTTCTACATGCTCGTTTTCTTCCATCGCACATACCAGATGGAGAATGTTTGGAACATGTCGATGACACCATTCACTTTTGCAAGGTATAACTCAAGGGAGGGATCTCTTACTTCGAACTCTCCGTTAATCGGTGTGGACACCACCACGGAGTCCTTCAGCACCTCCACATAGTGCACCTCTTGCTCCATGGCCAGCCATTGCCCTGCTATCACCGCCTCATACTCTGCTTGGTTATTGGTAATGGGAAAGTGTATGACCACTGTTTGCTCTATCCTTGTACCTTGATGGCTCTGCATGATCACCCCTACCCCCAAAGAGTGTCTTCCCAATGTGCCATCTACATTCACCTTCTAAGGGACTAGTTGAGTGAGCTCAAAATATGCCACCTCGACCATATAGTCAGCTAGGAAGTCGGCCATAACCTGGGAATTGATCGAGAGGCGGGAACAAAAGAAATGTCAAACTCTCTTAATTCTACGGACCACTATGCAAGCCTTCCCGAGTGCTCCACCCACTCAAAGATGTTGTAGAGGGGATGGTTCGTCACTATCCGGATGGAATGGGCATGGAAATAGGGTCGAAGACTACGAGATGAGACAACTAAGGTGAAGGATAACTTCTCCAAAATAGGGTATTGTAACTCTGCCTTCCTCAAGACCCTACTTACGTAGTAGATTGGTAGCTTCTTTTACCCTCCTCCCAAACCAGGGTGGATCTAAGGGCCTCGGCCTCGACCCCGAGGTACAGGGATAGATCATCCCCCTCTTTTGTTCCTTGGAGAAGCGGAGCCTGGGTCAGTTGCTTCTTAAGGGCTTGGAAGGCCCTCTCGCACTCCTCGGACCACTCGAATTTCTAACCCCCTCTCCGAGCTCTGAAGAAAGGAGTGCACTTCTCTCCTGCCCTAGAGAGGAACTTGATCAGCCCTGACAGCATCCCTGTAAGGTGTTGTAATTCCTTGGCATTCCGAGGCGAACCCGACTCCATGATTTCCTTTACCTTATCATGGTTGGGCCCACCACCGCGTGAGTAAGGAGATTACTTAGGAACTTGCCACTGCTCGCACCGAAGACACATTTCAAGGGCTTCGACCTCATTTTTTGCATTTGCAGGGTGTTGAATGTCTCTTCAACATCCTGGAGGTGAGAGTCTATATCCCGACTCTTGATCATAAGGTCTTCTACATACACCTCCAGGTTCTTTACCTTCTACTCCCAGAAGACTTAGTCCATCATCCTTTGGAATGTCGCCCCTGCATTTTTTTTGCCCAAAGGGCATCATTTTATAACAATATCACCCCTCCCCTGTGAAGAAGGCAACATCTTTTATGTCGGGCGAGTGCATCATGATCTATTGATAACCAAAACACGCATCTAGAAAGCTCATTAGAGAAAAACCGATGTCTGAGTCAACCAGCGCGAAGAATCGAGGCAAGGGGTAACAATCTTTAGGATATACTTTATTTAAAAGAGAGAAGTCAATACAAATCCTCTAGTGGCCATCACCCTTCTTGACCATTACCACATTAGATAACCAGTGTGGATACCGGATCTCCGACACAAATCCTGCATTCAAGAGCTTCTCCACCTCCTCTCGGATGGGATAAGCCAGTTGGTCGGTAGTGAACCTCTTCTTCTTCCAGATGTGACGGTCATTGGTGTCGAGGTTGAGGAAATGGCGAGCCACATCCTCATCGATCCCGGCATGTCCGACGTGCTCCATGCAAAGATGTCGATGTCCTTCTAGATGCACTCCAACATCCTCACCTAGTCTTTCGGGCTCAGACCCCCGCTGATCCGCACCTTCTCCACCCTTCTTTCCGGGGTGACAACTTCCATCTCCACCACCTCCACTGATGCCTCTAACCAGGGCTGGTTTACCCAATTGCCCACGACACCCTCACCTAGGGCATTATCGTCCTCCTCAGCTTCCTCCACAGCCACCACCTCAGCATGCTTCTCAAGAACTTCCTCCACCCTCCCCCGCAGGCGTGGAACTCTTCCTACTCTACTTCCATTTCCTCAACTCCTCCCCATGACCTCTTGGCTAGACATCTCTTCCATCCACCTCTCCATCTCCTAGGGTCCTCCATGCCAAGAGATGGTGTTGACCGTGGTTATGTAGCACTCCCTCACCACCTTGGGGTCTCCCCGGACCCGGACCAAAATTCCCTCAGCATTGAACTTGAGATATTGGTGGAATGAGGATGGCATGCAACGAAAGGTGCCGATGAGGGGCCGTATGAATATGACATTGTAGCTGCTAAGAGCGTCCATAATGACAAACCTGCAGTTCCTGGACAAGCCCCCCAAGGTAATGCGGAGCCCGACTCCTCCTTCTACCTCCTTGCTCTCCCCGGAGAACCTGAACAGAGGCCCATCCGAGGGCAACACCATCCTGACCTCCACTTTTATCACATCAAATGTCTTCTTGAAAACAATATTGACAGAGCTCCCATTGTCCATGAGGACCCGGGAGACGGTAAAGTTCTCGACGGTTGCCTGAATGTCTAGCGCATCGCTGAATGTATTCTCGTGATTAGGTATGTCGTTCTAGGAAAAATTAATCTTCTCATCTGGGGTGGGGTTAGGGATATAGAGGAAACACTCTATGGTACATGGTATGGAGGCTCGCCTTGCGGGCGGACTTGACTAACACCCCCCTTGGATCATCTTGATCCCTCCTCGGTCTCCTACATCAGCTCGGTCCCCACACTAATCCTCCTCTGCACCTTGCAGGACTTTCTCAATCCACACCTCCTGGCAGTGCTGCTGCTGCTACTGCTAGGCTTGCCCCTGGATCCCCTCATCTCCAGGAACTCTGGATAGGTGGTCATTGCATGACCCTCCTCTTGGTGGAAAGAACAGTAGGGCAACTCTGCCCTGGCCTCCTGCCTCCTCCACTGGAAGCCTATCTTCCTTCTCTCCAGGGCTATTGCGATAGCCTGATATTTATCGGGGAGAGGAGGCCTCTAGACCTGCATCCAACCTGGAGGGTTGAACTTGTCCTGCCGTCCTTAGAGGTTATCTCATCCATCGAAACCTCTCCTTTGGCCATGATCATGCCAGTTCTGCTACCTCCAACCTAGCTGATTATTCAGCTCCTTGCACCCTAACCTCGGTTGTTGCTGCTGTTCCCTTTTCCTGGGCTCTGCCCTGCTGATCTCTGCCCCTTGCACTCTCCTGGCTCTCTCTCTTCGTCCACAACCCACCTTGCTAACTTTTTGCAAATGCCAGATTCTACGCCTCTCCTTCGACTTCCAAGGATGCTCTTTCAATCAACTCCTTGAAGGACAACGAATGCACCCTCTTTAGCTCCATCGTGAAGAACTCCTGTTGTAGCCAAGAGTGAAGGCCACCACCAGGGTGTGCCCTGGTGAAATGTTTGATTTCAAGAGCCTAAACACCTAGAGGGGGGGTGAATAGGTTCTAAACCTTTTTAAAAATTAAGGAAATTAATACAGCACAAATATCACAAAAACAATAACAAAAAATACACAGCACAGCACACCAAGATTTATAGTGGTTCCCCATGTTATGGGTACGTCCACTTTCCCCCTTCGCATATCTAGTAGTGAACTAGATTCGGCCAAACTTCCTTCCACTAGCTCAGATCCACAGATCTTAAAACTTAGAACCTGATTGGTTCCTACAACTCAGACTTCTTTAAGTCCTACCTCAGATTCTTCCCAAGAATCCTATCTCAGGCAACAACCCTACCTCAGATTCTTCCCAAGAATCCTACATCAGGCAATAGACCTACCTCAGCCTTAATCTCCAGGCCTACAACTCAGACTTCTTCAAGTCCTATACCTCAGGCACTCAGCCCTACCTCAGCCTTTATATATTTAGTCTTACAACTTAGATCTATAACAGATCTTACAAATAAAAGTTTGTTTAAGAAAAAAAACTTCACCCAGTTCAAAAGATAAAAGGGTGAGTACTTTTGATCAGTTCTTGATAGAACTGAATACTCTAGATCTAACCTTACTTAGCTTCTTCAAAGCTTCTTGAATTTGGACAAAATAAGATTGATCTTCAATTGAAGTTGGAGTTTATCTTCAATCAGCTTCCTTCTTGAATTCAGAATTAGATCTGAATTTTACTTGCAGACTTTTCAGGATAGACCTTCTTGTGGGTTTGCCTCTTACTCCCCCTCACTGGTTCTCAATCTCTATTGAGTCAGTTATTCCTCATCTTGATTCTGTTGGATTGATTCTCTCCATTAATCTGATTCTTATGTATCAGCCCTTTATATAGAGTTCATTCACGATTACCGGCTTATCCAGTTTTTAACGGCCTTCTGACAGTACTGACAGATGTGTCAGTCTTGTTACTTATGACAACTGTCAAGTCTTCAGTCGTGACAACTGACCCTTCATTGAACTTCTATCACAGCAGGGAAAAGTCAGCAAAATACTTCAAATGTATCAACAAAAATAGACCAAGTGTCGACACAATTCTTGATGATGTTGACACATCTTCCAATGTATCGACACAGTCAATCTTTTTATTCTCGACACAACTTCTATTGTATGTGTCGACTCAAGTCCTGTGTGTTGACACACATGCACCTGGTCTTGACATAGCTAATGCTGATAAATGGCGTTGAGTGTATGTCCAGATGTCATTGAGTGTGTGTCCAAACATCGTTGAGTGTGTGTTGACACAAGTTTTGTGTTTCGACACAAGCCTTTTAGACTCAGTATAGCTGTTGTTGATAGATGGTGTTGAGTGTGTGTCGACACAAGTCTTGTGTGTCGAATCAAGCCTTCCAGACTTAGTATAGCTATTGTTGATAGATGGCGTTGAGTGTGTGTCGATACTGTCTTGCTTCTGGTGTCGAGATAACTCCTTAGTTTAGACACAGATCCTGCTTCAAGTGTCGACACAACTTCTCCTGGGTGTCGACACTTGTACTTAGAAATTTTTCTTGCATTTCTTAAACCTGCACACTGAAACTCAACATTCCATCAAATACACCTTGATGTATACCATTGAGTTAGGTGAGGCTTCTCCAAATCTGGTACACATTTTCCAATGAACCCAACAATCTCCCCCTATTTGGAGAAGTCATAACCCTTAGTCAATGATATACACCACACATAATAATGCAAAGAATAAGATGTATACATTCAATTCACAGTAGGTTAACTTGTAAATACAAATAACAATTAATATCATCACAGAATATGATTTTTCATTAATCAGAATATAGTGTAGCTTTATAGAATTCTTAAAGGAATAGAAAATTACATAGGTCTTAACACTAGCCTATCTATCCTAAGATTGATTAGGCTCCTTAATCACTATTCTTTTTCTAAACTTGATCTTAGCTTGCACATTGGCTTCAGAATCTTCAGCTGGCTTCTTGCCTTTCAGTTTTTTCTTTTTGAGTTCTTCATCCTTTATTTTCTGCCTTTCAAAATAATGAAAAGGCTTTGAAATGTACTTGCTAGGATCCATAGAGTTAGCAGGAAACTTTCCAGCTTTGATATCCTTTCTGAGCTGATGTATGACATCTTGCCTCTTCTGATACTTGCTCCATTCTTATTCAGAGTACCATTTGCCTCTATCATGCATCTTATCATTCACAGCTTTCCAGGCAGTAAGAATAATGTTCCAAGAAGTAGGACTCTACTGTTCAAAGTCAGGCTTCAATTCTGCATGTTCTCTAAATCTTTTCCTAGAAAGCTTGGCCTTTTTCTGAGCTTCCATAGCAGCTATAGACATTTCAACTTTTTCAATAATAACATTATGAGCCTCCTGTGGAGGGCTATACACGTTCTGAACTTCCTATTGTACTGTTTCAAAATCTGCTAGAGGATAGATAACCTGTGCAACTTCCTGCTGAACACCTTCAATATGAGCAGGTTGAACACAAGATTCATCATTGTTATCTTCATCACACAATGGTGGAAATCCAAGGGTAGCTCTGATTGTATTAGATACCCATTTAGCATGATCAGAGCTGGCTTTGACTAATATCATCTCCCCCTTTATGACTTCTCTAGCTATATGATCTCTCATATCATTCTTTTGAAACCTTATTTGATCAGCTAGATATTCAGTACCTTCATTGTAGTAGTATCTGAATTTGTTCAGGTGAACAGAAAATAGCCTTTTGATAAGCTTCAATGGTTGTGTGGACTGCAGCTAGATAATCATTAATTTGTTTAGAAAGTTCAGCTTTCACATTAGTGGCTATACCTCCAATTTTATTGAGAATTTCAGCATGTGAGTCCTTGAGATTTTCATTTGATCTGAATTGATTTTCTAGAACATATCTTTGCTTGACTGTAATGTCTTCAATTTCAGTCTTTATCACCTGTTGTTGCTCGGCCAGGTAAACCACAACATTA
This sequence comes from Platanthera zijinensis, assembly GCA_039513925.1. Classification (NCBI taxonomy): domain Eukaryota; kingdom Viridiplantae; phylum Streptophyta; class Magnoliopsida; order Asparagales; family Orchidaceae; genus Platanthera; species Platanthera zijinensis. Next base: position 170,142,602 of record CM077082.1, on the reverse strand, counting down.
CCTCCTTTATGAAAACAATCTGTCATCTCTTTCTTATTCACATTTACTTCAAATCTGATGGATTTAATTTCTTGAGTTAGCTGGAACTGCAGTTCTTTATGTGTCTCATCCACATACTTCTCCAAAGATTGTCTTTGCTCATCTAACTTTACTTGCAGTTGTACCATCAGTGAACTGAAGTCCATCCCTTGAGCAGATGGTTGAGAGACTGTTTATAAGGCTTTCTTATAGCATGTGCTCCTTTTCCTGATAGTAACCAACTTCCTTTACTTAGCCATGGAGGCTTCTTCATCATCAGAAGATTGTGATGAGCTTTGTATATTCACAGTTTCCTTATTAGTAGGGGCATGCTGAGACATCTCCCCCTCAGTTCCTTGTATCTCTTTCTCAATCCTTTGCTGCTCCCCCTCAGTCCATGGTTCATTGAAGTCAGGGAACAATTCCTCCAAAGTAAACTCTTGGTGCATCTGAACAGGAGGAACAAGGTTGTCTTTTGGAACTAATGGTTCCCCCTGGACATCAAGATCTTTGTCCAGGGACTTCTCAAAACTGGAGAAGTGAACATGCTCATCCGGAGCTTGGTCAAACACTTGCATATCCTATGCTTCTTTCTCAGTATTGACTTGTGCTTCATTTTTTATTTCTGATACTATTTCCATAACAATATCAATGGCATTTTCACAGTCTAGTGTAGCTTCAGCAATACCTCCCCCTTTGGCAAGCAGCTATATTTGTTCATGTTCATGAACAATTGAAGTGTGTGTGTTGTCTCCCCCTAGAGTGGAGACCATCTGGCTCTCTGGTAGTAGATTGCTCTCCCCTTGAACTTGAGCTTCATTATCATGGTGTGGTGTGGGAGATTTTCCTTGTTGTTCTTCATCTGAGCTGAAGAAAACAAATTCTTCAGAATCACTTGAAGATTCTGCTTCCTGGTTAGTAGTTTTCTTCTTCTTATCTTTCTTCACAGATTTCTGTGGGGTGGAAACTTCTTTGGTTAAGACTCTATCCTATCTGGATAGAATTCTCAAGTCCATTCTCCTCATGTGATTTATATTAGATCCTAGAATTTGATTCATTACATCTGGGATGCTGGAAGCCAGATATAAGCTCAGTATTCTACCCAGATTAGGCTTCTTAACACTTTCTTGAATATTGTCAAAAACTACAGATTACCAGTCTGTTTTCACTTTGAATATTACTCTAATCATAAGTTTGAATATGTAGGAAGAGATCCTATCATGTCCTCCTATCTTTCTGAGAATTACTTTGCCTATAATCTCTGATAGAAATTTATCTTGGGAATTCATTCCCTTCCTGATAATTGAGGATCCTATCTTGGTATTTAGATCAACCCACACCAACTGAGTCTATCCTTTGTCATGGATGGAGTAATTTCATCATCTTCTTTAACCTTGGGGAGTTGAAGCGACTTCCTAATTGTCTTCTGTGAGAGTCCTACCCTTGTACCGTTAACAATGGACTTCATCTTCTGTCCTTGAGAACCCATAATTACAGATGAGTAAAATTCAAGAACTTCTTTCTTCCATATCCTTGACGGTTCAGAGACCAAATACTCCAAGCCATTCTCTGTGATTAGGGTAATCACACCCTTGATTTCTGGCGAGCCAGTCTCAAACACCTTACATGTAACGCCCCCGATTTCTCTTTGATTATTTAATTCTCGTTTGGCGTTATGTTGATGTTTTTTCTTGGCTTGTGCCATCCGTGGAGTGTGGTCTTAGCTCCTTAGGACTGAGTGACCTATTTTGTAGCCTATTGGCAAGATTCCCTAGCAAGCCGGGTCGTTTTAGGTGACCCGGTGAGGCGAGCTTGTGTTTTGTCTTTGGGTGGAGATAAACCGAGTTCTGTTCTTTGAAAATTGATTTTAACTTCGTCGTTGTGTTCGTGGCGTGGATATTTAGCTACGGTGGGAATTTCGTTGAATTTCGAGGATGTTCGGTTTTCGCGTCGTTTTGTATTTTATGTAAAATAATACTATTTAATACGTATATTATTATTTATTTAGGAAGGTGGCAGCATGGCTGGCGGCTAGTGATAGGTTTTTATTAAAAATTTTTTTGGGCCGATCGTGGTTGGCGGTTTGTGCTAGGCTTGAAAGGGTTGTTGCGGTTTGAGTGAGATCTTATAGGTGGCAGGGGGCGGTTGCTAGGCAGAAATGTGGACGTCATTTAGCCGCTGCTTATATATAGTCAGCCTTTAATTAAAAAAGTGATTGTTCACTGTCTTCTCTGAAGAACCGCCCGCCTGTTCGTGCGAAACGGAGAAAATGCCAAACTTGCTACCCTTCAGACGACGATTCCAGGAGTGTTTGTGAACGGAATTCGATTTAGAAAGCGGATCTGGATTGCTCTCGCTTAGATCTACATTCCTACGGTAAGTTTTCTAGTTTTCGTAATCGTTTTAGAGGTCTGAAATTCTCAGCTTGACCCTTCTTCCTCCCGAAATCTCCAGATTTCTCGTCTTAGTGCTTTGCGGCTAGATCCGAGAGTGAGGGAAGGGGCTGACCAAGCTTTGCTGGAAATCGAGGCAAGTGGCGCTCTTTGCCCTTGCCAAGTAGAATTTCTTCATCCTTGTCTTTTTTAATGTCAAGTATACATTCAAGATTTACTTTTGCTAAATGTCCAGTTTTGTTTTAAATTATGGCTGATACTTGCTCATGTCTACAAAAATTTCTCCTGTTCAGAATTTTCATTCTAATAGCCTATTTCTTAATCCTTCCTTGCTGTTAAGGTTTGCCCAGTTCGGGTGCTGAGAGTAGTGAAGATGGGTGTTGTATTTTACCTTCCTGTATGGTGGCTGTAGTCGGGTAGGTTAGGTAGCATTAGATTTAATTTTTGCAAAAGTTCTGTTTGGTCTTGGCGTTGAGTGTGGTGCACACACTCATCGCTTGGTCTGTTTGGGCTTGGCGTTGAGTGTGGTGCACACACTCAATGCCTGGTATGTTTTGGCTTGGGGTTGAGTGTGGTGCGCATACTCAACGCCTTAGCCTTTTTGTTTATTTTTTCCTTGCGGTCGAGTATTTTTGCGTTGAGTGGGTCGACCTCACTCAACGCCATGGCTGTTTAGGCATTGAGTGAGGTGGACTCACTCAACGCCACAGCCAATCCTTTTGGACAACTGGCTATTTTAGCGTTGAGTGGACCAAGTCGTTGAGTGGACCAAGTCCACTCAACGCCATCCTTCGGTGAGTAGCGGCTATGTGTCTGGCATTGAGAGAGTGATGCTCACTCAATGCAAGATTATGTTTGGCATTGAGATAGTGATGTTCACTCAACGCCAGATTCTGTTTTGCATTGACAGTGATGCTCACTCAATGCCAGAGTCTGTCTGGCATTGAGAGAGTGATGCTCTCTCAACGCCAGAGTCTGTCTGGCATTGAGAGAGTAATGCTCACTCAACGCTAGAGTCTGTCTGGCATTGAGAGAGTGATGCTCACTCAATGCCAGATTCTGTCTGGCGCTGAGAGAGTGAAGCTCACTCAACGCCAGATCCTGTCTGATGTTAAGTGAGGGCTGCTCACTCAATGCCGTGTTGAGCCATCTCAACGCTTTCCCCTTCTCTTTATTTTCTCTCCCGAGTGAATTCCTTTATTTTGAGGTTCCTTGTCAAATATATTTTTTCCAAAGGCCGAATCATGGGTTGTGGTTAGTAGTGGTGGTTTGAAGCTCTTACTGGGGGTGGTGTTTTGTTATTTAGCTGTGACCACCCTTTTTATCTTGTTCTAGATATGGGCTGGGCAAGGGGGTGGGAGGTCCCTAGTGCTTTCACATGTAGACCCTTGAGCTTTGTTTCTTGGAAATGGTTGTTGGGGGACTGAGTTTGCCTCCAACCCAGATTCGCGTTGTTTTTGCTCTTGCCATCTCTCACAATTTAGGATGTTAGATGCTTCTTCCTTAGTATATTGCAACGTTTTTGGGCACAAAGTAGCCTTGTAGCCTCTGTAGGATTTTAGCAAGGTTTTTGCTGTTTCCTCGCCCTTGGTGCAATTTTTTTGTCTGACCCTGGACAGTGTTTGATTGTTACTGTCCTGTTTACTCTTTTTGCTTATCATTTAAATTAACACTTTTGTACAGCTTATTTGTTTTGCTTGCTGAGGTATTCTTTTCTTCTTTGAATGCCCCAGGTTCTGGATAGTAGCTAATTAAGCGGCTTATTTTACTGTGTTGTTGCTGGTGGTCTCTTGTACTATAGAGATCAGTTCCTTGGTCTTGTGAGGTAGTTTTATGTTTCTTTCTTACAGACATATATACTTGCTAGTGGGTTCGTGTCAGTTTGTTGGCACCCACTAGTAGTTTTACCTTGATACTAGATATGTTATCTTTTTGCTTCTATCTTTTCTGGAGTTAGTCTACTTGCTCTTGGGATGATTTATGCTAGGTTGCTAGTTACTTTTAAACCTAAAAACACTATTATAAGTATATCTCATGATCAGCATGTTTATAAAACTCATATACTACTTTCCAAACAATGTAAAAAGATCATTTTCTTATATATAGTATAAATTAAATGTAGGGTCTTGCATAGTATAAGTTGTCCTCTAGGGACACTTATGCACTCTTTTAGGATTCCAAATGTGAATAAAGTATTTCCCGCTGCGTATAAGTATAGTTTTTTTAAGCTGTGGACTAGATGATCCACTGAGCCGAGGGATACGGCCTTTAAAATATAACTGATTTTCTAATCATTAAACTTATGAATTTTCATATTCTAGTTAGATGGTGTTCGCCTGAGCGTCGACAGTTATCCCCTGCTCGACATGGCCTTATGACGCGTTTTTTCCAATACTCCGATACTTCTTAAATTTTGAGAAAATGCAGGTTGTAACAGTTGGTATCAGAGCGAGGTTGCTTAGTAAATGGTCGGGCAACCTTCCTTGTAGAGTTGGAGGTTTAACATCATGTAATTCACACACCGATATGTCATCAGCATGTCTTGGCAAAAGCACGAACACTACACTCATAGCATAACATGAAGTATACGGGGCATATTATGTAGTATGGGATGCATATTATGTGTTCGTATATGGATCCACCATAGGGGCAACATGTGAGGGTTTTGTAGTATGGGATGCATAACCTCACCACATGGTTGCGACTAGCTCGTTTTCTTTTCGTTGCATGAGAATGTTATTTTTTATGGGATGCATAACATTTTCATGTGTACGCCGCTCATAACTTGCATTAGGGCCTTTTTAGAATGCATAGCACAAACATGCATAACATAACATTGCATAAGCACAACGTGCCAAGCTAAAGACTGACAGGATGATATATGTACGCACATAAGTTTTGAGTCAAAAATAATATAAGTTCATGCATTCCCGATCTAGGCACAAGAGTTTGAAAGGTGGTGGTAAACCATCCTAGGTTAGGCATAACATCAATTCTTGTAAAAAAATAAACTCCAAGAGCATGTTTAGCAGCTTTAAAATCATATTTATGTATGTATTGTTTGTACTTGTAGTTAGTTCTAGCTGTTGTATTAGGATCTGACTAATGTTGTTATGATTTTAAGATGGCAAGACGTCCTTTGATGAGGTCGACTCCCCTGTCTGAGGGTGAGTCATTTGGAGCGCAGAGTGATGCGGTGATCGAGGGCCTGCGACAGAGCAACGATTCCTTGACCAGGCAGTTGGTGGAGATGCAGGCCCAGATCCAGTCTCTGGTGGCAGTTGTGGAAGGACATACTTAGGGAGTGCAAGATCCTGCAGGTGGGTTAGCTGTTCCACTCCCTCCTACTCCCCTGAGACCTCCAGTGGTCATGCCAACAGAGATAGCGTTTATCTCACAATTTCAGAGACTTAGCCCTCCTACATATGATGGGAAGGCAGATTTCATGGTCATAGATGATTGGCTGATCTCCATGGAGGAGATGTTCTCGTACTCCGATATTGCAGTTGATCAGAGAGTGATGATAGCCGCCTATCAGCTTAAGGGTTTGGCTAAGAGTTTGTGGATTAGAGAAAAGGGGAGCTTGGTAGCCGGTTGCTCTTGGGGATTATTCAAGGAGATGTTGTTGAGGAATTTCTTGCCTTCGGTCGAGCGTGACCGACTAATGAATGACTTCCTCCACCTGAAACAGAGGCAACTCACTGTCGGTGAGTACGAGATTGAGTTCAGCAAGTTGAGCCAGTTTGCTCCTGGGTTGGTGAGTATTGAAGATGATAGAGTCAAGCGGTTCCTAGGTGGCTTGAGGAGCGAGGTTCAGCAGTTGACCAGTGCATATGGATCAGAGACTTATGCAGGAGTAGTGGAGGTTGCTCTGAAAGTGGAGGCAATTGAGACCGCAAAGAACAGAGGCCAGAAAATGAGGAAGGACAAGAGGAAGTCTACTGAAGAGAAGAACCCCAGGTACCCGATGTTGCTTCTTGAAAGAAGAGCAAGGTAGTGTGTAGCTTCTGTGGCCGGTCAGGCAACCAAGTTGAGAGGTGTTTTAAGAAGGCGGGAGCTCAGAAAAAGGACCAAGTTCATGCTATCAAAGGTGCTCCTAGGAAGGATGTTTCCTGTTCTGTTTGCAAGCGACCCGGGCATGATGTTGCCCAGTGCTGGTTGAAAAATTTTATTTCAAGTGCCTAAACACCTAGAGGGGGGGGGGGTGAATAGGTTCTAATCTTTTTGTGTCTTTTTTATTTTTAGGCAAACAGTTATAAGACATCTTTCAGCACAGATTAATCAATCTACAGAAAAAAAAAACATCACAGTAAACACCAAACTTATAGTAGTTTCCCAAGATATGGGTACATCCACTTTCCCCCTTCGTCTATCCAGCAGATAACTGGATTCAGCCTAACTTCCTTCCACTGGCTCAGATCCTCAGATCTTACAATCTCAGAACCAAAGATTGTTCCTACACCTCAGACTTAACACAAGTCATACCTCAGATTCTTCTCTAGAATCCTATCTCAAGCCTCAGCCCTACCTAAGTCTTTATAATTAGGCTTACAACTCAGACTTTCCACAAGTCCTACCTCAGGCACACAGCCCTACCTCAGCCTTTATAATTTTAGGCTTACAATCTCAGATCTAACAGAAGATCCTACAAGAATTTGTGAGTAAAGAGTAACTGAGAACTTCACCAGCTAGATTTCTCTGTTGATGTAGTCTTCTTGATCAGTTCTTGGATTGACTGATCCTTCTGGTCCAACCTAAATTAGCTTTTCAAAGCTTCTTGATTAGAACAAAATAAGTTGGATCTGCTCTATTGATGAAGATGATCTTCAATCAGCTTCTTCCTTAAATTCAGATAGAACTCTGAATCTTTCTTGTAGACAGCCCTTGATCTGTCAGAATTCTTCTTATTGATGCCTCACGTTGTTGTTCATATCTACTTTGTTGTTTCCGATCTGTCTCTTATATAGAGCTTGCTTCATGGTTACCGGCTGATTAGGTTCATAACAAACTTCTGACAGTGGTGTTAGACCGGCTAGTTTTGACAACTATCAAGTCATAAGTCACATCACCAGGTTCTTCAATGTCTTTTCAACTCAGCATACAACACTCAGCAGACTGCTTCACATGTGTAGACACATATAGAACAAGTGTCGACACAAGTCTTCATGGTGTCAACACAATTACTCCAAGTGTCGACACAGTCATACTTCTGCTTCTCGACACTACTTATGTTGTATGTGTCGACACAAGTCCTGTGTGTCGACACAACAGCTTCTTGTCTCGACATTTCTGTTGCAGACAGTTGGTGTTGAGTGTTTGTCAAATGGCATTGAGTGTGTGTCGACACAAGTCCCGTGTGTCGACACAATTACTTCATAACTCGACACAGCCTTTTTAGAGTTGGTGTGTCGACACAAGTCCTATGTGTCGACACAATTGCTTCAGATGTCGACATATCTCCTGAATGTCGACATAGCTTTAGTTTTAAGTGTCGACACAAGTCCTGCTTCACATGTCGACACATTTTTGGATGTCGACACAACTGCTTCTTTAGGTGTCAACAAAGCTCTGAGTGTCGACACAGCTTCTTTATAAGTGTCGACGCAAATTCTGGGTGTCGACACAACTTCCCTGAGTGTCGACACAATTAGCATGTATGTCGTCACAGCTTGCCTGAGTGTCGACACAAGTTTCCTGAGTGTCGACACAGTTTCTTCACAAGTGTCAACACTTGTACTTAGAAAATTTTCCTTCAAAATCTTAAACCTGCACAATGAAACTCAAACTCCTATCAAATACAAATTGATGCAAATCATTGACTAAGTTATGGCTTCTCCAAATCTAGTACACACTTTCCAATGTACCCAACAATCTCTCCCTATTTGGAGAAGTCATAACCCTTAGTCAAAGATTTACACTCTTAAGATAAAACAAAATTGTAATAAAAGTAAAAACATTTCAGAGCAGGTTATTACATAATCATTGTAAACAACAAACACTTAATACTGAAACAGATTTCATTAATCAGAAAAACTTTGGTTTACATGAATTTCTTATAGAACAAATGAAACAAATTAGTACATTGTTCTATTACATAAACCTAGCAATCCTATTACTGACTAGGCTCCTTAATAACTATTCCTTTGCCAGACTTGATTTTAGCTTGCACAAGAGGTTCAGCAACCTCAGCTGGCTTTTTCCCTTTTAGAGCTTTCTTATTTAATTCTTCCGCCTCGATCTTCTATATTTCAAAATAGTGGAATGGTTTGGGGAAGTACTTGCTTGGCTCTTGAGCATTAGCAGGTAGCTTCCCAGCCTTAGCACTTCTTCTATGTTGAAGAATTGTTTCTTGTCCTACTTGATATTTATTCCACTCTTGTTCAGAATAGCACTTACCCCTGTCATGGGTTTTATCCTTTACAGCTTTCCAGGCATTAAGTATGATGTTTCTAGATGTTAGGCTCCACTGCTCAAAATCTGGCTTCAGCTCAGCTTGCTCTCTGAATCTCTTCTTGGAAAGTTGAGCTTCCTTCTGAGCTTCTAATGCTGCTTCTGACATTTCAACCTTTTCCAGAATTACATTTTGTTCTTCTGGCGGAGGACTATACATTTTCAGCACTTCTTCTTGAACCATCTCAAAATCAGCTGGGGGGTAGATCACCTGAGCAACTTCAGGCTGATCTCCTTCAAAATATTCAGTTTGTATCACAGACTCAGCTACATTAGCATCATCACAAAGAGGAGGATATCCAAGAGTAGCTCTGATGCTATTGGTAGTCCATTTAGCATGGTTAGAGCTGGCTTTAACTAGTAATCTCTCCCCCTTTATGACTTCTCTTGCAACATGATCTCTTAAATCTTCTTTCTGGAATCTGCCTTGATCAGCTATATATTCAGGTCCCTCTTTAAAATAAGCTCTGAATTTTATCAAGAAAGTTTTAATTTTCTCCTGAGATTCTTGAAATGTGGCTTTGATAGCAGATATATCTTCCTGGATTTGCTTTGAGATTTTAGCCTTCAGAGTAGTGCTAGAATCAGTGAGCTTTGTTAATATTTCATGATATGAATCCATGAGATTTTCATTCATTCTTATATGATTCTCCAGTACATATCCCTTCTTCACTTCAAATTCATCCACTTTAGCTTGGATATTTTGCTATTGCTTGGTCAGGAACACCACAGCATTACCTCCTTTATGGAAGCAATCTGACATCTCCTTCTTATGTTGGTTCACTTCAAATCTATTGGATTTGATGTCCTGGGCCAATTGAAATTGTAACTCCTTATGAGTTTCATCCACATATTGCTCTATAGACTGTCTTTGATTATCTAGTTTTATTTGCATCTAGACCAGTAAAGAACTGAAGTCCACAATTGATGTAGATGGTGTTGTTCCCACTTGCAAAGCCTTCTTGTATCCAGAAATCTTTTTCTTTAAAACAGTTAGCTTCCTTTTCTTAGCCAATATAGCTTCTTCATCTTTAGAAGATTCAGTTATACTATTAATATTAACAGTATTCTTTTCAGCTGGTGTATCATTCTAAGTATCCTTTGATAACTCCCCCTCAGTCCTTGGAATATCTTTTCCTTGCTCAATATGATCCCCCTCAGTTCTATCTGGAGGAAGATCATGAAACAATTCTTCCATTATAAATTCCTTCTGAATCTGTAAAGAAGGAATAAGATTAATTTTGGTTTAATGACTTAAAAGACTTTCTTTATACACAAAAGTTCCCCCCCCCCCCTGAACAATTATTGAGAAGAATACTATCATATATCATTAGACTGTGGAGAAGATACTTACAGGCTCAATTTGAGCATCTGTCTTATCAGTTTCTTCAGTTGCATTGTTGATTTCAGATACTACCTTCATGATTGTATCTACAGCAAAATCACTGTCTAGGACAACATCATCAATACCTCTCCCTTGGGCAGGCAGCTCAGTTCCTTATTCAATGTGTTCTGCCCCTTGAGTGGAGTCAACTTGTTGCTCCTGGGGCTCACTGTCCTTTACTTGATCATGTGCTTCCTGTTGGTGCTGGTCTTCATCAGAACTAAAGACCACTTTCTCTTCAGAATCACCGGAGGAATCAGCCTGTACAATCACTTTCTTTTTCTTCTTGGCTTTCTTAGTTTGCTCCTTGGGAGCAGGGACTTTCTTGGTCAGAACTCTATCCCATCTTGACAGTATCCTCACATCCATTTTCCTCATGTGATTTCTCTTTGAATGAGATTGTTTCCATCTGAATAACTGTAATGTTTTCAATTTGGCAACCTCATTCAGTTTTTGATCCAGCAGTTTTTCTAAAACTTCTGCAGCTTAAGAGACTCAATCTCTTTGGCTTGCTCTTTAACAAGAAACTTGCTCTTCTTTAGAGCATGCAACAACCCACCATACTCATTAATGAGTTTGTGAACATACCCCTCAGACTCAGATCCTTCCACTTCTTTTGAATAAGATGCTTCTGATTTTGATCTAGTAAAGTAATCTGAGACTAGGGGTGAATTGTTTACCTTACTTGGTCCAGGATGATCCTGGCACTTATCTTCTTAAGATTGAACCATCAGCCCTTTACAGCAATATTCTTCCACTCCATTTATGGAGTCCAGCATCTGTATGAATTCTAGTTCCCTAGAATCCTCTTCTATTGAGAAGAGTCCAACATATGCTTCAGCCTCTTCTTCTTCAGATTCTGAAGATGAAGAGTCTGTCCAACTCTTCTCCTTCTGAGCCACTAGAGAATTCTCCTTCTTGCCTTTGACTAGCTGCTTCTTCTTTTCCTTTGACTCCTTTCTTTTGTCAGGACAGTTAGCTATGACATGCCCAGACCTGTTGCAACAATAACACACAATTTTAGAATTAGATTGTTTACCAGGTTTAGATGCATACCTGTCCTCCTTAGGTATTTTCTTCTTCCTGTAGTATTCATCCTTGGAATATGATGTAAATGAGGGCCTGCTTCTCCAATTCTTTTTCTACATGAACCTTTGGAATTGTCTTGCCAAGGCAGCAAAGTCTTCATCAAATGTATGACTATCTGATGTACTTATTTCAGGAACACCTTCTTCAGCTTCAGTACTCCTTCTAGGTGGAGAAGGAGATTTTCCCCTACCCTTCCTTGAGCCCTCAGCCTTGAAGGCTACTGACTTTTCTTTATGATCAGATCTGCTGCCCTTCTCTTCTTCTTTCCTAGCAGTAAGCTGCATTTCATATGAAAGCAGTTTTCCAAAAAGTGTAGGTGGTGGTGTGTCAGCAAGTTTGGCCACTTCCCTGATGGCACATATATTTGTATCTCAATCCTTTGTTAGGGACCTAAGAAACTTGTCATTCAGTGTCATCAGTTCATTCACTATCCTGAAAAACTTTTTATAGCATTCAGCTATGCTGTCAGTTTTATTCTGCCTAAAGCTCTCATATTCCTAATTGAGCACAGACTTTCTGTCCTCTCTGACTTTTTCTGTGTCTTTCATATAGACAATCAATGTATCCCACGTTTCTTTGGAAGTTTTACAGTGCACAAGATTCTGGAATGTTGCATCATCTATGACACTTACAATTATATTCTGAGCTCTTTTATCTAATGTAGCCAAGATGATTTCATCCTTAGTCATCTCTGAATAACTTTTTGGAGTTTGAATGTTTGTATTAAGAACTGAAACCTTCATTGGGATGAAGGGGTCTTCCTGTACTGTGAAATAAATTCTTAGATCAGATGCTTTCATAAATAGCCTGACCCTTTCTTTCCAAATACAAAAAGATTCTTTCCTGCATATGGGCAATTCCATAGATCCAAATTCCTTTTGATTTTCACTTGAACCCATTTTTGTTATCTATTATTTGCCTTGGAGAAATCCTCTGACTGTTAGGTCAAATTTTGAGGAACCTCCCTCTGATACCACTTGAAAGACATTATTTCAAGAGCCTCAACACCTAGATGGGGGGGGGGGGGTTAATAGCTTCTAATATTTTTGTGTCTTTTTAATTTTTAAGCAAACAGTTATAAGACTTTTTTCAGCACAGATTAATCAATCTACAAAAAATAAACACATCACAGAAAACACCAGACTTATAGTGGTTTCCCAAGATATGGATACATTCACTTTCCCCCTTCGCCTATCCAGCAGATAACTGGATTAAGCCTAACTTCCTTCCACTGGCTCAGATCCTCAGATCTTACAATCTCAGAACCAAAGATGGTTCCTACACCTCAGACTTAACACAAGTCCTACCTCAGATTCTTCTCCAAAATCCTACCTCAGGCCTCAGCCCTACCTTAGCCTTTATAATTAGGCTTACAACTCAGACATTCCACAAGTCCTACCTTAGGCACACAGCCCTACCTCAGCCTTTATAATTTTAGGCTTATAATCTCAGATCTAACAGAAGATCCTACAAGAATTTGTGAGTAAAGAGTAACTTAAAACTTCACCAGCTTGATTTCTCTATTGATGTAGTCTTCTTGATCAGTTCTTGGATTGACTGATCCTTATGGTCCAACCTTACTTAGATTTTCAAAGCTTCTTGATTAGAACAAAATAAGTTGGATCTGCTCTGTTGATGAAGATGATCTTCAATCAGCTTCTTTCTTAAATTCAGATAGAACTCTGAATCTTTCTTGCAGACAGCACTTAATCTCTTAGAATTCTTCTTATTGATGCCTCAAATTGTTGTTCATATCTACCTTGTCGTTTCCGATCTGTCTATTATATAGAGCTTGCTTCATGGTTACTGGCTGATCCGGTTCATAACAAACTTTTGATAGTTCTGACAATGGTGTCAGACCGGCTAGTTATGACAACTGTCAAGTCACCAGTCATGTCACCAGGTTCTTCAATGTCTTTTCAACTCAACATACAACACTCAGCAGACTGCTTCACATGTGTCGACACATATAGACTAAGTGTCGACACAAGTCTTCATGGTGTCGACACAATTACTCCAAGTGTCGACACAGTAATACTTCTGCTTCTCGGCCCTGCATATATTGTATGTGTCGACACAAGTCCTGTGTGTCGACACAGTAGCTTCTTGTCTCGACATTTCTATTGCAGACAGTTGGTGTTGAGTGTTTGTCAAATGGCGTTGAGTGTCTGTCGACACAAGTCCTGTGTGTCGACATAATTACTTCTGAACTCGACACAAACTTTTGAGAGTTGGTGTGTCGACACAAGTCCTATGTATCGACACAATTACTTCAGGTGTCGACATATCTCCTGAATGTCGATATAGCTTCAGTTTTAAGTGTCGACACAAGTCCTGCTTCAAATGTTGACAAATTTCTTGATGTCGACATAACTGCTTTTTTAGGTGTCGACAAAGCTATCAGTGTCGACACAGCTTCTTTATAAGTGTCGACACAAATTCTGGGTGTCGACATAACTTCCCTGAGTGTCGACACAATTTGCATGTGTCTCGACACAGCTTGCCTGAGTGTCGACACAAGTTTCCTGAGTGTCGACACAGTTTCTTCACAAGTGTCGACACTTGTACTTATAAAATTTTCCTTCAAATACTTAAACCTGCACAATGAAACTCAAACTCCTATCAAATTCAAATTGATGCAAATCATTAATTAAGTTGTGGCTTCTCCAAATCTAGTACACATTTTCCAATGTACCCAACACTGGCTCAAGGATAAGGTCTGCTATCAGTGTGGACAGAAGTGCCATATCAAGACAAGGTGTCCTCAGGTCCAGCCTGTTCTTCAAGCAGTTCCACTTCAGGCCTTACCTCCGCCTCAGCGTATGGACAAGGGCAAAGGAAAGCTGAACATAATCTCTTTTGAAGAGGCTCAAACTTTTACTCAGGTTAGTTGTTTTTCCTAGCTTGAAAGTTTTATTTACTAGAATGGTTATAGTTTTTGTTTTGGTAGTTGCTTAGTTGCATATATACTCCTATAGGGAAACTTAAGGTGAAGAACTGCTGGGTGCGTGTTCTGTTCGACTCCGGCGCTACCCACTCGTTTGTGGCTAGAGCCTTTGTGGAGCGATATCGGTTGATTCTAGATGAAGTTCGTGATACCTTCCGCGTCAAGTTCCCTTCTGGCGAATCTGTGTTATCAGATGTGGGCATTCTAGATTGCCCTATTTTGTTGGGGGACATTCTTGTGAAGGCAGACTTGAACATGATTGATCTAGAGGACTTCGATGTTATTCTGGGCATGGACTGGTTGTCTAAGTATGAAGTGGTTATTCAGTGCAAAGGGAGGCGCTTGGACTTCATCAAGGACAACGGTCAGCCTGGAAGTGTGTATGTTGATCCGTGCCAGGAGTCTCCTATCATTTCTGCGGTATGTGCTCAGAAGCTGTTTCATTCTGATTGTTTTTCTTGTTTAGTCTCGGTGGTTGGGACTACTGTTAGTGTACCGTGCTTGGAGGAGATTCCTATTGTTCGTGGTTTCGCTGATGTTTTTCCTGATGACCTTCCTGGTCTTCCTCCCGATCGGGATGTTGAGTTTGTGATTAACTTAGAACCGGATACATGTCCTATTGCTAAGGCGCCGTACCGGAAAGACCCTTGTGAGTTGGAGGAGTTGCGAGTCCAGTTGGACGAGTTGTTGGCAAAAGGCTTTATCACGCAGAGTTCGTCGCCTTGGGGTGCTCCTGTTCTTTTTGTGAAGAAGAAGGATGGGTCGATGAGGCTTTGCATCGACTACAGGGAGTTGAACAAAGTCACCATTAAGAACAGGTACCTTCTGCCTAGGATCGATGACTTATTTGATCAGTTGCGTGGTAGCACGGTGTTTTCCAAGATCGATCTTCGTTCTGGCTATCATCAGCTCAGGATCCGTGAGGCAGATATTCCACGGACCGCGTTTAGATCGAGGCATGGACACTTCGAGTTTCTAGTGATGTCGTTTGGTTTGACCAATGCACCATCAGCTTTCATGGATATGATGAACCAGGTGTTCAAGGATTTTCTAGACAAGTTCGTTGTGGTATTCATCGATGATGTGTTGATCTACTCACAAAGTGCTTAGGAGCTTAAGCAGCATCT
Organism: Platanthera zijinensis; assembly: GCA_039513925.1. Lineage (NCBI taxonomy): Eukaryota > Viridiplantae > Streptophyta > Magnoliopsida > Asparagales > Orchidaceae > Platanthera > Platanthera zijinensis. Next base: position 170,127,194 of record CM077082.1, on the reverse strand, counting down.
GCGGTTGGTTCTATCGGAATTGAGGGACCACAAGTTATTCTCGCCAAGCTGAGCAAGTGCGAATTTTTGTTGCCTCAGGTCTCTTTTCTAGGCCACGTGGTGAATTAGGATGGGATCTCGGTCGACCCGGAAAAGATCACAGTTGGAGCAGGCCGGGAATGCCCAAGGAGATTAGAAGTTTCCTAGGGTTGGTCGGCTATTACAGGAGGTTCGTGGAGAGTTTCTCCACCCTGGCTGCACCTTTGACAAGGTTGACTCATAAGAACACGGCCTTTGTTTTGAGCGAGAAGTGCGAAGAAGCTTTCTTGGAACTAAAAAACAGATTGTGCACTGCTCCCATTCTGACCCTACCTACTGAGGATGAGGAGTATGATGTGTACGTGTATGCTTCGCATGTTGGTCTGGGTTGCGTGTTGATGAAGGCTGGAAAAGTGATTGCGTATTGGTCAAGGCAATTAAAGACTCATGAGTGAAATTTCCCTATACATGACCTTGAGTTTGCAACGGTGATTTATGCGCTAAAGCTGTGGAGGCATCTACTTTATGGTGCTCAGTGCAAGATCTTCACAAATAATAAAAGTCTAAAGTACGTGTTCACTCAGAAGGAGTTGAATCTGCGCCAGCGGCGGTGGCTAGAGTATGTATCCGATTACGATGTAAAGATCCAGTATCATCCGGGAAAGGACAATGTGGTTGCCGACGCCCTGAGCCGGAAGACGGGGAAGATCTTTAATCTCTCTGCCAATCATTTAGTGGAAGAGTTCCTCCTGATGGATATCTCCATGCGATGCATAATATTTTGGTAGTGGCAGAGCCATCTTGGATTTCACTTACTAGGTTGCACCAGAAGGATGATCCGGATCTTCTGCACTTATAACTCAGGACTGAGAGAGGGGAGTTGCCGGATTTTTCTATCGATGATGCGTGTACTTTGAAGTACAGCGGCAGGTTTTGCATCCCCGTTGTTGGAGACATCAGGGTTATGAAATGCAGAGAGGTTCATTGATCCAATGTTGCCTACCATTCAGGATCTACGATGATGTATCGTGATTTGAAGAAAATCGCCTTGTGGTATGGGATGAAGGGTGATATAGCCCGATTTGTTGCTGAGAGCCACACTTACAAGCGTCTGAAGGCTGATCATGGAAGGCCTGGTGGCAAGTTGACTCCATTAGAGATTCTGACTTAAAAGTGGGAAAGTATTTCTATGGACTTCATTACGGGCTTACTGAGATCTCCAAGGGGATTCGATTCAGTTTGGGTGATTATGGACCGATTGACGAAGTGTGCGCACTTCGTACCCTATAAGATAGATTACCCGATGAAAAAGATAGCAGAGCAGTACTTGGACGAGTTAATCAAATTGCACGGTATACCAGTTAGCATCATTTCAGACTGCGACTCCCGGTTTACTTCTCTCTTCTGGAGAAGTCTGCAAGAGGGTTTGGGTATATATTTGAGGTATTCTACAGCTTACCACCCACAGACCAATGGGCAGACCGAGCGGGTGAACCAGATAGTGGAGGATATGATCAAGTGCTACATTTTAGACCACGGTGGAGCGTGGGATGAGCAAGTGAGCTACAGAACTTGCATACAATAACAGTTACCAAGTGAGCTTGCAAATGGCACCGTTTGAAGCTTTGTATGGGAGGCACTACAGAACTCCCTTGTTTGTGGCTGAGGCTGGTCAGAGACCTTTATTGGATCCGGATGCGCTCGAGGAAATGGAAGTCGCAGTGAAGCTTATTCTTGAGAAGCTTCAGATAGCTCAGGAACGATATGAGAAGAACGCCAACCGGCGTTGATCTGACTTGGAGTTTGTGGTGGGGGACCTTGCTTTTCTTAAAGTTTCCCCGATGGTTGGTGTTAAGAGGTTTGGGAAGAACCGAAAATTGGACCCGAGGTATGTGGTCTCGTTTAAGATTGTTGAACGGATTGGTGTGTCAGCATATAGGTTTGATTTGCCAGCAAACTTCCAAGGTGTTCATAATGTATTTTATGTAAGCCAATTACGGAAGTTTGTGCGAAGCAGTGGGCAAGTCTTGGATGTTGTGCCCCAGTTGGAGCCTATTCTTTCATATGTTGAGGTGCCAGTCCGCATCTTGGATACTCAAGATCGGGTGTTGCGAACAAAGTCTATCCCGATGGTGAAAGTTCCATGGAAGAATCAGGATTTGGAAAGCATGACTTGGGAGCTAAAGTCGGCTATGAGGGAGGCTCACCCTCAACTTTTACCCTGATTTGATTGGTACGTTTTCTTTCTTGTAGCTCTTGTTTGCTACTTTCCTTCTATAAGTAGAAGTAGTGTATGTAAAGTTTCAGGACGAAACTTTCTTTTAGGGGGAGTGACTGTAACGCCCCCAATTTTTCTGCGATTATTTATTTCTTATTTGGCATTACGTTGATGCATTTTCTTAGCTTGTGCCACCCGTGGAGTGTGGTCTTAGCTCCTTAGGACTGAGTGGCCTATTTTGTAGCTTATTGGCAAGATTCCATCGCAAGCCGGGTCGTTTTGGGTGACCCGGTGAGGCCTCTCGGGGGGATGCTTGTGTTTTGGCTTTGGGTGTAGATAACCTGAGTTCCGTTCGTTGAAAATTTATTTCGACTTCGCCGTTGTGTTTGTTGCATGGATATTTAGCTACGGTGCGAATTTCGTCGAATTCCGAGGATGTTCGGTTTTCGCGTCGTTTTGTATTTTATGTAAAATAATACTATTTAATACGTATATTATTATTTATTTAGGAAGGTGGCAGCATGGCTGGCGGCTAGTGATTGGTTTTTATTTTATTTTTTTGGCCGATCGTGGTTGGCAGTTTGTGCTAGACTCGAAAGGGTGGCTGCGGTTTGAGTGAGATCTTATAGGTGGCAGGGGGCGGTTGCTAGGCAGAAATATGGACATCATTTAGCCGATGCCTATATATAGTCAGCCTTAAATTAAAAAAGTGACTGTTCACTGTCTTCTCGGAAGAACAGCCCGCCTGTTCGTGCGAAACGGAGAAAACGCCGGACCTGCTACCCTTAGATGGCAATTCCGGGAGCGTTTGTGGACGGAATTCGATTTCGAAAGCAGATCTGGATTGCTCTCGCTTAGATCTACGTTCCTACGGTAAGTTTTCTAGTTTTCGTAATCGTTTTAGAGGTCTGAAATTCTCAGCTTGACACTTCTTCCTCCCCAAATCTCCAGATTTCTCGGCTTAGTGCTTTGCGGCTAGATCCGAGAGTGAGGGAAGGGGCCGACCAAGCTTTGCTGGAAATCGAGGCAACTAGCGCTCTTTGCCCTTGCCAAGTAGAATTTCTTCATCCTTATCTTTTTTACTGTCAAGTATACATTCCATATTGCTAAATGTCCAGCTTTGTTTTAAATTATGGCCGATACTTGCTTAATCCTAAAGAAATTTCTCTTGTTCAGTATTTTCATTCTAATAGCCTATTTCTTAATCCTTACTTGCTGTTAAGGTTTGCCCAGTTCGGGTGCTGAGAGTAGTGAAGATTAGTGTTGGATTTGACCTTCCTGTATGATGGTCGTAGCCGGGTAGGTTAGGTAGTATTAGATTTAATTTTTGCAAAAGTTCTGTTTGGTCTTGGCGTTGAGTGTGGTGCACACACTCATCGCCTGGTCTGTTTGGGCTTGGCGTTGAGTGTGGTGCACACACTCAACGCCTGGTATGTTTTGGCTTGGCGTTGAGTGTGGTGTGCACACTCAACGCCTTAGCCTTTTTGTTTATTTTTCCCTGCGGCTGAGTATTTTGGCGTTGAGTGGGTCGACATCACTCAACGCCATGGCTGTTTAGACAATGAGTGAGGTGGACTCACTCAACGTCGCAGCCAATCCTTTTGTACAGCTGGCTATTTTAGCGTTGAGTGGACCAAGTCCACTCAACGCCAGCCTTCGGTGAGTAACGGCTATGTGTCTGGCGTTGAGAGAGTGATGCTCACTCAATGCCAGATTCTGTCTGGCGTTGAGAGAGTGATGCTCACTCAATAGTAGATTCTGTCTAGCGTTGACAGTGATGCTCACTGTTGAAGTATGAGACCGGGCAGTCTGGCGGTTTGAGTCTGGCGGGTTGTAGAACACGCAGTTTGGCGGTTACTCTCCAGCGGTTTGATATCAAGGTTGTTGCTGTTTGTAGTCTGGCGGTCTGGCGGTTTATCTCCTGTGGCTTGGAAACCGGGCGGTATAGCGGTCTCCTACCGCATCTCTCTCTCTTGCTTCTTGTATTGCCGAGCGGTTAGCACTCTGTCTAACCGCGCGGCCTGTTCCGATCTGTTGTTCTATCCGCTCAGATTTTGTATAGCTTTAGTGCCACATTGTTAGTTTGTACTCTCTCATCTCTCCTCCGTTCTATAAAAGAGAGGCCATACCTTTGTAAATGATATCTTTTTGGATAATAAAACTTTCAATTATTCAAATTTCCGGCTTGTTTTTAGTCGTTTGTTCGCTACTTTCAGATGGTATCAGAGCGCTGGATCTTCTCCTCCTGATTCTGTGCGCCCTGTCCACGCGGCTTGCCTCTTCCTCTCGCGACCTGTTCTTGCGGCTTGTTTCTTCCGCCTGCTTGTGCCCTATCCGCGCAGCTTCTTTCTCCTCCCTGTCATTGTCGTGTGTACGCGACCTCTTTTTTCCCTACCTTTCAGTCGCCGCGACCTGTTGCTTTGTTCGCCGTGACCTGCTGCCTTATTCTCCTTGTTTGATCTTCTCTTCTTTTCGCGCGGGCTGTCTTCTAGCCGTTCGACTTCTTTCCCTCTGCTTGGTTTTGCGGCTTTGTCGTGGGTTTTCTGGCCACTGATGTCTGACATCATGACCGCTGCAGCTCTTCTTCTTCCTATCCGCGCGGCTTGTTTCCTAACCGCGCGACTTCTCGTTGATTTCTCCTATGACCCTTTCTGAGACCTCAACTACCACCACTCCTATCGCCAATCCGGCTCCGCCTCCTGCTTCTTCTGGAAACCTTGGCACTGTTTCTAAACTTGTGTGTTCCAACTATCCGGATTGGAGGGTTTATTTCACCTTTCTTCTTCGCTCTCAGCGCAAACGTCATGACCTCACTGATGACCCTCCTCCTCCAGACTCTGCTCAATTTGATGACTGGGATGCCAATGATGCGCTTGCCCGCACTTGGATGGCTAACAGCCTCTCCGATGAATGCCTTCCTGTCTTACGCCATGATGAGCCGGTCAAGACCGCATGGCTTCACCTTGTTTCTCTCTACTCGAAGGGGGCTCAGACATCCCGCATTTATACTCTCTATGCGGACCTCTTTGCTCGTCCTTCCATGTCTCCTGCTGCGGCATATCAGCAAGTTCAGGCTCTTGGCTCCGAAATCCTCCAGAATCGCCCCTTCTCCGCGGACTTGGCCGAGCAGCACAAATACTTCCAGGAACTCTTGGTTGTTTGTTATCTTCTATGACTCCCCGAGTCTTTTGATATGATCTGCCAACAGATCTTGGGGGAAGCAGAGTCTCCCACTTTGGATGCCACCGCAGCTCGCATCGCCACTGTTACTTCGCTGCTCCAACATCCTCGGTTGTTCTCCCCTCCTCCACAGGACTCCTATGCTCACCAATTTTAGTGGGGTGGCACTAGTGGCCGCAGCCAGCCAGGCATGCGCGGTCCGTCAAGGTTCCTCTGCTCTCACTGTGGTCGTACCGGCCACTCTGTTGACCGTTGCTGGCATAAACATCCTCATCTTCGTCCCTCTGGTGATACTTCTTCCTCATCCTCTGTCTCCTCTCGGCCATCTGCTTGTGTGGCCACGACCTCAGGTAGTGCACACGTCATAACCCAAGGTAAATGGCTGATTGACTCTAGTGCTACAAATCACATGACTAGAAACCCTCAATTCTACTCTCTCCTAGAAACGCATGATCGGTTACCCCCGGTTCTTATTGCGGATGGTTCACCTTCCCCGGTTCATGGGACGGGCATGGTTCAAGTCACCCCGTCGCTTCGCTTAGCGGACACTCTCTATGTCCCGAAGTTCCCTTGCAATTTGCTCTCCGTTACTACTTTATACAAGAAACTTCAGTTCTCTGTCTTATTTACTCCTACTTCTTGTTGTTTTCAGGACCTGAGGACCCAACGGACGATTGCTACTTGGGCTGAGAGCGGCGGCCTCTACTTCCTCGACAATGTTTCCGCTCTATCCGCCTTCTCTTCCTCGTCTACCGATCTGCTTCAATGACATCTTCGCCTTGGACATCCTCCTCCTTGGATTCTTCGTCAGCTTCTTCCCCACTTACCTCAGACCAGTCCTCCGCTCAACTGTGATGCGTGTCAGGTTGGCAAACATCACAGCTCCTCCTTCCCGCCGAAGCAAGGCCGAGGTTCCTCCCGCCCTTTTTATCTCATTCATTCTGATGTCTGGGGTCATGCTCCTACTCTCACCGTTGGTCGGAGTAGTTCTTACTTTGTGACTTTTATTGATGATTTCCCTAAATGTACCTGGGTGTATCTATTAAAAGATCGCTCTGAACTCTTATCTGTATGGCAATCATTTTATAATATGATTAAAACTCAGTTTGTTATTTCTATTAAAGTACTACACTCTGATAATACTAAAGAATATCTCAGTCATGAGTTTTCGTCTTTTTGTATGCAACATGGTCTTATTCATCAGACCAGATGTGTTTACACCTCCCAGCAAAATGGGGTGGTGGAGTGTAAAAACCATCATCTCCTCGATATCGCTCGCACTCTCATGATGCAGATGCAGGTGCCTCGCTCCTACTGGGGCTATGCTGTTCTCCTCGCCTGCTATCTCATCAATCGCATTCCCTCTTCGGTTCTCCACGGCAAAACCCCCTTCTCCATTTTCTATCCGGGCAAGGAACCCTTTCCTCTTCCTCTCCGTATCTCTGGGTGTACGGGTTTTGTGCATGCTCCGTCTGCTACCCGTGACAAGCTTTCCCCCCATTCCACCAAATGTGTCTTTTTGGGGTACTCGACCACTCAAAAAGTCTATTGTTGCTTTGACTTCGTTCTGCGCAAACTGTTTGTTTCCACGGATGTCACCTTCTTCGAAAATGCATCCTACTTCTCTTCTCAATCCCCGCTTCCTCCTGCTATCTCTGACTCTCCACCATCTCTCTTTTTTCCTTCCATGCATATCGATGTCTCCCCTTCTATATCATCTCCTCCTCCGTCTCCTCCTCTCTTCATTATACCCCCTCCCTCTTCTCCACAGCCGCCTCTCTCTAGTCTTGGGCCAGCTTTCTCTGCCACGGACGCTCCGGTCCCTGAGGCACGAGACAACCTAGATCTTCCTATTGCTCTTCGCAAAGGAGTGCGGGTGTGTACCCAACACCCGCTTGCAGCTATTGTTTCCTATGATCGGCTTACTCCTTCTCGCAGGTGCTTTGCTTTGGCTATCTCGGCTATTACCACTCCCCGCACTTACCAGGAGGTTCTTGTTATTCCTCATTGGAAATCTGCCATGGATGAGGAAATCGCCACTCCTACTGAAAGGGGTACCTGGAGCCTTGTTCCTCCACCGGTAGGTACTGATGTGGTTGGCTGTCGCTGGGTATTCGTTGTGAAGTTTCGCCCAGACGGCACTGTGGATCGTTACAAAGCCCGGCTGGTGGCAAAAGGCTTTACTCAGATTTATGGAGTTGACTATTTTGATACTTTCTCCTCAGTTGCTCACCTCAGCACCATCCGGGTTCTTCTCTCTATGGCCCTCAATAGGGAGTGGGCTATTTCTCAGCTTGATATCAAGAATGCCTTTCTCTATGGGGATCTTCAGGAGGACGTCTACATAGAGCAACCTCCTGGGTATGTTGCTCAGGGGATAAACGAGTATGTCAGTTGAAGAAGACCATCTACGGCCTAAAATAGAGCCCTCGGGCATGGTTCGATAAGTTTAGTGGCATTGTGGCTGCCATTGGCTTTACAAGAAGTTTCGCCCATCACACTTTGTTTATTCGCAAAACCGCATCGGGCCTTGTGGTTTTGGCGGTGTATGTGGATGATATTCTTCTTACCGGCGATGACCAGGCTGGGGTGGACTTGACAAAGAAATACCTTAGTCAACACCTAGTCACGAAGGATATGGGCTCCCCGAAATATTTCTTGGGGATAGAAATATCTCGGAAGCCCGACTCGTTGGTTCTCTCCCAACAGAAGTATGCCCTTGATCTTCTACAAGAGGCGGGATTGACCGGTGACAAACCGGCCCGGTATCCCATGACTACTGGAGAGGACAAAACATGGACAGATAACTCACATCTTATATCCGATGCCACGACGTATAGACATCTGGTGGGCAAACTCATTTATCTCACGGTGACCAGACCTGACATCGCCTATGCTGTAGGCAAGGTCAGTCAGTTCTTGCAAGCTCCCAAGGAATGTCATCTTCAATCTGCCTTAAAGATACTAGAGTATGTCAAAGCAGCACCGAGAAAAGGGCTACTCTTTCAGAAGCATGGTCATCTGAGAGTTGAAGCCTACTCAGACTCAAGCTATGCGGATGATAAAGGTGACCGTAAATCTACATCAGGTTTTTGCACATTTTTTGGAGGTAATCTTGTGAGCTGGAAGAGCAAGAAGCAGTCTGTTGTCTCAAGGTCCAGTGCAAAAGCCGAATACCGTAGTATGGCGTCAACCACGTGTGAGTTAAAATGGTTCCGGGCTCTCATGCTTAACCTAGGAGAGGTCTACGACTATCCTCTACCTATGTTCTGTGACAACAAGGCCGCTATATACATATCCAAAAATCTGGTCTTCCATGAGAGAACGAAACATATAGAAGTCGACTGCCATTTCATCCGAGAAGAGGTCTTGAAGAGATAGATTTGCACTTCGTTCGTCACCTCCGACAAAGAGTTGGCAGATATCATCACCAAGCCAGTTTCTACTTCCTTCTTCCACATTATTGACAACCAAGGCATGATTGATATCTATGCTCCAGCTTGAGGGGGACTGTTGAAGTATAAGACCGGGCAGTCTGGCGGGTTGTAGACCGCGCAGTTTGGCGGTTACTCTCCAGCGGTTTGATATCCAGGCTGTTGTTGTATGTAGTCCGGCGGTCTAGCAGTTTATCTCATGTGGCTTGGAAACCAGGCGGTCTAGCGTTATCCTACCACATCTCTCTCTCTTGCTTCTGGTATTGCCAAGCGTGTAGCACTTTGTCTAACTGTACGGCCTGTTCCGGTCTGTTGTTCTAGCCGCTCAGATTTTGTATAGCTTTAGTCCCACATTGTTAGTTTGTACTCTCTCCTCTCTCTTCCATTCTATAAAAGGGAGGCCATACCTTTGTAAATGATATCTTTTTGGATAATAAAACTTTCAATTATTCAAAAATCCGGCTTGTTTTTAGTCGTTTGTTCGCTACTTTCACACTCACTCAATGCCAGAGTCTGTCTAGAATTGCGAGAGTGATGCTCACTCAATGCCAGAGTCTATCTGGCGTTGAGAGAGTGATGCTCACTCAACGCTAGAGTCTGTCTTGCGTTAAGAGAGTGATGCTTACTCAATGCCAGATTCTGTCTGGTGTTGAGAGAGTGAGACTCACTCAACGCCATATCCTGTCTTGTGTTGAGTGAGGGCTGCTCACTCAACGCCGTGTTGAGCCATCTCAACGCTTTCCATTTATCTTTATTTTCTATCCCGAGTGAATTCCTTGATTTTGAGGTTCCTTGTGGGCTATATTTTCCAAAGGATGAATCGTGGGTTGTGGTTAGTAGTGGTGGTTTGAAGCTCTTAATGGGGGTGGTGTTGTGTTATTTAGCCATGGCCACCCTTTTTATCTTGTTCCAGGTACGGGTTGGGCAAGGGGGTGGGAGGTCCCTAGTGCTTTCATATGTTGACCCTTGAGCTTTGTTTCTTAGAAATGGTTGTTGGGGGACTGATTTGTCTCCAACCCGGATCCGCGTTGTTTTTGCTACTGCCATCTCTCACAATTTAGGATGTTAGATGCTTCTTCCTTAGTAGATTGCAATGTTTTTGGGCACATAGTAGCATTGTAGCCTCTGTAGGATTTTAGTAGGGTTATTGTTGTTTCCTCGCACTTGGTGCAATTTTTTTTGTCTGGCCCTGGATTGTGTTTGATTGTTACTGTCCTGTTTACTCTTTTTGCTTATCATTTAAATTAACACTTTCTTACAGCTTATTTGTTTTTTGCTTGCTGAGGTATTCTTTTCTTCTTTGAATGCCTCAGGTTCTGGATAGTAGCCGATTAAGCGGCTAGTTTTGTTGTGTGTTGCTGGTGGTCTCTTATACTGTAGAGATCAGTTCCTTGGTCTTGTGAGGTAGTTTTATATTTCTTTCTTACAGACATATATACTTGCCAGTGGGTTCATGTCAGTTTGTTGGCGCCCACTAGTAGTTTTACCTTGATACTAGATATATTATCTTTTTGTTGCTATCTTTTCTGGTGTTAGTCTACTTGCTCTTGGGATGATTTATGATAGCTTGCTAGTTACTTTTAAACTTAAAAACACTATCATAAGTATATCCCAAGATCAGCATATTTATAAAACTCATATACTACTTTCCAAACAACGTAAAAAGATCATTTTATTATATATAGTATAAATTAAATGTAGGGTCTTGCATAGTATAAGTTGTCCTCTGGGGACATTTATGCACTCTTTTAGGATGTCAAATGTGAATAAAGTATTTTTCGCTGCGTATAAGTATAGTTTTTTTTAAATTGTAGACTAGATGATCCACTGAGCCGAGGGATACGACCTTTAAAATAGAACTGATTTTCTAATCATTAAACTTATGAATTTTAATAGTATAGTTAGATGGTGTTTTCCTGAGCGACGATAGTTATCCCCTGCTCGATGTGGCATCACGACGCGTGTTTTCTCATACTCTGATACTTCTTAAATTCGGAGAAAATGCGGGTTATGACATTATGTACCAGTTTGTATCCCTCATTGACCAAGTCGTCATGTTGCGGTGCCATTAATGAACGAGAGAGAAGAGAAGAGAGTCGACAGATGAATTTCTTTGTCGACACAAAGTCTAGGGTCGAGAATTTTGAAAGCACAGTCGACCAGATTTTTTTCTTCTCCTATTTATAGTGTGCTTGTAAAGGGTAGGTCAAAAGACGCACCTAACATAGAAAATTTATTAGTCGACAAATTTTATATGTGTCGACAGAGATGACCTAGGTCTCGACAAAATTTCATTGTAGTCGACACCTCTATGTGTCGACATACTTATGCCAGTGTCTACATATACTATCAAAGTCTCGGCAGAGTGTGTCGACACTTATTTTTGTGTGTCGACACAAAAATATACTAATACAAGGTCTCGACAGCAACTTTTTTGTCGACACAGATTCTATTTCTGTGTCGACACAATTCTTTTCTTTGTCGACACAACTTTATTATAGTGTCAACACAGTTAGCATGTGTCGACACAACTTTCTAACTTAGACAAAATTTCTTGAGAAATTTTGGACTTACTGATAACACTTGAAAATTTCTATGTTGACCTATCATCTTATTCTTGGTTCAATATACCTAATTTAATTTTAAAATAATTGAACTTAATTTCATCTTCAGGTTTTGTAAATATATCAACAATTTGGTTGTTAGTGTTGACAAATTCTAGAATTATGTCTTCCTTTTTAACATATTCTTTGATGAAATGAAATCTAATTTTTATATGCTTAGTTATACTGTGTGAAATAGAATTTTTAGCAATAGAAATAATGCTATTAGAATCACAAAATAATTGAATTCTACTTACCTTGATATCATAGTCTTCAAGTTGATGTTTCATCCACAACAACTGAGCACAGCAGCTGCCTGTAGCTACATATTCTGATTCAGCAGTGGAAATAGTCACACTGGTTTGCTTCTTGCTGCTCCATGACACCAACCTACCCCCTAGGAATTGACATGTTCCAGTGGTACTTTTTTTGTCTTCTTTGCAGCCTGCAAATTCTGCATCTGAATATCCTGTTAGTAAGAAATCTCTATTCTTAAGGTACTAAAGACCTTGACTAGGTGTGCCCTTAAGATATCTCAAAATTCTCTTGACAGTAGTATAATGAGATTCTTTTGGGCAAGCTTGGTACCTAGCACAGACACATAGCATACAGGATGTCAGGTCTACAAGCAGTCAAGTAAAGTAGGGAGCTAATTATCCCTCTATACAAAGACTCATCAATAGGTTTTCCTGCTTCATCTTTGCCTACAGGCATACTTGTTCCCATTGGAGTTTTCATGGTGGAGGCTGACTCCATGCCATATTTCTTAATTAACTCCTTGGTGAACTTAGACTGAGATATGGACAATCCATCATCATTCTGTCTAACTTTAAGTCCCAAGAAGAATTTCAGCTCACCCATGCTGCTCATCTCAAACTTCCCTTGCATAAGTTTGGCAAACTTACTACAAAGGTTGTTTTCAGTAGATCCAAAGATAATGTCATCAACATATATTTGGACTAGTATGATCTTGCCTTTTGATTCCCTAAAGAATAGAGTCTTGTCTATTTTCCCTCTTGAAAATTTATTCTCAATAAGGAAGTCAGACAAAGTTTCATACCAAGCCCTAGGGGCTTGTTTCAATCCATATAGAGCTTTCTTAAGCCTATATACATAGTTGGGATAATGAGAATCAACAAAACCTGATGGTTGTTCTACATATACTTCTTCTTTCAAGTCTCCATTCAAAAAAGCTGACTTGACATCCATTTGAAATACTTTGAACCCTTGAAAAGCTACATAAGCTAGGAACAATCTTATTTCTTCCAAACTTGCCACTGGGGCAAAAGTTTGATCAAAGTCTATCCCTTCTTCATGTTTGTAGCCCTTTGCTACCAGTATGGCTTTGTTCTTGATTATGGTGCCATTCTCATCTAGTTTATTCCTTTAGATCCACTTGGTTCCTATAACATTGTGATCCTTTGGTTTAGGAACCAACTCACAGACTTTACATCTTCTGAATTGATTCAACTCTTCCTGCATGGCATCAATCTACTTTCTGTCTAGCATGCCTTCTTCAAACTTCTTAGTTTCTATCTGTCATAGAAAGCTTGTACATAGAACTATGTTCATGCGTTTGCTTCTAGATAGAACTCCCTGGCTTGCATCGCCAATGATTTGGTGTGAAGGATGATCCTTCTAGCTGGAGGAAATCTGTCAATCTCTTGGTCTTCTTCACTTTCCTCATTCTGATGCACTTCATTGTCTTCATCTTCATCCAAAGAGTCTTGTACTCCCTCTGGACAGTATCCATCCTTTTCTTCATCCAGTCTTGCAGGTTGGTCTTCACTAATAGTCAGCTTGTCAATCCTTTCCTTTAAACCTGTAGAGCTACCAGAAGTGCTAGATAGTTCACTGTTAATTAACTTACACTCATCAAATACTACTTGGACTGATTCTTTTACAACTTGTGTAGTCAAGTTGTATATTCTGTATGCCCTACTGTTATTGATGTACCCAACAAATATCCCTTCTAGAGATTTGGCAGCAAACTTATTTTGGTAGTGCTTACCATTAACTAGGACTTAGCATTTGCTACCAAAGATTCTAAAGTAGGAAATGTTTGGTTTTTTGCATTTCATAATCTCCTAGGGAGTCTTCATATGTCTTTTATTGATCGATGCTCTATTGAGTATATAACATACAGTATTTACTACCTCAGCCCAGAAGTATTCAGGGAGAGAAGTGTCACTTAGTAGTGTTCTACTTGCCTCAATTAGAGTCCTATTCTTTCTCTCAGCAACTCCATTTTGCTGGGGAGTTTTAGGTGAGGAGAACTCCTGATAAATCCTAAGTTCTTCACAGAACTTTTTCATACTTTCAGACTGAAATTCAGTTCCATGATCACTTTTGATTTTGACCACTGAATTGTTAATTTCATTCTGAATTTGTCTAACAAAAGTCTGAAAGACAGTAGGGGTTTCAGATTTCTACCTCAAGAAGAAAACCCATCTAAATCTAAAATAGTCAACCACAATAACTAATGTGTATTCTTTGCTACCTATACTATGAACGGACATAGGACCAAATAAATCCATATGCAGGAGATATGGAGATCTCACTGAATCTTTGGTAACAAGTCCATAGAAAGAATTCTTTGTCTGTTTGCCCTTTTGGCAAGCTGAACAAACACCCTCTTTAATGCACTTGATCTAAGGACCATTCCTCACTAGCTCCATACTAAATAATTGTCCTATATACTTATAGTTTAGATGGGCTAGCCTCTTGTGCCATTATACACACTATGAAGCTTTCTCATCTGCAACTAGACAGATAGGTGAGTTGTTATACTCACAATCAAGGTTAAGAAAATATAGATTCCCTTTCCTAGTGCCAGTCAGAATGATCTTTTGATCACTTGACATCTTTATTTGGCACTCACCCTTGAGGAAAGAGGTGTCATACACAAGATCACTTAGTTGACTTATGCTAATTAGGTTATGTTTTAAACCTTTCACATAAGCCACTTGAGTGATACAGATAGAGTTACTAGAAATGTTACCAAACTCTTTGATGACACCTTTTTCAGATCCACCAAAGATTACTTTGGGTCCATTCTCTATGGGAGAATAGTCCTTCAACATCCTTCTTGTTCCAGTCATGTGCCTGGAACATCCACTATCCAAGTACCATATAGGGGTATGACCACTTGGACTTACCTTCATCAAATAAATATTTAGTTATCCTTAGAACCCAAATAGTTATTGGGTCCTAGGTTAAGGTTAGCTTAAAATCTGACATGCTTACCTGCAGCCTTTCTAACAGGTAAACTGGTCTTATTCTGAATACTTGTATTGAACCAACAATCAATGGAAAAGTGTCCCACCTTGCTACAACACCAGCACTCAAATCTATTATACTTTTTCTTAAGTACAGGCTTCACAACATTATTGTTAGTATTCCGTTTAAGTGTAGGTGCTGGAGCAGCATACCCCAAGGATTCCTTAAGAACCTGATGGGTTTGCTTATATGGTGGCCTATTAGCATATGCACCCCTGCCATTGAGATCACCATACACACAGTGACCATGAGTGAGGTCATGATCATACATGTTAGTAGGTTGCATCACTTTTCTAAAAGAAATAGGGGTTTTCATAGCTAGTGGCTGAACTGGGCCTTTGCCTTTTCCTTGAGAATTGGCTGCCCTTGTTCTTTCCTTGAAGCCTAGTCCTGTCTTTCCTTTCTGAGATATGAAGTTATCTATTAAAGGCAAGACAGACTTTGGTTTTGAAAATTTAGCCACTAGATCCTTTTCTTTCTAGAGTCTTGCTTCAAGATTTCTGATGTGATTTTCTTTGAAGGAGATTGTGCCCATCTGAATAACAGTTATATTTTTTGTTTGACAATCTCATTCAATTTCAAATCTAACATCTTTGTTGAATTTGATGCAGCCAGTTTGAGAGATTCAATTTCCTCAGCCTGCTTCTTGACAAGGAATTTGCTTCTTTTAAGAGCTTGCAACAAACAACCATACTCATCAATTAATTTATGTACATCCCCCTTAGATTAGGAACCATCAACTTCTCTTGATGTTGATGCTACTGATTCTGATCTGGTAAAATAATCAAAAGCTAAGGATGGACTGTATACCTTACTTGGACCAGGCTGATCCAGGCACTGATCTTCTTCTGAAAGTTCAATCAACCCTCTACAACAATAGTCTTCACCTCCATTTCTGAAATCCAGCATTTGCAAGAATTCTGATTCCATAGAATCCTCTTCTGTAGTAAACAGTCCAATATAAGCTTCTGCATCATCCTCCTCTCCAGATTCTTAGGATGAAGAGTCAGTCCAAATCTTCTTCTTTTGGGTAACAAAGGATTTCTCCTTCTCGCCCTTATTTTGAGTCTTCTTATTGTCCTTAGGCTCCTTTATCTTATCAGGACAGTCAGCTATGACATGTCCAGGCATGTTGCAGTAATAACAAATAATTTTAGAGGTAGTTTGTTTACTAGGATTAGAGGCAACCTGTCCTCATTAATAGTCTTCTTCTTCTTGTAATAGTCATCCTTGAAGGAGAATGAAGATGGCTTGGTCTCCATCTCTTATTCTTCATGAACCTCTGAAACTGTCTTGTAAAGGCAACAAAGTCTTAATCAGAATTATGGCTGTCTGATGTACTGATGTCAGGAATTTCTGCTTCAGCCTCAGTACTTCATCTCGGTGGAGAAGGAGAATTTTTCCTACCCTTTCTTATAGCTTCAGCTTTGAAGGCTCCTGACTTGTCTTTAAGCTCAGACCTACTACTTTTCTCCTCCTCCTTTCTGGTAGTGAGCTGCATCTCATAAGATAGTAGTTTTCCAAACAAGGTTGGTGGAGGTGTATCAGCAAGCCTGGCCACCTCTCTGATGGCACATATTTTTGTATCCCAGTCCTTGGTCAGTGACCTGACAAACTTATTATTCAATTCTTATGTGCTAAAGACTCTTCCATACGTCATCAGCTCATTTATAATTCTAAAGAATTTCTTATAACATTCTGCTATGTTGTCTGACTTAACTTATCTGAAGCTTTCATATTCTTGATTCAACATAAATTTCCTATCCTCCATAACTTCTTCAGTTCCCTCCATGTAGACAATCAAGGTGTCTCATAACTCATAGGAGGTTTTGCAATGTTCCAAATTCTGAAATGTGGCATCATCTATAACACTCACAATTATATTTTGTGCTCTCTTATCTAAAGTTGCTAGAATGATCTCATCCTTAGTCATTTCAGAATAGCTCTTAGGGGTTTTGAGATTAGCATCAAGACCTGATATATTCATTGGAATGAAAGGACCTTCTTGTACTGTAATGTAGATTCTAGGATCAGATGCTTCCATGAACAATTTGACCCTTTCTTTCCATATCCCAAAGTTTTCTTTCCTGCAGATGGGCAGTTTCATGGATCCAAATTTCTTATGATTCTCATTTGAACCTGATAATACGTTTTGTAGCCTAAACTATTATTGTATTTTCTATTTTATATTGTACAAATCATGTCTATTATTAGTTTATTTTTATCATTTTTATGTAAATATTATTGCCATTGTCCTTTTGCAGGTTTTCAGAAAATTGGTCAAAAATGACCTGACACGCCCCCTGTCATGACCTCCCTGGGCATGACCTAGGGCGTGTCACCCAATCCCGAGGACTCCTGCTGGAAGGGACAGAAAAACGAACAAAACCGCTGTCACGCCCCCCTGACACGCCCTCCCTGGGCGTGTCACCAGTCGTGACCATGGGCGTGTCGCCCTCTACCGCAAAGCCTGCCGCCGCATTAAATGCCGTTCTGCCACAGCACGCAACAGTACTGTCACGCCCCGGTCACGGGCGTGACCTGGGGCGTGACATCAACTTTTCCGACGACTGACGGATTTCCGACCAATGATTTGGACATGACGTGCCTGTCACGCCTCCCCTACACGGGCGTGACCTAGGGCATGACCACCGACATACCGAAGCAATCATCCCTCCTGCCAGAAACCAGAGCCCGAGGTCAACATAGTACTGTCACGCCTCCTAACACGCCCCCCTAGGGCGTGTCGGAGGGCGTGACCAACCCGAGATTTTTTTCTATAAATTAAGACCCCCCCTTCCATTTCAGCAAGCTTTGGTTGAGAGGGGGAGGTGCTGCCCCTTTGGTTCTTCAGTTTTTTTTCATGCTTTTTCTCTCTCTCTCTCTCTCTCCCTCTCTTTGTAATTTTTGTTTAACCCTAGTTTAATTTTCGTTTGTTTTAGCTTTTGTTGTAATCTTGCTCTTGCTTAGTGCTACTTGTAGGGCTAGAATAGGATTTCATTTTCATGCACTTGTAATTTCTTTTTCAATAGTGTAACTTGCCCCTTTTTTTTAATAAAAGTGTTCTTTGTTTAGCTTGTGTTTTTTTATGCTCTACCACTCATTCCCCCTCCTCCATTCCATAATGATTAACTAATCCTCCTTGTACTCGATCTTGGTGATCCGAGGTTAGAGCGATTATGTTATGATGTTTTAATTAATCTTTTCTTTTTAGGTTAGGGCCTTGAATTACTCTTGATTAATCATGGGTTGGAGGTATATTATCGATATATACCCTCCACCTTTGAAAGTGAGGGGATAAGTTGTAAACTACTCTAGAGGGGGGGTGAATAGAGTATTCAAAATTTTATGAACACTTAGTCAGCTCCCTTGGAGTTTATTTGCGGAATAGAAAATCTGATACTTGAACCCTAAGAGCCTAACACAGTGAAGTGCACAAGTGAAGAAGTTGACTGAAATTTCAGTTAACTACAAGCCTATCACAGCACCTAGCAATCCTAGGTAGTTCTATCACAGCCACAGAATAAAATGAATAAACAAGATAACCAGATGGACACAGGATATATAGTGGTTCCCTTTAAATAGGTACGTCCACTCTTCTACCACCCTGGTAGGAATCCACTACAGGTTTTTGCTAAGGTGCCCTGCCACCAATGATCTGATTCAGGTAGATCAAACAGACCCTTTGAGCTTTTGATAAGGATGCTCAACCACAGGTTGTTGATAAGGTGCCCTGTCACCAGCGTTCACTTTTGAAGAGATGTGAACAAACTCTTTTTACAAAGGGGTTGAGAGGGTTAGATTATCTTCTCTATTTTAAATACAGATTAGAGAAGATTTGTGGATTCTCTAAAGAATCAAAGTCTCCCCCTGGCTCAGTGGAAGTCCAGGGAAAGCCTTTGCTTCAGGATGAAGGAGTTTCAGATAAACTGAAACTAAATCCTCAGAAATCTGAAGACTGATTTTTATCAGGTCTTAAGATTCTGGAGCACTTGAAGCAGATCTTGAGCCT
Organism: Platanthera zijinensis; assembly: GCA_039513925.1. Classification (NCBI taxonomy): domain Eukaryota; kingdom Viridiplantae; phylum Streptophyta; class Magnoliopsida; order Asparagales; family Orchidaceae; genus Platanthera; species Platanthera zijinensis. Next base: position 170,108,450 of record CM077082.1, on the reverse strand, counting down.
TTTCTGAAGTCTTTGAAAAACTCTAAGCAGATTGCTCAGGAGACTTGAGAATGGAAGATGATTGCTCTGGGCTTTTTCTTCAGGAAAACTTTTCTTCTTCTTGTAAAGAGATGTTGAAGAAGTGCTCTGATGATGCTTGAGCGGATGAATAATTTTTCTCTGTGTCTGTTTCTGTAACTTTTCTTAGAGCAGAAATCTCTTTTAAATATGTCTTCACGTTTTCCTTTGGAACGGCTCTATTGATTTGAATTCTTGAGCCCTGCAACAGATTATCTTAAAATAGAATATAGCAATAGGAATAGAATGGCCTATTAACTTTCTGTCAGTCCCAATAAGGAATAAAATAAGCGGGAAAGAAATCTCAGCATAAAGACGTACCTTTCTTGGAAATAGTACATAGTACCAACGGCTAGAAAACAGGCTGGAAAGATAAAGTCAACGCAATTTGTATAATAGGACAAAATGCTTTATCAAGAATACTGAATCCCGTGATTTATGTTTGACAGAATTTGTAAATAATTCATTTTGAATTTAAACCATAATTTTAGCAACAAATAACTTTAGAGAATCTTTCTAACCACAAGCTAACACACTTGGAAATAAACCAAGGAATAGCATAAATATAAATAGATAAAATCAGACAGAAATCGTCGAACAGGGGTTCGAAGATCGTCGACCTGCTAACAAATCGTCGACCAATAGCAGGAATCTGTCGGACCAGAAATCGTCGACCAGAAATCGTCGACCAGAAAATAGATCGTCGACCAGCTAATAGATCGTCGACCAGCAAACAGATATCGTCGACTAAGGCAAAAAGTCTGATGACACAGAGATCGTCGAACATCTCATGATGTCGACGACTAAGGCAGAGATCTGTCGAGACAGATATCGTCGACCAACAATGATGTCGACGATTAAGGCAAAGATCTGTCGAGACAGAAATCGTGAAGCTAGAACACGATCGTCGATCTGTTGATGACAGATCGTCGACCAACCTTCAGAGCGTAGTAAGCTAGCTCTGAGATCGTCGACCAACGGTCGACGATAATTGTCTTGACTTCAACGATTCAATAGCCCTGCTATCGTCGATCAATGATCGACGATCGCGAGGCCTCGTTCGACGATAGTCGAACGGAAAAAGTCTCAACCAAAACACATTCTAAAACTACCAGCCTAAACTCTAGGTCAGTTATATACTGCCCTAGGGAGACTAAACAAAGTCTAAACATGATCATATATCTTTATATGGATCAAGAGGGGCTGGAAAGGGATTACATAAGCCAAATCACATCTAGGGTACCAACAATCTCCCCCTATTTGGGTTATGTTATCCAATCCAATTTAAAGGCTAAAGCAGACAACAACACTTCTAAAGATTAACCAGAATGATAAAACACAGGCAATATACAGAAAATATAACAAGCATAAATCAGCAAAAATGGAATGTATCAAGCAGATTTATCAGCATGTTTAGCATCAGATGAGTTTTTGGGCATTGCAGCTGGTTTGAAAATAATTTCTCTGTTAGGGTTTGCTGCTTGTCTTTTAGATAGCATTAGATCATGTTCTCCTATGATTTTCTTTTCAGCATAACTCGGTAGAACTGCAGCAGGATGTAGTCTCATGTATTCCTCAGCGTCAAAGGCTTCTGGATTGACTTGAATTCTGCTCAGTTCCTTTTCTCTGAATTCTGACATTGTTGAGTAAGCTGTAGGATCCAGTCCTTGAGATTTGGCTCTTTCCATCATGCTAAGTGCAATAGACTCTTTGAATCTTGCCATAGAGGCAATCCTTTCAGCTTCAGTTTTGTCTGATGGAGAGGGAGGTCTATCAGAATCTGTATGAGCTGCAATCTCCATATTCCTTTGAAGAGCTGTAGCAAGTTTGCTTGAATCGAGAGGAATCTGCACAGTCTTCTTAGGATCAGTTTGAGCATAGAGAGATCTAGGAGGTGCAAGCTCAATGAACTTTTTGAGGGAATTTTCTGAAAAGACTACTCTTTTTCCTTTTGAATCAGCTGCAGCAGGTTTCTTTAAAGAGGAGGAGGGACCTTTCCTGGGAGGAGAAGGTTTCCTTTCTGGGACTAACTTCTTAGGAGAAGGAGGAGGAGAGAATGTAGGTTGTTGATAAGTCATCTCCTTTATTTGTTCTACGGGAGCATTGTCATTTCTTTTATTTCCTTGTCCTGAACCACTTTGGCTTCCCTGGCCTTGTCTACTTCTTCTCTGATAAGATTGAGAGGGGTTGGAACTGGCTGATTTACCAATTGGAGCAGAAGAGATACTTCCAGAGGCTCCAGCACCAGGAGGTGGAGGAGGACCTCTGGGGGGAATTTTTGAACTGGAGAGTCATATCTCTTTCTTCTCTTATTTTCTTTAGTCTGATTCTTTGACAATCTCATCCAGGGTTGGAATTCCTTGCTCTTAGGATCTATTCCCTTCAGAATGTAATAGGGAACATCCTTGTTAGGATTTGCAGTAGAAGGAGCAGGGCTTTTCTTTTCTTGGAAGCAGCTCTTTTTCTTTTCTTAGAGGAGTCAGAATCATCAGAGTCATCATCATCATCATCAGAATGAGATGAGTCTTTCCCAACATAATCATCAAAGTTTAGTTCAGATGGATCTTTGGCAGTAAGTTCAGCTTTGTCTTTCTTTTCTTTTTCTTCTTTCTCTTTAGCTTCTTCAATGGCATCTTGCCTAAGAAGAGCATCCAGATCAACATTTGGAGCACTTTTCCATAGCTCTGATTCTGGGTACAACTCAGGAACTGTCTTGGGGACCAGTTCTGCAATAGAAGGAGTGGATATAGGATAGGTAAGGATAGGGGGAGAAAAGATGACAATATCTGCAGGGGCAGATGCTTTCTCTAGAGAGATGGCTAGGGAATCCAGATGATATTTAGCCATCCCTTCAATGTACTCAGAGGCAATACCTTCAGCCACAAAGTCTATAAATTGGTCAATGTTTAGAGTACCTGAACTTGAGTCCAATTCAGTCATCTTGGGAGCATTGTCTGCTCTATCTTGCACATCTTCAATTACTTCAGCAGCAGCATCAGCAGGGATGTTGATGATTTCAGCAGCAGCAGCATTTATGGTTGTGCCTGTATGCAAAGAGAGATAGGTTAACAACCAAGTGGGAATAAGATATTCCCCCAAGGTGAACAAACAACAGGTAATAGATAGGATTACCTGAAGATCTACACAGGATACCACTTTGCATCTAGGAAGGAGGTTATAATTCCTTCTAGATGATTAGTGACATCGAGGATAGACACCTCTGCAAGGCACAAGAGGAGTGCCATACAGGAAAAGAAAAGGGTATCCTTGACCAAGGGGTCATCAAGGTACTCAGGTCTATAAGGGACCATTTTCTCTTGAGGAGGAGGAACAAAAGGAGGGGATGTGAGTGAGAACTCACAGTCTGAGGAAAGAAATGATTCCAAGTCTTTATCAGACTCAATGGACTTGGCAGCATCAACTTGCAATACTGATGTAAGATCATCAGCAGCTGTGATGAAAAGGAAGGGATAAGAAATTAACTCAAAGATGGAGTTTGAATTAATTAGAATCTTAAATAAAACTATACCATCAGGTTGAGCAGCATCCTTCTCACAAACGTCCATGGGGACTTCTTCATTTTCTTTTTCAGGAACTTCTTCCTCAGAAGCTAGATTCACTAGGGAGTGAATGTCTTTGTTAGATACAGATATCAAATTGAAGTCCTGATTATATCCTTTGGAGGAAGAGTTTTAAAGTTTACCTTCTGGTTCTTTCTCTGAAGTTTCTTGAGGGACATCTACAGATTCTTGAAGGGGAAGAGAGGAATTGTCCTGAAGGGTCAGGGCATCACCTGAGACCACTTCGACAGACATCTCCCCCTGCATGACTTCAGTGGGGACTGGAGTCATGCATCTTACAGAAGGGGGCTCAGCAGAAGATGAGATGGATTTGATGGCATCAGTGAGAGAGTTGATGGAGGCAATGAGAGGGGCATTGGCAGCCTCAATCATGCTTTGGATGGAGGGAGTGATGAGCTGTACAAGGTGTGCAAGCATTTCAGGGGATATCTGAAATGCTGATGATGTAGAGGTGGATGGAATGGAGGCAGGATGATCTGCCACATGATCAAAGGAATCATGTGGAGATGGGTGATCATCAACATGAGTGTGGGATTCATGTTGAGAAAGGTTTGTGAGGATGGTGGCAGTCACCATGTCAACACTGGCTGAAGCTGCCAGATGATGTGGTGTTGGTGACTGGTGTGGAGATGCAGGTGGAATGAATGATGCATGTTGTGGTGGCACTGCGGGTGTTGTAGAGAGTAATGCAGGGGAAGAGGATGCAGGGGTTGCTGAGCCTTCCCCAGTAAGCGGGAGAGCGGCCGAATCAGCCCTTGTGTCTGAAGAAGGGTTAGGATCAACCCTGGCTGTCTTCTTGATAATCCTCTGAGATTTCTTGAAGAGCGAGGGGTCCAACCTCTTGCTAGCATTTACTGCGGAGGGTGCAGAAACAAGCAGCAGGGGTGCTTTCACATATAGAAACACACCCAGAACCCTGGCAAGATTTACCTCTTTCTTGTTGTTCTTTCTCCTGATTAGGTCAAATAGAACTTTCCCCCAGGCTAACTGCGTCCTATTCACCAAAGCCGACATAAGGGCAAACTGTTGCCTGTTGATATTGTCATGCGCCGAATGTTTTCCCAAAATGATCTTGCCCACCAGGTCTGCCAGAAACTTGTATTCTGGAGACAAGTTTATCTTCAGCAGCTTAGCCGGAATCCCTTCGGCATGGCCCATCACAGTGAGCATGCGGCCATATTCCTCTGAGCTTTGCTCATATTCCTCAGTTCCTGTTTGCAGTCCAAACAGCTCAGTCAATACTTCAGGAGTCAGAGTGACCTCCTCGCCGTTTATCTTTCCCGACATTGCTTCGTCGCTGGAGGACGAGGTGTATACCCATTCACGAATCTCGGGTATATTAATCTTAGGTGCGGATGACATGAATTTCTTGAGGCCTTGGTCTTCACATAGCTTCAGAATATCTTGGATTGGTTGATCGCATCGGCTGAAAGAATCGAAGTCGACACAGAAGCCAGTGTCGAACTTCATTCCGAGGAGAACAGCAGAAGGAATCGCCATAGAATTTGAGAGAAGATGGCGAATCGAGAAGCAAAAACAGGGGAGAAGAGAATCGCGCGGGATTAGAGTTCGAGAGCGAATTCTAAGCCAGAAGAAGGAATATGAAAAGACGGAGCGGAAGGACGACGATCTTCAGACCTAAATCGACTATTAGAAACAAATCTGCGATCGTCAATCCCGGAATAAAATCGGTCGTCGAACACAGACCGACGATAGTCAATGTTTGACTAAATCGGTAAACATCGACCGACTATAAGCAATTACTACGATCGTCGATCAAAATATGATGGTCGACGATTCTCCACACAACACAGAAAATCTGTCGTCGACCACTGGTCGACGATAGATACCTAAGGAGAGATCGTTGACCAGTTGGTCGACGATTTCTGCCTTACTACAGAACGAGCTGTCGTCGACGGTTGGTCGACGATAGTTCTGACCTGGTCGAAGATCGTCGATCAGTCGTTCGACGATTTTAGACAGAAAACAAAACTATCTTAATTTTCACTACTCTGAACCATTAATCATGCCAAGCTGGTTCAGGAAGAACAAATGCTTTTGTTCATCAAGGGGCTTAGTGAAAATATCTCCTCTCTGCAGGTCTGTGGATATAAATTCCATTACTATCTTGTTCTTTTCCACATTATCTCTTAGAAAATGATGTCTAATCTCAATGTGCTTGGTCCTGGAATGGTGCACAGGATTTTGAGCAATTGATATTGCACTGGTACTGTCACACAGAATTTTTGTGTTTGAGTGTGTGTACCCATAATCCACTAGCTGATTTTGAATCCACAGGATCTGTGAACAACAACTAGCTGCTGCTATATATTCAGCCTCAGCAGTTGAAGTAGACACAGATGCCTGTTTCTTGCAAAACCAAGAGACAAGTCTCTCTCCCAGGAACTGACAAGTCCCTGAGGTGCTTTTCCTGTCAACTCTACAACCAGCATAATCAGCATCTGAATATCCAATTAATTCAAATCCTGACTCAGCTGGGTACCACAGTCCTAAGTTAGGACATCCCTTAAGGTATCTCAAGATCCTCTTGAGGAGAGTTAAGTGAGATTCCTTTGGGTTGACCTGAAACCTAGCACATAGGCATGTAGCAAACATTATGTCGGGCCTACTTGCAGTCAAATACAGCAGGGAACCAACAATGGCTCTATAATTCTTTTGATCAACAGACTTGCCATTGACATCAGAATCAATAACTGCATTTGAGGCCATAGGTGTGCTCATTGATGAAGCATCAGACATTCCAAATCTTTTAACCAGCTCTCTGGCATATTTTGATTGTGAAATGAAAATGCCATCAACACTCTGTTTCACTTGGAGACCAAGGAAATAGGATAACTCACCCATGCTGCTCATCTCAAACTTAGAGTGCATTAGTTCAGAGAACCTCTTGCATAGTTTGGGATCAGTAGAGCCAAATATAATGTCATCTACATAGATTTGAACTAACAGTTGTGAGTCCTTATGATGTCTAATGAATAGGGTTCTATCTACTACACCTCTCACAAACTTGTGTTCTAGAAGAAAATTTGCTAAGGTCTCATACCAAGCTCTAGGAGCTTGCTTAAGTCCATAGAGAGCCTTTTGGAGTTTGAACACATGAGTGGGTAAGGTTGATGAAACAAACCCTGGTGGTTGTTCAACAAACACTTCTTCCTTTAAATCTCCATTGAGGAAGGCACTCTTCACATCCATTTGGAAGACCTTAAATCTTTTATAGGCAGCATAGGCTAGGAAAATCCTAATGGCTTCTAGTCTAGCTACAGGGGCAAAAGTCTGATCATAATGTATGCCTTCCTCCTGTCTATAGCCTTGAGCTACTAGCCTAGCCTTATTTCTAACTACTATGCCTTGGGCATCAAGCTTGTTTCTAAACACCCACTTGGTGCCTATGATCCGTTGGCCTCTTGGTCTTGGAACCAAGGTCCAAACTTTACATCTTTCAAACTGGTTAAGCTCCTCTTGCATTGCTATAATCCAGTGGGGATCAAGCTCAGCATCTTTAATGGTTAGGGGCTCAACCTGAGAAAGGAAACAAGCAAACATCACATTTTTGTTGAGTTGATGTCTTGTCTGGACTCCTGCTGAAATGTCTCCAATCACTTGAGATACAGGGTGATCTCTAAGTGTGACAAGATCAGTAGGTTCAACAATGATCTGATCTTCAACAGTTTCAAGATTTACTTCCTCATGTGGAATTTGATCAACTGTTGGAGCAGGTGCTTTAGCTTCAAGCAGATCTACATCAGATTCAGAATCTGAGGAAGCAACCTGAGGAGTTTGTTGGGGATGATTCTCCTGTGTGAGTCTCAAACCTTCCAAATCCTTACTTACTCCTAGGACTTGCACTGTACTATTAGAAGAAGAATCCTTCTCCTTATAGTACATGACTGTCTCATCAAAAGAGACATGTGCAGACTCTTCTATCTTAAGAGAGGATTTATTAAGGACCCTATAGGCTTTGCTTACTTGAGAGTATCCTAGAAAAACTCCCATTGAAGCTTTTGCCTCAAATTTTCTATGGTATTCTTTGTTATTGTTATGAACAAAAGCAACACAGCCAAACACTCTAAAATAATCTATTTTAGGTTTCACTTGCTTAAGTAATTCATAGGGAGTCTTACCCTTAAGTTTATGTATCAGACTTCTGTTCAATACATAGTTAGCTGTGCTAACTGCTTCAGCCCAAAAGGACAGAGGCATGTTAGCATCTGCCAACAATGTACTTGCAGCTTCAATTAGGGTTCTGTTTATCCTTTCAACTACCCCATTTTGTTGAGGAGTTCTAGGAGCAGAGAAGCTATGTTTGATACCTTCCTTCTCACAGAATTCTTGCATAAGAAGAGACTCAAACTCAGTACCATGATCACTTCTGATCAAGGCAATCTGAGTAGAATACTCACTCTGTATACACTTTAGAAAATCTGTAAGAACCTTGAAGTTATCAGCCTTAGTTCTCAAGAAGAATACCCAAGTGAACCTAGAGAAGTCATCTACAATTACTAAAGTGTAAGACTTTCCTCCAAGACTCTGTACAGCAATAGGACCAAATAAATCCAAATGTAGCAGGTACAGAATCCTGGGAGAATCACTTTTATTAACTGATTTAAAGCTATTTCTTGTTTGCTTTCCTAGTTGACAAGCTTTGCAAAGGCCTTCCTTCTTGTAGGGGCAAGAAGGTAATCCTCTTACAAGATTGTATTTAGCCAACCTAGAAATGTTTTTCAGATTTACATGACTAAGTCTCTTATGCCAAAGGGTATTATTACTGGTTACTTCATTAAATAAGCATATTTCAGATTTGGAGGAATTAAAATCTACAACATAAACATTTCCAATTCTAATGCCTACTAATACCACAGTATTATTTAAAGAAATATTGCAGGCAGTGTCAGTAAACCATACCTTGTATCCAGCATCACACATTTGACTTACAGAGATTAGGTTGTGCTTTAGTCCTGAGACATAAGCTACCTTCTTGAAGGTTACAGCTCCTATGGTGAAGCTGCCATATCCTTCAGTCTGTCCACAGCTGGAATCCCCAAATACAACTTTTGGTCCCAGCTTGGCTTTGAATCCTGACAGGTTCTTCTTCTTTCCTGTCATATGCTTTGAGCATCCACTATCCAGATACCATTTGTCATGTATGACTGGATAGGTCTTCACCTGCAGAAAGAACAGTTATACATTGTGGACCCAGGTTACCTTGGGTCCAGTATTCTTCACAAAAGAAAAACTAGATATAAAAGATTTTGCAGGCTTTGATTTATATCCTAAAGGGTGTGATCTCCTAGGTGGGATAATCCATTCAGTTGAAGGATTAAACAACCTGGGGTGGTGATTAGGATTTGAAGTTCTGGAAGTTTGAAAATGATTTTCCAGCTTAAGTCCAGATCGTCGATCGATGGTCGACGATCGCAAGCCATATCGTCGATCATTTCCAGTATAGCTATATTCTGGATTCAACGATCGTCGATCACTGGTCGACGACTCAAAATGAGATCGTCGATCTCCTGCACCAAAGATATCATACTTGGTGAAGGTGTTCAGCGATCGTCGATAGTCGTTCGACGATTGGTTTGACGATCGTCGATTAATGTTCGACGATTTTTGTAAAGCTAGAAATTTTTTCTTCCTATTCTCTTTCTTAATCTTATTCTGAATTTTCTTGCATTTTTCAATTTCCTCAGTATTCTTTATTCCTGATTCAGAAACAAATTTTACTGGAGTGCTAAATCTCTCCTTTGTGAGGAGGATGGGTTCACTAGGTGTAGCACCTAAGCCTAGTTTATCATTACCAACCCTAGTGTTTGCTATACAGGTTATTTCAGATAATTTAAGGCTTCTGCCATTTAATTGTTCTTCTAACCTCTTAGATTTAGCTAGTTCTAACTTTAGGAATGTTACTTCTTCTTTTGAGCTCTCTAATTCCTTTTCTAATCTGATTATTTCAACACCTTCCATGTCTAGTTCCATTATTTTTAATCTAAGTGACTTAATTTCTTTTTCAGATAATAGTAAATCTAAACATAGAGTTTTAAATTTTAGTTTGAACTCAGGAGATGAGAAATCAAATGAGTCGATTACCTGGTCCTCCATAAAGGAATCTTCTTCATTGTCTCCTTCTTCTTCAGAATTCTCTGCAGCTGACAGAGAGCTGCAGGCATCAATGGCCATGAGGCAGACCTCTTTGGCTTTCTTCTCTTCTTCTTCTTCTGAATCACTGGAGCTAGAGGAGCAGGTATCCTCTTCTGTTTCACTCCAGGTAGCAGCCACAAATCCCTTGTCCTTCTTCTTGTATTTGTGTGATGAGGACTTGGAGTGGTGCTTCCTGTATTCTTTCCCATGTTTCTTCTCCTTATACTTCTTCTCTGGACAATCTGGGGCAATGTGTCCAGGCTTGCTGCATACATAACAAATGATTTCTTTAGATGGAGTTTTGTCATACCTTGGCTTGTCCTCATGCTTGGAGAACTTCTTTCTGAGGTCTCTTCTTCCCATGTTGAAGAATCTCTTGGCAATGAGTGCCAGTAACTCCTCATTTGATTGACTTCCTTCAGAAGTCTCAGCAGCCTTAAGAGCTAGAGAATGCTCTTTCTTTATTGGAGTAGGAGTCTTCACTTCAGTTACAGCAGCCCTACTCTTTAAGGTTTGCTCATATGACCTGAGCTTTCCCAACAGAGCTTCTGTGGAGAGTTCCACAGTGTTTCTTCCATCCTTGATGGGCCATATCCTTGAGTCCCAAGAGATGGGAAGGCACATCAGGATCTTGTCATTGACTTCTGACAAGGTTATCTCCTTGTCTAAAGACCTCAGTTCACTTATTATTGAACTGAGTCTTGTGTACATGGTGTCAATGTCTTCAGCATCATCCTTCTTGAAGTTTTCATACTGAGAGGTGAGATTAGATCTCCTGTCCTTCCTCTCATCAGCTGAGCCAGCAACTATGTGGTTGAGGGAATCCCACATAGCTTTGGCTGAGGTACATTCAGCCAGCTTCTGGAATATCTCATCAGACATTGTCTGAGCTAGGATATTCATTGCTTTAGCATCAGCTGCTTTTGCCTTCTTGTAAGTTTCATTGTAGTCAGGTGGTGGCACAGCACTGAGGTCAGCAGAAGTGGAAGCAGCAGCAGGCCTAGCAGGTGGTCCTGTCAAAATAGAAGAAAAAATATCTTCATCAATAGAATTCATGTATAGTCTTATCCTGGCCTTCCATATGCCAAACTTGGACAAGTTGCATACAGGAGGTCTGGTGCTTGAATAATCCTTAGACTGGGCCATGTGTGAAAGTGTTTGTGAAAGGTATCAGGAAACAACTTATCACAGGATCTTTTAACTCAGGTGTTAGCCTGTATGAACAGCTAACCTCCCTCTGATACCAATTGAAAGTGAGGGGATAAGTTGTAAACTACTCTAGAGGGGGGGTGAATAGAGTATTCAAAATTTTATGAACACTTAGTCAGCTCCCTTGGAGTTTATTTGCGGAATAGAAAATCTGATACTTGAACCCTAAGAGCCTAACACAGTGAAGTGCACAAGTGAAGAAGTTGACTGAAATTTCAGTTAACTACAAGCCTATCACAGCACCTAGCAATCCTAGGTAGTTCTATCACAGCCACAGAATAAAATGAATAAACAAGATAACCAGATGGACACAGGATATATAGTGGTTCCCTTTAAATAGGTACGTCCACTCTTCTACCACCCTGGTAGGAATCCACTACAGGTTTTTGCTAAGGTGCCCTGCCACCAATGATCTGATTCAGGTAGATCAAACAGACCCTTTGAGCTTTTGATAAGGATGCTCAACCACAGGTTGTTGATAAGGTGCCCTGTCACCAGCGTTCACTTTTGAAGAGATGTGAACAAACTCTTTTTACAAAGGGGTTGAGAGGGTTAGATTATCTTCTCTATTTTAAATACAGATTAGAGAAGATTTGTGGATTCTCTAAAGAATCAAAGTCTCCCCCTGGCTCAGTGGAAGTCCAGGGAAAGCCTTTGCTTCAGGATGAAGGAGTTTCAGATAAACTGAAACTAAATCCTCAGAAATCTGAAGACTGATTTTTATCAGGTCTTAAGATTCTGGAGCACTTGAAGCAGATCTTGAGCCTTTTCTGAAGTCTTTGAAAAACTCTAAGCAGATTGCTCAGGAGACTTGAGAATGGAAGATGATTGCTCTGGGCTTTTTCTTCAGGAAAACTTTTCTTCTTCTTGTAAAGAGATGTTGAAGAAGTGCTCTGATGATGCTTGAGCGGATGAATAATTTTTCTCTGTGTCTGTTTCTGTAACTTTTCTTAGAGCAGAAATCTCTTTTAAATATGTCTTCACGTTTTCCTTTGGAACGGCTCTATTGATTTGAATTCTTGAGCCCTGCAACAGATTATCTTAAAATAGAATATAGCAATAGGAATAGAATGGCCTATTAACTTTCTGTCAGTCCCAATAAGGAATAAAATAAGCGGGAAAGAAATCTCAGCATAAAGACGTACCTTTCTTGGAAATAGTACATAGTACCAACGGCTAGAAAACAGGCTGGAAAGATAAAGTCAACGCAATTTGTATAATAGGACAAAATGCTTTATCAAGAATACTGAATCCCGTGATTTATGTTTGACAGAATTTGTAAATAATTCATTTTGAATTTAAACCATAATTTTAGCAACAAATAACTTTAGAGAATCTTTCTAACCACAAGCTAACACACTTGGAAATAAACCAAGGAATAGCATAAATATAAATAGATAAAATCAGACAGAAATCGTCGAACAGGGGTTCGAAGATCGTCGACCTGCTAACAAATCGTCGACCAATAGCAGGAATCTGTCGGACCAGAAATCGTCGACCAGAAATCGTCGACCAGAAAATAGATCGTCGACCAGCTAATAGATCGTCGACCAGCAAACAGATATCGTCGACTAAGGCAAAAAGTCTGATGACACAGAGATCGTCGAACATCTCATGATGTCGACGACTAAGGCAGAGATCTGTCGAGACAGATATCGTCGACCAACAATGATGTCGACGATTAAGGCAAAGATCTGTCGAGACAGAAATCGTGAAGCTAGAACACGATCGTCGATCTGTTGATGACAGATCGTCGACCAACCTTCAGAGCGTAGTAAGCTAGCTCTGAGATCGTCGACCAACGGTCGACGATAATTGTCTTGACTTCAACGATTCAATAGCCCTGCTATCGTCGATCAATGATCGACGATCGCGAGGCCTCGTTCGACGATAGTCGAACGGAAAAAGTCTCAACCAAAACACATTCTAAAACTACCAGCCTAAACTCTAGGTCAGTTATATACTGCCCTAGGGAGACTAAACAAAGTCTAAACATGATCATATATCTTTATATGGATCAAGAGGGGCTGGAAAGGGATTACATAAGCCAAATCACATCTAGGGTACCAACAACCTTTGCTTTCATTCTGGGCTAGCCGAGAGGCCGAAAGAATGAAGTTAGCATTCAAGAGTAAAGGGAGTTGTACGCACCCCTCGAGAGAGGCAGACGTCCAAATCTCCCGGATTGGAGTAAAATCCAATAGAGGGGTTCACCGCGTAAAGCGGGCTTTAGGCCTCCGATTTAGACGAGAGTCGGTCGGACCTTCTTAAACTCAGTTGGGCACGACTTCGAGAGAAGCGTGTTCAAGCTTTAGGAACCTCCACGGTCAAGGACCTTTATCCTATTAAGTTTAGATTTTTATCGCATTTTCTTAATCGTCTTTAGCCGAGGTGATTCTTGATCGAGTGCATTTCCATTTCATATTTTCAACCTTTTGTAGTAATCACCTATCTTGTGCTCTTTAATTAACTGCAGTAGTTTCCTTTCAAGCATAGTTCTTTACTTAATAGCTTTACTTAATTGCGGTAGTTCTCCTTCTAGTATAGCTTTACTTCCTTCCTTACACTTAGATTTTCTAAAACCCTAGTTTTTTCGTCGATACGATAATAGCGTTCGTGTGAGTAAGCATAGCCAACAGTTCCCGGATTTCAATACGACACTTGTGTCCCCTAGCTACAATTCGATAGGTATACTTGCCTCATTGGGTTGCTAGTTCAGTTGCGTTTATTTTCTTCGAACCCTAGCGCGCAACAAGTTTTTGGCGCCGTTGCCGGGGATCCAACTTTCGTTGATATATTGAAAACACGAACCTATTAATTTTATCTTTTCTCTTTCTCATCCTCTTTCTTTAAATTTTAAAAATCAAAAAAAAATTTTATCACCACTCTTAATAGTAACCAACCTCACAATTTTTCTACGCCACCTAATTCTCTCGAAAAGGGCAAAGGGCTTTAAACGCCACTATCTTGTCTAGTACCTTGCGAACCCTTCACGGGGTAGTCCTTGGGAAGTTCGGGAGTTAATCTATAAAAAAAAATCCATTTCAAAAAGAAAAAAAAATTTCTAATCTAGTTTTTTTTTTTCTAGTTTATCCTATTTCTCTTTCTTTTCTTCTTTTCTGTTCTTTTAGTGCATGACCCGCGGGAGTCCGTCGGTTATTTTGGACTTGGACCACGAAATTGAGCGTACTCTTCGGAGAAGATCGCGATTTCAAGGTCCTACCATCCAAGTGCCGGTTGAGGACTCCGAGTCATTTGCTACTTTAAGAATGGAAGAACCCAATGTAGATGAGGCCGTACAAAGGACTATGTCCTATTATGCACGACCAAACCTCGAGGGAACAGAATCTAGTATAGTCCGCCCTGCTATAGCAAATAATAACTTCGAATTAAAGCCTAGCATAATTCAAATGGTGCAGCAATATGCGCAATTTTACAGACTTCAAGATGAAGATCCGAACGCACATATAGCTAGCTTTCTTGAAATTTGTGACACCTTCAAGATAAATGGTGTCACAAATGATGCAATCAGGCTAAGACTCTTCCCCTTCTCTCTAAGAACTAAACCTAAGCAGTGGCTGAACACACTTCCTAAAAATAGTATAACCACTTGGAATGAATTAACAGAAAAATTTTTGGCGAAGTATTTTCCGCCAGCTAAAACTGATAAACTTAGGAATGACATCTCTGCCTTCGGACAAATAGACTCTGAAACCCTATATGAAACCTGGGATAGATTTAAAGAATTATTAATACGATGCCCACATCACGCGCTGCCTGTATGGTTACAAGTGCAGACGTTCTATAACGGGCTAAATCAAAGCACGAAGCAAATGATAGACACAGCTTCTGGTGGTACTTTAAATCATAAGACCCCGGAAGCAGCTCTTGAGCTTTTTGAGGACATGGCCATGAACACTTATTAGTGGAATGTGCCTAGGTCCCGTCCGAACAAGCCTGCAGGTATCTTTGAAGTGGACAACATCTCCAAGCTCGCTCTGTAAGTAGAAATCCTAAGCAAAAAGATAACGGAGATGACTGCTGCCTCCGCCCCTCAGGTATGGGAATTTGCAACCCCTACTCAAGAACATTTAGATTATGTTAATAATATGCCTAGAACTGCTTTTAATAATTTTTCTGCTGTGAATTTTCATCCTCCTGGTTTTAATTTTCCGAATAGCTATAACCCTACTTTAAGAAATCATCCAAATTTTTCGTGGAGTAATCCATCGAATGTGATGCGCCCACCACCGCAAAATGATTTTTTTGCACCACCACTACCACCTCTTCAAAATTACCCAAAACCTCTAAGCTTGGAGGAATTACTTTCTAAATATATAACCACGAATGATGCTACTATAAGAACTTTAACCGGAAGCATAAAAAGTCTAGAAAATAAGGTAGGGCAGCTCGCGAAAATAATTTCTGAGCGACCCGCAGGGTCTCTTCCTTCCAATACCGAACCCAACCCGAGAGAGCTAGCGAAAGCTATAACTCTTTGGAGTGGGAAGCAAGTCTCCGGTATGGTAAGTGAAGAGCCCGAGGCAAGCTCCGCTCCCGCCTTAAAAAATCAAAGCTCCGCTCCCGCCTTAAAAAATCAAAGCTCCGCTCCGCTTCCGCCCTCTGCTGAAGAAGTTATCACCCCTATTTTAGAAAATAATCTCACTCCACCACCCATCTTCAAAATTAATTCAACTCCTCCATACCCCTCCAAAATTAATAGACAACGTCAAGATGATCAGTACTCCCGCTTCTTAGAGATCTTTAAGCAAATCCACATTAATCTTCCCTTCCACGAGGCTATTTCGCAGATGCCGAAATACGCCAAGTATCTTAAGGACCTCCTCACCAACAAGAAGAAGTTAGAGAACCTTTCGCACGTCACGCTAAACGCCGAGTGCTCTGCGGTTTTAAAAAACGGTTTTGCCGAAGAAAATCCGTGACCCGGGTAGTTTCACTATCCCGTGTGTCTTCGGTGATCTTTTTGTTAAACACGCGTTAGCCGACTTATGCGCGAGTATAAACCTGATGCCCTTTTCGTTGTTTAAAAAGTTAGGGATTGGTAGCCTTAACCCTACGCGTATGAGTATCCAGCTAGCCGATAGATCCGTCAAGTACCCGTTAGGAATAGTGGAGGACGTTCTAATGAAAGTCGACAAGTTCATCTTCCCGGTGGACTTTGTCATTTTGGACATCGAAGAAGACGTCGAGGTTCCCCTGATCCTTGGAAGACCCTTCCTTTCCACCTCCCGAGCCATCATTGACGTAAGTAATGGTAAGCTCTTTCTTCGAGTAGGCGACGACGAAGTCACATTTTCTATCACCCCTTCGATGAAGAACACCTTAGCAAACTGTTGATGCGCAAAAAGCGAAGGCGGAAACGAGCACCAGCAGCTAACTGTTCGAGCACTTGGGAAAAAAGGAAAAACAAACTGCGAGCAGCAGTCTACTTGGCGGACTAGTAAAGGAACAGAAGGGCAAGAGCCGTGGAGCACGGCAACACCAGACTTCGCCCGTCGCGGCCTGAATGCCTCTCCTGCAACGGGCTTACTTTTGATTGTAACGAAGGGGTTACAAAAAAGGGAAAAGGAAAGCAATGCAGAAAGCAAGCTGGAGATCGCAAAACCAGATATTCGAGTCTGCAGCCTTCAACAAGTGGGCTCCTGGGCTCGAGTCAGCGTGCTTTGAGTGCACCACTTCCCCCTATTTATAGGCTGGGGCCTGCCCTAACGGGCAGGGCTAAAATAACTGGCTGCCCGGGGTACAAAGGAGCCGGGCAGCGGTGACGGGAAGCAAAAGAGAAAGAAGAAGCAGTCCGCGTGGGACCGACGGACTGGGCCTGCGAACTGGAAACCTCCCTTGGTTGCGTCGAGCGCGATCCTGTCAGACCAGTTGCGACCTGAGCGACCTGGGCGACCTGGCTCGGAGCTCGCCGATCTGGGCTCGACTATCGTCGACGGGAGGTCGACGGTCCAGCTTTGAGAACCAAAGGCGACCTGGGTGACCTAGCTCGGAACTCGCCGATCTGGGCTCGACTATCATCGACGGGAGGTCGACGATCTAGCTTTGAGAACCAAGGGCGACCTGGGCGACCTGGCTCGGAGCTCGCCGATCTGGACTCGACTATTGTCGACGGGAGGTCGACGATCCAGCTGAGTTGAGAACCAGGGGCGACCTTGGCGGACTGATATCTGGAATCCGGCCAAGGAGGAACGAGACGTCTAGTTGGATATGTTGTGGATTCTGGGGTTAACACGAAAAGCGAAGGCGGAAACGAGCACCAGCAGCTAACTGTTCGAGCACTTGGGAAAAAAGGAAAAACAAACTGCGAGCATCAGTCTACTTGGCGGACAAGTAAAGGAACAGAAGGGCAAGAGCCGTGGAGCACGGCAACACCAGACTTCGCCCGTCGCGGCCTGAATGCCTCTCCTGCGATGGGCTTACTTTTCATTGCAATGAAGGGGTTACAAAAAAGGGAAAAGGAAAGCAATGCAGAAAGCAAGCTGGAGATCGCAAAGCCAGAGATTCGAGTCCGCAGCCTTCAACAAGTGGGCTCCTGGGCTCGAGTCAGCGTGCTTTGAGTGCACCACTTCCCCCATTTATAGGCCGGGGGCCTGCCCAAATGGGGAGGGCTAAAATAACCGGCTGCTCGGGGTACAAAGGAGCCGGGCAGCGGTGACGGGAAGTAAAAGAGAAAGAAGAAGCAGTCCGCGCGGGACCGGCGGACTGGGCCTGCGAACTGGAAACCTCCCTTGGTTGCGTCGAGCGCGATCCTGTCAGACCAGTTGCGACCTGAGCGACCTGGGCGACCTGGCTCGGAGCTCGCCGATCTGGGCTCGACTATCGTCGACGGGAGGTCGACGGTCCAGCTTTGAGAACCAAAGGCGACCTGGGAGACCTGGCTCGGAGCTCGCCGATCTGGGCTTGACTATCGTCGACGGGAGGTCGACAATCCAGCTTTGAGAACCAAGGGCGACCTGGGCGACCTGGCTCGGAGCTCGCCGATCTGGACTCGACTATCGTCGACGGGAGTTCGACGATCCAGCTGAGTTGAGAACCAGGGGCGACCTTGGCGGACTGATATCTGGAATCCGACCAAGGAGGAACGTGACGTCTAGCTGGATATGTTGTGGATTCTGGGGTTAACATAATCCCCGCACATTTTTGAGTTTTGGAAAATTTCGAAAATGTTTTCTTAACCGCCGAGTCCGCAACTATCATTAATGCCATTTGTGATATAAATACCGCCGGAAGCCCTGTCCTCTGTCAGAATTGGCTGCGCGACGGGTCGTTACTCACCTCTTGCGGTCTCAACTTTCCGGTCTGGCATGGCAAGATTAGGGCATTTCTTTGGTAACCTTGCTACGACTGAGAAGCCCAAAGTCAGCTCCCGACCTAAGAAGACCAGTTGCCGTCACGATAATCCAGCCCGCTACAGAGGAGAGAGCTCAGGTCAAAAGAAATCGGACCCAGCCCGCGACATAGAGCCTGAGAAAGTCGCGACTGCTGTTCCTCCAAACCCACCAAATGAGAAATTGAATCCGTCATCTATTTCCGACAAGAATCCTGCGAGCTCTTCCAGCATGGAGGTACACCGCTCTGCTTCTGGGACTATTATGCTGCGGATAGACACGGGCAAGGAAGTACGTTGCCGAAAGTCCAGCAGCAGATGATCGATGAGAAGCTTCCCGCTGACGAACAGGTAGAGGAAAGGGCAGAAGAGGTTGCCGAGGAACGAGTTAAAGAGCCTGCCGAAGTCGCAGCTAAAGATTCCGTTGGGCAAGCTAAGGAGCCAGTGTCTTCCCTGGCTCTGGTTGTCGCCCTGACATCAGTCCGCGAACAGCAGCAGGTCGTCATTGACAGGGATGAGACGCCTGAAAAGAAAAAGAGGAAAAGATACAATACTGTTGCGGAGCGAATAGAGAAGAGACTGAAGGTTAGGAAAGAGAAGAACATCTCCAAGCGGACTGGGGCTGCGAGCTTGCAGCATAAGCCGAGAGAAAAGGAGGTTCAAGATAGCGATCTCGTCACCCCCGCTCCTCTGTCCGCAGAAGGTGATCCCCCTTCGACGCTTAGCCTATCCACTACGGAGATCCTTGACTCCATAGATGACGAGCAGCTCGCGAGCATGAATCGCTCTCTAATGGAAGTGCTGTAGCCTGATGCCGAGATTAGAGGAGAGAAACTCGCTGATCCTTCTTTTCTTCCAGCTGAAGAGAGGGAAAAGACTAAGGAGCAGCTTGCCATAATGAAGGCAAAGGTTGAAGCGGTCTTGGAGAAGCTTGCCGCGGATAAGCGGGCTGAGGATCTTCGGACCGCTGCCGAGCTAATGGGGTCAGGTAAGTTGCAGACGGCGCCCAAGCGTTTCCAGAGCTCATGGTAAATCCCCTCCATGGAAATCGCGGCCGATCAAGACCATTACAAAAACCGGTGATATAGTCTCCTCAAGCAGATCGCTGGCCGAGACGAGAGCGATAGTCCGCCGAGAATGGAGGCGTCGCCTAGACGCTTTGATCCAGAGTGCGTGAGGCGACCTATCCTTGATAGTCGCCAGATCGCCGCAAGGATTACCAAAAGTGAATTGATCTTTTATTTTTTACCTTTCTAGGCCTATTGCGACTTGGATACTGAAGCGAATTTTATTTTTTTATTGCAGTTCAGAAGTCAACACCTGATTCCGTCGAGGCCGGCGAGATCGTGCCCACGCCACCAGACATATCAATGGAAACTGCGGCGCGGACTGCTGCTGAATTTGCACAGGAGGAGCGACCTGCTCAGGAGACGTACACGCTATTAGCGAGAAAGCATGAGGAGGAGTTATGCGAAATTCGGGCTGAATTAAAGAAGAGTAAAGAGCGAGAAAAGATCTTAGAAAACGAGGTCGCCAGCCTTTCATCTGCGCTCGAAGGAGTGAAGAAAGAGAAGAATCGACTAAGCGGAGATGCCAGCCATTACAGGAACAAGTACTTGGCCTTGGCGAGAGAAGGGAAGAGACAAATGAGCGAAGCTGCTGGGATAAGGCCGCAACCGTCTTCTCAACCTGTTGCGGGTGAGGGGTCAGCCCCGGCGGCGAGCGGGCAGGCCGCGGTGGTTGCAGATCCAACCCTGGCAGGTGTTCCCTTAATTCCGTTCCCGAGGGTAGTCAGGGATATCGCTCATATGCACCGCACTTTTAATAATATGCACCACCTAGTTTCTCAACTTTACTGTGAGATCCTGCGAGGAAGTGACCAGGCGGCCCATGTTGGGATGGATGAGGAGGAGCGACATGCCCCACGAGACCGCAGAAGGCGCTGAAGCCGACAAAAATTGTGTTGTATGATTCGATGTTTGAACATCTTGAATAACTGTATTTGTGTTGTGATGCTACTTCTGTTTGTTGTATGATGTTATTTTTTAAACTTTGGATAACCTTGTTGTTGAACGTAAATTGTGCGAGCTGGCTTTTATGCTCGCTTATTTTGTTTACTGGAAAATTGTGGTCTCTGAGGGCCTCCTGTGAGTTCGCGACTACTTGTAGATAAAGAGCAGGAAAACAGGGGAGAAGCGAACTTCGCGGACTGCCTTTGAATTCGCAAAGCCTTTAGAATTGTCTGAAAACAGGGAAGAAGCGAACTTCGCGGACTGCCTTTGAATCCGCAAAGCCTTTAGAATTATCTGAATTTGCAGGGAAAACAGGGAAGAAGCGAACTGCGCGGACTGAGAAATCGGTCTAGGCGGTTTAACTGTTGTCATGTCAGACGGTTTTCTATAAATAGGGTCTTAATCTTCTCTTTGTACAGGAAACAGTTAGAGCTGAAGCCCTGCGGTCTGAAAACATGGTATCCGTGCGTACTGATGCCGCATTCGCCTTCCATGCTGCCGAGCATAAACGAAGCAGGCTAACCGCAGTTGACTTGGAAGCCTTTTTGGAGAAGCACATGGCGGGCTCTCCAGTACTTGCGCGGCTTCCCGAGCATCAGGAGCGATTGAACTTCTCCACAGCTACTCAGCTTGTGGTGCCAATCGATCATTTTGATTGCGGGTTCAAATTTCCCTTGCTTTGGGAGATCGCAGAGATCTTCGAGCACTATGGGGTGGTTCCAGTCCAGCTCGCGCCGAACCACATGGTCGCCATCTGTAGCTACCTCGCTTACCTGCGAGCTGAGAAGGTCGAGTTCTCCTTGAAGATCTTCAGGAAGATTTTCTCTGTTCGCTCTATAACCCCACAAGGAGACCGCGAGTACAAAGGTATCATCTACTTCTACTGCAGGGGGATGAAAGTTGTGGGTTTGCCGAATAAGATCCACAACTGGACTTCTAGGTATCTTATCTTTGAAGGCGACCTTGGATTCCTTCACACCAACCCGCAGCTGCGCTCAGACGCCGACTTCAAAAGCGTGCGGCTGAATGACACTGAGATCGCCATCGTCAAGTTCCTCGAGGGAGCGAGGCTTGGCATCGACTACTACATCCCACTGCTGCCCGGACTGGACACCGTAGACCGTCTGGAGAGTAAGTTTCGCGACTTTCATTTGTATCCGCAGCGACCTGGAAGTTGCTAATTTTTCCTTTTGCAGCGACCTTGGCGGTACCCGCAAATCTGCCCTTCGCGCCGGCTGGACAGACTCCAACACAAGGAGAAAGAAGAAAGGAAATTGCGAGAAAAAGGAAAGAAGACGGAGATCCCGCCGCGAGTTATTCTTCTAATGACAGCTTTAATATTGCGGGTTTCGGCGAGAAGCAAAAGGATCTAAGGGGTAACCCCATGATCCATTGGCAAGAGAAGAAAAAATATGTCCGTCTGTCAACGGCTCTTCCCTCCTGGAGGGGCCCGCGCCCATCTCGCCATGCCCATGTGGCCCTCTCTGCCTTGTACGGGAAGCAGAACCTTTGCAAACTGCAGAGTGTGGCTCCCGACGACCTTCCTCTTCTCGCCGCACAAGCTAGTGCAAACTGCGCCGTCACCAACCACTATATGGGCAGGCTCACGCGCGAGCTGCTTAAGGAAGATGCGCGGCATAGGAAAGAAAGCAGCCTGCTGAAAGAAAGAAATAAGCGACTTGGTGCAAAGATCAACCAATTTAAAGAGGACATGGCTGTAAGTGTCGGTTAGTCGCCGTTTATCTCGCTTATCTTTCGCGGACTGACATTTTTGGTTTCTTCTCCTGGCCGCATATGAGATAACGAACCCCGACTTCCAGAAGGCTAAGTTTCCTTTTTTTAGGGAAAGCGTGGAGGTGGCAATTGAACGCATTATCAGCGAAGGATATGCGAAAGCAGGGGTGGACTCCATTCCCTTCTTGGAGCTGTTCCCAGAGCTAAAGGACAAGGTTGCCGAATTCGAGCGAGCGGCTAAAGGAAAAGCGGTTTCTGAGGACGACGAGGAGGAGTCCGCTGATAAGGAAGCTTCTGAAGACGCGGCCTCTAGTCAGCAGCAAGGAGGCCAGTCTGACCAATCCTCTAACTCCGGCTCTGATGAGAGCAGCACGCGGACAGAACCCATGGCCGCTTCTCGGTCGAGTGACAGCAGCAGCGGTGAGTCGGGCGGCTATTCGCCTGTGGTGGATGTGGACGGGTTAAGCCCGGAAGAGCCTGTAGACAAGAAGCAGAGGACCGAATAGAGGGATAAATTGTAATTTTTTGTTTTCAATGTAAAAGGGGGCGGACTCCGCGCGAGCCCGCCAGGACATGTATATAATTTTGAATGAATAGAAAAAAGGATATTTTTGACTTCTGAGATGTTCTTCTTATTTCTCGCTTATACTTAGAGGTCGCACTTCTCATATCAATATTCGTTATAGCTTTATTGCCTGTTAAAAACTCTAGCTGAAATTGCATAACCACATCTCGCTGCAATATGAACGGAATGCCTTCCTAGCGAAGAGAACGAAGGATGCGGACTTGGACGAGTTCGGTTTGCAGTCCGCATTTTGCAGAACTCAGTTTTTACGAGAACCAAGATGACGAAAACCATAATCTGCTAACTCAAATAACGTGAAAAGGGAACTAGGCGGACTAGGGTCACCGTCCGCAGATATTTACAGTGAATTTCTTCCAAATAATCATTAAATTATATAAGTTGAATGAATCCTGCGGATTAGGCGGATAAGATAAATGGAGTCCGCACTGCATCAATAACCATACCAGAAATGATCTGTAATTCATAACTAAGCAGGTAGGTGCGGCCGGAGCAGCATTGCTTTCCTCACAGGGTTATGAACTACAGAATCAACCCAAGGACCAGCGGACTGGGCGGATAGGATAACTGGAGTCCGCACTGCACCAATAATAATTAAAGACCCCTGTGAAGAAGAAAGCTACAGTCTAGAAGCCAAGCGGGTAGGTGCGGCCGGAGCGGCATTGCTTTCCTCACAGGACCTCAAGATCTGCAGACTTAACAACTCAATTCACTGCCCTCTTGCCTGGAGTACAGTCTAAGTCGATCTCTCGAGCAGGTGCGGCCGGAGCGGCATTACTTTCCTTTGAGATCGACAAGACTGTGGGTCTCCTGCAGGCACTGCTTGAGGGTACCAAGGAGTGTTTGAGGGTTACAACCTTAAGATGACCTGGGGGCAGGTGCGGCCGGAGCGGCATTGCTTTCCCCACGCGATCATCTGGGTTGTAACGATATCCCTTAAGTGGCATGGTAGAGATGTCCACCACTCTGCTCCTCCATAATGCAGAAGTGGGGTTAGGTACTAGCCGGGATCCGAAATCCAGTATCCTGCCGCACTAGAGTTGGTAGGCTCCCACTACACGGTGCGAAATCTCCCCGCAACACGTGGTCTTCGTGGTGTTACGCTGACACCAACGGTTCTAGGGGAGGTTTTTGCTGAACTCGGCGATATCTCCTGGCATTAAGCAACTGTCGGGAGTTGCTCGAGGAGGTAAGAGAGAAGAGGCACTTGAAGAAGTGTTAGTATGAGTATTTAGAAAAATATCAATTTTGAGAGATTCGTATAACATAGAAGAGAGAGTTCAGAAATAGAACCGTTCAGACTTGTTCTTGCTCAATATATTAACTGTCAACACTTGAAACACAAAGACACTTGATGAAGCGTTAGCAAGGAACTTTCATTAATAATGAACCTCTTAAAGAGTTTACATAAGAAGGAAAGAAAAGAAGTTTAGGAATAGAACCGCTTTAGGTCATCTCAAGTCCACGTGTGCGGCATATCTTCTCCTTCAAATGTTTGTAACCGATAGGCTCCATTCTCAAGTGCTTCCTTGATAATGAATGGTCCCGCCCAACTAGGATTAATCTTCCCAACTGAGCTGGCTCTTGCAGCAGCGTCGATCTTCTTAAGAACTAGATCTCCCACTTGAAAGTGTTTGATCCTTACATTATTATCGAAATAACGGGCCATTCTTCTTTTAACTTCTTCTTGCCTGATGGCAGCCTTGTCTCTAACCTCTTCCACATATTCCAAGCTGAACCTCATCTCCTCGCTGTTCAGCTCAAGCCAATCCTCCGTACATTGCCTAGCAAGCAGCACTCTAGGTGACAGAACTTCAAACTCAACAGGAATTAATGCTTCGGACCCGTGAGAAAGCTTGAACGGGGTTTCCCCTGTTGCAGATGAAGGCGTTGTTCTCAGGGTCCAGAGAACTGAGGGAAGTTGATCAACCCAACTGCCCTTGAGATTTTGAACTTTCTTCTTAAGCAGGTTGAGGATTTGCTTATTAGCCGCTTCTACTTGACCATTGCTTCTGGGATGATGAACTGATGCAAAGCGCAGCTCTGTTCCGATCTGTCTGCAGAAGTCTATCATCTCTGCATTATTGAACTGTGGTCCATTGTCAGTGATTATTGCCATAGGGATTCCATGCCGGCAGACTATCTCCCCCAAAATAAAATTCCTCACAACCTGGGTTGTTGTCTTTGCCAGTGCTTTAGCCTCAATCCACTTATTGAAGTAGTCGATCATGACTATAATGAAACGCCGCTGCCCACTTACCATGGGAAAAGGACCAATGAGATCCATTCCCAAAACTGCAAAGGGCCAAGGGGTTGCAATCGATTTGAGAGATTGAGCTGCTTGATGTTGAAGAGGAGCGAATTTCTGGCATTGAACACATTTTCTCACATAGGTCTCCGAATCTTTCTTCATTGTGGGCCAGAAGTAACCTTGCCGCAGGATCCTTTTTTCCAATGTTCTTGCTCCCGAGTGACTCCCGCACTCGCCAGAATGCACTTCTCGAAGAACAGTAGGAATTTCACTTTCTGAAACACATCTTGCCATTGTAGACAAGAAGGTTTTTCTATAGAGAATATCGGATATCAAGTAATAATGTGCTGCTTTCAACCTGAATTTCTTCTTATCTTTTACCGACTGATGCAGGTTCCCAGTCGATATGTAGAGAATGAATGGGTCCATCCAAGAGGAACACTGATCGATTTGCATTAACCCTTCCTCCTCCACTGCTGGGTGAAAAAGTTCAGAGATTGTCCCTTCTGACGGGAGCCCATATTTGGCAAGAACGTCAGCCTCCTCATTTTCTGCCCTCGAAATGTGCTCAATAGTAAAACTTTTGAACCTGCCGACCACAACTTTTACCAGCGCAAGATACTTTTTCAACACTGGCTCCCTGGTCTCGAAGTTACCAAGAACTTGTGAAGCCATTACCAGAGAATCAGTCTTAATATGGACATGATCAATTCCAAGCTCTCTTGCAAGCCTCAAGCCGGCCAATAAAGCTTCATACTCTGCCTGATTATTAGTCACTGGAAAATAGAACTTGATGGCCTACTCAAGCTTGACGCCATTCGGGTTTATCAAAACCACCCCTGCCCCTGAAGAGTTTCTTCTAGAAGCTCAATCCACATAGATGGTCCAAGCTAAAAGAGATCTTGCTGCCTGATCCGGGCTAGATTCTGTTGTGTCAATTAGAAAATCTGCAAGTACCTGTGCCTTGATAGCTGTCCTGGGCACATAGGAAATTTCAAACTCGCTCAGCTCAATTGCCCACTTAGCTAGCCTGCCTAAATGCTCTGGTTTCTCTAGCACATTCTTCAAAGGTTGATCAGTAACCACCTGAATTGAATGAGCCTGGAAATATGGACGGAGTCTGCGGGCAGACATAACCAATGCCAAAGCTAGCTTCTCAAGGATGGGGTACCTTGCCTCTGCATCTTTCAGAATGTGACTGACATAGTAAACGGGGAATTGCCTCCTGCTCTCTTCTCGGACCAGGACGGAACTAACTGCCTCGGGACCAACCCCCAGGTATAGGAACAACATCTCCCCTGCTCGGGGGCTTTGGAGTAAAGGTATCGAGGTTAGCTGCTTTTTCAACTGCTCGAAGGCCAAAGAACACTCTTCTGTCCATTGGAACTTGGACGCTCCCCGAAGAGTCTTAAAGAACGGCGCACTTTTATCCCCAACTCGAGAGATGAATCTCCCGAGTCCTGCCAACCTCCCCCCCCCCCCCCAACTGCTGAACCTCTTTTGGAGAACGAGGAGGGGCCATATCAAGGATAGCTTTGACCTTATCAGGATTGGGAGCAAGACCCTCAGGAGTAAGGAGATGGCCGAGAAACTTCCCCTTACTTGCCCCGAAGATGCATTTTAACGGGTTAAGCTTTATTTTGTGCCCTCGCAGAGTGGAAAAGGTCTCTGCTAGATCTATCAAGTGTTGTGGAAGAGACCTACTCTTAATCAAAAGGTCATCCACATACACTTCGAGGTTTCTACTTTTTTGCTCTTTAAACACATGGTCCATCATGCGTTGATAGGTCGCGCCAGCATTTTTAAGCCCAAAGGGCATCACAAGATAACAATAGCAACCATCATTAGTGATGAACGATGTGCGAGGGATGTCAGGTTTGTGCATTCTTATTTGGTGATAACCAGAGAACGCATCTAGAAAGCTCATAAACGGATACCCTACCGCAGAATCAACTAATAAATCTATCCGAGGCAAGGGGTAGAAATCTTTCGGGCATGCTTTATTCAAACGGGTGAAATCTACACACATATGCCACTTCCCCCCAGGTTTCTTAACTATTACAACATTTGAGACCCACTCGGGATATTGAATCTCTTGAATGAAGTGCGCTTTGAGGAGTGTGGCAATCTCCTCTCTGATGGGCTCTGCTAACTTGATAGCTACATCCCTCTTCTTCTGCTGGACGGGCTTGGCAGCTGGATCAACATTGAGATGATGGCAAGCCACGTCAGGATCCACCCCTGGCATGTCCTCCGCTGACCAAGCGAAGACATCCAGATTCTTCATTAGGCAAGATATCAACTCTGCCTTCTGATCTTCTGGCAACTCGGAGTTGATGGAGAGCTTTCTTTCTTCCCCTTCTGCAATGGGGACTTCCTGCAACGCCTGGGCAGGTTCCAGGTGAGCACCTTCTCTATCCATAACAACTTCTGACGGAGGAGTGGCTTCTGCTGCAGCTGGAAAAGCTGGGGGGGGGGAACCTCAGTCATACCGACTGTTTGGAGGTAACACTCTCGAGCCTGCCTTGGGTCGCTCCTGACCCTGCATTGACGGCCATCTTTGCAGAACTTGATGGCCAAATGGTACGTTGAAATGATGGCTCGATACTTGTTCAACAACGGTCTCCCAAAGATAGCATGATAGCTGCTTGGGGCATCCACGACTATGAACTGGATCTCTTTGGTCACCCCTCCGAGCACCACCGGAAGTGTGACATTTCCTTCAACTTCCTTTCTTTCGCCCGAGAAGCCATAAAGTGGCCCCTCGGTGGGAAGCAGAGGCTTTCCCGTCCTCAGGGCTTCAAAAGTTGACTTGAAGAGGAGATTCACGGAACTGCCAGCGTCGATGAGAATTCTATCGACCGTGAAATCTCCGATGACTGCTTGAACTACGATGGCATCATCGAAGGGATTAGTGTTCATAGGAAGGTCTGCAGGGCCAAAGGTTACGATTTCAGAAGGTGGGGCAGAAGAAGAAGTAGAAGCAATCTCAGTTCGGGAAAGCCTTGACAGAGAAGACTTCCGAGTAGACTCAGCCCCTGCTCAGCCATGGATGAAAAAGAGTCTTCCCAAGACTCCTTCGTCGACAACGTCAGTACATTCACTTGGTATATCAATGAGCCCCAGATGGCCCCCATCCCTTATAGAGTACACTCCTGCTGAACTTTAGCCACCTCCTTGCCCTTGGAGGTGGAAGGCTTTGAAGAGTCACTCTTCCTGCCCAGGCCCTCGATTTTACCCTCGGCGAGCAACCTTTCAACTATCTTCTGAAGAGCCTTGCAATCTTTAGTCAGATGGCCCTTCTCCTTGTGAAAATTGCAGAACTGAGAGTTGTCCCTGGGCTTCCAGTCTCTCTGAGGCCCTTGCCTCTTTTCTTCAGCCTTCCTCTGGATTATCTAGACGACCTCTTCAAAGTCGAGGCCCAGATCTGCAAGCTCTTCCATAGGGCTGCTCTCATAAGGATCTGGAGATGGCAGGGCACTCTGAAGAATGGGGAGCGCTTGAAGGGGAACGGCGGGAGTGGCGGCCAACGGCAGTCTTTGACCATGAAACTGTTGATGGCCGAGGAAGGGTTTCTTGTGGCGGAGGTTACACCCCCTCTGAGATGGAGGTTGGAAATCAGGCCGAGGAGGCTTGCTGTGATATTGATTGTTGGAGAAGCTGGAGGCATCCCTTCCTCCAGCTTTGGCTGTCAGGGATGAGATATAGGTCGGGTTGGCATTTTCTCCCTCAATAAAGCGATTAGCCATTGCTATGAGCTCTTGATAAGTTGATGGTGCCTTTGTTGTCACTTTGAATTTCAAAGGGCCCTCCCGAAGGCCGTGAATCAGGGCAACTTTATAATAATCGTGGTTCACATTCCTTACCCCTTGGATTTCTTTTTGGAACCGATCAACGAATCTTGCCACTGATTCATTGTCTCTCTGCTTGATGTCAAAAAGGGCTGCCAGCCCATCCTTTCTCTTCTTAGAGGTTGCAAACCTCAGGAGCAGCTCGCTGTGAAGCTCAGCGAAGGAAGAAATCGTGCCCGAAGGCAGCTCGTAAAACCATTCTCTCGCTTGACCATCAAGTGTGGTCACCAGAAGCTTACATTTCAAGGCATCGGAGAGGCTCCTTAACGCAACCGCCCCTTCGAATGCCTGCAGGTGGGAGACCGGATCAGTCTCCCCTGAATAAAAAGGGAGACGAGGCTCTCTGAAATTGCTCGGCGCTGACTCCCACCGGATTCGATCGACGAAGGGAGAGGGAGTCTCTGAATCAGGAGAAGGGCGGACTGGAGGGCGAAGCTCTGCGGGCTCTGCGGACTGCCGATCAACAAAATCTAGTCGGCGAGCCGGAGTCCATCGGGCTGCTTCCCTGAAGAAATCTATCAGGGGGGCGAACTCTCCAACCTGAGGTCGTAGGGGAGCTGCGGACTGAGCTTGGTGGAGAGGCGGAGGTGCGGTTGCAGGCGACTGCTGAAGAGGGGGTGACGAGCTGTGGTCCGGCGGACCGGAGTCTGGCGGACAGGAGTCTCAGCAACTTCTTCAATGACCTGAGGAGCAAGTCGCTTAGTCAGTGCCAACATGGCCTGGCTGATCGTATCGAGCCGCTGGTCAGTCTCCCTTCGAGATACCTCAGCTTCCCAGCGGGACTGCTCCAACGCTTAATCATCAGGCGAGCTGGAGCGATCAGAGCGGCGGGCTCGGCGGTCCGACATTTCTATCCACGGTTTCAAAAAACTGCTCGAATCTGAAGGCCGCGTGTTAACTGTTGATGCGCGAAAAGCGAAGGCGGAAATGAGCACCACCAGCTAACTGTTCGAGCACTTGGGAAAAAAGGAAAAACAAACTGCGAGCAGCAGTCTACTTGGCGGACTAGTAAAGGAACAGATGGGCAAGAGCCGTGGAGCACGGCAACACCAGACTTCGCCCGTCGCGGCCTGAATGCCTCTCCTGCGACGGGCTTACTTTTGATTGCAACGAAGGGGTTACAAAAAAGG
The DNA here is from genome assembly GCA_039513925.1 of Platanthera zijinensis. Classification (NCBI taxonomy): domain Eukaryota; kingdom Viridiplantae; phylum Streptophyta; class Magnoliopsida; order Asparagales; family Orchidaceae; genus Platanthera; species Platanthera zijinensis. Next base: position 170,078,535 of record CM077082.1, on the reverse strand, counting down.
GAAAAGGAAAGCAATGCAGAAAGCAAGCTGGAGATCGCAAAGCCAGAGATTCGAGTCCGCAACCTTCAATAAGTGGGCTCCTGGGCTCGAGTCAGCGTGCTTTGAGTGCACAACTTCCCCCTATTTATAGGCTTGGGGCCTGCCCAAACGGGCAGGGCTAAAATAACGGGCTGCCCGGGGTACAAAGCCGCCGGGCAGCGGTGACGGGAAGCAAAAGAGAAAGAAGAAGCAGTCCACGCGGGACCGGCGGACTGGGCCTGCGAACTGGAAACCTCCCTTGGTTGCGTCGAGCGCGATCCTGTCAGACCAGTTGCGACCTGAGCGACCTGGGCGACCTGGCTCGGAGCTCGCCGATCTGGGCTCGACTATCGTCGACGGGAGGTCGACGGTCCAGCTTTGAGAACCAAAGGCGACCTGGGCGACCTGGCTCGGAGCTCGCTGATCTGGGCTCGACTATCGTCGACGGGAGGTCGACGATCCAGCTTTGAGAACCAAGGACGACCTGGGCGACCTGGCTCGGAGCTCGCCGATCTGGACTCGACTATCGTCGACGGGAGGTCGACGATCCAGCTGAGTTGAGAACCAGGGGCGACCTTGGCAGACTGATATCTGGAATCCGACCAAGGAGGAACGAGACGTCTAGCTGGATATGTTGTGGATTCTGGGGTTAACATAAACGATGACTCCTGCTTTTTCGTAGACGCCGTGAGTGATGATTCTTCCTACTACCTCTCTGACTTTGAAAAAGAATTTTCTGCTTTTTGCTCCTCTTCTCTTACAACTGAATAGATGCAAGGAAGTGATGAATCTTCTGATTGTCTTTCTGAGTTTGAAAAAGAATTTTCTGATTTTTGTTCTTCCTCTGAATCGCTGCAAGAAGCCTTCTTGGCTGCTAGCCCCACACCTTATTACGTTCCTTATAAAAAAGTTTATGAAGATATTATTTTTGAAAAAGAAAGAATTTCTAAATCCTCTTATGAAGAACCCCCTACCCTAGAACTTAAAGAACTTCCTGAACACCTTAAGTATGCTTTCTTAGAAAAAGATTCCAAGTTACCAGTTATCGTTTCGGCCTACCTCACGGATACGCAAAACGATAAACTTCTTCTAGTTCTACGTAAGCATCGCCGGGCCATTGCTTGGCAAATTTCTGATATCAAGGGCATAAGCCCATCTTTTTGTACCCATAAAATTTTAATGGAAGATAATTCGCGTAACTCTATTCAACCTCAGCGACGTATAAACCCGAATATGAAAGAAGTAGTTAAGGGCGAGGTTATGAAATTATTAGACGCTGGAATTATCTACCCTATATCGGACAGTAAGTGGGTTAGCCTAGTTCAGGTAGTGCCAAAGAAGGGAGGGATAACCGTAGTTAGTAATGAGAATAATGAATTAATCCCGACACAGACGGTTACGGGTTGGCGTATGTGTATAGATTATCGTAAGTTAAATGACGCCACCCGCAAGGACCACTTTCCTTTACCGTTTATCGACCAGATTCTAGAACGATTATCCGGCCATAGCTTTTATTGTTTTCTCAATGGCCTCTCGGGGTACTTTCAAATACCCATCTCTCCCGAGGACCCTGAGAAAACTACGTTTACTTGTCCCTTCAGCACCTTCGCTTACCGAAGAATGCCGTTTGGATTGTGCAATGCGCCAGCTACATTCCAGCGATGTATGCTCGCAATATTTAACAAGTGCGTAGAAAGCATTATGGAAGTATTTATGGACGATATCTCCGTGTTCGGCGATTCCTTCGATAGATGTTTAGAAAACCTCGAAAAAGTCTTAGAACGATGCAAAGAAACTAATCTTGCCCTGAATTGGGAAAAATGCCATTTTATGGTGAGGGAAGAGTTAGTTTTGGGTCATAAAATTTCTTCTAAAGGTATTGAGGTAGACGTTGCCAAGATAGAAGTTATTGAGAAGTTACCGCCGCCTACAAACATAAAAACTATAAGAAGTTTCCTAGGCCACGCTGGCTTTTATCGTCGTTTTATAAAGGACTTCTCCAAGATCACTAAGCCCCTCACCCATCTCTTAGAAAAAGACGCTCCATTCATGTTTGATGACTCTTGTATTTTTGCCTTTGAATTAATTAAAGAAAAGTTAATTAACGCACCGATTATGATAGCTCCGGTGTGGGACCTTCCTTTCGAGATTATGTGCGATGCGAGTAGTTTTGCGGTGGGAACCGTATTAGGTCAACGCATATCTAAAAACTTCCACCCCATCTATTATGCTAGTAAAACCCTCACAGCTGCACAAGAAAATTACACCACAACCGAGAAGGAGCTCTTAGCTGTAGTATTCGCATTTGATAAATTCCGCCCTTACATTACACTTTCAAAAATCATTTTTTTTACGGACCACTCGGCCCTCAAGTACCATCTTGCCAAAACGGATGCCAAGCCTCGCTTGATTCGCTGGGTCTTACTCCTCCAGGAGTTTGACTTAGAGATCCGTGATAAGCGAGGAGCCGAGAACTTGGCCGCCGACCATCTATCCAGATTAGATAACCCCTTTATAGAAAAATTAAAAGAAAAATATTTTAATGATTATTTTCCTGATGAAAAGCTACTTTTAGTTAACACATCTACTTCTCCTTGGTTCGCGCACATCGCCAACTATCTAGTGGCCTGGGTGCTCCCAAAAGAGTTCTCTCAGTAAAAGAAGAAATTCTTTTCTGAGCTGAAGAACTACTTTTGGGAAGACCCGCATCTTTTCAGAATTTGTGCGGATCAAGTGATAAGGAGATGTGTTTCTTATGATGAAGGAATTGATATTCTAAAACATTTGCATGAAGGTCCGACAGGTGGGCACTATCAAGCTGCTCGCACCACTCAAAAAGTTCTTTGCGCAGGTTTTTACTGGCCTAGCCTGTTTAAAGACGCGCAAGCCTTTGTGAGCAGGTGTGATAGTTGCCAATGGTCGGGCAACATTTCTAATAAAAATGAAATGTCGCAAAATTATTTCTTAGAGTGCGAAATTTTCGACCTCTGGGGAATTGATTTTGTTGGCCCCCTTCCTTCTAGCTTCGGAAACAAATATATTTTAGTTGCTGTTGATTACGTTTCACGATGGGCTGAGGCCCAAGCTCTTCCTACGAACGACTCCTGAGTTGTAGTCACGTTTCTAAAAAGATTATTTTCTAGATTCGGTACGCCACGCGCGATCGTTAGCGATAGGGGTTCCCATTTCTGTAACGCACAATTTTCAAAAATTCTTACTAAATACGGCGTTACGCATAGGCTTTCCACTGCCTACCACCCCCAAACTAACTGACAAGTCGAAGTAGTTAATAGAGAAATAAAAAGAATATTAGAAAAGACTGTTTCAACTTCTAGGAAAGACTGGTCAACCAAACTTGACGATGCTCTATGGGCCTACCGAATAGCGTACAAAAAAGCCCTCGGATGTACGCCGTATCGGCTGGTCTATGGAAAATCATGCCATCTGCCTGTAAAGTTAGAACACCACGCCTTTTGGGCCTTAAAATTTTTAAACTTCGATCCCCACTCAGTCGGTGACCTTCAAAAATTTCAGCTAAATGAACTCGATGAGTGGCGCTCTTATGCTTATGAAAATAATAAACTTTATAAAGAGCGGACGAAGCGTTTACACGATAAACACTTAAGACACCCTAAAAACTTTAAGCCGGGCGACCAAGTCCTTTTATATAATTCTCGTTTACGTTTATTTCCGGGCAAATTAAAATCTCGCTGGTCTGGCCCATTTTCTGTTTTAGAAGTATTTCCTTATGTAACTGTTTTAATTTCTCACCCTGATAAGGGTAATTTCAAAGTGAATGGTCAGCCTCTTAAACTCTATTTTTTTGGTGATGATGATGTCAGTCCAAACATTATTAAGTTTCTGCTTCACGAACTTTAACTTCGAACTTTTAATTTTTGCTAAAAACAATTTTATTTCTGGACAACAATATTTTTGAACAATATTATTATTTTGATGCGTCGAGCTCAACGACGCTTTAAACAAAGGGCGCTCTTGGGAGGCAACCCAATTTATCTTTTTTTGTTTTCTTTATTTTACAATTTTTTGCCTCGGACGGCTCCGACAAGCTGAAGCTTCTGCGATCGCCTGCTCCAACGTTGCTGAATCCATTACGAAGTCCAAAGAAGACATTCGGAGGAGCGGCATCACTCAGCTTTCGCAGCAAATAAATCCGGGGAAGTACCTGTCTTTCAATCCTGTCTTTCAATTCTGTCTTTATTTTTTCTCTCCTTCTCCAATCCCCTTCTTTAACCATTGAGGACAATGTCTATTTTAAGCTTGGGGGAGGACTTCCTCCTTCATTTTTGCTTAGTGTAAATATTTTTCTTTTTGTATATGTTTTAAATATTTCCAAAAAAAAAAATTTGATGAATATCTTAAAATTCCAAAAAGAAGAGAAAAATTTTCCAAAATCCAAAAAAAGAGAGAATATTTCACAAAATTAAAAAAAATATGTGTTTTTGAATAGTTTAGACAATTTGGTATTTCAATAGTACCCCTAGTTTTTGTTTTTGTTTTACTCAAAATTTTCTATAAACAACATAGTTAATTATAATATTTCTAATCGTCCTTTTTAATTATGTTTCACAAGTAAAATGTTGGCCATGCTGTGTTTCTAATTCACGGTAGCATGTTAAGGTGAAATATTTTTCTAAAACTCGCATTTCTATTATGTTTTTTTTGTTTTTTATTTCCTTTACTTTCTCAAAAATTCATCATCCACTATTTTCTTTTTCTTTTTTGAATAATCTTTGTAAAGTCAACTTTTGAATAACGTAGTAGATGTGAACGATCCAAGTCACCTATTATTTCTATTTTCAAGTTAATTTCATCAATCTGCTTTTATTATATAGGACTCGTTTTTTGAAATTTTTCAAACCTTTATTTTAAATAAATTCAAAAGCGTGAAAATGATTTAGGCTGTTTTTGTTTTCGTTTGAGCTTTTCTGCCAACCTAAAAACTTTTACCACTAGTTAGCCATTTTTGAGCCTTTTTTCGATTTCATTTGATAGCTCCTCCCTTCATTTCAGTTTCACCAAAGCCAAAATTTCCAACCTATTGAATCACACTAGCCTTTTTGAGTTTCATAAATTATTTTGACGATTTTGATAGGGTATTTTGTGATTTTTGTGGGAGAAAGGTTTTTGAAAAAAAAAGGTATGCTCAAAAGTTATGTTTACTTCTATTAGGCCAATTTAAAAGGAAAATAAAAATATTTATGGCCTTTGTTTTGAAAAAAAAAGGAAAAAAATGGAAAAAAGAAGAAAAAGAAAAAAAATGTGTATATATATTTTTATGAAAGTTTTTGAAACTCTTTGCTTTGGTTTACTGTGATTTTAAACCTTCACGTTTATCTTTGAATTCCACTCCTAATCATATTCCTAATCCAAACATTTCTGTCCTATTTAAGTCCTTTTGATTCACGCTTTTTGATTTTTATTTAACAACTAAGAAAAGAAAAAAGTAAATCAGCTTTAGTTTTGGATTTAAACCTAGATTTTTGTTAATTAAATTGATATAATTATAATGCGTTGCTTGGATCTAGTAACAACTCAATGCGTGTTTTTCATTTTCGTTGCTTTGCTTAAGTATATTTAAAAAAATTTCGTTAAAATTTTGGATGATTTGTTTTTATTGAGTAAAGTTTATAAAAGTTTTACCATACCTAAATAATTGTTTTAGACTTGCATTTCACCTTTTCCCTACTCAGAATTTCGCCTAGTACTTGTGTGGGCATAATTAAAACTTTTTGATTAGTTCTTTTTATAAATATCTAGTTTTTATATTTTTGCTTGGGGACAAGCAAAGCTTAAGCTTGGGGGAATTTGATAATACGTTTTGTAGCCTAAACTATTATCGTATTTTCTATTTTATATTGTACAAATCATGTCTATTATTAGTTTATTTTTATCATTTTTATGTAAATATTATTGCCACTAACATTTTCTTGTCCTTTTGCAGGTTTTCAGAAAATTGGTCAAAAATGACCTGACACGACGCCCCCTATCACGCCCTCCCTGGGCGTGACCTAGGGCGTGACAAAACCGCTGTCACGCCCCCCTGACACGCCCTCCCTGGGCGTGTCACCAGGCGTGACCATGGGCGTGTCGCCCTCTGCCGCAAAGCCTGCCGCCGCATTAAATGTCGCTCCGCCATAGCACGCAACAGTACTGTCACGCCCCCCGTCACGGGCGTGACCTGGGGCGTGACATCAACTTTTCCGACGACTGACGGATTTCCGACCAATGATTTGGACATGACGTGCCTGTCTCGCCCCCCTACACGGGCGTGACCTAGGGCGTGACCACCGACGTACCGAAGCAATCATCCCTCCCGCCAGAAACCAGAGCCCGAGGTCAACATAGTACCATCACGCCCCCGGACACGCCCCCCTAGGGCGTGTCGGAGGGCGTGACCAACCCGAGATTTTTTTCTATAAATTGAGACCCCCCCTTCCATTTCAGCAAGCTTTGGTTGAGAGGGGGAGGTGCTGCCCCTTTGGTTCTTGAGTTTTTTTCATGCTTTTTTTCTCTCTCTCTCTCTCCCTCTCTTTGTAATTTTTGTTTAACCCTAGTTTAATGTTAGTTTGTTTTAGCTTTTGTTGTAATCTTGCTCTTGCTTAGTGCTACTTGTAGGGCTAGAATAGGATTTCATTTTCATGCACTTGTAATTTCTTTTTCAATAGTGTAACTTGCCCCTTTTTATTAATAAAAGTGTTCTTTGTTTAGCTTGTGTTTTTTTTATGCTCTACTACTCATTCCCCCTCCTCCATTCCATAATGATTAACTAATCCTCCTTGTACTCGATCTTGATGATCCGAGGTTAGAGCGATTATGTTATGATGTTTTAATTAATCTTTTCTTTTTAGGTTAGGGCCTTGAATTACTCTTGATTAATCATGGGTTGGAGGTATATTATCGATATATACCCTCCACCTTTGCTTTCATTCTTGGCTAGCCGAGAGGCCGATAGAATGAAGTGAGCATTCAAGAGTAAAGGGAGTTGTACGCACCCCTCGAGAGAGGAAGACGTCCAAATCTCCCGGATTGGAGTAAAATCCAATAGAGGGGTTCACCGCATAAAGCGAGCTTTAGGCCTCCGATTTAGACGAGAGTCGGTCGGACCTTCTTAAACTCAGTTGGGCACGACTTTGAGAGAAGCGTGTTCAAGCTTTAGGAACCTCCACGGTCAAGGACCTTTATCCTATTAAGTTTAGATTGTTATCGCATTTTCTTAATCGTCTTTAGCCGAGGTGATTCTTGATCGAGTGCATTTCCATTTCATATTTTCAACCTTTCGTAGTAATCACCTATCTTGTGCTCTTTAATTAACTGCAGTAGTTTCCTTTTTAGCATAGTTCTTTACTTAATAGCTTTACTTAATTGCGGTAGTTCTCCTTCTAGTATAGCTTTACTTCCTTCCTTGCACTTAGATTTTCTAAAACCCTAGTTTTTCCGTCGATAAGATAATAGCGTTCGTGTGAGTAAGCATAGCCCAGTTCCCGGATTTCAATACGACACTTGTGTCCCCTAGCTACAATTCGATAGGTATACTTGCTTCATTGGGTTGCTAGTTCGGTTGCGTTTATTTTCTTCGAACCCTAGCGTGCAACAGAACCCATTCTGGCTAATTGTTAATTGCCTTGGAGATTTACTCAGACGGTTAGGTCTATTTTTGTGGAATCTCCATCTGATACCACTTGAAAGATTTGATTTTAATAGCCTAAACACCTAGAGGGGGGTGAATAGGTTCTAATCATTTTTAACAATTAAGGCAATTAACACAGCACAAATATCACAAAAAAATCACAGAAAATACACAGCACAGTACACCAAGATTTATAGTGGTTCCCCACATTATGGGTACGTCCACTTTCCCCCTTTGCCTATCTTGTAGAGAACTAGATTCGGCAAAACTTCCTTCCACTAGCTCAGATCCACAAATCTTACAACTCAGAACCTGATAGGTTCCTATAACTCAGACTTCTTCAAGTCCTACCTCAGATTCTTCCCAAGAATCCTACCTCAGGAAACAACCCTACCTCAGATTCTTCCCAAGAATCCTACCTCAGGCAACAGCCCTACCTCAGCCTTAATCTCCAGGCCTACAACTCAGACTTCTTCAAGTCCTACACCTCAGGCACTCAGCCCTACCGCAACCTTTATAAATTTAGGCTTACAACTTAGATCTATTACAGATCTTACAAATAAAAGTTTGTTTAAGGAAAAAAAACTTCACCCAGTTCAACAGATAAAAGGGTGAGTACTTCTTGATCAGTTCTTGATAGAACTGAATACTCTAGATCCAACCTGACTTAGCTTCTTCAAAGCTTCTTGAATTTGGACAAAATAAGGTTGATTCAATTGGAGTTGGAGTTGATCTTCAATCAGCTTCCTTCTTGAATTAAGAATCAGATCTGAATTTTACTTGCAGACTTTTCAGGATCTGCCTTCTTCTGGGTTTTCCTCTTGCTCCCCCTTACTTCTTCTCAATCTCTGTTGAGTTAGTTATTTCTCCTCTTGACTCTGTTGGATTGATTCTCTCCATTAATCTGATTGTTATGGACTAGCCATTTATATAGAGTTCATCCACGATTACTGGCTGATCTTGTTTATAATGGCCTTTTGAAAGTGCTAACAGATGTGTCAGTCTTGTTACTTATGACATCTGTCAAGTCTTCAGTCGTGACAACTGACCCTTCATTGAACTTCTATCACAGCATGGAACAGTCACCAAAATACTTCAAATGTGTGGACACAAATAGACCAAGTGTCGACACAAATAGACCAATTGTCGACATAATTCTTGATGATGTCGACACAGCTTCCAATGTGTCGACACAGTCATTCTTTATCTTCTCGACACAGCTTCTATTGTATGTGTCGACTCAAGTCCTGTGTGTCGACACATCTGCTCCTGGTCTCGACATAGCTGATTCTGATAGATGGCGTTGAGTGTATGTCCAGATGTCGTTGATTGTGTGTCCAAACATCGTTGAGTGTGTGTCGACACAAGTTCTGTGTGTCGACAAAAGCCTTACAGACTTAGTATAGCTGTTGTTGATAGATGGGGTTGAGTGTGTGTCGACACAAGTCCCGTGTGTCGACACAAGCCTTCCAGACTCAGCATAGCTGTTGTTGATAGATGGAGTTGAGTGTGTGTCGACACAAGTCTCGTGTGTCGATACTGTCTTGCTTCTGCTATCGACATAAGTCCTGGGTGTCGACGCAGATCCTTCTTAAGGTGTCGACACAACTTCTCCTAGGTGTTGACACTTGTACTTAGAAATTTTTCTTGCATTTATTTAACCATCACACTGAAACTCAACATTCCATCAAATACACCTTAATGTATACCATTGAGTTAGGTGAGGCTTGTCCAAATCTGGTACACATTTTCCAATGTACTTAACACCTGACATCTCCTGCACCTAGAGGACCTCCTCCTGGAACCTATCCACATAGATCCCCAAAGTTTTGTTCACCCACTATTTGAGGAGAAACATGGATTCTAACTCATTCTGCTTTTTGGAAGTTGTGAACCTCAGTAAGAATCCCCGACCCAAGTCCTTATAGTAGTAGATGGAGTTTACCAGAAGCCGATGTAACTAATCCCTCGCATTATCCTTGAGATTTATGGCAAAGAGCCGACACTTCAAGGCATCCAACATCTACTTGATCAAAACCACATCCTTAAACCACTAGATGTGTTTGACCTGATCATCCCATCCGGTGTAGTAGGACATTTTCGTCTCATAGAACCCTTCTAGAACTGGGGTGGACAAGACCAGGTCACTGAAAGGACTCCCCTCTCTTGCTAGGTGAGATGGGAGATCTCGCGCCTCCACCTCGTTGGTTCGACCTGTACCTGCCATGGCGGGGAACAAAGCTCACCCTTGCAGATCCCACTCGCTACCTTCCTCCGCTACTTCTTTCCCAAGTTAGCTGACGGGGCCATTCTCACCCATATCTGGGGAGGTGAGCACTGGAATGGCAGGTGTTAAGCACTCGCTGCGAGCTCCGAATGAGAACTTGATGAGGTTCTGCATCTCCTGCCGGAAGTCCTCAAACATGTCGAGAGTGGCGAGAGGAGGGAAGAGGTGGCGAGTCGGCCCGGTTAGATCCTTGCCCTTCACCTCCAGTCATTGAACTCGCTATGGTTTTGGGTGCTAGTCACTCTCCATGCTCACAACACCAAAATGTTGAAACCGAGAACCGGCTTCTGCGGAGTTCGGACCTTTGGGGAAGGGGCGACCACACACTTACTTTCCTAGCAAGCTTGGCTGACCGAAAAACATATAGCTCAAAAACTAACCCAAGGCTCCAGCACAGAGTTCCCACCAAACACCAAGAAGATCTTAGAGCACTTCCCCTCCTTAGCCTGTGCTAAGCTAAGGGCACCTTAGAAAGCGCTATAATACAAGAGAATGAGAAAACTGGAGAGATTTCCTTCCATGGTACCCCCTTGGTTCTATTTATTGTTTTCTGAAAATATTTTGCCAAGAACCCATCTCTGCTGTTCTGAACAGATATATGGAGCCCAAATCGGTATGCCAATAGCATAACTCCTCTATTTTCGGGGATACTAGCAGACAAACGGGGGTGGAATGGTAAAAACATCAATGAGAGTGTTGATGTAGGAACGTCACACAACGAACCGAGATGGACAAAAAACACCAAACTACTCTCTCACATTCCAATTCTATGATCTCACAAGTAAAACACAGCACCCTCGATTTGCAATATTATTAATCAAATGGTAATATACGAGTTCACCACACCCTTAGAGATCAAATAAGAGCTATGAGCCAAAATTCTCTCAAGCGAAAAGAATCTACCCGATCCGATTGAGCGTGTGTTATAGCAAAAGAGATCCACCAAAAAAATAATGATTCAAAAATTGTAGATCTCCCCCAACAAAAGAAAACGAGATCCGTCAATCCTCACGAATTTAAATAGATCAAGAGAAAACAACAATAATCGATTGGATCAAAACAACGATGAAATAAATATTCGTAAACAACACATAAGTTAACCACCAGAAGATTTATTTGGGAGGGAACACAATATTAGAGGTTTTCGTTACCCGACTCGGAAGATAATTCCTTGGAAGAGGATCGCTCTTCGATGGTTCCACCGGAGTCACGCTGAATGGAGAGAAACACGTCGGCCGAAAATCCACAAAGAGGGAGAGAACAAGTGTTGATGCTCGAAAAGCGACGGACTCGGGCACCACCAGCTAACCGTTCGAGCACTTGGGGAAGAGAAAGGAAAAAGAAACTGCGAGCAGCAATCTACTTGGCGGACTAGAAAAGGAACGGAAAAGCAACAGAGCCGTAGAGCACGGCAACACCAGACTTCGCCCGTCGCGGCCTAAATGCCACTCCTGCGACGGGCTTGCTTTTTATTGCCAAGATGCGGTTACAAGAAAGGAAAAAGAAAGCAATGGGGAAAGCAAGCCGGAGGTCGCAAAGCCAGAGATTCGAGTCCGCAGCCTTTAACAAGTGGGCTCCTGGGCTCGAGTCAGCGTGCTTTGAGTGCACCACTTCCCCCTATTTATAGGCTGGGGGCCTGCCCAAGCGGGCAGGGCCAAAATAACCGGCTGCCCGGGGTACAAAAGAGCCGGGCAGCGGTGACGGGAAACAAAAAAGGAGAAGGAACAAGCAGTCCGCGCGGGACAGGCGGACTGGGCCAGCGAGCTGGAGACCCTCCTTGGTCGCACTGAGCGCGTGACTTTTAGACTAGCCGCGACCTGAGCGGCCTGGGCGGCCTGACTCGGAGCCTGCCGGTCTGAGCCTGATTCGCCGATCTAGCAGGGCTGTGAACTGAGGGCGACCTGAGCGGACGGATTTCTGGAGTCCGCCTAGGTGAAGGACCATGCCCACTGGCGAGCTGGGCGAACTGAGTACTTAAGTTCAGCGAGGGAAGGGTAAGATGCCTAGCTGGAAATATTGCGGATTCTGGGGTTAACACTCATGACTCGGTAAATCTATGATACAGATCTAGGGTCGAAAACATATTCATGAAATATGAATTCGATGTAACTAAAATCAATGATAAATCGAAGTTTAGTAGGGAGCTTGGCAATTTGAGAAATATAATAAAGTTTATTTCAACCAAATTTCATCATGATTAAGTGCTAAATGAGGATTAGCTACTTGACATGATAAAGGAAATACATAAAAAGATAAAGAGAGACATGACTAAGAGTACATCAATTAAAATAACAAATCTAAAAGTTAAACTATGAATTGGAAAAATACAGGAAAGAAATGCAAGAAAACTAAAAACAAACTCTAAAATCTAATTTTAATCTCCCTAAAATCTCCTCCCAAGCTTATGGCAATATATAAAATTTATTGTGAAGTTTGCTGATGAGTCACGCCCATAGGTCACACCCGTGATTAGGGGGTGTGTAGGTTATAGAACTGTCATCTTAAAAGCTAGGGAATGTTGGAGAATAACACCCAAAAGTTGTTGTTTTGTGGGTCACCCCCTACCTAGGTCATGCCCGTTAGTGGGGTGTGTTAGGACTTTTACTGGAAATAGCAGGAACAGGAAATAGCGAGAGTTAATCTGGCGGTGCATAAGAGTTCGTGACCCTAAGTCACGCCCGTGACATATGGCGTGTAAGTTATGAAAGGCTCGGATTGGAAACTTGCTTCTTAATGCTGTGTCATTTCCTGAGCTGGCTATCACGACCAAGGGTCACGCCCATGACATGGGGGTGTGTAAATTAAATGACGTGGAAATTCGATCAGGGAAATCTTGGAGCAGGCACGGCCGTGACAATGGTCTTGCCCCCATATCACGCTCGTGACTCAGGGGGTGTGTACTTGGACTTTTACAGTTTTCCTCAAATTTTTCTCCCGATCAATATTGCCAGCTTCAAAATGGTAATTGCAGCCCAGATTAACTTGAAATTGGAAAAGAAAGAAATTAATACAAATATTAATACAAACTAATTTAAAATTGATTATTTATTAAATAAAAAATATATTTAAATAACTATAAATAATGTTTTATCAAATACTGGCATACTTAAGCTTTTGTTATTCCAGAGCAAAACTATGAGAAGTATTTATAAGAAATTAATCTAATTTTTAATTAAACTAAAAATTTATTAAATCAAAAGAGAGCTAAAAAAATTTAGGGATTCAAATATTAAGTCCTAAAATATGAAATTAAAATGACAAGAGCAAAATATTTAGCAAACATTTCTCATATAAGTTAATTAGCCTTCAAAATTGAGTAATTTAGCAAACAAAATTACATTAGAATTATTAACACCCTTAACTAAAAAAAGACTTAATTGAAAATTTTAAACCATTACTTATGCTCTCTTAATATTTTAATGTAACACTAAAACAATTATATTGGCCGATGGGGAACAAGGAAAATGAATAGGTTTTTGATTCGAGGTGATAAATTTTATTCTCTCACCTCAAACTTTTTTTTTCTTTATTCTTTTTTTGATATTTGCAAATGTTTACCAAGAAAATGAAGAATTTTATCCTCTCATTTTCCATGACATATGATCAATTATATTTTTACTCTCTTCACATAAAAACAAAAATGATTGGGAGTAATGAATTTTATCCGCTTACGCCATCCTTTATTCTTGGGGGTTGCATATGTGTACCAAAGAATACTTGATTCCCATGACATATGATCTAACCCTTAAAAGAAAAAAAGGCATATGTTTACCAAGGGATAATGAATTTTATCCTCTTAGCCACATGACATATGATCTAACAATAAAAAGAAAAAAAGAAAGGTTAGACAACTTTATAGATTAAATTTAAAAACTTAGAGAGCAAATACAGTAAATTAAATTTTCCTAAGAATCTTAAAGCAAGAAGTGAATATAATTAAAATCTAAAAATGTTAAGCAAGGTACCACAAATTTAAACTAAGTAGAATTAAAGAAAAAAAGGCTAAATGAATTACTCTAAACAGATTGAATTCATAAGATATTTTTTTAAAATTAAATCACCTAAAATTAAAAATAATGCAATAAAAGATTAGCATATCAAAATTATAAAAATTCTTATAAAAAAACTCAAAATATATTCATGAAAATAACAAAGAAACTAAGTAGGGATTTATTACATTTTTTTGATTTTTCTATAAATTTTTATAAAAATTAAAATCGTAATTTTTTTTCTTTTTTATTTCTTAAACTTCCTGAGGTATTCCCTATGAAGGGCTCTCACCAGTACTATGAGGTAAGATGGGGTGATATCCAAAATATCCATTTTTAAGAAATTAAGTTTCAATTTTCTAATTTTTTATTCTTTTTAAATTTTTTTTGTAAAAAACTAAATAAAAATTAATTAATTTTTTTAAAAAAAACTTTATTTTTTTGAATTTTTTTCAATTTTTTTTAAAAGAAAAGAACTATATAAAAGTCATATATGTTTTTTATGTTTTGCTAAAAAAGAGAGGTTAAACTAGTGAGAAATATCCCCCCATACTTAAATGAATCATTATCCCCAATGTATGAAAATAAAAAGTAGGGGAAGAGAAAACTTCCCTAAACAGTTCAAATATGCACCAAGTTTGACCTGAAATAAAATACTAAAGCGAAACATGATACTTTTTTTGTTAATTTTGATTAAAATAAAAATAAAAAATACAAGGAAATGTTGACAATAAAAAAAATAAAGATTCAAAAATCTCATTATAGACTCGATACAAAAGGAAGCCTATTCCCCATCGTTATCGCACCCTTGCTGATATAATATCCATAGTTCCGCAAACTCACGCGAAATATGCTCCATGGAAGAAGCGTGACTCTTCTCCAGCGCAATAAATTGACCATCAAAATGCGTAAAACGATCATCAAAATTGGTCTGCATCTGGTTAACGTTTGTGTGAATTGACCCAAACTGATGTTCCTAATAGGTCGAAGGACCTTGTGCTAGGGAAGTATGAAGTGGTGGTGGTGGAATCTGTGGAGAGAGAGGAGTGCCACTGTTCCCCCAGAAATCGGTGATCCCTCCCAAAGTAGACAGCTTGTAAGTTGCGGCCTGCTCCGGTAGGTCGCGGCCTGCTGGCCTTTTCTTCTAAAGGCCTCGCGGACTGATCTCTCAGGCCGCTCAGTCCGCGCGGCTAGGAGGGTCTCTCTAGCAAGACCTCCCAGGTCGCGCAGCAGCCTCTTGCTCTGCAGGGTCTGCCGACTGCTTCCTCAGTCCGCTCTTGTAGGCAGCACGGTTAAACCGGTTAACCGTATGGTGTTTTATTCTTCCTCAGGTGCAAATTGCCCAACGCAGACTCGCATTCCTATCCGCCTAGACCGCTCGGTAGCAACAAGCTCAAAAGGTGGCGGATTCGGTGTTAAGTCCGCCAGGTCATCAGCCCGTCACCAAGTGCGACTAGCCTTCAGCAGGAGGTGACCTGTTCATCCTCAACCGCAGCGGGCTAGGCTGACTCGCTTAGCACTCCCCCAACAGCCAGGCAGTCCCAGACCGCGCGGCCCAGCGCGGACTCAGTGGATTCATCATTCGTACTCGAACGACCAGCGGCAACCATCTTCGACTCCAGGCAGTCCCAGACCGCGTGGCCCGGTGCGGACTCTGCGGACTCAGTGTTTTTACCCGCATAGCTTACCGCCTCACCAGTGGGGACGTTACCAAGACCGTCACCTCCCCGAGCCTATAAATAGGCCCCAGACCTCTCATTCGGGAGGACGGAAGGGAGAGGGGTCAAGGACCCGTCATTAGCTCCTGCAGACTCGGATCCTCAGTCCGCGCGACATGCCTGCCTTCTGCTTGATCGAGCAGTCCTTATTCTAGCGAGCTGCCCGATCGTTGACCGCGCGGTCTGCCGACCTTCATTGGTCAAACCGCGCGGCCTCCTGGCTTTCTTCTCTCCCTAGCCGCCAACTTCCCTCTTGTACCTTTTCTTCTGCTTTCAATGTTAAGGTGTACCCCCGAGCTGTAATTTCGATTATAATCAAAGGAAAGCCCGCCGCAAGAGTGGCATTCAAGCCGCAGCGGGCGAAGTCTGTTGTTGCCGCTGCTAGCGGCCCCCTCTTCTCTTTTCTTCTCTCGGTCTAACCATCAGAGCTAACCGCCAAAGTAACTGTCTGATCGACAGTTCCCGATCAAACTCCTCCCTTGCTTCGCCAAACCTTCTCCTCTATTCCCCGCAACCCCCTTATTCATCTAGCTTGTGAGACCGAACAATCCGTTAACTAGAAGGCGCATTTCCCGCCACAACAGTTAACACGCGGCCTTCAGATCTCGATCAGATAGCGAAATCAACGGTTACTCATGTCAGACTGTCAGCCAGCCGAGAGCCCTGCTCCAAGTTATAGTGAGGATTCCCTTTGGGAAGCCTTGGAGCTCTCTCGCGAAGAAACTGCACAATAGTTTCGAGCGATCACTTGTACTCTAGATGCTATCGCTCAGCGATTGGAAGCACAATCTTCAGCAGCACCAGCTCCTCCTATCAATCCAGCGCCAGCATTCGAGATTCCTCAAGTTTACCCACCGGCCTATCCGCCGATCTATCCTCCTTACACTCCAACCTTTCCGCAAGGACCTGCAGCCCCTTTGCGATCTCAAAATGACGAATTCGCAGCTCGTCAGAATTTTTTCCAAGAAGCTGCTCGAGGAAGTCCTGCAAGATTCCTGAATTTTCAGGGAAGTCATCCCTACTCTTCAGCTCCTGCCTTTGCTCCTCCCGCAGCAACTTTTCCTTTCCATCCTCCAGCTCCTTGTGCAGCTGCAACTTATGCTCCCTTTTTTCCTTATGTTTCAGGAGAACAAGAAGAGCAGTCACCATTTACAGAGAATGTTTAGCATGAACCAACTCCAGTTAACTTCAGAGAGCCACGATTGCCCACTTATACTGGGGAGACTGATCCAGTCAAACATCTTCAAGCCTTTGAATCAGCCGTAGCTCTCAAGACCCTCTCAGATGCTACCAAATGCAAACTCCTTGTAACGACCTTCGACGGTCAAGTGAGGGATTGGTTCTATGGACTTCGTGCTCAGTCCATCTCTTCCTTCGCTGATTTGCGGAGAGAGTTTCTTCTCAGATTTTCTACCTCTACAAGGAGGAAGGGCGGTCCAGAGGCTCTCTTTGAGATCAGGCAGCGAGAGAATGAGACTTGGTCCCGCTTTGTGGATCGTTTTCAGAAGGAAATATTGGACATTGAGATTGTCGATCAAGAATTATATCGAGTGGCTCTTATCCACGGCCTACGTGAAGGACCACTCAAGTTTGAGGCTAACGTCCGAGCACCAAGGACTTATCAAGAGCTGATTAGTTTAGCCAACTCGTACATCCGCGGTGAGAAGAGCAACCCCAACTTTGTCTCCAGGCTCGTAACAGAGAGAAATCAACATTGCAAGCAACCTCCGAGATCTCCTCGGAAAGATTTTTCATCCCACTCTCGGAAAGCAAAAAGATTCCAGCATCATCATCAACACCTCTTCCCGGGCCAGGATCGTGCTCAAGAACGACTGCTACCACCAGCCCCATCTCTGCAAACAGCTTCGGTACATCAGTCACAAGATGATGACTTATCATATTCTGGACTCGATGAGGCCATGCTAGAAGTCTGCCAGATTATGAAAGATAGAGCAAATTCCAAAAGGCCTTACCAGCCGACAAATCAAAAATCAAAAGATTCAGACCCATTTTGTGAATTTCACAAAGAAAGCGGGCATCTAACTGAAAGCTGTCGAGCGCTTCGTCAACTTGTGCAGAGATTGCTGAAGCAGGGTAAGATGCTCGATCTGTTCCCGAAAGATGGCCACTCAGATCCGTCAACTTCAAAAGGCAAAGAAATAGCGGAGTTTCCTTGCAGCTCAAGCGGAGTGAATCAAATCAATACGTATCATGACCATCTCATGGGCGAGACCTCCGATGTCATTGACGAGGGTTCCCTTGGAAGGTTATTCTAAAGCAAAGAGGGCATCGCAGCTCCTCAAAACCCCTCACAATCTGGGCCGGTTATATCTTCCTTTATGCTCTTCAAACATTCGTCCTTTCTCTAAAAACAATTCTAAGTGCTCTTTCATTTTCATTCAATAAAGCTTACATCAGAGATCTCATACTGACACAGTTCCCTTTTTGTGATACTTCTCTTCTATATTTTTCTCTTTGCCAAAGAGATCACTGAACCACCGAGATATCGCCAAGTCTTGCTCATTACTCCCTCGAGATTGTCCTCTGGCGTAAAACCACAATGACCATGTATGATGAGGAGTTTCTCATATGTGTAGTGGGAGCCGCTCAACTCTCGTGCAGAGGGTGACGGGACTTCGGATCCTAGTCGGCATCTAACACAGAGCGCGTTTCCAGGGAGGACCTATGTGTTAGCTCTGCTGTGCTTCGCTAAGGATACGCTACAGTTACAATGATCTTTGCGTGACAAGCAATGGCGATCAAGTGTAGCCTTGTCTCTTCGATCATCTCACAACTGTAATGGACGAACACTCGTTGGTACTCTCAATCCATGCTTTCGCGAGACCCACAACTTTGTTGATCCCTTCAAAGACGAGCAATGCTGTAGACCATTTGGCGCACCTGGTAGAACGGATCAACAATGTTTATAACCCGGGGCAAGAGAGCAGTGTATCTGTCGCTTCCTTCTTAGGATTTTTTGCGCATGTTTCCCTTTTGTGCTCTGTCAAGGGAATGCGGCCAGCCCGCTTTAGGTAGGACTACGCCCTGGATGATCTTTTGGCAAGTGATGCATAAGGCCCACGGGTGCTCTCCTGTGGCAGCACTCAACCTTTTTTAACTCATCCTCGGGGTATAGCCCTCCTTTGTACTTTTGTCTTCTTACAGGTTAACAGGTTAAGTCCAACCTATCTAAGAGACCCCCTATATCTTTTAGCTTATGATCATCTTATATACATTGCTTACATGAAGCTCTATCGGATGGTGATCTACAAATTCTCTACTACTCTTATCAGATATTTCTGACACAAATCATTGATCATAGTATCTGGTTCACTTTAACTGACGAGCCATGTAATTACGATTTTTAAGTTGAGATGGTTTCAATCTTACTGATCTGGATTTCACATCGACATTATATCTGATCACGCGAGACAATCATTGTTGCGTTCCGATCTCTATTCAGTTAATAGCAAAGTTTGCCAGATATCTCTTCTATCATGTCTTATCCTATCAACAATCAACATTCGCAAGTTCCCTTCAGGTACTTGCGATTAAGTTTTTCCGTCACATCAGTTTGCTAACTCTTCTTTTGCAGAGATTAGCAGATATTAGCAAGTTCCCTTCAGGTACTTGCACCTTACCTTTCCGTCATATCTGTTGCTTACTCTTCTTTTGCAGAGATTAGCAGATATTAGCAAGTTCCCTTCAGGTACTTGCACCTTACTTTTCTATCATATCTGTTGCTTACTCTTCTTTTGTAGAGATTAGCAGATATTAGCAAGTTCCCTTCAGGTACTTGCACCTTACTTTCTATCATATCTGTTGCTTACTCTTCTTTTGCAGAGATTAGCAGATATTAGCAAGTTCCCTTCAGGTACTTGCACCTTACTTTTCTATCATATCTGTTGCTTACTGTTCTTTTGCAGAGATTAACAGATATTAGCAAGTTCCCTTCAGGTACTTGCACCTTACTTTTCAATCATATCTGTCGCTTACTCTTCCTTTGTAGAGATTAGTAGATATTAGCAAGTTCATTTCAGGTACTTGCAACTCAGTCTTATTTCGTATCTACCACTCACTCTTCTTTTTATAGAAGTTAGCATGCTTGCGATCCTCCTTCAGGTACTTGCAAGTTACCATTATTCTTTGTTTCTCCTCTCATCAATGTTTTGCAGTGCCCATTAGGAGACATTCATGTCTTCTTCATTCTGCCAAAGCGACCCAGGTACGTATAAGATGTACCTACTTCCACCTATGACAACTCTTTCCTTCGCAGGAAGAAGCTAGGCATTAGCAAATTTTCTCTATGGAGTGGAATCAGGTTCCATCTCTCCTTGCCCCTTCCTTTTCTCTAGGGAAGGATCACGATTTTCGTGGGTCTCCAACTTTTTCAAAGTTCTTCTCTGAACTTAAAAAAGTGCGGGGATCATGTTCCCCCAGAAATCGGTGATCCCTCCCAAAGTAGACAGCTTGTAAGTTGCGGCCTGCTCCGGTAGGTCGCGGCCTGCTGTCCTTTTCTTCTAAAGGCCGCGCGGACTGATCTCTCAGGCCGCTCAGTCCGCGCGGCTAGGACGGTCTCTCTAGCAAGACCTCCCAGGTCGCGCAGCAGCCTCTTGCTCTGCAGGGTCTGCCGACTGCTTCCTCAGTCCACTCCTGTAGGCAGCACGGTTAAACCGGTTAACCGTATGGTGTTTTATTCTTCCTCAGGTGCAAATTGCCCAACGCAGACTCGCATTCCTATCCGCCTAGATCGCTCGGTAGCAACAAGCTCAAAAGGTGGCGGATTCGGTGTTAAGTCCGCCAGGTCATCAGCCCGTCACCAAGTGCGACTAGCCTTCAACAGGAGGCGACCTGTTCATCCTCAACCGTAGCGGGCTAGGCTGACTCGCTTAGCACTCCCCCAACAGCCAGGCAGTCCCAGACCGCGCGGCCCGGCGCGGACTCAGCGGACTCATCATTCGTACTCGAACGACCAGCGGCAACCATCTTCGACTTCAGGCAGTCCCAGACTGCGCGGCCCGGTGCGGACTCTGCGGAATCAGTGTTTTTACCCGCATAGCTTACCGCCTCACCAGTGGGGACGTTACCAAGACCGTCACCTCCCCGAGCCTATAAATAGGCCCCAGACCTCTCATTCGGGAGGACGGAAGGGAGAGGGGTCAAGGACCCGTCATTAGCTCCTGCGGACTCGGATCCTCAGTCCGCGCGACCTGCCTGCCTTCTGCTTGATCGAGCAGTCCGCTCAGCTTATTCTAGCGAGCTGCCCGATCGTTGACCGCGCGGTCTGCCGACCTTCATTGGTCAAACCGCACGGCCTCCTGGCTTTCTTCTCTCCCTAGCCGCCAACTTCCCTCTTGTACCTTTTCTTTCTGCTTTCAATGTTAAGGTGTACCCCCGAGCTGTAATTTCGATTATAATCAAAGGAAAGCCCGCCGCAAGAGTGGCATTCAAGCTGCGGTGGGCGAAGTCTGTTGTTGCCGCTGCTAGCGGCCCCCTCTTCTCTTTTCTTCTCTCGGTCTAACCATCAGAGCTAACCGCCAAAGTAACTGTCTGATCGACAGTTCCCGATCAAACTCCTCCCTTGCTTCGCCAAACCTTCTCCTCTATTCCCCACAACCCCCTTATTCATCTAGCTTGTGAGACCGAACAATCCGTTAACTAGAAGGCGCATTTCCCGCCACAACAGCCACTAGGACCTATCTCGAGATCAAGGTCAAAATCTCCAACACCCACTACTGGAGAGATAGCCTCGCACTCATCGTCGCGTCATTGCGCTAACCCGATGGACTAGAGGGTCTCGAACAAAATAACTAGCGGCATCTGAACTCAGTGTAGCCATGAAAGAGCATCCCAAATACCCATCTGTTTTGCGAGATGAGTGATGAAGTTCTTGTTGGGTCCATTGATCACAATGTCCTAGATTTAAAGAAGGCCCCTAGGACAATGGTATACACATGATTGTATCTGATGCATTCCTTAAGTTCAGTGTATGCAGGTTATTTTCCAGTACACTAATTTAACATGTAGTCTGAGTCACATTGACAAATGGACTCAAGACAGTTTGGTGGCAAAGCAAAAATCTGGCTATGTCCAGAAGCGTCGAGTGAAGGCAGTTCAGTCAATGCGAAGAAGTTAAAAGAGTTGATTGAAGCTCAAGCAGTCAAAGACTCAGAGTTACTGTCAAAGAAATCTAGCTAAGTCCAGAAGGCAATTCACTAAATTCTAAGAATCAAAAGCGTCGACAAAATACCCAACATTCAAAGCCATAGTATTGCTATCAAGAAATCTATCTATGGACAGAAGAATTGAGTGAAGGTAGTTTTCTTAACGCCTACTAAACAATTATTATGTCTAAGGATAAAAACGTTAAGTGAAGGCAGTTCACTCAATGCCTCATCCAGAAGCCAAGCAAAGGATAGAAGCGTTGAGTGAATAAGCTTCACTCAACGCCTTCAGTAAGAGAAATCCTACTAAGTCCAGAAGCATCGAGTGATGAAGGCTCACTCGATGCCTAAGCTGACAGACTATAAAAGTATATATACATTGAGTGATGAATGCTCAATCAACATACTCAATGCCTTAAGATGTAATATTCTACTAAGTACTTTTGCGTTCAATGACAAGGATTCACTCAATGCCTTAGAAGTCTGTTTGGAAGCACAGAGTCAAGCTGATGTCAGTAGAAATTCAAATATCGTGGGATTTGTTTGCTAGAAGAAAAAAAGGCACTGCTTGCCCTTAGTACAGCTATAAATACAAAACTGAGGGAGCATTTGCCATTTCCGTCCAGTCCTACTGCGCAAAGAGCCGTTGGATTTATAGGAAATAAAAAAGCAGTGTTCTGTGAAATTAAAGGGGGTTGAAATTGTGGAGAATAAGAACTCTGCTTCATCTTCTTCTTGAAAGTTAAGTAGAAGGGCTCTACAACTCAGGTTCAAAAGCAAGTCTGGAAACTTCAGACAAGGTTAGCTTATAGAATAATAGAAGAAAACAACATCATTTAGTCTTCATCAACAAGATCAGAGGCTCCAGTTTTTCTGATATTCTTCCCAGCCCAAGCAAAACCATCTTGAAGATCTACTTCCTTGTTGTTGAGAAGAACTAGGGCTAAGTTGATTTAGTCCGGAGAGAAGGCTCAAAGAACATTTTCTCTAGAGCAAGTCAACAACAAAAAACTTACTCTTTTCATTATGTACGATCATTCTTGACCTGAGTTGTAAGCCTGATATTTAAAGGCTGAGTGGTAGGATCCTTCCGTGGATCTGAGGTAGGTCATATATGCTTGAGTTATTGGAGATTTATTCTCTTAGTTTAGATCTCGTGGTGCATCTGAGTGTATGGATAACCTCCTAGCCTGAGTGTAGGACTTTAGATAGATTTTTTAGATAAGAGATTCTGTTTAAATTACTGAGCTGTAGGATATTATTTCTCTGAGTATAGGGCCTTGGGCCTGAGGTAGGATTTGTAGGAGTCTGAGAGATCTTGAGGGATTTGTGTTGTAAGCTCCTTTAGCAGAGATTGGAGAATTTGGCCTGTCTAACACACTATTAGAAAGGTGGGAGGGATTGTGGATGTACCCATACCTTGGGGAACCACTATAAATATCTTATGTGATGTTGTCTGTTCTTGAAAGCTAACTTACTACTAAATGATAACACACCAAAGGAAAAAGATAGTTCTTAAAAGACACAAAAACCTATTCACCCCCTCTAGTTGTTTAGCTACTCTTAAAACAAAGACTTTCAAGTGGTATTAGAGGGAGGTTGTTGAAAAGGAATTAACAGTCTGAATAGATCTCCAAGGGTAGCTAAGGATTATTCTAATAGGTTCAGGAGAAAACCAAAAGGAGTTGGGTTCCATGAAGCTCCCAATCTGCCTGAATGAAAATTTTAGCATTTGGAAAGAAGGTCAGGTTGTTTATTGAAGCCTCTGACCCAAGTTTTTTTATTACTATCCATGAAGGTCCCTTAATCCCCATGAAGATTTCTATCCTAGATGTCAGTGTCCAAACCCAAAAGATATATATAGAGATAACCAAGGATAAGGTCATCCTGCAATTTGGGCAAGACGACAAAAAACATAATTGTTAGTGCCATAGATGTCTCCATATTCTATAATCTTGTTCACTGCAAGACAGCCAAGGAAATGTGGGAAACTATATTTGTATACATGGAGAGCACTAAAGAAGTTTGGGATGACAGGAAATCCTTACTTAATTAGGAATATGAGCCTTTCAGGAAAAACAATAAGGACAACATAGCTGATTGCTTTGAAAAGTTTTTTAGAGTGGTCAATGAGTTGAGGACCTATGGGAAGGTCTTCAGCAATTATGAGCTGAATTATAAGTTCCTAAGATCTCTAACCAGATATTAGGACACAAAGATTTGTGCAATCAAAGAAGTGGCCAAGCTTGCTGAAACTCCTCTACACACTTTGTTTGGAAAACTACTTTATTATAAGATGCAGCTATCTGCTAGGAAGGGGGAGGAAACCACCATCGGGTCCCATACCATGGAGAGGACAGTGGCCTTCAAGGTTGAGAGCTCTAAGAATATCAAGGAGAGGATTGCCTCACCCCCAAGGATGCCAGCTGATTCAGAATGGTCTGAGTCTAGCTCATCTGACAGTAACATGTCAGATTGAGATTTTACTGCCTTCTCAAATAACTTCTAGAAGATGATGAAGAGCAGACAGTGGAAGAACATTCCTTCCCCCTCCTCACATTACAAGAAGGATCACAACATATTTGGGAAGAAGTTCTCCAAAGGAGACAAGTATGATTCTAAACCCAACAAACATAATTATTTTAAAATTATTTGTTATTGTTGTAGCAATCATGCATGTCATTGTTGATTGCCCTGTCAAAAGAAAAGTGTTAGGTGAGAATAAGCATCACCACCATAAGGGAAAGAAGGAAAAATCCTACATTGCCAAGAATGAGAAAAGCTGGAGCCAAACTAACTCAGCATCTTCTGACTTCGAAGAAGAAGATGAAGCCTATATAGGGTTGTTTAATGCTACTATTACTGAAGAGAATGAGAACTATCCAGCTGCAAGAATAGGAATCAGGGCCCCACTATCCTTAGTTGTTAGTGATTGTGATGAGGATGAGGAATTCTACCTCATGGCTTTTTCAAAAGATAATCAGGAAATTTCTGTTCCTGATGAGGTACATTCTATCCCAAGCTCTTCTTCTATCTATGAGTCTGGCTGAGACTTTGATACATCCACTTACTCCAGTGGGAATGATGCATCATATTATAGAGAGGATGTCAATCAATTGATTGACAAGTAAGGTGTCATTCTGGATGCCCTGAAAAGTAGCATGAGGCTGGTCAAGAAATAAGCTGAGAAGATTGTCTCCCTACAGCTAGTTGCTTCCCTATAGTATGAATCAACACCCTTACTTGATCAGATGAGGAGGGAAGTCAACCAAGTGAAGACTATCTAAATCATTCAGATTGGGACTATAAGCTAGAAGAACAAGATCATTATAGATCTTTAAGAGAAGCTCCTCAAAGAGAGGATGTTAATGGCTCAATACTCTAACCCTAAATCTACATTGCCACTCATTGATACCTTCACATCCTAAACAGATAAGAAGGGGCTTGGGTACATTGAGTGGAATACTAAATGAAGGAAAAGGAGGAAGGGCAAGGCTCCAATTCAGCCTGATATCTATTTTGAGAAAGTTCTGTTGCCATCCAACAAGTATGACAAGGAGAGTATATATGGTCATTGGTTGAATAAAAGATCCAATAGTGTGAACAAAAATGCTCACATCTATAGTGGAAGGAAAGACATGGGTTTGAGTGCCTTTAAGGCTCCCCATAAGGTAATATAGATGGCCCATCATTGACCATTTGTGTTTAGTGCTCCAGCCCCCTCTCTGAAGGATAAGGAAGTGGCTTATTCTCAGGTTATTTCAGTAATAACTAAGACTAAAGGTAAGTCAGTCGATAAGCCTTACTTGGCAATCTCTGATGCCATTAACAACTTGTCTACTAAAAAGAAGACTGTTGTTGGAGGAACTCATAGTAAGCCTAGTACATCTATTGGCAAACTCACTTTCAGTCATATTCATGTTGAAAGAAATAAGGAAAAAGGTGATTCTCTCCTTTCTAAACACATAGCTTCCTCAAGGGTTATTCAGAAAAGGAGATACAACATCCATGAATGTTGGTGTTGTGGTAAAGTGAAACACTTTATTATAGATTGTTGGTACAACCCTAGTGTGACAAGGACAAGGGTGAGTCTTCCTATCAAGAGAGCTGCAGGTAGAAATGTTCAGTTTCAAGTTAACAAGAACCAAGGACCCAATCCCTTGTGGGGTCCTAAGTTAAACTAAACTGTGTTTGTAGGATAGTCCAAGTACCCAAGCACCAATATGGTACTTGGATAGTGGATGTTCCAGGCATATGCCTGAAACAAGGTGACATTTAAAGGAATATAATTTAGTAAACAATGGACCTATTGTGATCTTTGGAAGATCAAAAAAAGGAGTCACCAAGGGCTATGGTATGATTACCAATGGTATAGTATCAATCACAAAAGTGGCTTATGTGGAAGGGTTGCAACACAACCTGATAAGCATAAGCCAACTATGTTATCATGGTTATGTAATGGTCTTCCACAAGAATGAGTGTTTAATTAAAAGGTCAAGTGACCAAGAGGTCATTTGACAGGCACTAGGAGTGGGAATATTTATTGTTTAATCATTTTATGTTGAAGTTCTGAAATCCAGTATGTTTGGTAGCTAATGAGAAAGTCACTTAATGTGTGCAATGACACAAGAGGCTTGCTCACTTGAACTATAAGTTAATTAGCAACTCTTCAATGAAGGGCTAGTCAGAAATGAACCCAATTCAAAATTCACAGAGAATAAAATTTACTCTTCTTGTCAAAAGGGCAAGCAGACCAAAGCATCCTTTAAGAGCATTGGGGCCAAGCACTTAATGAGGTATTTGTACCTCCTATGTATGGAATTATTTGGTCCTATGCCAGTTCATAGTATAGATAGGAAAGTATATATACTTGAGATAGTTGATGACTATTATAGATATGCTTGGGTTTTCTTTCTAAAGAAAAATTCTGAAACCCTAGACATCTTTATGACCTTTGTTAGGCAAGTTCAAAATGAAAAAAATAGTTCAATGGTCAAAAAAAAAGTGGTCATGGTACTGATTTTCAGGCTGAAGGCATGACAAAGTTCTGTGAAGAAATAGGGATATGTTAGGAGTTTTCTTCTCCAAGAACACCCCATCAAAATTGGATAGCTGAGAGGAAAAGCAGGACTCTCATAGAGGTTAGCAGGACACTGTTCAGTGACACTTCTCTCTTATAATACTTCTGGGCTGAGGTAGCGAACACTGCTTGTCATGTCTTGAATAGAGCCTTTATAAACTAGTACCACAAGAAGACTCCCGATGAGATTATGAAAGAGAGAAAACCAAATCTATCCTATCTTAGGATCTTTGGTAGCAAGTGCTTTGTGCTTAATAATGGGAAGTCCTACTTGACTAAGTTTGCTACCAAATCCTATGAATGTATATTTGTTGGGTACAACAATCATAACAAAGCATATAGAGTCTACAACTAGAAAACTCCAGTTATAGAAGAGTATGTTAATGTAGTCTTTGATGAATCATCAATGATTAATTGTGAACTGCCTAACTCCTCTAGATCTGCAGGTATCAAGATGAAGATGGATAAACTAGACGTCAAGGACACATCTCCAACTACCCTAGAAGAAGGTGATGGTGTGTACATTCCATAAGAAGGACAAAGTACACAGGATATTGCTGAAACTAGCAAGATCCAGCCACTGAAGTTCATGATGCTGAAGTAAGAATGCCTCCAACAATCAGGAATTTGAGGGATCATCCTAGAATTCAGATCAAAGGAGAAGCTAGCCAATGGGTTACAACAAGGAGCAGAAGCCATAATATTTCTATATACTCCGCTTCTTGTCTCAGATTGAACCTAAAAGGTTTGAATATATCAACATATATCCATTTTGGATTGTGGCTATGCAAGAGGAATTGAACCAATTCAAGAGATGCAAGGTCTGCAAGCTAGTTCTCAAACCTCAAGGACATAACACCATTGGAACCAAGTGGATCTACAGGAACAAACTTGATGAGAATGGTCTTATAACATAGAAAAAAGCTAGATTGGTGGCCAAGGGATACAGGAAAAAGGAAGGTATTAATTTTGATCATACCTTTTCACCAGTAGCCAGATTTGAAGCTATATGACTATTTCTTACATATGTTGCACATAAAGGATTCAAAGTGTACCAAATGAATGTGAAGTAAGTTTTCCTAAATGGTGACCTAAAAGAAGAGGTCTATGTTGAGCAACCCTCAGGTTTTGTGAATTCTAACTTTCCTATTTATTTTTTAGGCTTGGAAAATTTTTATATGGGTTGAAGCAAGTCCCTAGGGCATGGTATGAAACCATGTCTAGATTTCTCATTGAGAAAAATTATCATGAGGAAAGATAGACAAGTTATTATTCCTAAGGGAAGTCAAGGGTAAGATCATTCTAGTCCAAATTTATTTAGATGACATAATATTTGGGTCTAATGATGATGGCCTCTACAAAAAGTTTGCTAAACTTATGCAAGGGCAGTTTGAGATGAGAAGTATGGGTGAACTTAAGTATTTCTTGGGACTCCAAGTTAGACAATCAGAGGATGGATTATCCATATCTCAATCTAATTCACCAAGGAGTTGATTAAAAAAAATTGAATAGAGAGTGCCTCCATAATGAAAAGTCCTATGGGGCCAAGTGTGTTAATAGACAAGGATGAAATTGGGAAAGCTGTTGATAAAAACTTGTATGGAGGAATAATTTGATTCCTCCTCTACCTTACTGCTAGTAGGCAAGATATTATGTATGTTATATGTGTTTGTGCTAGATACCAAACTAGCCCTAAGGAATCTCATTATTCTACAGCAAAACAAATTTTGAGATACCTCAAGGGCACACCTAATCTTGGTTTTTGGTACCCAGGAATAATAAGTTTGAACAAATGTGGTATTCAAATGCAGACTTTGCCAGTTGTAGAGAAGACTTGAAAAGCACATCTAGCACTTGTCAGTTTTTAGGAGGAAGATTGGTCTCTTGGAGCAACAAGAAGCAAACATATGTTGTTATCTCAAAAGATGAATCATAGAACATATCAGCTGGAAGTTGTAGTGCTAGCTATTATGGATCCAGCATCATCTCCAAGATTACAATCTCAAGCTAAGTAGAACTACAATGTTTTGTGATTCTACTAGTGCAATCTCTTTTGCTAGGAATCCTATGTCCCATAACAGGACTAAGCCCATAGAGATTAGGTATCATTTTATTAGAGAGCATGTGGAATGTGAGGATATCAGACTTGATTTTGTCCCCATTAACAAGCTAGTGGCTGATATCTTCACCAAGACACTAGATGAAGCCAAATTCAACACTTTTAAATTTGAATTGGGTTTGAAGAACTTAGTATAGCTTCAGTAGCGCTTCAAGCATTTTATTTATAGGAAGCTTTACTCTCAATAGGATAACAAAGGAGTAATTGACTAAGTGTCCAAGCGTTGAGTGCGCTGAGTTCAAGCGTCTAGTGCGTCGAGATTACTCAATATATTCGCCTAGGGACTCTAAATTATGGCTTTTAACCCCAGTCGTTGATCACTTCATGCTTATAGCAACAGGTACGTGCCTCTACACATTCTCCACTTAGAGGCAAGTATAAATATGATGTTATTCGTTGTCTACCTAAATTACCTAGAGGGGGGTGAATTGGCGAGGTCTGCGTATTTTTACGGAATAAAAATTTAAAGAACGATGAGTAGAAAATAAGCATACAAACACAGAGAACACCAGGTCTATAGTGGTTCCCCAAACTTTGGTACGCCCACTCTCTACCTCACCGATCTAGCAACACGCTAGACTCGGCTACTCCACTAATCTCGGATTGAAACCAATCCTACCACTCGGAACAACGTTCCTACAATCTCGATCCAAAAAGGATTTACACTTGGAAGATGAAAACTTCTTATAACTCGGAGAACAAATCTCCTACACTCGGAGAATAATATCCTATAAGATTAAAAAAAATTGTACAATACAAACAGTAATCTTCTAAGATCTAAAAAATCTCTCCCTAGGTCTTCTTTCTTGGACTTTGCGACTTTATCAGAAATTGTAGAAGAAGACTCTCGGCTAGATCTATTCTAAGAAACTTTGACTCACGCAATCAAGGAGTAGATGGACAATGATGAATCTCGTGATCTGCAAATCGATCTGGATCGAAAGTAGCCCTTGGCATTCTTGAAGACGTGCGGCGACTTTCTGAAGAATAGGAAATCTGTCGGCCGATACAGAATCTTAGAATAACACGCTTATGGTTAGTCATAATGACAGGACCTTTTATAAGATCTTCCTAACGGTTATAATTGTCATTAATGATGGCCACGTGGAATAGTCATATCACGGAATTCAAAATTTTGATCTGATAGAAACTTAAAGAATTTTTGAAAATGGTTCAGCATTTCTCGAGTAAGAAATATACTACTCGAGTGACTTAACTGTCTCTCGAGTGGATGACTCTGACTAATCGAGAGGAGATATTTCTTGAAATTCTGGATAGAGAAAGAAAACACTCGAGTGGAAATGAGATCACTCGAGTGCTAGATATTTTTCTCGAGAGGTAGACTTGAACTTGTCGAGAGCTTGGACTTTGGAGAAAATTCTGGAGGAGATGTCGATCACTCGAGTACTGAAACTGGACTACTCGAATACTAAATGAACTACTCGAATACAAGGATGTGCCACTTGATTGGTCTTAGAATTTTCTCGAGATCAATCTTATGTCACTCGAATTAAACTACTCAACTACTCGAGTACTCAACTAGACTACTCAATTACTTAACTTAGAAAATTTATGAGACTTAAACATTGATTACTCGAGAAGGACAGCAGGTCTACTCGAGTGCTGGACTTGGCTTCTTGAGTACTGACTAAGCTTCTTGATTACTTACTTAGCTTCTCGAGTACTTACTTAGCTTCTACTTCTCGTGTTCAGCAAGTCTTAGTCGAGAACTAATTCTACTACTCGAGAACTTTTTTGAAAGATTTCTTAACACCTTTAATTCTTCTTTTTGGAGACAAGCATCCCATAGCTTCTTCCAAATCTTTAGTACTTGAAAAAGAAGTGTGTCCCAATAGAGAGGCTACACATGAGTCAACACCATGGATTACACAATGAGGGATTAAATTGTATGGTCCTGTGTTTAGTGACTCATTATAGACTGACATTAGTCTACACTTAGTAAATTTAGTCCTACAAGTACATCTAAACAAGCACCATCAAATACAACTACAATTCACCTTAGTTTTGGTGGGACTTCTTCAAATCAAGGTTATTGTGATAACAAAACCCAATAATCTCCCCCTATTTGAATAAGTCAGAACCCCATATACTAAGTTGAATTGCAAGGATGAGAATACAATGTAAAGTGAAGAAGGATGCATTGCCTTACATTTTTTAGAGAATACTTGACAGCTTCATTCAGCCTTGCATTTTCTCTTCCCTTCTCTTTTTCATCTTTCATCTCTCTCTTTTTCTCTCTCCCCCTTTCTGATATCTTTAATAGGGGACAGAGCAGAGGATTTCAATCATATCTCTTCCTTACTAGGAGCTTAAACACCTCTGAGGTCTTTTTGATGTTTTCAACTAGAAGCTCCCCCTCAGCCAATTCAAGAGAATCTCTTCTTCAGTTACTTTGTTGTCAAATTTTCATCAGCACCTTCTTCTAGTTCCAAGAGTTTTCCTGGAACTTCTTCTTGTCCATTTGCTGGTAGGAGTTTTTGTTGGCATTTGGACATACCTATATCCACAAGTTTAGAATCCCTTAGGAACCAAAACAAGTTTGGGTCCTAGGTCACTTGTTAGAATACTCCCCCTAGATGTGTTAACATTACGAGTGGTCTGTCTCGTATTATTAACTTGAGGAGTTTCATAATACCTGGGGTTGAACCAGCAATCAATGGCAAAGTGACCAATCTTGCCACAACACTAATAATCAAACCTATTGTATCTTTGTCTGATATTCTCCTGCTTGACCATTTGAGAGTATGGTCTAGTAGGGATAGTGGATCTGAGGGTAGAGGCCTCATGATGATGGCACTCACACAGTTTCTTCACCTCCTTTTCCGTCTTTACAACATGCTTGCCATTTGGTGCGTTTTTATCATTTGGTCCAAGAATGTAGGGACCATAATTCTGAAAGGTGACTACCTTTTTAAAAACAGAGTGGCTTAGAATAGCCTTGCCTTTACTTTTGCTAGCTTCATGTCCTACACTGCTATTTTTCTCAGAAGGAGCCACTCCATCAGTAAGTGGAAGCATAGTTGTAGGCTTGGAGAGGCTTTCAAATAGTTTTCATTCAATGACCAGCTTTACTTCCAGCTCGTCTAGGAGTAATTCCTTATGATTTATTAACTCAGTGGAGTCTTTAAGTTCCTCCTTCAATAATTGAACTTCATCTCTTAGAGGAGTCAAATTTTAAATCTCCTCCCTCAGATTAGATTCCACCTCTTTGAGGGATACGATCTCATTTGATTGCGATTTGACTATCTTTCGGCATTTTTCAAATGCTTTCAACAAGACTTGATACTGATTTACTAATTCAGAATCATCCTCTCCAGAAGAATTGTCATCATGACCATTTGAGTCAGTATCTGAGGTAGAAAGAAGTGTGTGAGAATTTACCTCCCCATGGAATTGGGGGACTTGTCCTTCTTCATCAGAACGAGCCATGAGCCCTAAATGGACTTAATCGTCACTTTACTCAGACGAGTTAATGTTTGATAATACGTTTTGTAGCCTAAACTATTATCATATTTTCTAGTTTTGAAGGCACTAATCTTGCCCTATTAACTTAATTTTTATCTTTCTTATGTAAATATTATTGCCACTAACATTTTCTCGTCTTTTTGAAGGTTTTCAGAATTTTGGCCAAAAATGACCTGACACGCCCCCTTATCAAGCCCTCCCTAGGCATGATATAGGGCGTGACACCCAATCCAGAGGAACCTTGCTGACAGAGAACAAATAACAGGAAAAATGGATGTCACACCCCCCCCCCCCCCCCGACACGCCCTCCCCGGGCGTGTCCCCGGGCATGAAATGGGGCATGCCGCCCTCTGCCCGAAGTCTGTCGCCACATTAAATGCATTTTTGCCTCCGCATGCCAATCATACCTGTCATACCCCCCCCCCCCACGTCACGGGCGTGGCCCACGTCGTGTTTGCCCCCTTTTCCAAGACTGACGGATTTCCGACCAATGATTGAGACTTGATGTATGTGTCACGCCCCCCTAAACAGGCGTGAGTCAGGGCGTGTCAGCCATCGTACAGAAGCAATCATCCTTCCCGCCAAAATCCAGAACCAGAGGTCAACCCCTTAGGTGTTACGCCCCCTGACACGCCCTCCCCGGGCGTGACCTACGACGTGACCAACCCGAGAATTTTTCCTATAAATTCAGACCCCCCTTACATTTCAGAATAAGTTTGGGTTGAGAGGGGAGTTGCTGCCCTTTTGTTTACTAGTGTTTTTTATGCTTTTTTTCCCTCTCTCTCTCTTTCTCATTTTAGTTTTTCTTAACCATAGTTTAGTTTTAGCTTTTGTAATAGCTTTTGTTGTAATCTTTGCTGTTGATCTAGTTGCTTAATGTAGGTCTAGAATAGGTTTTCAATTTCATGCAATTGTAATTTCCTTTTTTAAGTGCTGCTCTCTTTTATTATTAATAAAAGTTCTCTTTTCTTATACTTTGTCTTATTATGCTTTACTACTCACCCCCTCCTCCACTTCGCTATGATTAACTAGTCCTCCTTGTACTCGATCTTGATGATCCGAGGTTCGTGTGATTAAGTTATGATGCTTTGAATTTATCTTTTATTTTTAGGGTTTAGGCCTTCAAATTACTCTTGATTTTTCTCGTTTGGAATTATATTGTCGATATATAATTTCCAATATAGCTTTCATTCTTGGCTAGCCGAGAGGCTGATAGTTTGAAGTGAGCATTCAAGAGTAAAGAGAGTTATAAGCACCCCTCGAAAGAGGCAGACGTACAAATCTCCCGGATAGGAGTAAAATCCAATAGTGGGGTTCACCACGTAAAGTGAGCTTTAGGCCTTCGATTTAGACGAGAGTCGGTCGGACCTTCCTAAACTTAGTTGGGCACGACTTCGAGAAAAGCGTGTTCAAGCTTTAGGAACCTCCACAATCATGGAACTTTACCCTAATAAAATCAGGTTTATTTATAATTTTTTTAATCGACTTTAGCCGAGGTGATTCTCGATCGAGTGCATTTCCATTTCATCGTTCTAATCCTTTATCGTAAACACTTATTTTATGCTTTCTATTTAACTGCATTTAGTTCTCCTTCAGTGCTATTTTTCCTTTCATTAAGTGTGTTTAATTTTCTCTTTATCCCTAAAGATTTTCTGTCGATAAAATAATAGTCTTCGTGTGAGTAAGTGTACTCAACAGTTCCCGGATTTCAATACCACACTTGTGTCCCCTAGCTACAGTTCGATAGGTATACTTGCCTAATTGGATTGCTAGTTTGGCTCTCTTTTCTTCAGCGGAAAGCGATCACCAAGTTTGTGGCGCCGTTGCCGGGGACCAACATTTGTTGATATATTGAAAACATGAACCTATTTCTTTTATCATTTCTCTTTCTCATCCTCCTTCTAAAAAATTAAAATTAAAAAAAAAATTATTATCGCTCTTAATAGAAACCCACTTCACAATTTTTCGACGCCACCTAATTCTCTCGGAAAGAGCAAAGGGCTTTAAGTGCCATTATCTTGTCTAGTACCTTGCGAACCCTTCATTGGGTAGCCCTTGGGAAGTTCAGGAGTTAAAATATAAAAAAATCGATTTAAAAAAAAAACTAGCTTTTTTCTAGTTTATTTATTTCTCTTTATTCTCTTCTCTTCTTTTAGTGCATGACCCGCGGGAGACCGTCGGTTATTTTTGACTTGGACCATAAAATTGAGCGTACTCTTTGGAGAATATTGTGATTTCAAGGCCCTACTCTCCAAGTACCGGTTGAGGACTCCGAGTCACTTTCTACTTTTAGAATGGAAGAAGCCCACGTTGAGGAAGTCGGGCATAGGCCTATGTCCTATTATGCAAAGCCGAATCTAGAGGGAATAAAATCTAGAATAGTTCCCCCCGCTATAGCTAATAATAACTTCGAACTAAAGCCTAGCATAATTCAAATGGTTCAATAGTATGTGCAATATGACGGATTTCAAGATGAAGATCCGAATGTACATATAACAAGCTTTCTTGAGATTTGTGACACCTTCAAGATAAATGGCGTTACAAATGATGTTATTAGGCTAAGATTATTTCCTTTTTCTCTTAGAACTAAGGCTAAGCAGTGGCTGAACACTCTACCTAAAAACAACATCACAACCTAGGATCAATTAACTAAAAAATTCTTGGCGAAGTATTTTCTGCCAACTAAAACTTCAAAACTTAGGAACGATATTTTTGTTTTGGACAAATAAACTTTGAAACCTTATATGAAACTTGGGAAAGACTTAAAGAATTATTAAGATGATGCCCACATCACGTGCTGCCTGTATGGTTACAAGTGCAGACATTTTATAACGGGCTAAATCAAAATACAAAGCAAATGATAGACGCAGCTTCTGGCGGTACTTTAAACCATAAGACCACGAAAGCAGCTCTTGATCTTTTCGAGGACATGGCCGGGAAAACTTATCAGTGGAATGTTCCTAGGTCCCTCCCAAACAAAACTGCAGGTATCTTTGAAGTGGACAACTTCTCCTAACTCGCTCTGCAAGTTGAAATATTAAGCAAAAAATTTACAGAGATGATTGCTGCCACAGCCCCTCGAGTATGGGAATCTGCAACTCCTGCCCCCAAACAAGTAGATTATGTTAATAATATGCCTAGAAATGCTTCTAATAATTTTTCTTCTTCGAATTTTCCTGTGCCCGGTTTTACTTTTTCGAATAGTTATAATCCTTCTTTAAGAAAGCCCCCGAATTTTTCATGGAGTAATCCTTCGAACACAATCCGACCTCCACCACAAAATGATTTTTCTATACTACCACCACATCTTCAAAACTATCCAAAACCTCCAAGCTTGGAGGAGTTACTTTCTAAATATATAACCACAAATGACGCTACTATAAGAACCTTAACTGGAAGCGTTAAAAGTCTTGAAAATCAAGTAGGAGAGCTCGCAAAAATAATTTCTGAGCGACCCGCAGGGTCTCTTCCTTTCAATACCGAGCCCAACCCTAGAGAGGAAACAAAAGATATAACTCTTCGGAGTGGGAAGCTAGTTTCCAGTATGGTTAGTGAAGAGACCGAGGCAAGCTCCGCCCCAATTTAAAAAAAATCAAAGCTCCGCCCCCATTTTAAAATTCCACCCTCTGCTGAAGAAGTTATCACTCCCGTTTTAGAAAAATACCTCACTCCACCACCCATCTTTAAAAATAATCCAACTCCACCATACCCTTCCGAACTTAACAAACGACGTCAGGATGATCAGTATTGCCGCTTCTTAGAAATGTTCAAGTAAATCCACATAAATCTGCCTTCCACAAAGCGATCCCCCAGATGCCAAAGTACGCTAAGTACCTTAAAGACCTCCTGACTAATAAGAAGAAGTTAGAAAGCCTTTTGCATGTCACGTTAAATGCCTAGTGCTCTGCGGTCTTGACAAACGGTTTACCAAAGAAAATCAGTGCCCCAGGTAGTTTTTCTATTCCGTGTGTCTTTGGTGATCTTTTTGTCAAGAACGCATTGGCCAACTTTGGTGCGAGTACAAACCTGATGTCCCTCTCGTTGTTTAAGAAACTAGGAATTGGTAGCTTTATCCCCACATGCATGAGTATCCAGCTCACCGACAGATCCGTCAAATACCCGTTAGAAATCGTGGAGGATGTCTTAGTTAAAGTCGACAAGTTCATCTTCCAGGTGTATTTCGTCATATTGGACATCGAAGAAGACGTCAAAGTTCCCATGATCCTTGGCCGACCCTTCCTTGTCACCTCCCGAGCTATCATTGATGTAAGCAATGAAAAGCTCTTCCTTCAAGTAGGCGATGACGAAGTGACTTTCTCTATTACCCCCTCGATGAAGAACACCCTAACAAATGACGACTCCTGTTTTTTCGTAGATGCCCTAACTGAAAAATCCTCCTATTGCCTCTCTAAATTTGAAAAAGAATTTTCTGATTTTTGTTCCTCCTCTACTCTTCAAACTGAATCGCTGCACCTATGTGAAGAATCCTCCTATCGCCTCTCTGAATTTGAAAAATAATTTTCTGATTTTTGTTCGTCCTCTACTCATCCAACTGAATTGCTACAAGAAGCCTCCATGGCCACTAGCCCCATCCCTTTGAATTTTTCGTTAAAAAAGGTCTACGAAGACATTGTATTTGAAAAAGAAAGAATTTCTAAAACCTCGTATGAAAAACCCCCTACCCTAGAATAAAAAGAAATTCCTGAACATCTTAGGTATGCTTTCTTACAAAAAGATTCCAAGTTACCAGTAATAGTTTTGGCCTACCTCACGGATGGGCAAAATGATAAACTTCTTTTAGTTTTGCGTAAACATCGCTGAGCTATTGCTTGGCAAATTTCTGATATCAAGGGCATAAGCCCATCTTTCTGCACTCACAAAATCTTAATGGAAGATAATTCGCGTAATTCTATACAACCTTAGAGCCGTATAAACCCAAACATGAAAGAATTCGTAAAGGCGAGGTTATTAAACTCTTAGACGTAGGAATTATCTACCTTATATCTGATAGTAATTGGGTTAGCCCAGTCTAGGTAGTGCCGAAGAAGGGAGGGATAATGGTAGTAAGTAATGAGAATAATTAATTTTTCTCGACACGGACGGTTACCGGGTAGCGAATGTTTATATATTATCCTAAGTTAAATGATGTCACCCGCATGGATCACTTTCCCTTGCCGTTCATCGATCAAATTTAAGAACGATTATCCGGCCTTAGCTTTTATTGTTTTCTCGATGGCTTCTCGGGGTATTTTCAAATCCCCATTTCCCCAAAAGGACAAGGAGAAAACTAGGTTTACTTGTCCCTTTGGCACGTTCTCCTATCGAAGAATATCGTTTGGATTGTGCAATTCTCCTGTTAGATTCCAGCGATGTATGCTCGATATCTTTGACAAGTACGTAGAAAGCATTATGAAGGTATTTATGGATGATTTTTCCGTGTTCGGTGACACTTTTGATAGTTGTTTAGAAAACCTTGAAAAAGTCTTAGAACGATGCGAAGAAACTAACATTGCCTTAAATTGGTAAAAATGCCATTTTATGGTGAGGGAATGGTTAGTTTTGTGTCGTAGAATTTCTGCGAGAGGAATTGAGGTAGATATTGCCAAGATAGATGTTATCAACAAGCTGTCGCTACCTACGAACATAAAAGCTATAAGAGGTTTCCTAGGTCACGCTTGTTTCTACCGCCGCTTCATAAAGGACTTCTCTAAGATAACCAAGCCCCTTATCCATCTCTTAGAAAAAGACGCCCCTTTTATTTTTGATGACCTTTTCCTAGCTGCTTTTAATTTAATAAAAGAAAAATTAATTAATGCCCCGATTATGATAGCTCCGGTGCGGGACCTTCCATTTTAAATCATGTGTGATGCGAGTAGTTACGTGGTGGGAGTCGTATTAGGTCAATGCATATCTAAAAACTTCCACCCCATCTATTACGCTAGTAAAATGCATACATCTGCACAGGAAAATTACACCCCGACCGAGAATGATCTCCTAGCAGTCGTATTCCCTTTTGATAAAATTCGCCCTTATATTACGCTTTCAAAAATTATTGTTTTTACAGACCACTCGTCCCTCAAATATCTTCTTTCTAAATCGGATGCCAAGCTGTGCTTGATTCGCTGGGTCTTACACCTCTAGGAGTTTGACTTAGAGATCCATAATAAGCGAGGAGCCGGGAACTTGGCCGCCGACCATCTTTCCAGATTAGACAATCCCTTTATAGAAAAATTAGATGAAAAATCTTTTAACGATTATTTTCCCAATAATAAGCAATTTTTAATTAACACATCTACTTATCCTTGGTTCGCACACATCGCCAACTATTTTGTGGCTCGTGTGCTCCCAAAAGAGTTCTCCTCTCAACAAAAGAAGAAATTCTTTTCTGAGTTGAAGAACTATTTTTGGGAGGACCAGCATCTTTTAAGAGTCTGTGCAGACCAAGTGATAAGGAGATGTGTTTATTATGAAGAAGGTTTAGATATTATTAAACATTTGCATGAAGGACCGACAGGTGGGCACTATCAACCTGCTCGCACCGCTCACAAAGTGTTTAGCGCGGGTTTTTACTGGCCTAGCCTGTTTAGAGACACGCATGCCTTTGTGAGCAGGTGTGATAGTTGCCAACGGTCGGGTAATATTTCCAGTAAAAATGAAATGCCGCAAAATTTTTTCCTTGAGTGCGAAGTCTTCTACTTTTGGGGAATTTATTTTGTTGGCCCCCTTTCTTCTAGCATCTGGAATAAGTACATCTTAGTCGCTCTCAATTATGTTTTTTGTTTGGCTGAAGCCCAAGATCTTCGTACGAACGACGCCCGAGTCGTAGTTACATTTTTAAAAAATTTATTTTCTTGATTCGGTACGCCGCACGCCATCGTTCGTGACAGGCGTTCCCATTTCTATAACGCGCATTTTTCTAAAATCCTTAGTAAATACGGCATTATGCATAAGCTTTCAACTGCCTACCACCCCCAAACTAACGGACAAGTCGAAGTTGTGAACAGAGAAATTAAAAGAATTTTAGAAAAGATTATTTCAACATCTAGAAAAGACTGGTCAGCCAAATGAGACGATGCTCTATGGGCCAATCGAATAGTGTACAAAACTGCCCTCGGATGTATGCTGTATCGATTTGTTTATGGAAAATCGTGCCATTTACCCGTAGAACTAGAACACTGCGCTTTTTGGGCCTTAAGGTTTTTAAATTTCAATCCCCACTCTGTCGGTGACCTTAGAATTTTTCGACTTAATGAACTCGACAAGTGGCGCTCTTACGCTTATGAGAACAACAAATTTTATAAAGAGCGGACGAAACGTTTTCACGACAAACACATAAGGCACCCAAAAACCTTTTAGACGGGCGACTAAGTTCTTTTGTATAACTCTCGATTACGTCTATTTTCGAGGAAGTTAAAGTCCCGATGGTCTGGGCCATTTTCTGTTTTAGAAGTTTTTCTTTATGGTGTTGTTTTAATTTCACACCCTGATAAGGGTAATTTATAAGTAACTGATAAGCATCTTAAAATATATTTCTCTGGTGATAATGATGTCAGTCCAAACATTATTAAATTTTTGCTGCACGAACTCTAATTTCGAACTTTTATTTTTTGTTAAAAACTATAATTATTATTATTCTGGACAAAATATTTTTTGACATTATTATTTTGTTCCGTCGAGCTCAAACGATGTTTTAAACAAAGGGCGCTCTTGGGAGGCAACCCATGTTATATTTTTTTTTGTTTTCTTTATTTTTCAATTTTTCCCCGGACGGCTCCGACAAACTAAAGCTTCTACGATCGCCTGCTCCAACATTGCTGAATCCATCATGAAGTCCAAAGAAGACATTTCATGAAGATCCAAAAGCGTAAGCACAGGGGAGCGACATCACTTAGCTTTCGCAGTAAATAAATCTGGGGAAGTACCTGTTTTTCAATTCTGTTGTTCAATTTCTATAATTTCATTTTCTCTCCTTCTCTAACCTCCTTTCTCCATTGAGGACAATGTCCATTTTAAGCTTGGGGGAGGACTTTCTCCTTCTTTTTGCTATGTGTGAATATTTGGCTTTTTGTGAATATTTTTCAAAAAAAATCAAAAAAAATGAATATCTTAAAAATAAAACAAAAATACAAAATATTTTTAAATAATAAAAAAAAATATGCTTTCTGTTATTACTTTAATAGCTTAGTTGTTTTGGTATTTCAATAGTACCCCTTATTTTTGTTTTGTTTTTCTCAAAATCTCATATAAATTACTTAATTAAATATAATATTTCTAATCGCCCTTTTTAATTATGTTTCACAAGTAAAATGTTGGCATATTGTGTTTCTAATTCGCGGTAGTATGTTAACGTAAAACATTTTTTCTAAAACTCGCATTTCCATTATGGTTTTCGTTCATTATTTTCTTTACTTTCTCAAAAATTCATCATCCACTATTTTCCTTTTCGTTTTTGGATAATTTTTGTAAGGTCAACTTTTGAACAGCATAGTAGATATGAATGATTCAAGTCACTTATTATTTCTATTTTCAATATAATTTCATCAATCTTCTTTTTATATCTAGGACTTGCTTTTTGAAAATTTTCAAATCTATGTTTTAAATAAATTTAAAAACATGGATATGATTTAGGCCATTTTTGTTTTTGTTTGAGCTTTCCTGCCAACCTAAAAACTTGCACCACTAGTTAGCCGCTTTTGAGCCTTTTTTCCAATTTCATTTGATAGGTCCTCTTTTCATATCATTTTCACCAAAGCCAAAATTTCCAACCGATCTAATCACACTAGCCTTTTTCAGTTTCATAAAGAATTTTCATGATTATGATATGTTATTTTGTGATATTTTTGGAGAAGATTTTGAAAAAAAGTTTGCTCAAAAGAAATGTTTACTTTTGTTTGGCCTATTCAAATTGAAAAGAAAAATATTTTTGACCTTTGTTTTGAAAAAGAAAAAGAAAGAAAAAATGGAAAAGAAAAAAAAAAGAAAAATATTTTGTTTAAAATGAAATTTTTGAAACTCTTTGTTATTGTTTAATTTAATTTTAAGCCTCCCTATTTATCTTTGAATTCCACTCCTAATCATAATCCTAAACCAAATGTTTCGGTCCTATTTAGTCCTTATGATTCATGCTTTTTAATTTTATTTAATAACTAAAAAAATAAGAAAAGTAAATTAGTATTAGTTTTGGATTTAAACTTAGATTTTTCTTATTTAATTGATATAATCATAATGCGTTGCTTGGATCTAGTAACAACTCAATGCGTTTTTTTCCTTTTCGTTGTTTTGTTTAAATCTATTTAAAGAATTTCGTCAAAATTTTGGATGATTTATTTTCGTTGAGTAAAGTTTATAAATGTTTAAACATACGAAAATAATTGTTTTAGATTTACGTTTCAACTTTTCCCTACTTAGAATTTCACATAGTACTTATGTAGGCATAATTAGAACTTTTATGTTAGCTAATTTTTATATCTTTGCTTGGGGACAAGCAAAGTTTAAG
This sequence comes from Platanthera zijinensis, assembly GCA_039513925.1. NCBI lineage: Eukaryota > Viridiplantae > Streptophyta > Magnoliopsida > Asparagales > Orchidaceae > Platanthera > Platanthera zijinensis. Next base: position 170,036,530 of record CM077082.1, on the reverse strand, counting down.
CTTAGGGGAATTTGATAATACGTTTTGTAGCCTAAACTATTATCGTATTTTCTAGTTTTGAAGGCGTTAATCTTGCCTTATTTGCTTAATTTTTATCTTTCTTATTTAAATATTATTGCCACTAACATTTTTTTGTCTTTTTGCAGGTTTCCAAAATTTTGGCCAATAATGACCTGACACGCCCCCCTGTCACGCCCTCCCTAGGTGTGTCATTGGGCGTGTCACGCGATCCCGAGTAAGCTTGCTGACAGAGGACAAATAACAGGAAAAACAGCTGTCACGCCCCCCTAACACGCCCTCCCCGGGCGTGTCCCCGGGCATGACATGGGGCGTGTCGCCCTCTGCCCGAAGTCTGTCGCTGCATTAAATGCATTTTTTCCTCCGCACGCCAATCGTACCTATCATGCCCCCCGTCACGGGCATGACCAAGGGCGTGTTTGCCCCCTTTAACAAGACTGATGGATTTCTGACCAATGATTGAGACTTGACGTATGTTTCATGCCCCCCCTATGCGGGCGTGACCCAGGGCGTGTCAGCCATCGTACAAAAGCGAACATCCTTCCCGCAAGAATCCAGAACCCGAGGTGAACCCCGTATGTGTCACACCCCCTGACACGCCCTCCCCGAGCATGACCTAAGGCGTGACCAACCCGAGAATTTTTCCTATAAATTCATACCCCCCTTCCATTTCAGAACAAGTTTGGGTTGAGAGGGGAGGTACTGCCCTTTTGTTTACTAGTGTTTTTTATTCTTTTTCTCCCTCTCTCTCTCTCTTTCTCATTTTAGTCTTTATTAACCCTAGTTTAGTTTTAGCTTTTGTAAAAGCTTTTGTTGTAATCTTTGCTCTTGCTCTAGTTGCTTAATGTAGGGCTAGAATAGGTTTTCTATTTCATGCAATTGTAATTTCCTTTTTCAAGTTTAGCTCTCTTTTATTATTAATAAAAGTGCTCTTTTCTTATACTTTGTGTTATTATGCTTTACTACTCACCCCCCCCCCCCCCCCCGCCTCCACTTTGCTATGAATAATTAATCCTCCTTATACTCGATCTTGATGATCCGAGGTTCGAGTGATTAAGTTATGATGGTTTGAATTTACCTTTTCTTTTTAGGGTTTAGGACTTCGAATTACTCTTGATTTTTCTCATTTGGAATTATATTATCGATATATAATTTCCAATATAGCTTTCATTCTTGGCTAGCCGAGAGGCCGACAGTTTAAAGTGAGCATTCAAGAGTAAAGAGAGTTGTAAGCACCCCTCGAGAGAGGTAGACGTCCAAATCTCCCGGATAGGAGTAAAATCCAATAGTGGGGTTCACCACATAAAGCGAGCTTTAGGCCTCTGATTTAGACAAGAGTCGGTCGGACCGTCCTCAACTCAGTTGGGCACAACTTCGAGAGAAGCATGTTCAAGCTTTAGGAACCTCCGCGGTCAAGAACCTTTACCCTATTAAGATTAGGTTTATTTATCGTGTTTTTAATCGACTTTAGCCGAGATGATTCTCGATTGAGTGCATTTCCATTTCATCGTTCTAATCCTTTATCGTAAATGGTTCTTTTATGCTTTCTATTTAACTGCATTTAGTTCTCCTTTAGTGCTAGTTTTCCTTTCATTAGGTGCATTTAATTTTCTCTTTATCACTTAAGATTTTTCGTCGATAAAATAATAGTCTTCGTGTGAGTAAGTGTACTCAACAGTTCCCGGATTTAAATACGACACTTGTGTCCCCTAGCTATAGTTTGATTGATATACTTGCCTAATTGGATTGCTAGTTCGGCTCTCTTTTCTTAAGCGAAAAACGATCACCAAGTTTTTGGCGCCGTTGCCGGGGACCAACTTTTGTTGATATATCGAAAACACGAACCTATTACTTTTATCATTTCTCTTTCTCATCCTCCTTCTAAAAAATTAAAATTGAAAAAAAAATTTATTATCGCTTTTAATAGAAACTCACTTCAAAATTTTTCTACGCCACCAAATTCTCTCGAAAAGGGCAAAGGGCTTTACATGCCACTATACCTTTCGAACCCTTCATTGGGTAGCCCTTTGGAAGTTCGGGAGTTAAAATATTACAAAAAAAAATGTTTTTAAATAATTAAAGGTATTGTTTTCCTATTTAATTAAGAACTTAAGGTTTACCCTAAGTATACGACCCGTAGAACCACATATCAATGTGTGGGATCTATTTTCGTTATCCATACGCTAGCTAGCCGAGAGGCCGTGCATATAGAATGATCACACTTGGGTAAAGAGAGCTTCACACTAAACCTTGATAGAGGTGGCGCAAAATTCTTCTGGATTGGGTTCCCCCCCCCCCCCAATATCGGGGTTCTTAGCGTAAAGCGGGCTTTAAGAGGAATCCTTTGTTGGAAAAGAGCCCAATTGAATAGTTCTAATGTTCAGGAGAGCGATACTCCTAGAGATAGGTGAGCTCATTCTTTTGGAACCACCACGGCCAAGTTTCCCCTTTAATTGAAATGAAACCTAGGATCTCTAATTATATAAATCTATTTTAGTCATAACGTAATTCGATACTGAGTGTTATTCCTTCATCAATCTTTTTCAATCTATTTTCAGCGCTTTCTTATAGCCGCTTTAATTAGTTAATCCGACAACTTAAATTTTTCAGGAAGATAATAGTGCTTCAGGGAGGTGTAGAGAAAGTGAATATGTTCCCGGGAAATTTACTATCTCGATATTCTCCCGAATATCTTGTATTACTTGCGATAAGTGCACTTGCCCCCTAGTTCGCCACTCGAAATCAGAACTCAGCATGCTCGTTAAATAAATCCGAGCTCGGGCATCGAGCGCATTAAGTTTTTGCCTCCGTTGCCAGGGAAATTTGTGTTGTTATTTTGAATTCCTGAGTCTATTACTTTTACCTATTTTCCTAAAACCTAAAAAAAAACTTAAAAACTCTACTTCAAATCCAAAAAAAGGAGTTAATTACTTATTATATATTTTAGGGTGTATGACCCAAGGACAACCTTCGGAGTCTGAGAATTTTTATTTCAATCCTGAGATCAAACGTTCACTCACGTGTATTCGATCTCAATGCCGAAATCCCACTTTGGAGCCCGAAGAATCCGTCAGAGAACCCTCTGCCATTTTTATGGACGAACTTAATCCGAACGCGGTCGTGGAGCATACAATGTCTTATTATGCCCGGCAAAATTGGGCTGAGCTTGCTGAACGGTTCTTGACGATGTATTTTCTGCCCGTCAAATCTGCAAAGTTGCGGGCGGACATTTCTTTGTTTGTGCAGAACGATTCCGAGTCTTTATTTGAGACTTGGGAAAGGTTTAATGAATTCCTCCGTAGATGTCCTCACCACGCGCTGTTAGCGTGGTTGCAGGTCCAAATTTTCTACAATGGGCTTAACTATCAGACACATCAAATGATTAACGCAGCTGCCAGGGGTACCTTGAATAATAATTCCCTCGAGGCTGCCCAAGATCTTATCAAAGAGATGGCCATGAACGCATATCAATGGAATGTCCCGCGGGGACGTCCCAAGCAGGCGGCCATCCTCTTCTAAGTGGATGCCACTGCCCACTTAGCCATACAAGTTAAAAGGCTAACGAAGCAGGTTGCAGAGATGTCTGCTGTCTCCTCCACTCTGCCTTGGGAGATTCCCTCTAACGTAAGCATAGTCGATGAGTTCGTAGACTACGTTGGAAATCCTAAGCGACCTTCCTTTAACCCCAACAACAACCCTTATAGTAATAACTATAATCAGGGTTTGGAGGAACCACCCAAACTTCACATAGAGTAACACAAATAATATGCAGTGCCCGCCCAATTCTTTTGCGCCCAGATTTTCGCTGCCTCTCCCTCTTCAAAAACCCTCCACGATGGAGGAAAATTTTTGTAGATACATAGCGTCCAACGAGTCAAATATCCGAAACATCACCGGATCGCTAAAAAACTTAAAACTCCAGGTTGGACAGCTGGCGCGGATGATATCCGAGCGCGCTCTCGAGGCACTACCGGGGAACACGGAGCCTAATCCTCGGGATAATATCAATGCTATAACGCTCCGTAGCAGAAAGAAGGTGGTCAGTCCAAAACGGATCGATCAATAGGTACATAATTCACCTCCGACCCCTCTTCCCCCTTCTTCGATTATGCCGCCTTTACCAATTTTAAACGAGAATATTCTTTTAAAAACGCCCTTGTCGTATCCATATAAGCTAGATAGTTAGCGTAAGGACGCGCAGTACAAAAATTTTATTTTATAATTAAAAAAATTCATATTAATGTTCCCTTCTGCGAGGCAATCGCGCAGATTCCCAAGTATGCGAAATATTTAAAAGAACTTCTTTTTAAAAAACAAAACTTAGGAAATATTACACATATCTCTCTCAACATAGATTGTTCAGCACCTCTTACTAAAAAATTGCCCCTAAAATGAAGTGACCCGGGAAGGTTTTCCATCCCGTGCCTTTTTGGTAATATATTAGTAAAATACGCTCTTGCAGATTTACGAGCGAGTATTAATTTGATGTCGTTCTCGCTCTTTCAAAAAATAGGTTTGGGCACTTCGGCCCCTATTAATATTCGTATCCAATTAGCGGATCGTTCGGTTAAGTTCCCCGTCGGGGTAGTGTACGACGTTCTTGTCCGAGTTGATAATTTTATCTTTCCGGTAAACTTCGTCATCTTAGACATCGAGGAGGACACCGATGTACCAAATATACTCGGTCGCCCTTTCCTCGCCACCTCCCGCGCATTAATTGGTGTGAGTAACAGTCGTCTCCTCCTTAGGCTAGGAGATGATGAAGTTACTTTCTCTCTTAATCCCTCCATAAGAGACTCGTCATCAAGTGATGACTTTTGTTATAATTAAGATACCTATTTCGGAGATTGTTCTTCCCCTGTTTTCGAGTCTACGCTTTTAAATGACGATATTTTTGTGCTCGGAAACTTTAACGGCGAAGAGGATAACTCTACAAATTTGTTTTTTGAACCTTTTGGATCGAAATACATTAAAGTTAAAACCTCGTTAGAAGAACGGCCCTGCCTAGAGCTCAAACCCCTACCCGAATCACTCAAATATGCCTTTTTGGGAAAAGATGATATCCTTCCCATTATCATATCTTCGCATTTGAGCGATTCGGAGACTTCTAATTTATTGGAAGTTTTTCTTAAACATCGCCAAGCAATTGCGTGGAAAATTTATTATTTAAAGGGGATTAACCCTTCTTTTTGCATCCATAAGATCTTCCATAACGATAATTGCCGCAAAACCATTCAGCCGCAGCGACGTCTTAATCCAAACTTGAAAGACGTCGTTAAGGATGAAATCAAAAAAAAATTAGATGCGGGGATTATTTATCCCATTTCAGATAGTGCCTGGGTTAGTCCCGTTCATGTTATACCCAAGAAGGGTGGTTTCCCACTACCATTTTATACCAAATTCTTGAGCATTTATCCGATCATCCGTACTTTTGTTTTCTTGATGGTTTATCGGGGTTTTTCCAAATTCCCAATTCCCCGGATAACAAAGAGAAAACAACATTTACCTTCCCGTTTGGCACCTTCGCATACCAAAGAATACCATTTGGCCACTGTAACGCGCCTGCTACATTCCAAAGATGTATGTTTGCGATCTTTGGCAAGCTAGTAGGAGACATTATGGAAGTCTTTATGGATGAGTTGTCTGTTTGTGAGGCTGAGCAGGTACATATCTCAGGAGAGAGAGAAGTGCCACCTTCCTTTGAAGTGCTGAGGGGAGGTCCGAAGTTCGAATTGTCCGAGGAATGCTAGAAGGTCTTCCAAACCATAAAGAGGCAGCTAACTTAGGCTCCGCTTCTCTAGGGACCAAAGTAGGGGAATGATTTGTCTCTATACCTTGGGGTCGGGGTCGTGGTCGTGAGCTCCGTCCTGGTCCGGGAGGAGGGAAAGAAGCAGCTGCCAATCTATTATGTGAGCAGGGTACCGAGGAAGGTTGAGCTTCGATACCCGATCCTAGAGAAGTTGGCTTTCGCTCTGGTCATATCGACTCGGAGGTTCCTGCCATACCTCTAGGCGCATTCCATCTGATTGGTGACTGACCATCCCCTTCACAACATATTTGAGGGGTGGAGCATTCTGGAAGGCTTGCAAAGTGGTCGATAGAGCTATGTAAGTCCGACATTTCTTTTGTCCCTCGACTCTCGATAAAGGCCCATGCAATGACCGATTTCTTGGCCGAATATGAGGTTGAGATTGTATAGACGGAACTAACTCATCCGGTTCCCTGGAAGGTGATGGTGGATGGCGCCTCGGGGATGCACTCCTTGGGAGTAGTAGTAATTCTGGAGAGTCCTCAGGGAATGAGGATAGAGAAGACGGTGGTCATTCACTTTCCCATTACAAACAACCAAGATGATTATGAAGCAGTAATAGTAAGCCTGCGTCTAGAAAGAGAGCTATGGGTGCACTAAGTGAAGGCGCTAACGGACTCCATGGTTGTGTCCTCTCAAATCAACGGCGAGTTTGAAGCAAGTGAACCTACTCTCCAGTTGTACTAGGTAAGGGTTAAGGGATTCGTTGGCATGTTCCAAACATTTTCCGTCTGACATGTGCCGCATGAAGAAAATTAACATGTGGATCTACTGGCCAAGTTCGAACCCTGTATGGGGGGAAGCATGACTGACCTGTTCCGCCCTTCTATTGAAGAGGGGGAGCTAATGGAAGTGGGTCAATGCCCCTCATGGAAGAAACCCTTCGCAGCTTTCTTATCCACGGGGGAGTTCCCGGAAGGCCTGGATAAGAAGCACTTCAAGCAAAAGTCAGCGTACTTCCGAAAGTGCAATGGGAAGTTATACAGAAAGAAGCTATCATGATTGTTAGCGTGTTGCATGGCTGAGGAAGAGGACTAGAGAATTTTGGAGGAAGTCTACTCCGACAAGTGCAGAGCCACTCGTGAAGTAGGACTCTAGAGGGAAGGATAATGAGGCAAGGGTATTTTTTGCCGACCTCGGACCGAGATGCCATTGAATTCGCAAAGAAGTGTCAGAAGTTCCAGTTGTTTGCTCTATTCCAGCTGATATTGGCTCAGAGGCCCAGGAGCATTACTGCCCCTAGGCCTTTGTCATTTGCGGAATGGATCTAGTGGGACCTTTCCCCAAGGCCAGCGGGCAAAGAAGGTTCCTACTAGCTATGATTGATTATTTCTTTAAGTTGATGGAGGTCAAGGAATTGGCCAAGGTGACCTCTCAGGTGATTCAAAACTTCGTATGGGGTAAGATCATTTGTTGACATGGGTTACCTCATGCCATTGTCACGGACAACGGGCCACAGTTCTGCAGTGCTGAATTCATCAGCTTTTGTGGTAACCTTGGGATAGACCTAAGATTTGCATCAGTCCATCACCCTAGGTTCAATGGGCAAGTAGAAGCGGCAAACAAGCTCATCGTGAATTTGTTGAAAAATAAGGTTGAAAATATAAAAGGGAGCTTGGTGGAGCAACTCGCCTATGTCCTTTGGGCCCTGAGAACCTTGCCAAACACAACCAATAGGGAGAATCCTTTCAAGATCTCCCATTTCTACGAAGCTATACTACTGATAGAGTTCGAAGCCCTGACACCGCGATTAGTGGAGGTAGAGGAAGGTGGATAATAATGGAGGAACGAGAATGAGGACGAGTTGCGACTAACCTTAAACATGGTGGAGGAGCTGCGCGGCTTATCAGACATCCGAGAGGAAGAGGTCAAGTGGAGGATTGCCAAGCACTTCAGCAAGCACGTCAGGATCAATCAATTAGCAAAGGGATACTTGGTCTTGAAAAAGGTCGATGCGGCCGGAAGGTCTGCAGCCATCGACAAGTTGAATCCCAATTGGGAGGGCCCATTGTTATTAAAGAAACCTTGTAGTCGGGAGGATACTATCACAACGCGCATTTTCTCCGCATTTAAATGATATGTCAGAGTAAGACAAAACATGCATCATGATGCCATACCGTACAGGGGATAACTACAGATGCTCAGGCAAGAACCCAAACCTAACACTTTATATGAAATCCACAAGTTATTATGAAGAAGCTACAATTTAAGTTAAGTTTTCATAGTTGTATCCCTCGGCTCAATGGATCAACTAGTCCACAAATGAAAACATGAATATACACTGCGGAAAATTCTTTGTTTATATTGATTAACATCTTACATTAGCATAAACATCAAAAAAGGATAACTCATGATATGCATACCTTTAGATTTAATATAAGTACAGAAATAACTTTTATGTCCATTAAAATATAATGGCTTGGGTTAAAAGATGTTATGTATGAGATAGCCAAAATGATAGTTTTATACTTTAAAATAACTAACATGCAATCCTAGCATAAAACCTTCCCAAAGAGCAAGTAAAACCAACAATTCAATCAGAAATTGACTTAGCAGCTAGCAAGTACTTAACATTCTACAAAGAAATCCTTAGTGGGCGTCAACAACCTGACACGAACCCACTAAAAGTTATGTATGTAAGACCCCACTTTTTTTTCAATAACCACCGGATCTTAGGCCCAGAACCGCTGTTTTGCGGTGATACCCCCCTCCGGGATGGTCGACAGCACAAAACGCCGATCATGCAGGCCATCTCGATCACCTGCGACAGAATGTATAATGATTTGAAAAAAACTAAAACAATCAAGTCCACAATAATAAAAAGAGGAAAAATCACAAGACAATTAAGAGTCCACATCGTGAAATACGGGCCTATGCCCGATACATGATAACCTCACTACAATCCACTCATAAAAGTAAAACTACTAATACTCGGCTCCACTCACGGATCCGGATGCCTGTCCACCTGAGCTGAACTGGCCCATCTCCATCTGCACCGTACCCCGCTGGTGCTGCGTCTACTATGGCTGCTCCCTGTCTCCCATCCGGAGCACTTAAAATATGGTGGTCAAACGACCGTCAGTCAAACTAGACTCAGTCAACAATCCCCCAACCCTCTACCCATGGCTCCTAGGCACCGGGCGGAAAGGAGGGAAAAGGAGGACATAAAGCAGGGCGTAATCAAGCAGGTGACATCTACCCTAAGGAATAAAATAATAGAGTATGGCAGGGGTATCACAATAATTAAACATGAGTAAACAAGTGTGTAACAAAAGTAAACAGTAAGAAGTAGTCAGTAAAAGCAGTAAGAAGAGTAAGTAAGAGCAACAAGAAAAGTAACCATTGATTTATAGGGATTACCCCTATAGACCAAGGGGTCGTTTTACAGGGCCTATCGTATAAAACGTCCCATACCATTTTATACGATAGGTGTCAGGAATTAAATGCAATGATTATGCTATAACATGCAAGTACACTATGGTATGCATATGCAAGTGCAACTCACACACACGCTATGTGCACAGACCTTTAGTTCCCATTTTTGGAGTTAGCTAAACTCTCAGGAACCTCCACCATGGCAAAACGGAGACAGTGGTTTGGGCCTCTTCACTCCTAGACTGGTAAACACACTACTCAGCCTAGCCCCTCTCGTACGTTCTCGTACTAATCCTAGCAAACCAGCTAGTCTCCCCGTGTCAATGTACTGACGACGGTGTGTTCGATCGTCCAATACTAAGGACCCACCACTGTTATGCACATGCAACAAAGATAGTTTGTATCTAATTATAATACCAAGCCTCCAGGTCCTTAGACTACCGAGTATACTAGTTCACCAAGTTCCTAAGCCCACGGCTCCCTAGACTAATCAAGTCTCCTTTTTCCAAGTCCCCGAGCATCTAGCTCCCTGGACTTCCAAGTCTATACCAAGTCCCCGAGCATCAAACTCCCCGGACTTCCAAATCAATACCAAATTCTTTTAACTCTACCAGTAAGCCATTAGGCCACGGGCCTACGCTATCCTTTCACTACCAATTTATCTCCCTACGTGTGCAAGTGTGAGTGTAAGGTGAAACTATTATTAGGGTTACTCTTGCCCATATTATTCCTAAGGTTTAAGGTTAACCCTGGACTTTCCGAGGTCTACCCGGTGAGGGTCTTGCAGCAGTACTAGGAACTACGATCGGATGAAGCCCAAAATTCCCTTTCCAAGGCATTTAATGTTATTGATTTCTATCCTTGATCAAACCTCTCTTTTATTTCAGTGTGACTACCCTAAGTGTGTTTAAGCTCTCCGAGTTAACCTATTTCAGACCTATCCACTATATACAAAGCATGCTAAGCTACATGGTGCTCCTATTAGGGGGTACCCTAATTACTCTTCTAATAGATCCCTAACAATTATTGGGAGTCTACCATGACCTATTAAGACTAAATCCAGAGTCTCATAATTTTCCTAATTATGTGGGCAGTTAATTTAATAAACCCTAGACTATAAATGTCCTACTTTGAACATGAAGTGCTCTCTAAAGTCTGAAATAAATCACCACACAATTATGATAAATACTAAGTGACATTTAAACAAATATCCAAGGTTTGAGAATTTTCAGAGGTGATTAGACCTACCTTTCATAAATTAGAACTTAAGGTCAATAATACTATCTAATAAAGAAAAGGTCAGCAATATTGTTCTAAAAATTATAATAAAATTCCAGTAGAACTATCATGGCCTAAAAACACCCTAGAAGTAGTCTCATAATTTTTACAGTGAATAGTAGACCCTAATTTAATTTATAACCATTAATTCCACAACCATTGGTTAATGAAGCAAGTACTGTAAAAACTCATCTAATAACTATAAGAAAATTCCAGAAGTCTGATAATGATCTAAAATCAACAGTAACCAAGTTTTATAATTTTTCTCAGACATGAGGGGCTCTGAATCTAATTAAATGTAAACTTCTAAATTACAGACTTGTGAAGTAAGTACTTGTTTTATCCATGTAAATATCATGGTAAAATTATAGGATAATTATAAAGGTCTTAAACACTCACTGACCTAATTTCATAATTTTCTTGATAATATTGAAGCTCTGTTTCTATTTTTGATCCGAAACCATAAATCATAATTTTATAAAGCAAGTACTTGAAACAGTCATCTAAAAATTTAAAAGAAAGTACAAAGGACTCTTTATCATGATATAAAATGTCCTATTCCAAGGTTTCACAATTTTTCAATAAACAGAAACTTCAAGATCAACATAATAATCTTTAAGGGCACATCTAGGGATGAAAAGGAAGTACTGATTTTATTAGCCCAAAAATTCCACCAAAATTAATTTAGAAATATTTCTACCAGATAACTACTCTGTATGAATTTCAAGTGTTTTTAAAGTGATTTGATAGCCTAATACTCAAAATTAGGTTTTGTGCCCTATACTAGGTTAGGGTTTTGAGGGGGTTAAAGGAATCCAAATTCCCTACAATTTTAACCAGAGGACTATACTAACCCTATGGTCCACTCCACCAATTTTCAAGTCATTATAAGGTCATTTGACCCCATGACCTTTAAACACTAAAAATACCATTAAGGGACCTACCCTAGGGTTCTAAGGCTACCCTATTCCAAACCACACCAAATTCCATTGGAGGGTGTGTCATAGCATAAAAAGTCAGTGTACAAAATATCAACCTCTATTGAGGTGATTTGACCACTCAAAACCCAAAGGGGGTGTTTTGACCTAATTAACCATATAAGGGTCAACCTAGGGTTGGATAAAAACCTAATCAAAACATCTCCAAAGGAGATTAAATTTTTATCAGAGCCCTAACATGCTCTCTAAGACCACCTACCCAAATTTGGGTGGATTTTGAGGTGTTTATGACACCTAATTAATTTATACATGGATTATAAAATTTTTCTAAAAACTATTAAAAAATGTTTTCCAAAAATTCTGATTTTTGGATATGTCCTAGATATAGTTAAGGATAGCCCATTCCCCAAATTTCAGATCATTTGGATGTCTGGTTTGGAGTGGGTATTTAATTTAAGCTTTGGATAGACCTATGGATAGACCTCACCAAAATGAGTGCTGAGGTCTATCCATGGCTCCAAGTTACATGAAACAAATTTAAAAATTAAATAGACTCATAGAGCTACATCTTTGATGTTGGACATTTTTCTGGGAGGAGCCTCTAAGTATTTCTAAAAAATTTCCTAAGGTGACCCTGATTCCAAGACAGAAAATAGCATAAAAATAAATTAATTCTTAAGATCTGCACAGATCTTAAAGCCTGATCTGTGGCTTTGGGTCATCTTCAAGCTTGATCCTATGGCTCAAATAAGCCAAGCCTGGGAATCTTTCCACCTCCATTTGCCGGCCACCCGGCCATCTCCCCGACCGGCCACCACCACCTCCATCGAGGTGGTGGCTATCGCCTGGCGGCGGCACGGCCACCGGAGAGGGATATTTTCGGCGACCCGATAGGGTGATTTTAATGGGGTTTTGGTGAGAAATTTCTCACCGATCGAGAATCAAACGAGCTTGATTCCTTCAACTAAAACGTCCTAGATCTAGCATAGGTAGAGAAGGAGAGGATTGGACCTCATTTGGGGCATTCACTTTCTCCGATCGCCGGCCGCCATTGCTCCTCCACAATGTTCTCGATGCCATGGATTCTCTGCACAGCAATCCCTAATCTCACTGGAAATAGGGGGGTTCGAAAGCTTGTCCCCTTTGGAAGCTAATGGGGGGATTTAATTGAGTGGGGGATGGCTCCATTAAGAGATCCTAAGGTGACCTTCCACCTCCTCCATGGCCGGCCACCCCATGCAACCCCCCTTCACTCAATTCCTTCCGAAAACTATTGGAATTCCCTTTAATTCATCAGGGAAGTTGAATGGGAGCATTATTAGGTGATACAAAAGGGTGTATCACCTTAATGGCCATGAATGACCACTTTCTCTCTCCTTAAAATTGGGGAAAACCCCAATTTCTCTCCCCTAATCACCATGGAAGAATTTCCACTCTCTCCCATGTTAATTATCAGTCAATTATGCTAGTTGATCACTCAATTTGGGCCTAGCCCAAAGGGATTAGGCTAGGTCCAGGTAATTTGACCTAATATGGGTATTTTGGTCATGTTGCCCTGTGGTGACCCTAGGATGGGGATTTTTTGTCTACTAGGTCTCTTATGATGTTTTAGACCTAGAAGTGAAATCAATTCCATATGGTGATGGTCAGTTAGGTCAATTGATGGGGAATTGACCATTTTGCCCTAATTTGAGTTTGGTTGACTTTTGTCAACTTGTCCTGCTTGACTGGCCCCAATGGGTCCTGAATGTCCCCCTAGGCTCCTAGATGGCCTAGGGATATTTTGGTGGGGTCACTGAGTCAAGTTAAGACATTACTATTTGCAGACCAAGGTGTTTTAACTCCTAGTTTTGTCTAAGTCCAAGGGGTTCCTAAGCTACCAAGGCCTTGTCATGACCTAGTCATGACAAATTCACTTGCGGGGTCTAGTTGGAAATGGGATGTTACAATGTATGTTTGAACTAAAAACACAAAACAAAACTACCTCATGACGGTGAGGAAAGGCGATAGTAATAGCTACAGAACACTAGCCACAACCAACCCTAGCCGCTCAACCGGCTGTTGCTCTAAACTTGAGACATTCAAAAGAAAAGAATACCTCAGCAAGAAAATACAAGTGGTAAAAAGATCATCAGTAGATGAAAGCAAATGAGTTTAATGGTTTCCAAACCCAAACAGGAAAGGCTGGCAAACCACAGTAGATGAGAAATAAAACAATAATAAATTATTAACTTATAAAGTCCAAGAGTAATGAAATTGCACCAAATGCGAAACGAAGCCATGATTCGAGAATATCTACAAGAGTATGCATTAAGACATATGTCTAAACAATAAGAATGAAGAGACTGAACTGCTCTAAACACGTGAATCATTTACACTGGTAAAAATGGATATGAGTCGGAGGCCACAATCTCCAACACAAACTAACAGTCCCAAACATCTCCAAAAGACACTTTGGTGGTGGCCACAATGTCCAACAAAACCCAACAGTCCAAACATCCCAAAAAGGTAGTAGGGTGGTGGCCACAATATCCAACACAACCCAACAGTCCAAGAGAAAACACCAAAAAAACCCAGTAATTTTCCTAAGTAGTGAGCTCTTTCTTCTGCTCGTGGTTGGGGCTTCAGCTTTAAAGGCCACAGACTTCTCTTTGGCCTGTGTCTTACTACTATTCTCCTCTTACTTTCTTGCAGCAAGCTGCATCTCATATGACAGTAGCTTTCCAAATAGTGTTGGAGGAGTGTCAACTAACTTGGCCATTTCCCTAATGACACAAATCTTTCTGTACCAATCCTTTATGAAGGACCGGAGAAATTTGTCATTCAGCTCATAGGTGTTGAAGACCCTTCCATATGTTCTCAGTTCATTCACTATTATGAAAAATCTCTCAAATCTCTCAGCAATGCCATTAGACTTTCCTTATATGAAGGCCTCATACTCATGGTTGAGCATGGACTTTTTTTCATCCCTCACATCCTTTGATCCCTCTATGAACACAACTAGGGTGTCCCACATTGCCTTGGATCTCTTGCAGTGCACCCAGTTTTTGAAGGTTGAATCATCTATAGCACTGGCAATAATGTTTTGAGCTCTCTTGTCCATGGAGTCAAGTAGGAGCTCATCTTTGTTCATTTCATCATAAGATTTAGGTGCCTAGACAATGGCATCCAGAACTGAGGTCTTCATAGGGATGAAGGGTCCCTCTTTAACTGTGATGTATATCGTAGGGTCAGAAGCTTCCATGAATAAACTAATCATGTCCTTCTAGAGGCCAAACCCTTCTTTTCTATAGATTGGAAGCTTCATGTCCCCCAACTCCTTGTAGTTTTCACCAGACCCCATACTTATGTCTTATATCTAACCTTGGAGGTATATTCAGATTGTTGGATCCTTTTTGAGCAACCTCCCTATGATATAACTCGAAAGTTATTATCTTAAGGTTAGCTAGTCACCTTGAGGGGGGTGAATAGGTCTTTGAAAGTTCCTAAGTCTTTTTTTTTGTTTTCTTACAAAGTGATCAAGAGATTGTCCTTAGTACCTGCAACATAAAAGAAGAATAAGCAACACAGCAAAGCACATAGATATTTATAGTTGTTCCCCAAATGGGTACATCCACTTTCCCTCTGAAATACTTAATTCAAGAGCCTAAACACCTTGAGGGGGGGGGGGTGAATAGGTTATAATATTTCCTTTAATATTTTAGGAAATTAAATATATCTTACTTTGCACAAACAAAATAAAACACAACACAAAACATTCACAGCACAAAGAACATCAGATATATAGTGGTTCTCCAAGATATGGGGACATCCACTTTCCCCCTTCACCTATCCAGTAGAGTACTGGATTCATCCTAACTTCTTTCCTCTTTCTCAGATCCAAAGATCATACAACTCAAAACAAGAATGGTTCCTACACCTCAGACTTTTGCAAGTCCTACCTCAGATCCTTCCTAGAATCCTACCTCAGGCCTCAGCCCTACCTCAGCCCTTATCTCTAGGCTTTCGACTTTGTTTTGCAAGTCCTACCACTCAGGCTCACAGCCCTACCTCAGCCTTTATAAATATAGGCGTACAGCTCAGATCTGCAACAGATCCTACAAGTAATTGTGTAATAAAAGATATACAAAAGATATCACCTGATAGATCCCTCTATTGATGTTCTTCTTGATCAGTTCTTGATCTTCAGTCCCAACCAGACTTAGCTATTTCAAAGCTTCTTGATAGAACAAAATAAGGTTGGACTATTCTTGATGTAGAAATTGATCCACTATCATCTCCTTCCTAGAATTCTAAAATGAGATCTGAATCTTTTTTGCTGACTTTTCTAGATCTGCCTTCTTAAAGGGTTTACCCTTTTCTTGTTGTGAATCTTCTCTCTCTTTGTTGAGGGCTTTTCTGGCCTTTTCTTAAGTTGTTGTTTGTTGTTAGGGATCAGCCCTTTATATAGAGATTCCTCAAGGTTATTGGCCGATCTGGTTTGCAACAACCTTCTGTTAGTTCTGACAAAGGTGTCAGACCTGTTGGTAATGACCGCTGTCAACCTACCAGTCATGACAGTTGATTCCTTAGAGATTCTACAACACGGCATTATCGACTCAGCAATCTTCTTCTCATGTGTTGACACAAGTAGACAAAGTGTCGACACAAGTCTTGATGATATTGACACAATACTCCAAGTGTCGACACAGTCATTTTTCTGCTTCTCGACACATCTTCTATTTATATGTGTCGACACAAGTCCAGTGTGTCGACACAACTACTTTTGGTCTAAACATAACTTCTGGGTGTCGACACAATCCTTGCCTCAAGTGTCGACATAAGTCCTGCTTTAAGTGTCGACACAATTCCTGCTTTAGGTGTCGACATAAGTCTTTCTTTAAGTGTCGACACAATTTGTAACACCCCAAAAACCCTAAGTCCCAAAATGGGTTCAGGATGGGTGACACGGCCTAGGACACGGGCGTGTCCCAGGGCATGTCCGGTGCACATGGCCTGGGATACGGGCGTGTCCCACGGCGTGTCCTGCTCGGGCGGTGTTGAGTGGAGTGGCATTGAGTGGCGTTGAGTGGCGTTGAGTGGAGTGGCGTTGAGTGTGGTACACGGGCGTGTCACAGGGGCGTGTTGAGCACATGGCCGAGGATACGGGCGTGTGCCTTAGCCGTGTCCTTCTTGGGTGTTTCAGCCTTTTGTTGATGAGGTGACACGGCCATCCACACGGCCGTGTACTGTTTTACATGGGCATGTATGGGAGTGACACGGGTGTGTCATAGCCCGTGTTCTGTTCCAGATTAAGTCGGTTATGTAGCCGCTCAAGGGACATGGCCTGTGACACGGGCATGTCACAAGCCGTGTCAGATTTGTTTAGATGCTTTTCAAAGCAATCGAGGACGTTCGTTCCCTTCTATTTGGATTCTGTGGTCCAAGATCATCCCTGCTCTTATAAGGCTGAGAATGGAGATGAATATCTCATTCTCATATTGGACATTCTCTTTCTAAGTGAAGAGAGAGAGGAGAGCAAGGAAGGAAGAAGGAGAAGCTTTTCGAGCGCCGGTGGAGCTTCAGCGGTACGAATCGAGAGCCGAGTTCAGCGTTGCGAAGGCAAGGCCGCTACGGTGCTATCCTTCCGGCTAGTTCTTTCATGGTGCCGAAGCGATCGTCAAGGGTAATGGTCTTTCTTCCTTGGGCAGGTGAAGCCCTTTGTTTATGCATGTATATCTGTGGAATCCTCCACCAAAAGATGGAAGAGCGTAAGTGATTCCAGCGGTTGAGTCTGCATCTAGAGCCGAAAATGTGTAGTACGACATAGGCATGTTGTGTGAATCCCATCTGGATGGATGTTTGGATTGGTGATGCTGCGAACCGGATAAGACTACATATATACATCGGTTACCTTACGAAGATGGTGAGGACGATTATGATAGTGAGAAGCTTTGTATAGCTCCTTTGGTTGTATGCTCGGTGCGAGCTATATTGATGGAATGGAAAGCGGCACTATGTGCCAGTGTTGGGAAGGAATGCGAGAACCTCTGAGTGGGTAGGACACCCACAAAGTTCATTAATCGAATTTTTGTAAGCGAACACCTCTGAGTGGGTGGGTACGAGAGGCCTCTAACAGGGGTTTGGCGGCTGATTCCCATAAGACAAAAAGTTAAGAACCTCTGAGTGGGTGGGCCACCCAACAAGTTCAGTGGTAGGATCGGGTGAGTGGTCGATTGGTAGCAATGCAGCGGGGCAATTTCCTTAGTCTTGTTACACTATGAGGGTAGGTCGACTAATAGTGCTCACAGTTTGCTATGAGGTGCGTGCCTCATAGTGGACGAGTGCGTGAGGTCTTCAGCAGGGTATTGGAGGCTTAGGCCCGACCAATAAGTAAACACCTCAAACCGGTGGTGGAACCATGAGGAGTTTGGTACACCGTAAGTGTGCCCTGAGTGCATAGATTGTCTGGCACGAAGGGTGGCGTTTATGATGATAATGTGTATTGTATATATGTGTTGAGATTGGAATACATGGAGGGAAGGAACCATTGCCCCGGGTAAGGGGTAGGGTCGTTATAATTGGTCAGTTGAATGCAGACCGTTGCTTTGTTTGTCACCCGTGGGGTGGATGTCTATATGCAGGTGCTGCTCTTGTAGATGCTGAAATGGATTGAGCGGGCTGAAGCCCTTGCTGCTGCTGTTAGGCCCTCGAAGGCCGTGCGAAGCTTTAGATTTCATGTGTGGCCGGCCTGCGTGTCGATGTATGAAGTCGTATGTTTGTAAAGAGAAACTTGTAAGGCCTTAAGGCCGTGAGCGGTGTGCTTGTATACACTCTTGGTCTTGTAAATAAATGAGTTATTTATATAGTAGTGGACATTCATGGATTGAGTTCTTGCAACGTGTAAAATTCCGCTAGAATGCTCTGAGTTAGAATGCGTGGTATTTTGGTATTAACCTGTGACCTCGCCGTCTGTTTGTGGCATATAATGTGGGGCCCCGGCCGGACCTTCTATTATATGTTATTTAATGGGTCGAGCTATTACACAATTCCTACCTTTGGTGTCGACATAAGTTCTGGGTGTCGACACAGTTCCTGGGTGTCGACACAATTTTTGGGTGTCGACACAAATCTGGCTTCTGGTGTCAACACAACTTCTTGTTCTGGTGTCGACACAATTTTTAGGTGTCGACACGATGCTTTACTGCTGGTATCGCCACAGGTCCCTTGTGTCAACACAATTCTTCACAAGTGTCGACACTTGTACTTAGAATATTTTTCTTCCAATCCTTAACCCTGCACAAGGAAACTTAAACATACATCAAATACATATTGATGTATATCATTGACTAGAATGAATCTTCTCCAAATCTGGTACATAATTCTAGTGTACCCAATAATCTCCCCCTATTTGGAGAAGTCATAACCCTTTGTCAAAAATATACAGCAGTTAAGATAAAACAAATAAGACACAGATGTACATTCTTTCTAGTGCAAGAAAACATTCAAACAATGTAAACAATCTAAAATAAACAGTAAAACTGATTTTAATAAGAAGAAAATATTTGTTTTACATGTTTTCTCTTAGAGCAAAATCAAAAAGTTACATTATTTCTTATCATAAGCCTAACTATCCTAAGATTTGCTAGGCTCCCTTATGACAATGCCTTGACCAGACTTTATCTTTTCCTTCACAGCTGGTTCTGTATCTTCAGAAGATTTCTTTCCTTTAAGATCCCTTTTCTTTAGTTCTTCAGCTTTTATTTTTTGCCTTTCAAAGTAATGAAATGGCTTAGGAAAATATTTGCTGGGCTCTATAGCATTTGCAGGTAGCTTCCCATCTTTTGCACTCCTCCTATGCTGAAGAATGGCTTCCTGTCTAGCTTGATATTTATTCCACTCCTGCTCTTAGTACCACTTTCCCCTATTATAGGTCTTATCCTTAACAGCCTTCCATGCAGTCAGAATGATGTTCTTTGATATATGTCTCCATTGTTCAAAGTCTGGCTTTAACTCAGCCTATTCTCTGAATCTCTTCTCAGATAGCAATTCTTCCCTTTGAGCTTCTTTGGCAGCCTCTGACATTTTAACTTTCTTAAAGACCACATTCTATGCCTCTTGTGGAGGGCTATACATTTTCTGCACTTGGTCATGAACCATCTCAAAATTAGTAGGAGGATATATAACCTGAGCAACTTCTGGCTGATCTCCCTCTATATATACAGGTTGTATTCCAGATTCAGCCATATTATCCTCATCACATAGAGGAGGGAAGCCGAGAATAGCTCTGATGGTATTGGAAACCCATTTGGAATGCTCAGAACTAGCTTGGACTAACACCCTCTCCCCCTTTAGGACTTCTCTTTCAATATGATCTCTGAGATCATTCTTATGAAACCTGACTTGACCTTCAAGATGATCAATCCCTTCTCTGTAGTAAACCCCAAATTTATGAATTTTAGATGTAATAGCTATTTGGGCAGCCACTATCTCAATTTTGACCGCAGCTAGATCAGTCTCAATTAGTTTTGTAACTTCTGTTTTGACAGCAATAAATAGGGCTGCAATCTTTGTGAAAATTTCCTTATGAGAATCCCACGGATTCTCATATGTTCGAAATTGATTTTCTAAGATATATGAATGTTTCTCTGCCAAATCAGCTGCTTTAGTTTTCAGTTCCTACTGCTGAGTGGCCAGATACACAACTGCATGGCCTCCTTTCTCAAAGCAGTCTGTCATTTCTTTCTTGTGCAGACTCACTTCAAATCTGATTGACTTGATTTCCTGAGCTAGCTGGTTTTGCAGCTCCTTATGAGATTCATCCACATACTTTTCAAAAGCCGTCCTTTGAGCATCCAGTTTTAGTTGCAATTGGATCATTAAGGAATTTAAGTCTATACTTGGAGCTGGAGGTGGTGTGGCTGTTTGTAATGCCCTCTTATAGCTAGAGCTTTTCTTCTTCGTTTCAGCAAGTTTCCTTTTCTTAGCCAAGTTGGCTTCTTCATTATCAAAAGATGAACTTTCTAGGTCAACAGTCTTTTTGTCTACATTATCCTTCAGCAATTCCTCCCCCTCAGTCTCTGGAAGTTCTTTGTCCTGTAGTTGTTGCTCCCCCTCAATCCTTACTGCTGGTGAGTCAGGGAACAACTCCTCCAAGGTTACTTCCTGCAATATTTGAATAGGAGGAATAAGATTAGTTGGTAAAATACATGGTTTTCCCTGGACTTCCATGTCCTTGTCCAGTGATTGTTCTAGGAAGGAGTTACTTACTTGCCCAATCTAGGCAGTATCCTTCATTTGCACCTCAGGTGCCTCTTCCTCTACATGCTGTAGTGCTTCCCTATTTATATCAAAAACTATATCCATCACAGTATCAGCTGCTAATTCACATTCTAGTGTAGCAGCATCATTTACTCCCCCTTGATCAGGCAGATCAGTAAATATAGTGTCTTGTATAGATGGTGCAGGGTCTTCTCCTCCTAGAGTAGAGATTCTTTGTTGCTCTGGGAGCATAATACTGTCCACTTGTCCTTGTGCATCTTCCTGTTGTTGCCTGTCTTCATCAGAACTGAAGACCACCTCTTCTTCTGAATCACTAGATGATTCTTCCTGTTGAACAACTTTCTTGTTCTTCTGTATTGTTTTGGTCTATTTTTGAGGAGTGGTAACCTCCTTAGTCAACACCCTATCCCATCTTGACAGAATCCTGGTGTCCATTCTTCTCATATGATTGATTTTAGTACCAGTAAGTTGGCTCATTACTTCTGGTATTACAGATGAAAGACAACGACTCAGAATTCTCCCCAGGTTCGGTTTCATGTTACCTTCACGTAACTTATCAAAGACTATGGTTGTCCAATTAGTCTTGATCTTGAAAATGATCCTGGTCATCAGGTGGAACATGGTGGCTGAGATTTTGTCATGTCCACCTGTTTTGCACTGTATGACCATTCCTACAAACTCAGAAAGGAACTTCCCATATAAATTCATCCCTTTTCGATTGATAGATGATCCTATCTTAGTTTTTTGGTTTAACCCACACCATTGTAAGGCCTCCTTGATCATAGATGGTTGTACGTCATCTTCTTCCTGAACCATTGGGAGTTAAAGTGCATGTCAGATTGTTTTCAAGGTAATCTTTACCCGGGTATCCTGAACAGTTGCTTTCATCTTCTTCCTGTCTGCGTCTATAGTTGCAGAAGAATAAAATTCCAGAACTTCTTTCTTCCATATCTTGGTTGGTTCAGAGACCAAGAATTCCAAACCGATGTCTGAGATTAGGGCAATTACTCCGAGAATCTTCGGTGATGCTGTTGTGAACCCACCACAGACCAGCTCATATCCTTCGTTCACCTTTTCTTCTAGATGAGGCACCATTACCGGAAGAGAGAGATGGAGGTGAAAAGGAAAGATGATTCTCGTCGACAGAGGGTGCAGAGCCAGAAAATCAAAAAGCGTAGTCGACCATATTTTGGCTTCACCTATTTATAGTCTAAGTGTAAAAGGGAGTTCAAAGGACGCGCCTTTGCACTAGGACTAGTCGACAAAATCTTATATGTGTCGACAGAATAGGTCTAGGTCTCGACAATACTGAGGTTTAGTCGACACATGTATATGTCGACATACTTATGTTAGTGTCGACATAGATGTCGACATATCTTGACATAAAGTGTCGACTTTGATTTTTGTGTGTTGACTCAAAAATCAGCTACCTGAAAGTCTTGACATAGTTGTGTCGACACCAACTCTTGTGTGTTGACACAAAAGTCCTCTATTTATATGGTCTCGACATAGTTGTGTCGACACCTTTTCTCCAGTCGACACATATATTATTCCTGTGACGACACATTTGTTTTCTTTGTCGACTCAACATACTTAGAGTGTCGACACAAGGACTGCTTGTGTCGACACAAACTTGGTACTTAGCCAAATTTCCTATGAAAACTTGAGCTTACATGTTCTACTAAAGGTAGCTTGTGCTAACCTAATCTAGATTTAACATCCCTAATTCAATTTTAAAATAATTGAATTTCGTTTCATCCAGTGGTTTTGTAAAAATATCAGCAATTTGATTATTTTTATTCGCAAACTCTAGACTAATATTTTTTTTCTACATATTCTCTGATGAAATGGAATTTAATTTCTATATGCTTTGTTCTACTGTGTGATAAATGATTCTTAGCAATAGAAATAACACTAGTAGAATCACAGAATAGTGGAATTTTAATTAACCTTGATGTCATAATCTTTTAGTTGGTGCTTTATCCACAATACTTGTGCACATCAGCTGCCTGCAGCTACATATTCTGATTCAGCTGTTGATATAGCTACACTGGTATGCTTCTTACTGCACTAAGACACCAGTCTTCCTCCTAGGAATTGACAGGTTCCTGTGGTATTTTTCCTGTCTTCTTTGCATCCTGCAAAATCTGCATCTGAGAAACCAGTTAGTGTGAAATCTCTATTCTTAGGGTACCAAAGACCTATATTAGGTGTGCCCTTAAGATATCTAAAAATTCTTTTAACTACAGTATAATGAGATTCCTTTGGGCAAGCTTGGTACCTAGCACAGACACATGTAACACACGTGATGTCAGGTCTACTAGCAGTCAAGTAGAGTAGGGAGCCAATTATCCCTCAATACAAAGACTCATCAACAGGTTCCCCTATCTCATCTTTGCCTATAGGCATACTTGTTCCCATTGGAGTTTTCATGGTGAAGGCTGATTCCATACCATATTTCTTAATCAACTCCTTAGTGAACTTAGACTGGGATATGGACAATCCATCATCAGTCTGTCTTACTTGAAGTCCCAAGAAGAACTTCAGCTCACCCATACTGCTCATTTCAAACTTCCCTTGCATAAGTTTGGCAAACTTCCTACAAAGGTTGTTCTCAGTAGATTCAAAGATAATGTCATAAACATATATCTGGACTAAGATTATCTTGCCTTTGGATTCCTTATAGAATAGAGTTTTATCTATCTTTCCTCTTAAAAATTTATTCTCAAAAAGGAAAGCAGACAAGGTTTCATACCAAGCCCTGGGCGCTTGTTTCAAACAATATAGGGCTTTCCTAAGCCTATATACATAATTAGGATAGTGAGGATCTACAAAACTTGAGAGTTGTTCAACATAGACTTCCTCTTTCATGTCACCATTTAGAAATGCTGACTTCACATCCATCTGAAATACATTGAACCCTTGATAAGCTGTATAGGCCAAGAACATCCTTATAGCCTCCAGTCTTGCTACTGGTGCAAAAGTTTGATCAAATTCTATTCCTTTCTCTTGTATGTAGCCTTTTGCTACCAGCCTGGCCATGTTCTTGATGATTGTTCCATTTTCATCAAGTTTGTTTCTGTAGATCAACTTGGTTCCTATGATATTGTGATCCTTAGCTTTAGGAACCAGTCTCTAGACTTTGCATCTCCTGAATTGATTCAGCTCTTCTTGCATTACACCAACCCAGTTAGCATCTAGTATTGCTTCTTTAAACTTTTTGGGTTCTATTTGAGACAAAAAGATAGAACACAAAACTGTGTTCACGCTCTTGCTCCTTGTTAGAACACCTTGACTTGAATCTCCAATTGTCTGGTGAGCTAGATGATTCTTTAGGTGTCTTCTTACTGGAGGAAACCCGGCTACCTCATGACCTTCTTCATTTTCCTCCACCTAATGCTCCTTATTCTCTTCTGTTTCTACTGTGTTATATTCTCCCCCTGGACAGCATGCATCATTCATCCTAGCAGGAGCTTCATCATTGATGGTCATCTTGTCTAGCCTATCTATTAGACCTGTAGAACTAACTGAAACACTAGACAATTAATTGTTAATCAATCTAGACTCATCAAAGACAACATGAACTAATTCTTCTACAACTTGGGTAGTCAAGTTGTATATCCTATATGCCCTACTATTGTTGCTGTACCCAACAAATATCCCTTCTAGGGATTTGGCAGCAAACTTTGTTTGGTAGTGCTTACCATTCACTAGGACATAGCACTTGCTACCAAAGATTCTGAAATAAGAAATGTTTGGTTTTCTGTCTTTCAAAATGTGATAGGGAGTCAACTTAAGTTTCTTATTGATGGATGCTCTATTGAGAACATGACAAGCAGTATTTACTGCCTCTGCCCAGAAATATTTAGGGAGAGTAGTGTCACTGAGTAGGGTTCTACCAGCCTCAACGAGAGTTCTATTCTTTCTTTCAGCAATCCCATTTTGCTGAGATTTTCTAGGTGAGGAGAACTCCTGATGAATCCCAAGTTCTTCACAGAATTTTGTCATACATTTAGACTGAAATTCAGTTCCATGGTCACTTCTGATTTTGACCACAGAATTATTTAATTCATTCTGAACTTGTCTAACAAAAGTCTGGAAAATATTAGGGGTTTCTAATTTCTGCCTTAAGAAGAACACCCATGTGTATCTAGAATAGTCATCCACAATAACTAATATGTATGCTTTCCTACCAAGACTTTGAACTGGCATAGGACCAAACAAATCCAAATGTAAGAGATATAGACATCTCACTGAATCTTTGGTATCTAGTGCTAGAAAAGTGGACTTTGTCTGTTTGCCCTTTTGGCAAGCTGAGCACACTCCCTCTTTTATGCACTTGACATGAGGACCATTCCTCACCAACCCCATGTTGAACAGTAGTCCTATGCACTTATAGTTCAGATGAGGTAGCCTCTTGTGCCATTTAACACATAGTGAGGCTGTTTCATCTGCAACTAAGCAAATAGAGGAGTTGTTTAACTAATAATCTAGGTTAAGACAATAAACATTTCCTTTCCTAGTGCCAGTCAAAATGATCTCTTGATATCTTGATCACTTGACATTTTAATTTGGCACTCCCCTTTGTGAAAGAAGATGTCATAACCTATATAACTAAGTTGACTTATGCTTATCAGGTTGTGTTTAAGACTCTTCACATAATCCACTTTAGTGATAGTAATTGAGTCACTAGAGATGTTATCAAATCTTTTGATGACTCCTTTTTCTGATCCACCACAGATGACTTTGGGACCATTCTCTATGGGTACAAAGTCTCTCAGCATTCTTCTTGTTCCAGTCATATGTCTGGAATAGCCACTATCCAAGTACCATATAGGGGTAGGGTCACTTTGATTTACCTACAACAAATAAAGGATTACTCATCCTTAGAACCCAAGTTATTTTTGGGTCCTAGGTTCTTGTTAGTGTTGGAAATAACTGGTTTACCAATAGATATTCTGATAGGTAAACTACTCTCGGTTTTAACACTTGTGTTAAACTAACAGTCCAAGGCAAAGTGGCCTATCTTTCCACAACACCAACACTCAAATCTGTTATACCTTTTCTTAGGTACAAACTTCACAGTCTTGTTGCCAACAGTCATTTTGAGTGTGGGTGCTGGAACAACAAACCCCATGAATTTCTTTTGAATCTGATGGACTTGCATATAGAGTGGCCTCTTATCATTTGCACAGTTGCCAAGGTGAACTCCATACTCACAGTGACCACGAGTAGTTTCATGATCATACTTGTTTGTAGGATTCATCACCTTCCTAAAAAGATAGGGGATTTTGCAGCTCGAGGCTGAACTGGGGCCTTACCTTTTCTTTGTGAATTGGTGGCCCTAGTTCTTCCCTAAAAACCTAAACCAGTCTTCCCTTTTTGTGAGATGAAACTGTCAATTAAGGGTAAGACAGATTTTGGTTTGGAGAATTTAGCCACTAGTGTTAACCCGGAATCTGCGACTAGTTCTCCAGGTTTTCAAGTCTGGGTGGATTGTTTTTTCTAGCCACCATTTTCAGCAAACCAGCTTGTTGTCAGATAAGCCGGGCGGCCTCTCCGTCAGGCCGCTGCCAATTCTAGTCCAGCCATCATCTTAGGGTCGGTCTGTCCTTGACAAAGCCGCACGACCTATATCCTAGGTCGCCGTCAGAGGGAGTCCAGATCAGCCCGTCCAGAGGCCGAGACTCTCAACTCGCCAGAGGAAGCCCACCAGGCCGCGCGGCCTTTCCTCTTCCCTCTTCTCTTTCTTGGTTGTTTCCCATTACCGCTGCCCGGTTCTCCTGTACCCCGGGCAGCCGGTAATTTTAGCCGTGCCCGTTTGGGCAAGCCCCCAAGCCTATAAATAGGGGGCGGGAGTACACCCAAAGGACGCTGACTCGAGTCCAGGAGCTCACTTCTTAAGAGCTGCGGCCTCGATTCTAGTCCTTTTCGGTCTATTGTCCGGCCGGCTTCTTCCTTTCTTCTTTCCTTTCTAAGTGTAATCGCTTCATTTCTTATAAAAGGAAAGCCCGCCGTAGGAGAGGCATTCAGGCGGCGGAGGGCGAACTCTGGTGTCGCTGCTGATAGCGGTCCTTTCTCTCTTTTCTCTATCCGGTCTTATCCGCCATTCCTAGCCGCTAGTAACCGACTAGCCGACAGTCTTTTCCCTATTCCTTCCCCAGTGCTCGAACCGTTAGCTGGTGGTGCCCGAATTCCACTTCGCTTTTCGTGCATCAACTGTTAACACGCAACCTTCAGATCTCGGTTGGGCGGTGAAAATCCGCGGCTAGATATTGTAAGACCGCTAGAGCTTAGCGGCTAGTTGAGCAAGCAGCGGCAAGGGCGGTTAACCTGCTCAGTAACCGCCAGCCATTCTGTCCGCTCGGTCAAACTGCAGCTGTTCGGCGGTCTCTAGATACGTGTTGGTTGTCATCTCTTATTTGCAATGAATCTCCCGAGGAATTACAGTAATTTCTTATCGTCTATTCGGGATCTCTTAACGAGGCAAGATGGTTCTCATCCTGAGAATGTAGCTCAGAATGTAGCTCTTGACGGCGGTAATGAATCTTCCATTAATCAAGCTAAGGATGCACTGTATCCTGAAACAAGAGATATATCCAACCCTCCTCGCGGGCGTCGTAATGCCAACTTAACCGCTTATCGTAGTCAAGTTTGCATAAAGCAGACACCTCTCTACAGAGAAGAAGAAGTTTCTTTTCTGTTCATTGATCAAATTCGCTGGGATACCGTTGCTGATGATTTCAGAGAGCCTCGCTTGTCATGCTATTCTGGGATTAGTGATCCAGTTTCACATCTACAAGCATTTGAAGCGGCTATTTCTTTAAAAGCCATGTCAGATGGAATCAAGTGAAAGATTTTTCTAATGACCTTCGATGGTCTTGCTCAGGAATGGTTTCTTGGTTTACCTTCTCGGTCTATCACTTGCTTTGGGGATTTTCAAAAATAGTTCCTTTTGAGATTTGATACTTTCAGGAAGCGGAAGAGAAACCCAGTAGCTCTTTTCCAAATCAAGCAAGAAGTTGATGAGCCTACTGCTCATTTCGTTGATCGGTTTCAAAAGGAAACGCTCGATATCGTTAACGTTCATCCAGACTTTTACCAATATGCCTTGATAAGTGGACTTCGAGAAGGTCCTCTTAAATTTAAAGTTAGCAAAAAGGAGCCAAAGACTTATGGAGATCTTATTAAAATAGCTAATCGGTTCATAATGGGTGAAGCAGCAAACGCCAACTATATATCTTTCTTGAATCAGATGGCTAGGGAACATCAGAAAAATTCTCGTCATCAACCCGATTTTTCCCAAAATGCTTCGAAACCTCCACAACAGGATAAGTCATCAGAGTTTGTGGAAGCTTGCCCTATAATGTCTTTTGATCCTAAAACACTCAAGTATGAAAGGTACTCAGATAGGTACGTCAAGTTCAAAATTTCTTTGGAAGATCTTCTGCCAGTTCTTGCTAGTATGAAAAAATTTAAAAAGCCTCGACGTATGAAATCAAAGATTGAACATCGACATTAAGAACTTTTTTGTAAATATCATACGGATATTGGTCACAACACAGAAGATTACAGGCTCTCCGGAAACTAGCAGATCAATTCGCAAAGGCAGGGAAATTACAATACTATGTTGTCCTATGATCCTCCAGCACATTTTCCACTGATAAAGCCGATGTTGCAAATGAAGATTCTGTTGTTAAATAGTGGAAGTGTTTGAAGTGGTAGTATCTTTTTTGTCTTTCTTTTACATATTTCGTGTATCTCCCATGTGTTCGGAGTTTCTTGCATTTGTTTCTTTTTTTGATAATGACAGTTGTAATAGATATAGCAGCAAATCAGTCCTCACCAGCATCCAGCTTCACAAATATCTCTCAACAATCGTCGACAATTGGGTTCAATCAGGCTTCAAGCCCATATCCTTTTACTAAGCTTTCTACTAGAAATAAGCATTCATATGCCCTCTGAATTCTACTTCTTAGCTTTACATTTAACATTTACATACGTATGTGGACATTTACTTATAACAAAAATAATATTACCTTTTTGGCCCTCCACATCCCGCACGACATCAGTCGCAGATGTGTAGTGGCAATCCCGCAAGACATCAGTCGCAGATATAAATCCCGCATGACATCAGTCGCCGATATAAACCCCGCTCGAATCATTCGCAGATGAGTTGAAGTGAGATCTTCTTTAGAAGAGTTGTGACTCTTGGTTTATGTTGTAAGACAGTGCAGGCAGAATTATTGTTATCCTTTCAACCTGCAAGTTACAGTGGCAAATAAATTGTGGTTTTCATATATTATTATTGTTATGCTGATCAGTTCATAGACCTCGCAATTATTCGTTCAAGCTTATCCACCGTCTCACGGTCTTACAGCCTAGTCAATTTACATTACACAGTCCGCAGACCGCGCGGTTACCTGTTCCGGTTTGTTTTATTCGGCTCATGGCATCTCTGCCGGTTTATTACTGATAAACCAAGGAATTTGGCCTACTTGATTCTGTCAGATGATTCTAGTCCGCCGGCTTATGTTATTTATCCCTACCCTTGAGTAATTTTCATATTGGAAGCGTGGTCTACATTAATGTTCGGACAGGCCGCCACCATCAGCTTGATTATTAAAGTTTCTTATCAGTCTATTTAATTAGCCGAGCGGCTTATTTATCGCTATATATCTTTTTGATCTCCAAGTAAACTATGGCCTATCGAAAATCAACTATATTTGTCGTGCGACCTCATATTGCATATAAATGATAGCCGGCAATAGCAGAAATGCCTTACCTTCTTGGCGAATACTTTCCTGACCGCCCGGCTTATGGCTCTAAATACGTTCAAAAGCGATCTGATTGTTATAAACTCGCAGACGACTAATAAACTCGGCTACTGGTATTCTATTCGAGTTTAACCGGAATAGAGGTACTTATTATTCGGTGAAGTTATCAATGAGATTTCTTAAGTCGGAAACGAGTAAGAGAGATCAAATCGCATATATAAGCAAGTAAAATTGCAGTACAATGGATTTTCACAAAAGGTAAAATGTTTTCATTTTTACTGTCAAGTACAAAAGGTAGATCACACGGTTTAAAAAATCATACCGCCGGTCTCAGAGAGATAGAAAATTATTACAAGTATTTTGTCCTAGATATCCGGCTTTAGTCTTTTTGACGTAGGAGCGCCGGAGTCCGATTCACCATCGACATCGACCTCGGACGGCTAGTATTCGCCGCTGTCGGACGAAGACGTGTGCGAACTGCCGGAATCCCTGGTCTCTGACCTAACGACATCAACCCGTGCGGTCTCAGACGCTTGACCTTTCTGAAGAAGCGGTCTCGCTCCTGCTTCCTTCGCCGTACTCCTCTTCATTTTCTGCCTTGCCCTCGCCCTCTCCATCGACCTTCTTATTTCCCTTCAGCGCTCGATAAACCGTGACCACCCTTTTCTTCAAGGGTGGATACAGGTCGGCGTAGGTGAAGCCGGTGAATCCCGGGGCGAGGCCGTCGCGATCTCGAAGGCGTTTCAACGCTCTGTCGATTCATTTGACAAGCTGTGGAAAGACCGCGTCCTGAAAGGCCGAGTTGGTTGGATCATACATTTTCTGTAAAGGAAGAAAAAAGGTCAGTCTGAGCGGCTTGATAAATGAAGCCGCAAAAATCAGGTAATATCTTACCGCATTAAGTTCCTTCAAGCGTGCGTTTTCTTCGTCCTTTTCGGCGAGTTGCCGCTTCAGGTCGCCTTGACTTGCGACTAACCGCCTATGGGCCAGGCCCATATAGTGGTTAGCCACAAAGCTTCTCTCGCCGACCAGTGCTGCAAACCGCGAGAAGTCCTCTTCTGGTATCTTTTTCAACGCTTTCAGGTTGCGCCTACCATACAAATCCGGGCCAGCCGCGGAGGCATGGCGGCTTATCGTTTCCTTCCCCCAGTTAGGGAGGGCAGTGGAAACTTGAACTGATTCGCCGTCGTCACTCCACTACATGGTGGGGTTGCCGTGGAGATCCTTCAAGCGGCTACCCATACCATGCAGCGTGAAGTCGCTGGAGGAGTCCGATTCTCCTTCCTCTTCAGCCTGCTCTAGCCTGGCTCTCTTGGCCCTTTCTCCCTCTATGTAAGGGTTAGGCCGCCAGGAGTCAGCGGCTTGTTAAGCGGGACCGCAACAATAGCTGCAAGGCAAATTTAACAAGTCAGATGGTAAGCTGCGCAGCTAGCATAGCAGTTTGGTTGGCTGAGGCTTACTTTCCTCCGCGTGAACATCCTCCAAAGTTGGGAGCAGCGGGAGGTAGTGGACGACGTCTAGCCGCTCGCCCTTGAAGAAGTCAAAGATATCCTTCTCCAGGCCGTCCAGTCCGCTGCTTCCAAAAGCGGCTTCGCCGTGAGCCTGCGGGTTGACCGGCAGGAGTCCGAGTTGGCCCTCGAAGATCAGGTACCTCTCTGACTAATTCGGGATTTTGTTCGCCAGGTTGACGACCTTCAGCCCCCGGCAGCCGAAGTACAGATGCCCTCTGAAGATCTTTGTTCCAGAGTCCGGAATAGACTGGACGGAGAAGCATTCTCTGAACAGCTTTATCGAGAAGAGAACTCTCTCCGACCTCAAGTAGGAGATGAAGCTGTAGATAGCCGCAATGGAATTAGGCGGCAGCTGTCCTGGAACTACTCCATAGTGGTCGAAGACCTCTACGGCTTCCATCAGCACGGGGAAGTGGAAGCCGCAGTCAAAGTGATCGACAGGAATGGCGATCTGGTTGACTGTAGAGGTGTTGATTCGTTCGTGAGGAAGAGGAAGCTGCGCGAGCAGCGGGCTGTCTTTCATGTACTTCTCTACAAAGCTATCTAGCTCGGCTTGAGTAAGCCGACCTTCTTTGTGGTCCGCCGAATGGAAGGCAGAAGCCGCATCGGTCCTGACGGAAGAAGTTTTTTCAGACCGCATCGACTTTACTTTAGCTCGCATCTTAATCTTTCGTGCCGGAGTCTCCGGGATCATCTCCTTTTATAGATTTTATACACAGCTACAGTGATGGTTGTCAAATCGCGGTTTATGTGAAGCCACACGGCTTCAACCTGCAAGACTTGGAGAACAGTTATGCATTCAAAACACAGGTCAATTCGGTAGTTCGCTCGGTCAAGTTCCTGCACTTAGAAAAATTTCGAGACAAAGCAACAACGACATGGATTTTAAACCTCACAAAGCCACAAGCAATTCGCAGTAACATACAATCAAATATACAACAATTGTTCACAACAATCAGACTGTCCGGCATCACGAGTTGATGCTTATTACAAAGCCAAGTAGAGTTCTCATAGTTATCTCTCTCCACTCTCTGGAGCTTCTCGACCAACCCGCGCGACTTGGTCTCCGGCCTGTACCAGCTGGACATACACTTGACTAACAAGGTTGTGGATGGAGTGCAGAGTCCGATGAACTCGCGAGGTATCACGCTCTACGTGGGCAAATGGAACTAGTGTTAGAGCGCGATCTCCCTGGTCGCCAGAAGCAGCGACCTGCCTAACCGCCGCGACTACTGGTGAATTCGAAGTCTCTCTGGAAGCCGGGCGGTTTGGTAGTTGTTGTTGCTCAGTAGTCGTCCCAGCAGGTCGCAAACCTCTGCCGGCGTCCTCTGGTTGATCCTTATCCCTTTCCTCGTCACGTCGAGCGATTTTCGCCCTTTCCATCTCAATCCGGCCGACCATCAGCACTAAAGCTTGCAGGTCAAGTTTCTCTGTCTTCTCCTGCTCCAGGTTGGCCAGGGCCTCCTGTGTTCTTTGCTCAGCGGTCTCCAGCGCAGTCTGCATCGCTATCTTCTCCTACTCCAGGTTAGCCAGCGCCTCCTGTGTTCTTTGCTCAGCGGTCTCAAGCACAGTCCGCATCGCTATCTTCTCCTCCTCCCAGCTGGCCAGTGCCTCCTGCACCCTTTTGTTAGCAGTCTCCAGCGTAGTCTGCATCGTCGCTCTCTCCAACTCCAAGCTGACCAGTGCCTCCTGCGTCCTTTTCTCAACGACCTCCACCTCAGACCGTATCATTCCTCTCTCAATCTACAAGTCTTCCAGCACTTCCTTTGTTCTCTTTTCAACGGCCTCCAGCATAGACCGTTGATCTTCCTCTTGAAGTTGACACTCTTCTTCCTTGGCTCGAAGGGCCTCGGCATGCTCCCTTACTCTAGCCTACAAGGCGGCAACCTCCTCCTGTAATTCGGCCGTCCTTTGGTCACGGATACTTGGAGGTAGCGGTGGAATCAGTGGAGGTAAGAAAGTTGTCAGATCGCCCAGCTTGACGGCAGTTTCAGGTGCACCTGCAGCGAATAAACAAGCGGTTAGATTCAGTAACATGACCGACACCTTTTAAAAGATCTCGTTAGAACGAGACCGCAGCTCGTGGTTATCTCTCCTTCAAAAGCCACTGTATCAAGTCTAGTTGCTGGTCGCCTAAACCTTTCGGAGTCTATTCGCTTTAGCTTTTCTTTCCATAGTCGCGCGGTCTCCTTTGCTTTGCTTTTCAGTTGTGCCGTGGTCAGGAAGAAGCTCGTCGGCGGATTAAAAATTGTGTCCGCTCCCTTCTTCCGTGACCGCGAATTGTAGAATTTTACAATACGCTTAACTTCTTCGTGTTTACCTTGCAGGGGAGGAAATGTAGTCGCCATCTGCTTCCCGGTGATTATTTTCCTCATCTCCTCTATCGTCTCTCTAAGTTTTAATTTTTCAACTCCTTCTGAAACCGCAAGAGTCGGTTCGCCAAGCTTCTCTCCTGTAACTTCGACATCAATGTCGGCGGCCTCTTTAGAAATCGTTGGAGTTGCAAATAACTTGTCATGCTGCTGGAACTTCTCCATACCCTTCAGGATGTCGCTCAGAGATTCGCTAACCGCTGGCATACTCTCTAGCTCGTACGACTTGGAGGATGGAGTCGATGGACCCTCAGATACTTCTTTCTCCTGTGGCTTGTACTGAAGACTAGTCGCGCCGGTCTTCACAGAGACATTATGGTTATCAACCCGCATCTTCCGCGCTTTCCTCTTCATCCTTTCCTCAAGGGTCTCGTCCTTTTTCTTATGTCGCTTCAAGTGGCCGACTATTGTCTCTGTCCGCTTCCTCTTCTTAGTCAGAGACCGCTCGGCCTCCAGTAGCTTCTCTGAGTCGTCCTCATCAATGACTATCAAGTCAGTAAATGTGGGCAACTCGCGCGGTTTGGAAGAGTCGACACTCTTCTCCTCCGCCCCGGCGATCTTCAAGAGGGGTTCACCTGATGGCGAGTAGGTAATGTCAAAGGATTTGGTGGTTCCGGCTTGCGAGAGAATAGATTTGAAAACCGTTTTGACTTTGGTCGTGGCCGGCAAGGATTCCGCGACGTCTTCCATCGGTTTCTTTCCAGAATCAGAAGATGCCGATGTGATCGGCTTCTCAGTTTTCTTCTCAGGCTGTTGGTCAGAACTGTCCGTTTTCCTGCTCCTCTTTTTCGACCCAGACGACTTCTTTTCGCAAACTAGCATCGAGTACATGACGTCCATTTTGTAGAAGTCCCTGTCGGCTTGGAGGATTCTAACCGCATGTGGCGAATAGTGACCCGTTGCTTTACAGAAATCTTGAAGAAATGGCAGGGCCCTCGACATTTTATAGACGCAGGAGCGTTAATGGCAGTCACGGTCTCCGGCTTAGTTCTACATTTTCGAAGTTTTTCAGAAACTTAAAAAATGTACGGGGATTTTGTTAACCCGGAATCCGCGACTAGTTCTCAAGTTTTTCAAGTCCGGGCTGCTTGCTCTTTCTAGCCACCATTCTCAGCAAACCGGTTTGTTGTCAGATAAGCCGGGCGGCCTCTCCGTCAAGTCGTCGCCAGTTCCAGTCCAGCCATCATCTTAGGGTCGGCCTATCCTTGACAAAGCCGCGCGACCTATATCCCAGGTCGTCGTTAGAGGGAGTCCAGATCAGCCCGTCCAGAGGCCGGGACTCTCAACTCGCTAGAGGAAGCCCGTCAGGCCGCGCGGCCTTTCCTCTGCCCTCTTCTCCTACTTGGTTGTTTTCCGTCACCGCTGCCCGGTTCTCCTGTACCTCGGGCAACCGGTAATTTTAGCCCTGCCCGTTTGGGCAGGCCCCCAAGCCTATAAATAGGGGGCGGGAGTACACCCAAAGGACGCTGACTCGAGTCCAGGAGCTCGCTTGTTAAGAGCTGCGACCTCGATTCTAGTCCTTTCTGGTCTATTGTCCGGCCGGCTTCTTCCTTTCTTCTTTCCTTTCTAAGTGTAATCGCTTCATTTCTTATAAAAGGAAAGCCCGCCGCAGGAGAGGCATTCAGGCCGCGGCGGGCGAACTCTGGTGTCGCCGCTGATAGCGGTCCTTTCTCTCTTTTCTCTATCCGGTCTTATCCGCCATTCCTAGCCGCTAGTAACCGACTAGCCGACAGTCTTTTCCCTATTCCTTCCCCAGTGCTCGAACCATTAGCTGGTGGTGCCCGACTTCCCCTTCGCTTTTCGTGCATCAATAACTAACTCTCTTTCATGCTGAAGTTTTTCCTCCTGTTTCTTGATATGATTCACCTTGAAAGAGATTGTGCCCATCAAACTAACAGTAATATTTTTCAGTTTGGCAACCTCATTCAATTTTAGATCGAACAGCTTTGCTGAATCTACTACAGCCAGCTTAAGAGACTCAATCTCCTTGGGCTGATCTTTGTCAAGAAGTTTGCTTCTCTTTAGAGCTAGTAACAATCTACCATACTCAATAAATGAGTTGGTGTACATCCCCATCAGAATCAGAACCATCCCCATCTCTTGATGCTGATGCTTCTAATTTTGTTCCAGTAAAATAATCAGATGTTGTAGGAGAGTTATATACATTACTAGGACCATCTTGATCAAGGAACTAATCATTTTCTGTTAGGGCCATCAGCCCTCTGTAGCAGTATTCTTCCACTCCATATATGGAGTCTAGCATTTGTAGAAATACTATCTCCTTAGAATCCTCTTTAGTTAAGAATAACCCAACATATGCTTCAACCTCTTCTTCTTCTCCTAATTCAGATAATGAAGAATCTGTCCAGCTTTTCTGCTTTTGGGCAACAAAAGATTTTACTTTCTTGCCCTTCATTTGTTGCTTCTTCTTGTCTTTTGATTCAACCCTCTTGTCTGGACAGTCTGCTATAAAATGTCCTTGTCTGTTGCAATAATAGCACACAATCTTAGAATTAAATTGTTTACTAGGTTTAGAAGCATACCTGTCTTCCTTAGTAGTTTTCTTTTTCTTGTAGTACTCATCCTTTGAAAAGGATGAAGAAGGTCCGGTTCTCCACTTCTTCTTCATGAATCTTTGGAACTACCTTGTGAAGGCTACAATGTCCTCATCTGAGGTGTGGCTGTCTGATGAAGTGTTGTCCGGAATCCCTTATTCTGCCTCAGCACTCCTTCTGGGAGGAGAAGGAGATTTTCTCCTGCCCTTTCTTGTGCCTTCAGCTTTGAAGGCAGCTGACTTTTCCTTGTATTCAGATTTGCTGCTCTTCTCTTCCTCCTTACTAGCTGTAAAATGCATTTCATATGAAAGTAGCTTCCCAAATAGTGTGGGAGGAGGTGTGTCTGCCAGCTTGGCCACTTCTCTGATGGCACAAATCTTGGTGTCCCAACCTTTATCATAGATCTCAGAAATTTGTCATTCAGTTCATAAGTGCAGAAGACTCTTCCATAAGTCATCGGTGTTGATGCGCGAAAAGCGAAGGCAGAAACGAGCACCAGCAGCTAACTGTTCGAGCACTTGGGGAAAGAGTAAAAACAAACTGCGAGAAGCAGTCTACTTGGCGGACTAGGAAAGGAACAAAAAGGCAAGAGCTGTGGAGCACGGCAACACCAGACATCGCCCGTCGCGGCCTGAATGCCTCTCCTGCGATGGGCTTACTTTTGATTGCAAAGAAGGGGTTACAAGAAGGGAAAAGGAAAGCAATGCAGAAAGCAAACTGGAGATCGCAAAGCCAGAGATTCGAGTCCGCAGCCTTTAACAAGTGGGCTCCTGGGCTCGAGTCAGCGTGCTTTGAGTGCACCACTTCCCCCTATTTATAGGCTGGGGGCCTGCCCAAACGGGCAGGGCTAAAATAACCGGCTGCCCGGGAAAACAAAAGAGAAAGAAGAGGCAGTCCGCGCTGGACCGGCGGACTGGGCCTGCGAACTGGAATCCTCCCTTGGTCGCGTCGAGCGCGATCCTGCTAGACCAGTTGCGACTTGAGCGACCTGACTCGGAGCTCGCCGATCTGGGCTCGACTATCGTCGAAGGGAGGTCGCCGATCCAGCTGAGTTGAGAACCAAAGGCGACCTTGGCGGACTGAGCTCTGAGAATCCGGCCAAGGAGGAACGAGACGTCTAGCTGGATATGTTGTGGATTGTGGGGTTAACATAATCCCCGCACATTTTTGAGTTTTGGAAAATTCCGAAAATGTTTCCTTAACCGCCGAGTCCGCAACTATCATTAATGCTGTTTGTGCTATAAATACTGCCGGAAGCCCTGTCCTCTGTCAGAATTGGCTGCGCGACGGGTCGTTACTCACCTCTTGCGGTCTCAACTTTCCAGTCCGGCATGGCAAGATTAGGGGATTTCTTTGGTAACCTTGCTACTTCGACTGAGAAGCCCAAGGTCAGTTCCCGACCTAAGAAGACCAGTCGCCGTCACGATAATCCAGCCCGCTACCGAGGAGAGAGCTCAGGTCAAAAGAAATCAGACCCAGCCTGCGACATAGAGCCTGAGAAAGTCGCGACTACTGTTCCTCCAAACCCACCAAATGAGAAATTGAATCCGTCATCTATTTCCGACAAGAATCCTGCGAGCTCTTCCAGCATGGAGGTACACCGCTCTGCTTCTGGGACTATTATGCTGCGCATAGACACGGGCAAGGAAGTATCGTCGCTGAAAGCCTAGCAGCAGATGATCGAGGAGAAGCTTCCCGCTGACGAACAGGTAGAGGAAAGGGCAGAAGAGGTTGCCGAGGAACGAGTTAAAGAGCCCGCCGAAGTCGCAGCTAAAGATTCCGTTGAGCAAGCTAAGGAGCCAGTGTCTTCCCTGGCTCTGGTTGTCGCATCGACATCAGTCCGCGAACAGCAGCAGGTCGTCATTGACTTGGATGAGACGCCTGAAAAGAAAAAGAGGAAAAGAGACAATACTGTTGCGGAGCGAATAGAGAAGAGGCTGAAGGTTAGGAAAGAGAAGAATATCTCCAAGCGGACTGGGGCTGCGAGCTTGCAACATAAGCCGAGAGAAAAGGAGGTTCAAGATAGCGATCTCGTCACCCCTGCTCCTCTGTCCGCAGAAGGTGATCCTCCTTCGATGCTTAGCCTATCAACTACGGAGATCCTTTACTCCATAGATGACGAGTAGCTTGCGAGCATGAATCGCTCTCTGCTGGAAGTGCTGCAGCCTGATGCCGAGATTAGAGGAGAGAAACTCGATGATCCTTCTTTTCTTCCAGCTGAAGAGAGGGAAAAGACTAAGGAGCAGCTTGCCATAATGAAGGCAAAGGTTGAAGCGGTCTCGGAGAAGCTTGCCACGGATAAGCGGGCTGAGGATCTTCGGACCGCTGCCGAGCTAATGGGGTCAGGTAAGTTGCAGCCGACGCCCAAGCGATTCCAGAGCTCATGGTTATATAAATCCCCTCCACGGAAATCGCGGCCGGTCAAGACCATTACAGAAACCGGTGATATAGTCGCCTCAAGCAGATCGCTGGCCGAGACGAGAGCGATAGTCCGCCGAGAATGGAGGCATCGCCTAGACGCTTTTGATCCAGAGCGCGTGAGGCGACCTATCCTTGATAGTCGCCAGATCGCAGCAAGGATTACCAAAAGTGAATTGAACTTTTATTTTTTACCTTTCTGGGCCTATTGCGACTTGGATACTGAAGCGAATTTTATTTTTTATTGCAGTTCAGAAGTCAACACCTGATTCCGTCGAGGCCGGCGAGATCGTGCCCACGCCACCAGACATATCAATGGAAACTGCGGCGCGGACTACTGCTGAACTCGCATAGGAGGAGCGACCTGCTCAGGAGACGTACACGCTATTAGCGAGAAAGTATGAGGAGGAGTTATGCGAAATTCGGGCTGAATTAAAGAAGAGTAAAGAGCGAGAAAAGATCTTAGAAAACGAGGTCGCCAGCCTTTCATCTGCGCTCGAAGGAGTGAAGAAAGAGAAGAATCGACTAAGCGGAGATGCCAGCCACTACAGGAACTAGTACTTGGCCTTGGCGAGAGAAGGGAAGAGACAAATGAGCGAAGCTGCTGGGATAAGGCCGCAACCGTCTTCTCAACCTGTTGCGGGTGAGGGGTCAGCCCCGACGGCGAGCGGGCAGGCCGCGGTGGTCGCAGATCCAACCCCGGCAGGTGTTCCCTTAATTCCGTTCCCGCGGGTAGTCAGGGATATCGCTCATATGCACCGCACTTTTAACAATATGCACCACCTGGTTTCTCAACTTTATTGTGAGATCCTGCGTGGAAGTGACCAGGCGGCTCATGTTGGGATGGATGAGGAGGAGCGACCTGCCCCACGAGACCATAGAAGGCGCTGAAGCTGAAAAAATTGTGTTGTATGATTCGATGTTTGAACATCTTGTATAACTGTATTTGTGCTGTGATGCTACTTCTATTTGTTGTATGATGTTATTTTTTAAACTTTGGATAACCTTGTTGTTGAACGTAAATTGTGCGAGCTGGCTTTATGCTCGCTTATTTTGTTTACTGGAAAATTGTGGTCTCTGTGGGCCTCCTGTGAGTTCGCGATTACTTGTAGATAAAGGGCAGGAAAATAGGGGAGAAGCGAACTTCGCGGACTGCCTTTGAATCCGCAAAGCCTTTAGAATTGTCTGAATTTGCAGGGAAAATAAGGAAAAAGCGAACTTCGCAGACTGCCTTTGAATCTGCAAAGCCTTTAGAATTGTCTGAATTTGCAGGGAAAACAGGGAAGAAGCGAAGTTCGCGGACTGCCTTTGAATCCGCAAAGCCTTTAGAATTGTCTGAATTTGCAGGGAAAACAGGGAAGAAGCGAACTGCGCGGACTGAGAAATCGGTCTGGGCGGATTAACTGCTGTCATGTCAGACGGTTTTCTATAAATATGGTTTTAATCTTCTCTTTGTATAGGAAACAGTTAGAGCTGAAGCCCTGCGGTCTGAAAACATGGTATCTACGCGTACTGATGCCGCAGTCGCCTTCCATGCTGCCGAGCACAAACGAAGCAGGCTAACCGCAGTTGACTTGGAAGCCTTTTTGGAGAAGCACATGGCGGGCTCTCCAGTACTTGCGCGGCTTCCCGAGCATCAGGAGCGATTGAACTTCTCCACAGCTACTCAGCTTGCGGTGCCAATCGATCATTTTGATTGCGGGTTCAAATTTCCCTTACTTTGGGAGATCGCAGAGATCTTCGAGCACTATGGGGTGGTTCCAGGCCAGCTCGCGCCGAACAGCATGGTCGCCATCTATAGCTACCTCGCTTACCTGCGAGCTGAGAAGGTCGAGTTCTCCTTGAAGATCTTCAGGAAGATTTTCTCTGTTCGCTCTATAACCCCACAAGGAGACCGCGAGTACAAAGGTATCATCTACTTCTACTGCAGGGGGATGAAAGTTGTGGGTTTGCCGAATAAGATCCACAACTGGACTTCTAGGTATCTTATCTTTGAAGGCGACCTTGGATTCCTTCACACCAACCCGCAGCTGCGCTCAGACGCCGACTTCAAAAGCGTGCGGCTGAATGACACTGAGACCATCATCGTTAAGTTCCTTGAGGGAGCGAGGCTTGACATCGACTACTACATCCCACTGCTGCCCGGACTGGACGCCGTAGACCGTCTGGAGAGTAAGTTTCACGACTTTCATTTGTATCCGCAGCGACCTGGAAGTTGCTAATTTTTCCTTTTGCAGCGACCTTGGCGGTACCCACAAATCTGCCCTTCGTGCCGGCTGGACAGACTCCTACACAAGGAGAAAGAAGAAAGGAAATTGCGAGAAAAAGGAAAGAAGACGGAGATCCCGCCGCGAGTTATTCTTCTGATGACAGCTTTAATATTGCGGGTTTCGGCGAGAAGCAAAAGGATCT
Organism: Platanthera zijinensis; assembly: GCA_039513925.1. Classification (NCBI taxonomy): domain Eukaryota; kingdom Viridiplantae; phylum Streptophyta; class Magnoliopsida; order Asparagales; family Orchidaceae; genus Platanthera; species Platanthera zijinensis. The sequence continues at coordinate 169,995,806 of CM077082.1, read as the reverse complement.
AAGGGGTAACCCCATGATCCATTGGCATGAGAAGAAAAAATATGTCCGTATGTCAACAGCTCTTCCCTCCTGGAGGAGCCCACGCCCATCTCGCCATGCCCATGTCGCCCTCTCTGCCTTGTACGGGAAGCAGAACCTTCGCGAACTGCAGAGTGTGGCTCCTGATGACCTTCCTCTTCTCGCCGCACAAGCCAGTGCAAACTACGCCGTCACCAACCACTATATGGGCAGGCTCACGCGCGAGCTGCTTAAGGAAGATGCGCGGCATAGGAAAGAAAGCAGCTTGCTGAAAGAAAGAAATAAGCGACTTGGCGCAAAGATCAACCAATATAAAGAGGACAAGGCTGTAAGTGTCAGTTAGTCGCCGTTTATCTCGCTTATCTTTCGCGGACTGACATTTTTGGTTTCTTCTCCAGACCGCATATGAGATAACGAACCCCGACTTCCAGGAGGCTATGTTTCCTTTTGTTAGGGAAAGCGTGGAGGTGGCAATTGAACGCATTATCAGCGAAGGGTATGCGAAAGCAGGGGTGGACTCCATTCCCTTTCTGGAGCTTTTCCCAGAGCTAAAGGACAAGGTTGCCGAATTCAAGCGAGCGGCTAAAGGAAAAGCGGTTTCTGAGGACGACGAGGAGTCCGCTGATAAGGAAGCTCCTGAAGACGCGGCCTCTAGTCAGCAGCAAGGAGGCCAGTCTGACCATTCCTCTAACTCCGGCTCTGACGAGAGCAGCACGCGGACAGAAACCTTGGCCGCTTCTCGGTCCAGTGACAGCAGCAGCGGTGAGTCGGGCGGCTATTCGCCTGTGGTGGATGTCGACGGGTTAAGCCCGGAAGAGCCTGCAGACAAGAAGCAGAGGACCGAATAGAGGGATAAATTGTAATTTTTTGTTTTCAATGTAAAAGGGGGCGGACTCTGCGCGAGTCTGCCTGGACATGTATATAATTTTGAATGAATAGAAAAAAGGATATTTTTGACGTCTTCTGAGATGTTCTGCTTATTTCTCGCTTATACTTAGAGGTCGCACTTCTCATATCAATCTTCGTTATAGCTTTATTGCCTATTAAAAACTCTAGCTGAAATTGCATAACCACATCTCGCTGCAATATGAACGGAATGCCTTCTTAGCGAAGAGAACGAATGATGCGGACTTGGACGAGTTCGGTTTGCAGTCCGCATTTTGCAGAACTCAGTTTTTGCGAGAACCAAGATGATGAAAACCATAATCTGCTAACTCAAATAACGTGAATAAGCGAACTAGGCGGACTAGGGTCACCGTCCGCAGATATTTACAGTTAATTTCTTCCAAATAATCATTAAATTATATAAGTTGAATGAATCCTGCGGATTAGGCGGATAAGATAAATGGAGTCCGCACTGCATCAATAACCATACCAGAAATGATCTGTAATTCATAACTAAGCGGGTAGCTGCGGCCAGAGCGGCATTGCTTTCCTCACAGGGTAATGAACTACAGAATCATCCAAGGACAGGCGGACTGGGCGGATAGGATAACTGGAGTCCACACTGCACCAATAATATCAGAAATGACCCGTAATTCATAACCAAGCGGGTAGGTGCGGCCGAAGCGGCATTGCTTTCCTCACAGGGTTATGAACTACAGAATCAACCCAAGGACCGGCGGACTGGGCGGATAGGATAACTGGAGTCCGCACTGCACCAATAATAATTAAAGACCCCTGTGAAGAAGAAAGCTGCAGTCTAGAAGCCAAGCGGGTAGGTGCGGCCGGAGCGGCATTGCTTTCCTCACAGGACCTCAAGATCTGCAGACTCAACAACTCAATTCACTGCCCTCTTGCCTGGAGTACAGTCTAAGTCGATCTCTCGGGAAGGTGCGGCCGGAGCGGCATTGCTTTCCTTTGAGATCGACAAGACTGTGGGTCTCCTGCAGGCACTGCTTGAGGGTACCAAGGAGTGTTCGAGGGTTATAACCTTAAGATGACCTGGGGGCAGGTGCGGCCGGAGCGGCATTGCTTTCCCCGCGCGATCATCTGGGTTGTAACGATATCCCTTAAGTGGCATGGTAGAGCTGTCCACCACTCTGCTCCTCCATAATGCAGAAGTGGGGTTAGATACTAGCTGGGATCCGAAATCCAGTATCCTGCCGCACTAGAGTTGGTAGGCTCCCACTACACGGTGCGAAATCTCCCCGCAACACGTGGTCTTCGTGGTGTTACGCTGACACCAACGGTTCTAGGGGAGGTTTTTGCTGAACTCGGCGATATCTCCTGGCATTAAGCAACTGTCGGGAGTTGCTCGAGGAGGTAAGAGAGAAGAGGCACTTGAAGAAGTGTTAGTATGAGTATTTAAGCAAATATCAATTTTGAGAGATTCGTATAACATAGAAGAGAGAGTTCAGAAATAGAACCGTTTAGAGTTGTCTTTGCTCAATATATTAGCTGTCAATACTTGAAACACAAAGACACTTGATGAAGCGTTAGCAAGGAACTTTCATTAATAATGAACCTCTTAAAGAGTTTACATAAGAAGGAAAGAAAAGAAGTTCAGGAATAGAACCGCTTTAGGTCATCTCCACTCCACGTGTGCGGCATATCTTCTCCTTCAAATGTTTGTAGCCGGTAGGCTCCATTCTCAAGTGCTTCCTTAATAATGAATGGTCATGCCCAACTAGGATTAAGCTTCCCAACTGAGCTGGCTCTTGCAGGAGCGTCGATCTTCTTAAGAACTAGATCTCCCACTTGAAAGTGTTTGATCCTCACATTCTTATCGAAGTAACGGGCCATTCTTCTTTTAACTTCTTCTTGCTTGATGACAGCCTCGTCTCTAACCTCTTCAACATATTCCAAACTGAACCTCATCTCCTTTCTATTTAGCTCAAGCCAATCCTCTGTACCTTGCCTAGCAAGCAGCACTCTAGGTGACAGAACTTCAAACTCAACAGGAATTAATGCTTCGGGCCCGTGAGAAAGCTTGAACGGGGTTTCCCCCGTTGTAGATGAAGGCGTAGTTCTCAGGGTCCAGAAACTGAGGGAAGTTGATCAACCCAACTGCCCTTGAGATTTTGAACTTTCTTCTTAAGCAGGTTGAGGATTTGCTTATTAGCTGCTTTTACTTGACCATTGCTTCTGGGATGATGAACTGATGCAAAGCGCAGCTCTGTTCCGATTTGTCTACAAAAGTCTATCATCTCTGCATTATTGAATTGTGGTCCATTATCAGTGATTATTTCCATAGGGATTCCATGCCGGCAGACTATCTCCCCCCAAATAAAATTCCTCACGACCTGGGTTGTTGTCTTTGCCAGTGCTTTAGCCTCAATCCACTTGCTGAAGTAGTCGATCATAACTATAATGAAACGCCGCTACCCACTTGCCATGGGAAAAGGACCAATGAGATCCATTCCCCAAACAGCAAAGGGCCAAGGGGTTGCAATCGATCTGAGAGATTGAGCTGCTTGATGTTTAAGAGGAGCGAATTTCTGGCATTGAACACATTTTCTCACATAGGTCTCCGAATCTTTCTTCATTGTGGGCCAGAAGTAACCTTGCCGCAGGATCCTTTTTTCCAATTTTCTTGCTCCCTAGTGACTCCCGCACTCGCCAGAATGCACTTCTCGAAGAACAGTAGGAATTTCACTTTCTGAAACACATCTTGCCATTGTAGACAAGAAGGTTTTTCTATAGAGGATATCCGATATCAAGTAATAGTGTGCTGCTTTCAACCTGAATTTCTTCTTATCTTTTACCGACTGATGCAGGTTCCCAGTCGACAGGTAGAGAATGAATGGGTCCATCCAAGAGGAACACTGATCGATTTGCATTAACCCTTCCTCCTCCACTGCTGGGTGAAAATGTTCAGAGATTGTCCCTCCTGACGGGAGCCCATACTTGGAAAGAACGTCAGCCTCCTCATTTTCTGCCCTCGGAATGTGCTCAATAATAAAACTTTTGAACCTGCCGACCTCAACCTTTACCAGCACAAGATACTTTTTCAACACTGACTCCCTGGTCTCGAAGTTACCAAGAACTTGTGAAGCCATTACCAGAGAATCAGTCTTAATATGGACATGATCAATTCCAAGCTCTCTTGCAAGCCTCAAGCCGGCCAATAAAGCTTCATACTCTGCCTGATTATTAGTCACTGGAAAATAGAACTTGATGGCCTGCTCAAGCTTGACGCCATTCGGGTTTATCAAAACCACCCCTGCCCCTGAAGAGTTTCTTCTAGAAGCTCCATCCACATAGATGGTCCAAGCTAAAAGAGATCTTGCCGCCTGATCCGAGCTAGATTCTGTTGTGTCAATTAGAAAATCTGCGAGTACCTGTGCCTTGATAGCTGTCCTGGGCACATAAGAAATTTCAAACTCGCTCAGCTCAATTGCCCACTTAGCTAGCCTGCCTGAATGCTCTGGTTTCTCTAGCACATTCTTCAAAGGTTGATCAGTAACCACCTGAATTGAGTGAGCCTGGAAATATGGACGGAGTCTGCGGGTAGACATAACCAATGCCAAAGCTAGCTTCTCAAGGATGGGGTACCTTGCCTCTGCATCTTTCAGAATGTGACTGACCTAGTAAACGGGGAACTGCTTCCTGCTCTCTTCTCGGACCAGGACGGAACTGACTGCCTCGGTACCAACCCCCAGGTATAGGAACAACATCTCCCCTGCTTGGGGGCTTTGGAGTAAAGGTGTCGAGGTTAGCTGCTTTTTCAATTGCTCGAAGGCCAAAGAACACTCTTCTGTCCATTGGAACTTGGACGCTCCCCGAAGAGTCTTAAAGAACGGCGCACTTTTATCCCCAACTCGAGAGATGAATCTCCCGAGTCCTGCCAACCTCCCCCCCAACTGCTGAACCTCTTTTGGAGAACGGGGAGGAGTCATCTCAAGGATGGCTTTAACCTTATCAGGATTGGGAGCAAGACCCTCAGGAGTAAGGAGATGGCTGAGAAACTTCCCCTTACTCACCCCAAAGATGCATTTTAACGGGTTAAGCTTTATTTTGTGCCTTCGCAGAGTGGAAAAGGTCTCTGCTAGATCTATCAAGTGTTGTGGAAGAGACCTACTCTTAATCAAAAGGTCATCCACATACACTTAGAGGTTTCTACTTTTTTGCTCTTTAAACACATGGTCCATCATGCGTTGATAAGTCGCGTCGGCATTTTTAAGCCCATAGGGCATCACAAGATAACAATAGCAACCATCATTAGTGATGAACGATGTGCGAGGGATGTCAGGTTTGTGCATTCTTATTTGGTGATAACCAGAGAACGCATCTAGGAAGCTCATAAACGGATACCCTACTGCAGAATCAACTAATAAATCTATCTGAGTCAAGGGGTAGAAATCTTTCAGGCATGCTTTATTCAAACGGGTGAAATCTAAACACATACGCCACTTCCCCCCAGGTTTCTTAACCATTACAACATTTGAGATCCACTCGGGATATTGAATCTCTTGAATGAAACGCGCTTTAAGGAGTTTGGCAACCTCCTCTCTGATGGGCTCTGCTAACTTGATAGCTACATCCCTCTTCTTCTGCTAGACGGGCTTGGCAGCCGGATCAACATTGAGATGATGGCAAGCCACATCAGGATCCACCCCTGGCATGTCCTCCGCTGACCAAGCGAAGACATCCAGATTCTTCAACAGGCAAGATATCAACTCCGCCTTTTGATCTTCTGGCAACTCGGAGTTGATGGAGAGCTTTCTTTCTTCCCCTTCTGCAATGGGGACTTCTTGCAACACCTGGGCAGGTTCCAGGTGAGCACCTTCGCTATCCACAACAGCTTCTGACGGAGGAGTGGCTTCTGCTGCTGCTGGAAAAGCTGGGGGGGAAACCTCAGTCATACTAACTGTTCAGAGGTAACACTCTCGAGCCTGCCTTGGGTCGCTCCTGATCCTGCATTGACGGCCATCTTTGCAGAACTTGATGGCCAAATGGTACGTTGAAATGATGGCTCGATACTTGTTTAACAACGGTCTCCCAAAGATAGCATGATAGCTGCTTGGAGCATCCACCACAATGAACTGGATCTCTTTGGTCACCCCTCCGAGCACCACCGGGAGTGTGACATTTCCTTCAACTTCCTTTCTTTCGCCCGAGAAGCCATAAAGTGGCCCCTCGGTGGAAAGCAGAGGCTTTCCTGTCCTCAGGGCTTCAAAAGTTGACTTGAAGAGGAGATTCACGGAACTGCCAGTGTCGATGAGAATTCTATCGACCGTGAAATCTCCGATGGCTGCTTGAACTACGATGGCATCATCGAAGGGATTAGCGATCATAGGAAGGTCTGCAGGGCCAAAGGTGACGATTTCAGAAGGTGGGGCAGAAGAAGAAGTGGAAGCAATCTCAGTTCGGGAAAGCCTTGACAGAGAAGACTTCCGAGTAGACTCAGCCCCTGCTCCGCCATGGATGAAAAAGAGTCTTCCCAAGACTCCTTCATCGACAACGTCAATACATTCACTTGGTATATCAACGAGCCCCAGATGGCCCTCATCCCTTATCTCTATACACTCCTGCTGAACTTCAGCCACCTCCTTGCCCTTAGAGGTGGAAGGCTTTGAAGAGTCACTCTTCCTGCCTAGGTCCTCGATTTTACCCTCGGCGAGCAACCTTTCAACTAGCTTCTGAAGTGCCTTTCAATCTTTAGTCAGATGGCCCTTCTCCTTGTGAAAATTGCAGAACTGAGAGTTGTCCCTGGGCTTCCAGTCTCTCTAAGGTCCTTGCCTCTTTTTTTCAGCCTTCCTCTGGATTATCTGGACGACCTCTTCAAAGTCGAGGCCCAGATCTGCAAGCTCTTCCATAGGGCTGCTCTCATAAGGATTTAAAGCTGGCAGGGTGCCCTGAAGAATGGGGAGCGCTTGAAGGGGAACGGCGGGAGTGGCAGCCAACGGCAGTCTCTGACCATGAAACTGTTGATGGCCGAGGAAGGGTTTCTTGTGGCGGAGGTGTTGAAACCGGAAAACCGGTCTCTTGTGGAGTTCGACCCTTGGGGAAGGGGTGGTCGCGCACCTACTTCACTCCTGCAAGAAAATGACAAAGAAAAGAGAAGAAACAAGGACTAGACCAAGGGCCCGGCGTGGAGGTCCCACCACACACCCGGAAGATCTTAGAGCGCTTCCCCTCCTTAGCCAAGTGTCGGGCTAAGGTACCTCAGAAAGCGCTAGTACGCCGGAGAATTCGTAAGCATGCCTTCTGAGGTACCGCTTGGGTCCTATTTATAGGAAAAGATGGCCTGCCAGTATACAACCTTCACTGTTTTCGAGGACTACAGGCAGACCAAAAGGGGCAACATAGTAAACGTATGTCATGGCCAAGATGCGAGCTGGACCTGAGGGGGCACTCGCTCGGCAAGGGACCTGACTCGCCTCGCCCTGGGCCTAGGCGGGCACGTACTCGGCAGACTGTGCTTGACTATCGCTGAGCTCGGCTTGACTACCGCCGAGCTCGGACTCGGCACGACGATCGCCGAGCTCCAACAGAAACTGAGCTTGGCACGGGGATCGTCGAGCTTGGCTCGACTACCGTCGAGCCCTGTTCCTACACCCGAGCTCGGTCTCGGCATGCCGGGCTTCGCTCGGCCATTGTCGAGCTCGGCTCGACTATTGCCGAGCTCGGGCTCGGCATGCTGGGTTCACATTGGTCTGAGCCGGCCGGTTCAACTCCTGCCGACCACTCGCGGGATACGGGGTTGTACATAATCCCCGCTCTTTGCGAGGTTGGGACAAGCTCGGAAAGAAACATCCAACCCCATGGGATCCTGCGAGTGCGACAGGGGCAAAAAGGAATCTTCTGGTAGGCCCCACAGGTAGCTAAATATATGTACCCCTGCGCATCTGGCTGACCTTTGCCCTTCCCCAAATTCTGTCAAGATGCCGCTCCCCAAGGAAGTCTTAGAGCGGTTTTCCGGTTTCAACATTTTGGTGCGGTGAGCGTGGACAGTGGTCAGTAGAGAAAACCTTCTGCAGGCTCGATGACTGGAGAAGAAGGACAAGGATCAGGCAGGGGCAACTCGCCACCCCCTCCCCCACCCCCAGCGGCGAGTGTGTCGGCGGAGCTTAGGGAGGAGATCCTCGGGCTCGTCAGGACCGCCCTCGACATGCGAGCTGAGAGTGCGACACCGGCAGTCCCGGTGGTCGCCGCTCCCGCACTCGGCGACGACGCGCCGCTCAGGCGACCAGGGAAGGAACCCGCCGAGAGAGGCGAGCGCGAGTTCCAGGGGCGAGTTCTGTTTCCCGGCTCGGCCGCCGAGTACCACTTCGGCGAGACTGCAGGGAGGGAGTTCCCGTCTCGCCCAGCTGAGGGGGGGAGCCCCTTCAGCGAGTTCGTTTCCTTAGCCCCAGTTCCCGAGGGGTTTCGCGAGCCGGAGATGACTTACTACTCCGGGAGAGGAGACCCGGTCCACCACATCCAGTGGTTCGAGGACATGGTCTCTATTCGACAGATGTCAGACGGCTTCAAGTGCCGACTCTTCGCTATCACCCTCAGAGAAAAGGTGAGAGAGTGGTTCCACCAACTCCCGACCGGGTCCATCTACTGCTTTGAGGATCTGCGACGGGGTTTCATGCTGAGATTCACCACTTCTAAGAAGAGGAAGAAGGTGGCGGAGTCTTTGTTCCGCATCAAGCAGAGGGTGGGAGAGACCCTAGGGAGCTATCTGGACAGGTTCCAAGAGGAACTGTCCCAAGTTTAGGAGATGCCGGGGCACACCATGATGGTGGCCTTCACCCTGGGTCTCCAATCCGGGTTCTTCACAATGGAACTGAAGAGATCACCTCCAGTGTCTTTTGAGGCACTCCTGGAGAGGGCGGCCAGGGAGGCTGATATGGAGGCAGCACATCCAGAGTTTGCGCGAAGGTTGGCCAAGTGGGCCGTGGAAGAGGAGAGGCCAAGGGGTGGCCGAATTCAGGAGGAGAGGAGGGCCGAACCTCGGCAAAGGGAGCAGCCGCAGCAACAGCCGCAACCCAGGTGGGTGCGTCCGGAGCAGACCCACCATTTGGGATGGAGGCCCTAGTGGCAAGACCAGGCACCACGAAGAGGTTATCAGGGAGGAGATAACCGCCAGGGTGGCCGAGGGCAGTACAACCCCCAGGGGGGTAGGCAGGGTCAGAGACCCCCTCTCCCCGACCAGGAGGAGGCAATGGCAATTGCCATGAGGGGGAGGAGGAGAGGACAGCCGAGGAGAAGGAGGGAGGTCAGGGTGGACCTGCCCTATTGTGACTTTCATCAGGAAGAGGGGCACCTCACATCCACGTGTCCGGAGTTCCTCGAGATGAGGCGGAGAAGGGAGCAGCAACAGCAAGACCAGCAGGAAGTCCGGATAGAGGAGATCCGGCCTCGGGAGGAGGGGGATCAGTGCGAAGACCGGGTTGATGTGGGCACCCGGGGAAGGATCGGAGCGATCCACGGGGGGGCCGGGATCGAGGCTTCCCGTAAGTCAAGCCTCCACACTATGTACCGAAGGAGAGTTGGCTCCACATCCCAGTCCCCTCCCCCGGAGGAGAAAATCACCTTCTCCAGAGAGGACTTGCCGGGTCACGAGGACCCCTTTTGCGATGCGCTGGTTATCCAGACAGCCATCGAGGATTTCACTGTCTCCCGGATCCTTGTGGACAATGGGAGTTCGGTCAACATCATCTTCAAGAAGGCGTTCGATGCAATGAAGGTAGAGGCCAGGAGGGTGTTAGCCTCAGATGGGCCTCTGTTCGGCTTTTCAGGAGAGAGGAAAGAAGTCGAGGGAGGAGTGGGACTCCATGTCACTCTAGGGGGGCAGTCGCGCAACTGCAAGTTTGTCATCGTGGACGCTCCTAGCAGCTACAGTGCCATCTTCGGGAGACCCCTCATCAGCGCCTTCCGCTGCGTCCCCTCGTCCTTCCACCAGTGTCTAAAGCTCAACGTCGAGGGGGTCCAGATCCGGGTCCGAGGAGACCCTAAGGAGGCAAGGGAGTGCTACGTCTCGGCGGTAAACTCCATCTCTTGGCTGGAGGGGGCCGAGGAGATGGGGCGGAGGTTGGAGGAGGAGAAGCAGGAAGCTGACAAAGAAATCGAGGTGGAGTGCCGCGCTCAGGAGGAGGTCACGGAAGAGGCTCGGGAGTCGGCCGAGGCCATGGCCGTCGAGGAGGCTGAGGAAGAGGTCCTCGCCCCCGGAAGGGGAGGTATCGAGGAATGGGAGGAGCAGTCCCGTCTGGAGGCAGCGGAAGAGGTGGAGGAGATGGAGGTCCTCACCATTGGAGGCAGGGTGGAGAAGGTCCGCGTCAGCGGAGGCCTGACCCCGGAAGCTCAAGGCAGGATGCTGGAGTGCATCCAGAGGAACGTGGACATCTTCGCCTGGAGCGCCGCGGAGATGCCAGGGATCGACCCCGACGTGGCCTGCCATCGCCTCAACCTGGACCCAGAGGCTCCCCCCATCCAGCAGAAAAGAAGATCCATCATGGACAAGCTCGCCGAGCCAATCAGGGAGGAAGTCGCCAAGCTCCTCGAGGCTGGCTTCATATCTGAAATCCAATACCCCGGCTGGGTCTCCAACGTTGTAATGGTTAAAAAAGGAGACGGCCGGTGGAGGATGTGTATCGACTTTTCTCTTCTTAATAAATCATGCCCGAAAGATTGTTATCCTTTGCCTTGGATCGACGCGCTGGTTGACTCAGCCGTCGGTTTCCCTGTAATGAGTTTTCTAGATGCTTTTTCAGGTTATCACCAAATCAGAATGCACCCCCCTGACGTCAAAGACGTCTCGTTCATCACGGGGGATGAATGTTATTGTTACAAAATGATGCCCTTCGGGCTAAAGAACGTAGGGGCCACCTATCAAAAAATGATGGATAGGGTCTTCCGAGAGCAGAAGGGGAGGAATCTCGAAGTGTACGTGGATGATCTCATGGTCAAGAGCTTGGATGTCGACTCCCACATCCAGGACTTGGAAGAGACTTTCGCCACTCTCCGCATGTTTAAGATGAGGCTGAACCCCTTGAAGTGTGTCTTCGGGGCAAGCCGGGGAAAGTTCCTAGGGCATCTTCTCACCCCCCGCTGGGGTAGAACCTAATCCAGATAAGGTGAGGGCAATCATGGAACTAAGGTCGCCGCAAAATACCAAGGAAGTACAGCAACTGACAGGGAAGTTGGCAGGGTTGAGTAGATTCCTCTCCCGGGCCAAGGAGAGGTGCTCCTCGTATTTCAAAACCTTGAGAGGGGGTCGAAAGTTTGAATGGACCTCGGAGTGCGAGGAGGCATTCTAGGCTTTAAAGAAACAGCTGACTCAGGCCCCCCTGCTCCAAGGGCCCAAGGAGGGGGAAGACTTATTCCTATATCTAGGGGTCGGGGCTGAAGCCTTGAGTTCGGTTTTGGTTCGGGAAGAAGGGAAGAGGCAACTCCCCGTCTATTATGTGAGTCGGATATTGAAGAGGGCCGAGCTCCGTTACCCCATCTTGGAAAAACTGGCCTTCGCCTTAATCATCTCAGCCCGGAGGCTTCGACCTTATTTCCAGGCACACTCAATTCGAGTAGTGACCGACCACCCCCTGCGCAACATCTTCAAGGGGGTAGAGCATTCAGGTAGGTTGGCCAAATGGTCAGTGGAACTGAGCGAGTTCGACATCTCCTTCGTCCCCCGCCTCTCAATCAAGGCCCAAGCTATGGCTGACTTCCTGGCAAAGTATGTGGTCGAGGTGGCGGAGGAGAGACTCACTCGCCCTCTCCCCTGGAAAGTCAGGGTGGACGGTGCCTCGGGGAAGCATTCTTTAGGGGTTGGGGTCATCTTGGAAAGCCCCCAGGGGATAAAGATCGAGCAGACTGTGGTAGTGCACTTTCCTATCACCAACAATCAAGCAGAATACGAAGCCGTAATCGCAGGTCTCCGCCTGGCAAGAGACTTGGGGGTGCATGACGTGGAGGTCCTCACCGACTCCATGGTGGTGGCTTCCCAGGTCAAGGGGGAGTTTGAGGCGAGGGAGCCCACCCTGCAGCTCTATTTGATGAAGGTAAGGGGAGTCATTGGGACCTTCCAGACCTTCTCAATCAAGCACGTGCCGCGAGGGGAAAACGAGCCAGTCGACCAGCTAGCAAAGCACGGCCCCCGGATGGGAGGCACCATTACGGATCTCTTCCGACCTTCCATCGAGGAGGGGGAACTAATGGAAGTAGAACAACACCTCTCATGGATGGATCCCTTCGTCAACTTCTTGTCCACCGGAGAATACCCGGAGGGAATGGACCAAAGAGGGCTCAAGCACAAGGCGGCATACTACCTCCTACGTGAGGGACAGTTGTACCGCAAGACCCTCTCAGGGATGTTGGCCCGTTGCGTGGCCGAAAGAGAGGTGCATAAAATTTTGGAGGAAGTCCATTCCGGTGAATGTGGAAGTCATTCGGGGAGTCGGACCCTGGAAGGGAGAATCGTCAGGCAAGGGTACTTCTGGCCCACCCTCGGTCAGGATGCAGCCGAATTCGCAAAAAATGTCATAAGTGCCAACTATATGCCCCGCTCCAGCTCCAGCCGGCTCAGAGGTTAAGAAGCATCATGGCACCATGGCCCTTCGCCATATGGGGGCTGGACCTCGTAGGACCTTTCCCTCAGGCCAGCGGACAGAGGAGGTTTTTGTTGGTCATGATCAATTATTTTTCTAAGTGGATGGAGGTGAAGGCTCTAGCCAAGGTAACCTCTCTGGTAGTCAGGAACTTTATCTGGGGAGAGATCATCTGCAGGCATGGGCTGCCACAGGCTATCGTCACGGACAACGGACCTCAGTTCGCCAGCACGGAGTTCATTCGCTTCTGCGAACAGCTGGGGATTGACCTTCGGTTTGCTTCTGTCCATCACCCCAGGAGCAACGGGCAGGTGGAAGCGGCCAACAAAATCATCGTGAACCTCTTAAAGAAGAAAGTGGAAAATTTGAGGGGAAGCTGGGTGGAACAGCTTCCATCAGTCCTCTGGGCCTTGAGGACCACCCCCAATACGGCAATAGGGGAGACACCTTTCAAACTCTCTCACGGCTGCGAGGCCGTTCTACCTATTGAATTCGAGGTCCAGACGCCTCGAGTCATCGAGGCAGGAGCCGGAAGGGAAGAATGGAGGTCAGAGAATGAGGAGGAGCTTCGACTCTCCCTTGATATGGTGGAAGAGCTACGCGACTTGTCCGTCGTCAGGCAGGAAGAGGCTAAGCGAAGGATGGCCAAGTATTTCGACAAACACGTCCGTGTCAAGCAGTTCGTGGAGGGGGACCTTGTTTTGAAAAAAGTAGATGCGGCAGGGAGATCCGCCGCTGTGGGAAAACTCCACCCCAATTGGGAGGGCCCCTACATTGTGCAGGAGGTCTTGAAATCAGGGGGGTATCGCCTCAAGGACGTAAGAGGGGACACCCTCAGGCACACTTGGAGTGGCGACGATCTGAAACGTTTCTACCCTTGAAAATATTGTAAATATCTTGGCCTTAAGAATAAAAACGAATCTCATTGTCGTATTTTATGCTCTGTCAAAATAGTGAGGGTAAAGGGGCTCGCAGCTTAAACCCCCAAGGGGCAAAAGTTTCTAAGTCTTCTCGCTCTGGGGTTAGGTCTCGTCACTCCCCTGCCAGGCTCCCACCTGAGCTGGTACGGCCGAGTCTCGATGGACATCGCTATGACCCTGGGGCTGAGCCCAGAGGATGTTCAACACCCGCCCTCAGGCTCTCACCTAGCTGACTGGCCCGGTGGTAGCACCCGGGAGAGGCAAAAGTTTCTAAGTCTTCTCGCTCTGGGGTTAGGTCTCGTCACTCCCCTGCCAGGCTCCCACCTAGCTGGCACGGCCGAGTCTCGATGGACATCGCTATGACCCTGGGGCTGAGCCCAGAGGATGTTCAACACCCGCCCTCAGGCTCTCACCTAGCTGACTGGCCCGGTGGTAGCACCCGGGAGAGGCAAAAGTTTCTAAGTCTTCTCGCTCTGGGGTTAGGTCTCGTCACTCCCCTGCCAGGCTCCCACCTAGCTGGCACGGCCGAGTCTCGATGGACATTGCTATGACCCTGGGGCTGAGCCCGGAGGATGTTCAACACCCGCCCTCAGGCTCTCACCTAGCTGACTGGCCCGGTGGTAGCACCCGGGAGAGGCAAAAGTTTCTAAGTCTTCTCGCTCTGGGGTTAGGTCTCGTCACTCCCCTGCCAGGCTCCCACCTAGCTGGTACGGCCGAGTCTCGATGGACATCGCTATGACCCTGGGGCTGAGCCCGGAGGATGTTCAACACCCGCCCTCAGGCTCTCACCTAGCTAACTGGCCCGGTGGTAGCACCCGGGAGAGGCAAAAGTTTCTAAGTCTTCTCGCTCTGGGGTTAGGTCTCGTCACTCCCCTACCAGGTTCCCACCTAGCTGGCACGGCTGAGCCCGGAGGATGTTCAACACCCGCCCTCAGGCTCTCACCTAGCTGACTGGCCCGGTGGTAGCACCCGGGAGAGGCAAAAGTTTCTAAGTCTTCTCGCTCTGGGGTTAGGTCTCGTCACTCCCCTGTCAGGCTCCCACCTAGCTGGTACGGCCGAGTTTCGATGGACATCGCTATGACCCTGGGGCTGAGCCCGGAGGATGTTCAACACCCGCCCTCAGGCTCTCACCTAGCTGACTGGCCCGGTGGTAGCACCCGGGAGAGGCAAAAGTTTCTAAGTCTTCTCGCTCTGGAGTTAGGTCTCGTCACTCCCCTACCAGGCTCCCACCTAGCTGGTACGGCCGAGTCTCGATGGACATCGCTATGACCCTGGGGCTGAGCCCGGAGGATATTCAACACCCGCCCTCAGGCTCTCACCTAGCTGACTGGCCCGGTGGTAGCACCCGGGAGAGGCAAAAGTTTCTAAGTCTCCTCGCTCTGGGGTTAGGTCTCGTCACTCCCCTGCCAGGCTCCCACCTAGCTGGTACGGCCGAGTCTCGATGGACATCGCTATGACCCTGGGGCTGAGCCCGGAGGATGTTCAACACCCGCCCTCAGGCTCTCACCTAGCTGACTGGCCCGGTGGTAGCACCCGGGAGAGGCAAAAGTTTCTAAGTCTTCTCGCCCGAGGAAAACACCAGGGCGCGAGCTCGCCAGTCAAGACGGCGAGCTCGGAATATCCCACCCCCCCCTCTCTCCAGCTCGCTACTAAGGAAGCCCTGGTCCCGTCCCAGACCCAGGGGAGGAAAGCGGCTCTCTCCAGAGAGCCTAGCCTCGCTCCAGTTAACTCGGCGAAAGACACGCCCTGATGTCTAAGGCGGATGCCGGCAGCATCTTGACCCAAACATATTTTCACATTCTGAATTGTCGAAAAACGGAGGCGAGACATGGCGGGGGAATGTGTGGCGCGAGTAGGATATGGCGCGAGCACGTGTCCTAGGGATTCGCCGCGAGCACCGCGGGGGCTGGTCCTAACTCAATACATTCTACGGGCGAGGTCGCTCTACCAAGCGCGCGGGTATAATATCGCAAGTAAGCTTAAAAAGAAGATAGTGAAATTGTGAAAAATGTCTTTGATTCATCATTACAAGTGTACAAGGCCCGCCTCGGCAGGATACAAAAAAAGAGAAGAAAACAAAAGCTAGCTCTCGTCCTCCCCCTCGAATGACGGTCCTCCTCGCCACCAAGCCGAGCGTCCTTCTCCCCCACCCCCGCGAAGAGCGAGTCGAAGCTATCCTCCTTCTCGCTGAGCGGGCTGGGTGGGAACAGGGTGGGCAGGAGCTCCCGGACGGTGACCTCCTCGCAGCCTTCCGCCAAAATCCCCGTTCCCCTCATGGCCTTCAGGAGACACTCGGCAGCCTCGACGGAGTTGACTCGCAGCCGCTCCGCGACATCAGACTCGCCAAACACCCGGGCCTCTTGAAGGGGAAGGCTGGCTCGCTGGCGTCCGGGGGAAGGAGAGCGTCGGCTTGGCGGAGGACCTCTCCCAGGAGCCCCTTATTCTTCTCTTTCAACTCCTCCACCTCCACCCCCAGCCGGGCGGCAACAGCCTCCTGCTCGCGGGAATATATCTTTTGCTCGGCAAGCTGGACTTCCCGCTCAGCGAGCTGAGCCTGCAACTGAGCCACCTCGCCTCGCATCGCGTCAGCGGCTTCGGCGTCCTGTAGGGTTAAAAGTTCAGAACACGCACAAGAATAATCCTAAGCAAGGTAAATTGAGGTATCCAGTAATTACCAAGCCACCGGCAGACTTCGCGAGTAGAGCATCGGCAAGGCCGAACCGCCTTTCCACATCGGCCGCGCTCTCCTTCGCCAGGTCGCGCTCCTGCTCGGCAGTCAGCAGGGCATTGCTGAGCTGGAAGCCGCGGCGGACCATCATGTGATGGAGCTCGAAGGCCCGCAGGTGGGCTTGCAACCCCTCGTAGCCGAGCTGACTGGGGGTAAGTTTCTTGTACGATTCGGCGCTGTCGAGGTTGTAGAGGCCGAAGCCGAAGGCGAAGGCGTGGGCGGTAGGCGGCCGGCGAGCTCCCCAGGAGGGGGCGCGAGTAGAAACAGAAACTCGGTGAGCCCCCTCGTCCCACTTCAAAATGGGCTCGCCAGCCGCATCTTTGCTCTTGCATCCCTTGCCGAAGTTGGGGTGATCTTTTGGCAGACTGGGCTCGCGGAGGGTGTCCTCTCTGGTAGAATCGGAGGACGGCCCGCTCTTCTTCTTCCCCTTTCGGGGGGAGGAGGCTTCTTTCAACGGACTCAAGGGCGGCTCGTCGGACAGAGCCTCCGGCGAGCTCACGAACTTGGTAGGCGACGGAGGAAGGTGCAGCCGTCCGCGCGAGACCACCTTCGCCCTCTTCTTCTTGGGGAGCGAAGGATCGGGGCGCGAGCTTGACCCCCCGGACTCCAAGCGCTTCCTGCCGGGGAGTTGGCCTCGCGCTTGCTCCTCGCGACAAGCCGCTGCCGCCGCCCGGGCCAGCTCCAGAGGATCTGAGAATATCCCCGAGTCTGTGAACGGCGGATGCTCCGGCAGAACCCGTTCCCCTGCAGAGAAAGACTTAGTCAAAAAAAAGAGAGAGAAAAAAATATATGTAATATAGAGATCCACCTTGATAAAGTTCGCGAGAGGGCAGAGCGAGATATACCTTCACCGGGGAGAACGGGTTGAAGCGAATCAAGGCCGCGGCAGAGGAAGGCGACCTCGAAGTCCTTGTGGAGGAAAAACTTGTGGAGGTCGGCGTCGCTACCAGACAGGGAAGGAGGACGATATATGTCCTCGCTCTTCTGCAGGGGGCGAAAGGGGATGTTGCCGAGCTCGCCCTTAATGAAGACGAGCCGGGTCATCCAATTATGATTCTTGTTCGCTAGCTCGCGAACCTTGATGAAGGACCCGCCGAAGTAGGCGACCCCGTCGGGGGTAGCCTTGTAATAGAACAACTTACGGAACACCGCGAGGTTGAACTCAATTCGCTCCCGGCGGAGGAAGCAGGCGAACGCCACCATCATAGCAATGGCGTTGGAATTCAGCTGCGCGGGCACCGCGCCGTAGTACTTCAGGATCTGGCGGATCTTTGGCCAGAGGGGGAGGCGCAGTCCCACCTCGAAGTGCGAGATGGGGAAGGCGAGCTCACCCTCCGGGAAGGAATTGATGGCTTCATGCTCGGCGGGCCTGCGAGCCTGGAAGCCGGGGGGGGGGACGAATGCCGCCGCGAACTCGACGAGCTCCTCCTCGGTAATGTGCCCCTCAAAAAAGCAATGATCAACGAAGTGCTGGGCGCACTTAGACCGACCGTCCGCGTCAGGGTTGGTCTTGACCATAGTCGCAGAGGAAAGGAAAATCGCGAGCTCGGGAAGACAGAGATGAAGCAAGGATTTGAAAGCAATAAAAGCGTGCCCCGGGGGTAGGTGAGAAGGTCTATTTATAGAAGAAGGTAAAGAAGGGTGAGAGGGAGGGCGAGTCGGCCGATCGGCCCGGTCTCGCCACGCCACCTCGCCACCCTCTCCTCGCAAATCCTGCGAGCCGGCCATACCCCAGAAGAGGGAATTTGAAAAGACTCACCAGAATATTGAAAAAGCATATACATATACAAAGTGGTAGAAAAGTTGTTCGAGTTATTACAAGCAGATCATTCAGAGCAAATAAAAAAAATAAAATAAGGGCGCGAGGACCATGCGAGGGCGAGGGCGAGTACCGGTCGGCTGACAGAGGAGCCGTTTCATTCTCCCCGGTCTCGCCGGCCCGCCGTCGCAGGTCGCCGCGCATAAAGTTCGCGAAGTCGCCCCATGTTCCTATTTATCACCCGCAGGTTTTCGTCAATTTCATCCATCAGCACCAGGGAAGACGCCTCCTCGAACGCCAAGCTGACTCCAGCACCGTCCGCGAGACGTGAGCACTCCCACTGCAGCCTGTTGTTGTCCTTCCGCAGGTCGTGGAGCTCGCGCACCAGCTTCTTGAGAACCTTCCGCTCCCGTTTTGCACGTTCAGGACTGCCCACCTCGGAGTCCAGGAAGGCATCCAGGGCGCTTGGAGAAGGGAGGGGCGAGTAAGGAGGTCGATCCACGGACTCGCCGTCCTCCGTCCGGCCGGGAAATTCTGGGTGAAGAACTGAAAGACGGTCAGAAAAACAAATATCCCCGGAACAGAAGAGCAAAGTTGGAAACTTACCGCGCGAGCCTGGCTCCTCTGGGTTGGCGTGAGGAGAGAAGTGGCGCAGGTCCTTGCCACGCCCCAGCAGTTCCTGAGGGGCAAGTTGGTAGCCGGGGACAGGGATAATCCCGGCGCCTCTCCCCACGACTATGGATCCAGGGGAGGGTTGCCGAGAAGGGAGGTGACTCGGAGACGCCAGTTCTCGCGAGCCCGGCTCCTTGACCTCGGGATCCTGCCGTGGCGAGCTGACAGGAATACTTTTGGCCCGAGGGGTGGATGCTTCGCCGCTGTTCTCTCGGTCGGAAGACAGTTCCACGAGATTTTTAGTGGAAGAACCAAGAACCGGCTGGTTGGAGGAACCGGCCCCGTTCCCCAAGGCGGCAGTAAAGTCGGCCAGAATGGGTTCGGCCCCCGGGGGAAAGGGCTTCGCCCGCTTGGCCGAGCCAAAATCGGCAAAACGGCGAGCAGGGGCCTCAAGATTGGTCAGCCCGAGGCCTGAGCAGCGATCTCCTCGCGGGAACGTGCGAGTCGCTCTAAGACTTCCTTGGGGAGCGGCATCTTGACAGAATTTGGGGAAGGGCAAAGGTCAGCCAGATGCGCAGGGGTACATATATATAGCTACCTATGGGGCCTACCAGAAGATTCCTTTTTGCCCCTGTCGCACTCGCAGGATCCCATGGGGTTGGATGTTTCTTTCCGAGCTTGTCCCAACCTCGCAAAGAGCGGGGATTATGTACAACCCCGTATCCCGCGAGTGGTCGACAGGAGTTGAACCGGCGGGCTCAGACCAATGTGAACCCAGCATGCCGAGCCCGAGCTCGGCAATAGTCGAGCCGAGCTCGACAATGGCCGAGCGAAGCCCGGCATGCCGAGACCGAGCTCGGGTGCAGGAACAGGGCTCGATGGTAGTCGAGCCAAGCTCGACGATCCCCGTGCCGAGCTCAGTTTCTATTGGAGCTCGGCGATCGTCGTGCCGAGTCCGAGCTCGGCGGTAGTCAAGCCGAGCTCAGCGATAGTCAAGCACAGTCTGCCGAGTACGTGCCCGCCTAGGCCCAGGGCGAGGCGAGTCAGGTCCCTTGCCGAGCAAGTGCCCCCTCAGGTCCAGCTCGCATCTTGGCCATGGCATACGTTTACTATGTTGCCCCTTTTGTCTGCCTGTAGTCCTCGAAAACAGTGAAGGTTGTATACTGGCAGGCCATCTTTTCCTATAAATAGGACCCAAGGGGTACCTCAGAAGGCATGCTTACGAATTCTCCGGCGTACTAGCGCTTTCTGAGGTACCTTAGCCCGACACTTGGCTAAGGAGGGGAAGCGCTCTAAGATCTTCCGGGTGTGTGGTGGGACCTCCACGCCGGGCCCTTGGTCTAGTCCTTGTTTCTTCTCTTTTCTTTGTCATTTTCTTGCAGGAGTGAAGTAGGTGCGCGACCACCCCTTCCCCAAGGGTCGAACTCCACAAGAGACCGGTTTTCCAGTTTCAACAGGAGGTTACGTCCCCTCTGAGATGGAGGTTGGAAATCAGGCCGAGGAGGCTTGCTGTGATATTGATTGTTGGAGAAGTTGGAGGCATCCCATCCTCCAGCTTTGGCTGTCAGGGATGAGATATAGGCCGGGTTGGCATTTTCTCCCTCAATAAAGCAATTAGCCGTTGCTATGAGCTCCTGATAAGTTGATGGTGCCTTTGTTGTCACTTTGAATTTCAAAGGGCCCTCCCGGAGGCCGTGAATCAGGGCAACTCTATAATAATCGGGGTTCACATTCCTTACCCCTTGGATTTCTTTTTGGAACCGATCAACGAATCTTGCCACTGATTCGCTGTCTCTCTGCTTGATGTCAAAAAGGGCTGCCGGCCCATCCTTTCTCTTCTTAGAGGTTGCAAATCTCAGGAGCAGCTCGCTGCGAAGCTCAGCGAAGGAAGAAATCGTGCCCGAAGGCAGCTCGTAAAACCACTCTCTTGCTTGACCATCAAGAGTGGTCACCAGAAGCTTACATTTCAAGCATCGGAGAGGCTCCTTAATGCAACTGCCCCTTCGAATGCCTGCAGCTGGGAGACCGGATCAGTCTCCCCTGAATAAAAAGGGAGACGAGGTTCTCTAAAATTGCTTGGCTCTGACTCCCACCGGATTCGATCGACGAAGGGAGAGGGAGTCTCTGAATCAGCAGAAGGGCGGACTGGAGGGCGAAGCTCTGCGGGCTCTGCGGACTGCCGATCAACAAAATCTAGTCGGCGAGCCGGAGTCCCTCGGGCTGCTTCCCTGAAGAAATCTATCAGGGGGGCGAACTCTGCAACTTGAGGTCGCATGGGAGCTGCGGACTGAGCTTGGTGGAGAGGCGGAGGTGCGGTTACAGGCGACTGCTGAAGAGGGCGGTGATGAGCTGGGGTCCGGCGGACCGGAGTCTGGCGGACAGGAGTCTCAGCAACTTCTTCAGCGACCTGAGGAGCAAGTCGCTGAGTCAGTGCTAACAGGGCCTGGTTGATCGTATCGAGCCGCTGGTCAGTCTCCCTTCGAGATACTTCAGCTTCCCAGCGGGACTGCTCCAACGCTTCCCATAATGAATCATCAGGCGAGCTGCAGCGATCGGAGCGGCGAGCTCGGCGGTCCGACATTTCTATCCGCGGTTTCAAAAAACTGCTCGAACCTGAAGGTCGCGTGTTAACTGTTGATGCGCGAAAAGCGAAGGCGGAAACGAGCACCAGCAGCTAACTGTTCGAGCACTTCGGGAAAGAGGAAAAACAAATTGCGAGCAGCAGTCTACTTGGCGGACTAGGAAAGGAACAGAAAGGCAAGAGCCGTGGAGCACGGCAACACCAGACTTCGCCCGTCGCAGCCTGAATGCATCTCCTACGACGGGCTTACTTTTGATTGCAAAGAAGGGGTTACAAGAAGGGAAAAGGAAAGCAATGCAGAAAGCAAACTAGAGATCGCAAAGCCAGAGATTCGAGTCCGCAGCCTTTAACAAGTGGGCTCCTGGGCTCGAGTCAGCGTGCTTTGAGTGCACCACTTCCCCCTATTTATAGGCTGTGGGCCTGCCCAAAAGGGCAGGGCTAAAATAACCGGCTGCCCGGGGTACAAAGGAGCCGGGCAGCGGTGACGGGAAACAAAAGAGAAAGAAGAGGCAGTCCGCGCTGGACCGGCGGACTGGGCCTGCGAACTGGAATCCTCCCTTGGTCGCGTCGAGCGCGATCCTGCCAGACCAGTTGCGACCTGAGCGACCTGGGCGACCTGACTCGGAGCTCGCCGATCTGGGCTCGACTATCGTCGAAGGGAGGTCGCCGATCTAGCTGAGTTGAGAACCAAAGGCGACCTTGGCGGACTGAGCTCTGAGAATCCGGCCAAGGAGGAACGAGACGTCTAGCTGGATATGTTGTGGATTCTGGGGTTAACAATCGGCTCATTTGCAATCCTGAAGAATTTCTTGTAGCGTTCAGTTATGCTGTCATTCTTTGCTTGCCTAAAGCTTTCATACTCCTAATTCAGCATAGATTTTCTGTCTTCTCTGACTTCTTCTGTTCCCTCCATGTAGACAATGAGAGTGTCCCACATTTCTTTGGAGGTTTTGTAATGTACCAGATTCTGAAAGGTGGCATCATCTATGACACTTACAATGATATTTTCTGCCCTTTTGTCTAGAGTTGCCAGGATGATTTTATCCTTTGTCATTTCTGAATAACTCTTAGGAGTCTTTATATTTGCATCCAGTGTTGATACCTTCATTGGAATGAAGGGTCCTTCCTGTACTGTGATGTAAATTCTTGGATCATAAACTTCCATAAACAATCTGACCCTCTCCTTCCATATGCCAAAACATTCCTTCTTACAGATAGGTAGTTTCATTTATCCAAACTCTTATTGGTTCTCACTTGAACCCATTCTTGAATTCTGAAAATTGCCTAGGAGAATTACTCAGACTGTTAAGTCAATCCATGAGTAACCTCCCTCTGATACCACTTGAAAGACTTAATTCAAGAGCCTAAATACCTAGAGGGGGGGGTGAATAGGTTTTAATATTTCCTTTTATATTTTAGGCAATTAAACATATATTACTTTGCACAAACAAAATAAAACACCGCACAGAACATTCACAGCACAAAGAGCACCAGGTATATAGTTGTTCCCCAAGATATGGGTACGTACATTTTCCCCTTTCTCCTATCCAGTAGAGTACTGGATTCAGCCTAACTTCTTTCCTCATTCTCAGATCAAAAGATCCTATAACTCAGAACCAGAATGGTTCCTACACCACAAGCTTTTGCAAGTACTACCTCAGATCCTTCCCAGAATCCTACCTCAGGCCTCAGCCTTACCTCAGCCCTTATCTCTAGCCTTACAACTTAGACTTTTGCAAGTCCTACCACTCAGGCTCATATCCCTACCTCAGCCTTTATAAATATAGGCTTACAGCTCAGATCTACAACAGATCCTACAAGTAATTGTGTAATAAAAGATATACAAAAGATATCACCAGATAGATCCCTGTATTGATGTTCTTCTTGATCATTTCTTGATCTTCAGTCCCAACCAGGCTTGGCTGTTTCAAAGCTTCTTGATAGAACAAAATAAGGATGGACTGTTCTTGATGTAGAAGTTGATCTACTGTCAGCTCCTTGAATTCTAAAATGAGATATGAATCTTTTTTGCTGACTATTCTAGATCTGCCTTCTTAAAGGGTTTCCGCTTTTCTGGTTGTGAATCTTCTCTCTCTTTGTTGATGGCTTTTCTGGCCTTTTTAAGTTGTTATTTGTTGTTAGGGATCAGCCCTTTATATAGAGATTCCTCATGGTTACCGGCTAATCTAGTTTGTAACAACCTTCTGTTAGTTCTGACAAACGTGTCAGACCTGTTGGTAATGACAGCTGTCGACCCACGAGTCATGACAGTTGATTCCTTAGAGATTCTACAACACAGCATGATCCACTCAGCATTCTGCTTCTCATGTGTCGACACAAGTAGACAAAGTGTCGACACAAGTCTTGATGATGTCGTCACAATACTCCAAGTGTCGACACAGTCATTTTTCTGTTCTCGACACATCTTCTATTTGTATGTGTCTACACAAGTCTAGTGTGTCGACACAACTGCTTTTGGTCTCAACATAACTGCTGGGTGTTGACACAGCCTCTGCTTTAGGTGTCGACACAATCCTTGCCTCAGGTTTCAACATAAGTCTTGCTTTAAGTGTCGACATAATTCTTGCTTTAGGTGTCGACATAAGTCTTGCTTTAAGTGTCGACACAATTCCTACCTTTGGTGTCGACATAAGTCCTGGGTGTCGACACAGTTCCTGGGTGTCGACACAATTTCTGGGTGTCGACACAAATCTGGCTTCTTATATCAACACAATTTCTGGTTTTGGTGTCGACATAATTTTTAGGTGTCGACATAATGCTTTGCTGCTGGTGTCGACACAGGTCCCGTGTGTCGACACAATTCTTCACAAGTGTCGAGACTTATACTTAGAATATTTTTCTTTCAATCCTTAACCCTACATAAGGAAACTTAAACATACATCAAATACATATTGATGTATATCATTGACTAAGATGAATCATCTCCAAATCTGGTACATACTTCTAGTGTACCCAACACCCTCCCACCTTTCAAACTTATTTTAGATAAGGCACAAACTCCTACAAACTTCTCCTCAGATCTTACACCTCAGGCCCTTAGCCTTACACTCAAGTTCTCTTCAGAACCCTACCTCAGAACCACAAAGGTTCCTACCTCAAACCCCTGCAGTGCTCCTACAACTCAGTGGTCCTCAAACCACCTACCTCAGCCTTATCTATATGGCCTACAGCTGAGTCTTTTCAGCCTTACAACTTCAGGCACAAGGCCCTACTCTCAGATCCACACTTGGATCATACCTCAGTACCTCTACAGGGCACCTACCTCAGTGACTAATTAGTCACCTACAACTCATGCACAAAAGGCCCTAGTCCTTAGATTCAGACAACCTGAATCCTATATAAAATTTATCTGAAATGGAAATAACTTAAAACACTGACTCAGAGATAAATATCAGAGTCTACCTTGCTAAACTGAGTAGATATCAGTCCTGTCCTCTTGCTTTAGAAGGAATTAGTCGTCTTCTTCAGATTACTGCTTTTATGCTGCACTAAAGAACAACTATCTACTGTTGAAGGTTGATGCCCCTTAACACAGCTATCTCTCCGTGCTGATTGGATGAATCAGCCAACTTGTTCTGCATAGAACAAACTTGCTGAACTTGAAAAGCTTCAGCTATCTTTCCTTTTTTTATAGGCTTGCTTTGTTGGACTTGGCTTTCAAGCTCGTCGGAGAAGATGAAGTCCAACCACCTCTATTTTATGTTAACCCTAATCCCCTTTTATCTCTGCTTTTTATATATATTGATTTTAATCAATGACACTATTTGAGTTTGGGCCCAGCCAAGGATGGTGAGTGCCACATCCCTTAGAAGAGGACAAATAGTAGCTTTCGGTGCTACTATATCTTTCCCGTATCGGCATGAAATACTGTCTTTGTTGACTTTTTTGTGACATCAGCAGTGGTCATCCTGTGCTGCTGTAGCTTTCCTCCAACGGCATGAAATACTTTGACTTGTTGACTTCTGGTGACGTCAGTAGTGGTCATCACTTTCTAGAGTTAAAGAAATTCCAAAACTCATTAAGCGTTGGGTGATGTTAAGTCAGTTAACACACGCTGACTTGGCTCTTCATTAAAAGCGTTGAGTGAACCTGCTTCAGTAAATGCTTCTGGACTTAGAAAATTTCTGTTGGCTTTGTCTCAGCGGTTCCTTCTCAACTGTCTCAGCAGTCCTTCTCAACTGTCTCAACGCTTCCTTCTTCACATCTGAGACTATCTCCAGGCTCAGAGGTTGCGCTGAGACAAACACTTCTCTCAACACTTTGAATTGATCTTCTCAGCTGTCTCAGCGGTTATGCTGAGACATTCTTCTCAACTATCTCAACTATCTCGATGTTTTTTCCTTAGTCAAATTATCTGACTTCCGTCTTACTCATTTTATTCACGTATCCAATCAAGGACAACCTGCGTGCATGAACTTATGCCCACATCAAATACATTATGTGTGTATGTCATTGACCTATTTGATTCTTACAAATCTGGGACATTGGGATCAATAGACCCAACACTAATTTTGTACAAAAAATATGTAGATACACATTTAGAAATCTATGAACTATTTTGCATAACTACAAATTCTTTCTATTATATTTCTATACGCGTGAGTATGCGTCTTTGTATGGTACTTTGCCTTTCAATTTTTATGCAAGCTATTTTTTATCGTCTGCAAGACGGATGGTTTTCTTGTGACGAGCAAACCGTTAAGTCTGGGGGAGTGATGTGTTGATGCACGAAAAGCGACGGGGAAAACGGGCACCACCAGCTAACCGTTCGAGCACTGGGGAAGGTATTGGGAAAAGACTGTCGGCTAGTCGGTTACTAGCGGCTAGGAATGGCGGATAGGAAAAAGAGAGAAAGGGCTGCTGCCAGCGGCAACACCAGAGTTCGCCCGCCGCGGCCTGAATGCCACTCCTGCGGCGGGCTTTCCTTTTATAGGAAAATAAGCGATTACACTTAGAAAAGAAAGAAGAAAGGAAGAAGCCGCCGGACAATAGACCGCAAAGGACTAGAATCGAGGCCGCAGCTTTTAACAAGCGAGCTCTTGGACTCGAGTCAGCGTGCCTTGGGTGTACTCCCGCCCCCTATTTATAGGCTTGGGGGCCTACCCAAACGGGCAGGGCTAAAGTTACCGGCTGCCCGAGGTACAAGAGAATCGGGCAGCGGTGACGGGAATCGAGAAAAAGGAGAAAAGCCAAGAGACAGGCCGCGCGGCCTGGCGACCTTCTTCCGCCGAGCTGCAGGACGGCCTCTGGGCCGGCTGATCTGGACCTCCTCTGACGGTGACCTAGGACACAGGTCGCGCAGCTTGGGCAATGACAGGCCGACCCTTAGATGATGGCTGGACCGGAACTGACGGCTGTCTGATGTAGAGGCCGCCCGGCTTGTCTGACAATAAGCCGGCTGGCTGAGAACGGCGGCTAGAAAGCACAAGCCGCCCGGATCTGAAGGTCGCGAGAACTAGTCGCGGATTCCGGGTTAACATAATCCCCGCACATTTTTAAGTTTCTGAAAAACTTCGAAAATGTAGAACTAAGCCGGAGACCGCAACTACCATTAATGCTTCTGCGTCTATAAAATGCCGAAGGGCCTTGCCATTTCGTTAAGATTTCTGCCAAGCCACGGGTCACTATTCGCAACTTGCGGTCAGAATCCTCCAAGTCGACAGAGACTTCTACAAGATGGACGTCATGTCCTCGATGCTAGATCGCGAAAAGAAGTCGTCTGGATCGAAAAAGAGTAGCAGAAAAGCGGACAGTTCCGACCAACAGCCTGAGAAGAAAACCGAGAAGCCGATCGCACCGGCGGCTTCTGATTCTGGAAAGAAACCGATGGAGGTCGTCGCGGAATCCTCGCAGGCCGCGACAAAAGTCGAGGCGGTTTCCAAATCTGCTCTCTCGCAAGCTGGTGCCACCAAATCCTTCGACATTACCTACTCGCCATCAGGTGAACCCCTTTTGAAGATCGCCGGGGCGGAGGAGAAGAGTGCCGACTCTTCCAAACCGCGCGAGTTGCCCACATCTGCTGACTTGATCATTATTGAAGAGGACGACTCGAAGAAGCTACTGGAGGCCGAGCGGTCTCTGACTGAGAAGAGGAAACGGACAGAGACAATAGTCGGCCACTTGAAGCGGCGTAAGAAGAAGGTCGAGACCCTTGAGGAAAGGATGGAGAGGAAGGCGCGGAAGATGCGGGTTGATAACCGCAATGTTTCTGTGAAGACCGGAGCGGCTAGTGTGCAATTTAAGCCGCGGGAGAAAGACGTATCTGATGGTCTGTCGACTCCATCTTCCAAGCCGGACGAGCCAGAGAGTACGACTTCGGTTAGCAAATCCCTGAGCGATATCCTGAAGGGCATGGAGAAATTTCAGCAGCAAGACAAGTTACTGGCAACTCTGCCGGCTTCTGCGGAGGTCGCCGTCACTGATGTTGAAGTTACAGGAGAGAAGCTTCGCGAATCGGCTCCTGCGGTTTTAGAAGGAGCTGAAAAATTAAAACTCAGAGAGAAGATAGAGGAAATGAAGAAGTTAATCGCCGGGAAGCAGGTGGCGACTACATTTCCTGCCCTGCAAGGTAAACACGAAGAAGTTAAGCGTATTGTAAAATTCTACAAGCCGCGGTAACGGAAGAAGGGAGCGGACACAATTTGCAATCCGCCAGCGAGCTTCTTCCTGACCACGGCTGAGCTGAAAAGCAAAGCTAAGGAGACCGCACGGCTATGGAAAGAAAAGTTAAAGCGAATAGATTCAGAAAGGTTTAGGCGACCAGCGGCTAGACTTGATACTGCGGCTTTCGAAGGAGAGATAACCACGAGCTGCGGTCTGGTTCTAACGAGATCTTCTACCAGGTGCCGGTCATGTCACTGAATCTAACCGCCTGTTTATTCGTTGCAGGTGCACATGAAACTGCCATCAAGCCGGGCGATCTGACGACTTTCTTACCTCCACTGATTCCGCCGCTACCTCCAAGTGTTCGTGACCAGAGGACGGCCGAATTCCAAGAGGAGGTCGCCGCCTTGCAGGATAGGATAAGGGAGCACGCCGAGGCCCTTCGAGCCAAGGAAGAAGAGTGGCGGCTTCAGGAAGAAAATCAGCGGTCTATGCTGGAGGCCGCTGAAAGGAGAACTCAAGAAGTGCTGGAGGACTTGGAGCAGGAGAGAGGAATGATGCGGTCTGAGGTGGAGGCCGCTGAGAAAAGGACGCACGAGGCCTTGGTCAGCTTAGAGTTGGAGAAAACGACGATGCGGATTACGCAGGAGACCGCTAACAAAAGGGTGCAGGAGGCACTGGCCAGCGCAGACATGGAGAAAATGGCAAAGCGGACTGCGCTGGAGGCCGCTGACAAAAGGATGCAGGAGGCACTGGCCAGCTAGGAGGAGGAGAAGACAACGATGCGGACTGCGCTTGAGGCCGCTGAGCAAAGAACTCTGGAGGCGCTGGCCCACCTGGAGCAGGAGAAGACAGAGAAACTTGACCTGCAGGCTTTAGTGCTGATGCTTGGCCGGATTGAGAGGGAAAGGGCGGACACCGCTCGACTTGACGAGGAAAGGGATAAGGATCGACCAGAGGAGGCCGGTAGAGGCTTGTGACCTGCTGGGACGACTGCTGAACAGCAGCAACTACCAAATCGCCCGGCTTCCGGAGAGACTTCGTACTCACTAGTAGTCGCGGCGGTTAGGCATGTCGCTGCTTCTGGCGACCCGGGAGATCGCGCTCTGTCGCTGGTTCCATTTACCCGCGTAGAACGTGATACCTCGCGAGTTCATCGGACTCTTCACAATATCCACAACCTTGTTAGTCAAGTGTATGTCCAGCTGGTACAGGCCGGCGACCAAGTCGCGCGGGTTGGGCGAGAGGCTCTAGAGAGTGGAGAGAGATAATTATGAGAACTTTAATTTGGCGATGTAATAAGCATCAACTCGTGATGCCGGACAGTTTAATTCCTGTGGACAATTGTTGTATGTTCGATTGTATATTACTGCGAATTGCATGCGGCTTTGTGCGGTTTGAATTCTTCTAGTCGCTGCCTTTTCTTCTTTAGAAATTTCGCCAAGTACTGGAATTTTAGTCGCTCGAACTGCCGAACTAGAATGCAGTTAGAATACTTTACCTTACAGGTTGAGCCGTGCGGCCTGATATCTAACCGCGATTTGACAACCACTACTGTAGCTGTGCAGGAAACCTATAAATTGAGATGATCCCGGAGTCTTCGGCACAGGAGATCAGAATGCGAGCTAAAGCAATTGCGATGCGGTATGACAAAGCTCTAGCCGTTAGGACCGACGCGGCTTCTGCTTTCCATTCGGCAGATCATAAGGAAGACCGGCTTACCCAAGCCGAGCTCGACAGCTTTGCAGAGAAGCATATGAAAGAAAGCCCGCTGCTCGCGCGGCTTCCGCTGCCTCACGAGCGGATTAACACCTCCGCAGCTAACCAGATCGCTATCCCAATCGATCACTTTGACTGCGGCTTCAGCTTCCCTGTGCTAATGGAAGCCGTCGCGGTCTTCGACCATTACGGAGTAGTTCCAGGACAGCTGCCCCCGAACTCTATTGCGGCGATTTACAGCTTCATCTCCTACCTTAGGTCGGAGCGAGTTCGTTTCTCGATAAGGCTGTTCAGAGAATGCTTCTCTGTGCGGTCTATTCCGGACTCGGGAACGAAGATCTTCAGAGGCCATCTTTACTTCGGTGCCGCGGCCTAAAAGTCGTCAACCTGGCGAACAAAATCGCGAATTGGTCAGAAAGATACCTGATCTTCGAGGGCAACCTTGGACTCCTGCCGGTCCATCCGCAAGTTCGCGACGAAGCCGCTTTTGGCAGCAGCGGACTGGACGGCGTGGAGAAGGAGATCTTCAACTTCTTCAAGGGCGAGCGGCTCGACGTCACCCACTACCTCCCGCTGCTCCCGACTTTGGAGGATGTCCATGCGCAGGACAGTAAGTATCACCCAGCCGAACTGCTCTGCTAGCCGCGCGGCTTACCAACTGACTTGTTAACTTTGCCTTGCAGCCGCCATCGCGGTCCCTCTGAACAAGCCGCTTACTCCAGGCGGCCTAACCCTTACACAGAGGGAGAAGAGGGCGAAGAGAGCCAGGCCGGAGCGGTCTGAAGTGGAAGTTGAATCTGATTCCTCCAGCGGCTTCACGCTGCTTGGTATGGGCAGCCACTTGAAAGACCTCCACGGCAACCCCACCATGCAGTGGAGTGCCGACGGCGAATCGGTACAAGTTTCCACCGCCCTCCCGAACTGGGGGAAGGAAACCGTAAGCCGCCATGCCTCCGCGGCTGGCGCGTCTTTGTATGGGAGGCGCAATTTGAAGGCGCTAAAAAAGATACCTGCAGAGGACTTCTCGCGATTTGCCGCGCAGGTCGGCGCGAGAAGCTTTGTGGCTAACCACTATATGGGCCTGGCCCATAGGCGGTTAGTCGCAAGTGAAGGCGACCTGAAGCGGCAACTCGCCGAAAAGGATGAAGAAATCGCACGGCTAAAGGAGCTCAATGCGGTAAGATATTACCTGATTTATGCGACCTCATTTAACAAGCCACTCGGACTGACCTTCTTCCTTCCTTCGCAGAAAATGTACGATCCGGCCAACTCGGCCTTTCAGGACGCGGTCTTTCCACAGCTTGTGCAAGGGATCGACGGAGCACTGAAAAGCCATCGAGATCGCAGCGGCCTCGCCCCGGGATTCACCGACTTCACCTGCGCCGACCTGTATCCATCCTTGAAGAAAAGGGTGGCCGCGGTTTATCGAGCGCTGAAAGGCAAAGAGAAGATCGGCGGGGAGGGCGAGGCAGAAGAGGAAGAGGAGGACAGCGAGGGAAGCAGGAGCGAGAGCGCCTCTTCAGAGACCGGCGGTCAGGCGTCTGAGACCGCGCGGGTTGTTGCCAGCCCGTCAGAGACCAGGGGTACTGGCAGTTCGCGTTCATCCTCGTCTGACAGTGGCAACTACTCGCCTTCTGAGATCGACATCGATGGTGAACCGGACTCCGGTACTCCTGCGTCCAAAAGATTGAAGCCGAATTGCTAGGATAGATTACTTGTAATAGTTTTTACATTTTTTGAGACCGCCGATAAGATTTTTGTAAACCGCGCGTCTACCTTTTACACTTGACATGAGAAATGAAAATATTTTACCTTTTGTGAGAATCTATTATAATTTTACTTACTTGTTTGTGTATGCGGCTTAATCTTTCTTACTCGTTTCCGGCTTAAGAAATTTAATACTTCACCGAATAATAACTACCTTTGCTCCGGTTAAACTCGAGTAGAATACCGGTAACCGGATATATTAGTCGTCTGCGAAATTATAACAATCCGGTCATCCTAGAGCGTATATAGAGCAATAAGCCGGGCGGTTAGGTGATTATTCGCCAAGAATATAAGGCAGTTCAACTGTTGAGGGTTCATATTCAACCACGAAGTCCCACGATTAATGTATAGGCCGTAATTTTATTGGAGATGAAGATACATGGCGATCAACAAGCCGCCCGGCCAAAGGGATAAACCGGATAGATATTGTAAAAAGCAAGCTGATTGTGGCGGCCTGTCCGAACTGTAATATGAAACTCGCTTTCAATAGGGAAACTACTTAGCGATAAACATATTGCGACTTCTTTACATAGCAAGACACGAATTGATTTGAATGAATACCATAAGCCGGCGGACTGAGCGGATAGGAAAACTGGAGTCCGCACTGCATCAAAATAATATCAGAAATGACCAGTAATTCATAACCAAGCGGGTAGGTGCGGCCGGAGCGGCATAGCTTTCCTCACAGGATTATGAACTACATAATCAACCCAAGGACCGGCGGACTGGTCGGATAGGATATATGGAGTCCGCACTGCATCAATAATAATATCAGAAATGACCCGTAGTTCATAACCAAGCGGGTAGGTGCGGCCGGAGCAGCATAGCTTTCCTCACAGGATTATGAACTACATAATCAACCCAAGGACCGGCGGACTGGTCGGATAGGATATATGGAGTCCACACTGCATCAATAATAATATCAAAAATGACCCGTAGTTCATAACCAAGCGGGTAGGTGCGGCCGGAGCGGCATAGCTTTCCTCACAGGATTATGAACTACATAATCAACCCAAGGACCGGCGGACTGGTCGGATAGGATAACTGCAGTCTAGAGGCCAAGCGGGTAGGTGCGGCCGGAGCGGCATTGCTTTCCTCACAGGACCTCGAGATCTGCAGACTCAACAACTCAATTCACTGCCCTCTACTTGGCGGACTAGAAATAATTGACCGGATCAAGTCGGCCGAATTCCAGAATATATTAGTTATAACCCGAGATAGATTTCATAGCCGAATAGAATAAACCGAAATAGGTAACCGCGCGGTCTGCGGACTGTGCAATATAAATCGGCTAGGTTGTAAGACCGTGAGACGGTGGATAAGCTGGAACGGGCAAAATAATAGCAATATGTGAAAACCATAATTTATCTATCACTGTAACTTGCAGGTTGAAAAGATAACGAAAACTCTGCCTGCACTGTCTTACAGCATAAACTGAGAATCATCACTCTTCTAAAGAAGATCTCAGTTAACTCATCCGCGAATGATTCGAGCGGTGTTTACATCCGGACTGATGTCGAGCGGGATTGCCACTACACATCTGTGATTGATGTCGAGCGGGATGTGGAGGGCCAAAAAAACAGTATTATATTTGTTACAATTAAATATCACATAGGTATGTCAATATTAAGTGTAAAGCTAGGAAGCAGAATTTAGGGGGCATATGAATGCTTATTTCTAGAGAAAAGATCAGTAAAAGGATATGGGCTTGAAGCCTAATTGAACCCAATTGTCGATGATCGTTGAGAGATATTTGTGAAGCTGGATGTTGGTGAGGACTGGTGTGGGGCTATATTTATTACAACTGTCATTATCAAAAGAAAAGAAGCAAATGCCAGAAACTCCGAGCACATAGGAGATATACGAAATATGTAAAAGAAAGACACACAAGATTACCGCTTCTAACACTTCCACTACTTAACAACAGAATCTTCATTTGAAACATCGGCTTTATCAGTGGAAAATGTGCTGGAAGATCATAGGACAACATAATCTTGTAATTTCTCTGCCCTTGCAAATTGATCTGCTAGTTTCCGGAAAGCCCGACAATCTTCTGTGTTGTGACCAATATCCTTATGATATTTACAAAAAAGTTCTTCATGTCGATGTTCAATCTTTGATTTCATACGTCGAGGCTTTTTAAATTCTTTCATATTAGCAAGAATTGGCAGAAGATCTTCCATAGAAATTTTGAACTTGACACATCTGTCCGAGTATTTTTCATACTTGAGTGTTTCAGGATCAAAGGACATGATAGGGCAAGCTTCTATACACTCTGATGATTTTTCCTGTTGCGGAGATTCTGAAGCACTTCGGGAAGAACCGGGCTGTTGATGAAAAGAATCTTTCTGATATCCCTTAGCCATTTGATTTAAGAAGGATATATAACTGGCATTTGCTGCTTCACCCATTATGAACTGATTAGCTGTTTTAATAAGATCTCCATAGGTCTCAGGCTCCTTTTTGCTAACTTTAAATTTGAGAGGACCTTCTCGAAGTCCGCTTATCAAGGCATATTTGTAAAAGTCTGGATGAACGTTAACGATATCGAGCGTTTCCTTTTGAAACCGATCAACGAAATGAGCGGTAGACTCATCAACTTCCTGCTTGATTTGGAAGAGAGCTACTTGGTTTCTCTTCCGCTTCTTGAAAGTATCAAATCTCAAAAGAAACTGTTTTTGAAAATCCCCAAAGCAAGTGATGGACCGAGAAGGTAAACCATGAAACCATTCCTGAGCAAGACCGTCGAAGGTCATTAGAAAAAGCTTGCATTTGATTCCATCTGACATGGCTTTTAGAGAAGCAGCCGCTTCAAATGCTTGCAGATGTGAAACTGGATCACTAATCCCAGAATAACATGGCAAGCGGGGCTCTCTAAAATCATTAGTAACGGTATCCCTGCGAATTTGATCAACGAACGGAAAAGAAACTTCTTCTTCTCTGTGGGGAGGTGTCTGCTCCGTGCCAGCCTGAAATACATCCTTAGCTACATTCTCGGTATGAGAACAATCTTGCCTCGCTAAGGAATCCAGCATAGATGATAAGAAATCCCTGTAATTCCTCGGGAGATTCATTGCAAATGAGAGATAACAACCAACACGAACTTAGAGACCGCCGGACAGTTACAGTCTGACCGCGCGGATAGAATTGCTAGCGGTTACTGGGCAGGTTAACCACCCTCGCCGCTGCTTGCTCGACTAGCCGCTAAGCACTAGCGGCCGAGCGGTCTGACCATATCTAACCGCGGATTTCTCCGGCTAACCGAGATCTGAAGGCCGCGTGTTAACTGTTGATGCACAAAAAGCGACGGGGAAAACAGACACCACCTGCTAACCGTTCGAGCACTGGGGAAGGTATTGGGAAAAGACTGTCGGCTAGTCGGTTACTAGCGGCTAGGAATGGCGGATAGGAAAAATAGAGAAAGGGCCGCTGCCAGCGGCAACACCAGAGTTCGCCCGCCGCGGCCTGAATGCCTCTCCTGCGGCGGGCTTTCCTTTTATAGGAAAATAAGCGATTACACTTAGAAAAGAAAGAAGAAAGGAAGAAGCCGGCCGGACAATAGACCGCAAAGGACTAGAATCGAGGCCGCAGCTTTTAACAAGCGAGCTCTTGGACTCGAGTCAGCGTGCCTTGGGTGTACTCCCGCCCCCTATTTATAGGCTTGGGGGCCTGCCCAAACGGGCAGGGCTAAAATTACCGGCTGCCCGAGGTACAAGAGAATCGGGCAGCGGTGACGGGAATCGAGAAAAAGGAGAAAAGCCAAGAGACAGGCCGCGCGGCCTGGCGACCTTCTTCCGTCGAGCTGCAGGACGGCCTCTGGGCCGGCTGTTCTGGACCTCCTCTAACGGCGACCTAGGACACAGGTCGCGCAGCTTGGGCAATGACAGGCCGACCCTTAGATGATGGCTGGACCGGAACTGGCGGCTGTCTGACGTAGAGGCCGCCCGGCTTGTCTGACAATAAGCCGGCTGGCTGAGAACGGCGGCTAGAAAGCACAAGCCGCCCGGATCTGAAGGCCACGAGAACTAGTCGCGGATTCCGGGTTAACATGATGAGTTCGATTTATATATGGTATTTCATACTCATCTGCGCTCGTTTTCACTCACATGCACTTCACTTTTAGTTTATTATTGCTTAAATTTCACTTGATATACACTTTTGTGCATAGTGCACATTTTAGCCCCTTTTAATGTGCAATTGTGCAATTTCTCGCCGGATGTGAGCATACGGTGCTCCCCATCTCTTTATTTGGTTACTTATAACTATATTTGTGTTGTAGGTGGCCTATGGCCTCAATCTATTGGTTTGATTGCAAGTGGGTGGATCCCAGTTCCATATTTATCCAAACCTTTATGAATTGAATAATTATGAGTTTCCTTGGTGCACAATTTCTACGTCCATGAACGTTCTATAATGCCTAATAATGGCAATATGTCCTGGCTAGTTAGTTTTGTTCATGCACTGTCAATTTGGCAGGTGCACGAGTAAAATCACACCATCATCTCTTTTTCTTTTGAAAATTTTTTATTTAAATTGCCCAAGTATTTCCTTCATACATGGTTGGATTCAACCATGCAAGAAGGAAATCACACGATTTCTCTTTTTGGCCTGATTTAATGTGATCTATCTTGACCCGTGTGAAATGTCCTCGCATGGTTTGTTTTGACTGTGCGTTACCAAAATCACGTGGGCCCATTATTTCACCTGCCTGGGAATTCTTCTCATTAAATTTCACACATTTTTCATGCACCGTCATGCATTCGACCGTGTGTGCCAACTCTTGACTTTGTTTAGTATATAAGTGCAGGTTCTTAAACAAATTTTGAGTACCCCAATTTTTTCTCCTACCTTTCTTAAGTCTACCCTTTCACTGATCTAACACCGCCCACCTCTGTGATGATCTCTGACCACCATTCCACCACATATCATCCGCTAGGGCATCTCCCTAGGCTTCCTCCATTATCTCAAGTTTTCAAGGTTAAATTCGAGGTATTTCTTGCTGCATCCAAGGAGAGCTCTTGTAACGGATTTGACTGTAGGTGATTAGCAGAGATGACGGGTCCATTGGAAGGAAATGAAATCCCTCCTCTACCCTAGATGGCAGCCATAGACCAAGAGCGGACAAGGATTAAAACAATTCGATTCAGGCTGAGAATCACGGTGAGAAATCATTCTTCGGTTTTAAATCTTGCTCCCTCCTAGTTGTAGTGATTTGTATATTGATTACTTTGTACCTGGATGATGATTTCATGACACCTAATTTTATGATAAAATTGTTTCCCTGTCTTTGTATTACTCTATGGTTTATGAGATTTGAGGTGCATGCGCCCCCGCTCCATCTAACATCCAGCCATTGTGTTGAGTTATCGCACTAGCAATTGCTAGTGGCATGTGTTGTGATAAGGAGCTTGTGACCCTCACTCTACTGGTGTGTTTCGTCTATATGCTTGTTGTAACATCCCAAATTTCAAATGACTTAGATTTGGGTTAGACATGTGGTGGATGCTAGGGTTTAGCTAGGTTTGACCCTAGGAGGAGGATTTAGACCATGTGGGGCCCACTATGGGGCCCAAGTCAACCTAGGTCATACTAGGCTAAATACAAACCCTAGCCACACCATGACCCCACCACATTGCCCTAACCCTAAATACAATCTAAGTGGACCCTAGGGTAGGCCATGGGGTCAACTAGTTGACCCATGTTGGGTCAAGTCAACATGTTGACCTAAATAGTGAAAATGGTGCCCTAGCCCATTTCACTAGGTTGGGTCCACCCAAACCAACCCAGAATCACTAGGTGGGTCTAAAGTGACCCTATACCCCCTATGGAAGAGAAAAATAGGGGCATGCAATGGTAATTTTGGAAATTACCTAGGAGAGAGAAAAGAGGAGGAATAGGAGAGAGAAAATGCTAAGGAGTCATTTTGGGCCACTTGGGCTCACCCCACCAACCCACAAAGGGTTGGCTGACCATGTAGGGGTATTAGGAGGAGAGGGGACCCACCATGCAGCCTTGGGTCAAGCCCAAGCCCAAACCCGAGCCTATCTAGCCTATTTTATTTTTGTGAGCCAAACCCCACCTCTCCACTCACCCAATCCAACTCTACTCATGGAACCCGACCCATTAGGGGTTATTTAACCCACTTGGTGCAGTAGGGCCCACTCCCAAGCACCAGTCGGCTCAACCCAGCCAACCCGAGCCCCCCCCCACATTGGTGAAATCGCCTCCTTGGTGAAATCGCCCCATCATTGGTGAAATCGCCCCCCCTCTCTTATCACAGCCCAAAACCTAGCTCACACCCTCATTCCCACTCATTCCACCCCAGAGAGAGCAAGAAACCACTGCTGCCATGGCCAACCAAAGAGGAGTTCGTCGGAGTTTGCATGCTATGGGAAACCGCCGCCACCCTCAACCACAACCGCCGCCAATGGTCCGTATCCCTTCTCCTCCAAGCGTACTAGTTTCCTAGATCCACTAGGCTAGAGGTCGAGCTCAAACGAGCTCGACGTTAGGAATCGAAAACCTTGAAAAAATCTGTAAAAATGGCGTTATTTTGGACCTCTCGGCTCGGTTGCGCCGCCGCCGTCCGCCGTTCTCCGCCGCCCAGCCACCGGCCAGCTCAAGCCCCGACCACCGTGAGGCCGGGGAAGGCCTTGGCCGGAGGTCCCGCCGCCGGCGATGGCCGGGAATCGCCCCGCAAAACCAGCCTGCGTCGGGTTTTGGCCATGTATTTGCATGGAGAAGAAAAGCAGCCACCGTCCGATTAGCTTTAAGAATCGTGCAGGCTTGATTTATTCATTTAATTTAATATTATAAATTCTGTTATTAAATGAATAGTGGTAAATTTTGTAACATTTTAGCAGTTACATTGCATGATGATATTAAGGCCCTTATAGCCACCTGATGAATTTTTGTCCAACATGAATATTGTAGATCTCTGTGTTAGCTTTGATTTGACATGTTACTCATCAAATTTGGTTAAGTATTGTGCCCTGTAGTTCCATTTTACTAGGACTACTCCTAGGGTAGGACAGAAATTAAATTAATTCCTCAGCCCAAACCCTTGGTCCAAATGGGCTGAAATTTGGGCTAGGTTACTAATTTAGGTTTATCTAGGCCCTCCCCAAAAATCAGAATTTTTGGGGAACATTTTGCTATAGTTTTTACAAAAATACCCAAAAGTAAATAAATGTGATTTTTGGAGTTTCCTAACTCCAAATGGCCCCAAATTTGGGTGGCACCCTCTCATGGGTATATTAGACCCATGGTTAAAATTTGGGCTAAATTGATGCACTGCATGTTGAGGAATCTCACTTGCATGTTTGAGAAATAATATTTGGCTTGGGCTGCAAATAGCAATTTTGCAGAATTTCAAATGCTGCCCAAGCCAAACCAGAAGCCCCCTTGACCTGAGATTTTGGTCAGAGGTATAATTAGGGCATATTTAGGCCCTGCCCAAAAATGGGCTTGATTGGAAAATAAAATATGGGAAAATTACCAAAATACCCCTAGGGCTTAACTAGGTGATTCTTGGAGATTGCTAACTCCAAATGGCCCCAAATTTTGGTGGCTGGCCCTTAGGGACCATATAGACCAGTGGTAGAAATTTCTCTGAAATTGGAACAAGTCATGTTGGGAAAGACCCACATGCAAGAATTGAATTACTTAGGCTCGGGTGCAAATAGCAAATATAAAACCTGTTTATGATATTTGCCTAAAGGGGTGCATTTAGAATGCACACCCCCTGATTAGTAGACCAGTAGGGTATAATTTCAAATCCTAATTTAGTTGGGATTTTTGGGGAGCAAAAATCCCACACTTAGTGAATTTGACAATTTTTGAGAATTTGGTGAACACTTAAGAATTTTCAAAAATGAATCAAACTAGGGTTTAGAAGATTTACAAAACCCTAATGATATTATTTAAACTCATGGGAGACATATTCGAGCCCTTGAGATTCGACTTGATAAATTGAAGATTTAATTTATAAGTATACGGGAAAATGACAATCTTACCCTTAACAATAATTGAATGATTCTGGTGGAGATAAAATAATGAATAAATCGATATATCATATCTATAATAATCTCATGTGATTAAACACAATACAACGCATTCGGAAGTTCATTCAATTGATCATTAGTTAGGTCATCTTACCCTAGACGCTCAGTCTCGATATAAGTGTCGTACGTAAATACCTATCTAGATAATACCACCCTAGATTAATAAACAGAACGATGGGGATGGTAGTGTAATTTGGAAATGGTAGGGTGGTATTAGGTATGGGGCTACATTTAGCATAAGTAGGTTTACCCTACTAGGACCACCGGGAGATAGAATAAAATGGGATAGTTGTGGAAATTGGGAATAAACCCGGGTGGTGTTGATAGCGTCATAAGTATAGTAACGAGTGATAGAGTGCAAATCACTTTACAATAGGCATAACGGAGTCCGACGAAAGACCGTCGCCTTTCCGATAATGATACCTTAAATCATCAGAATAATCCTAAAGTAACATTGAGAGTTGGTTGTGGATCTTGGGTAGACATCAACAAAAGTAATTATCCTTGCGAAAGGGAACTTTGGGCTTGTCATCCCATCGTAGTTCCTAGTGCCTTCGAGACCCCTTCATTGGGCATACCTTGGGCAGTCCTGGGATTCACCCTAAACGGTTATGTGTAATAAACTTTAGACAAGAGTAGTCTAATAGGCCTGGAGTTCTACGCGATAGGTTCACCGGTTTAATAAGGTTGGAAACCTCATACGGATTACTTGCTCACCTGTTTCATAAGGTTGCAGGGATACAAGTAATGAGCTCATCCTAACCGGGTTGGAGGGATACGAGTGGCTTGCTCACCTGTTTCTTAAGGTTGGAGGGATACAAGTACTTGCTCCCCCAAATTGGATTGGAGGGAATGTGTTATCAATATTAGTACGAGCAGGAAGCTCAGATTAATACCTTGCATGTGCATAAAATTAGTGGCGAGTCACGCGGGACTGGCCAGTCGATGCACCGATGGCAGTACGATGACTCGGGCGAGGCGTACGGGTGGAGGGGCCAGTATGCTAAATATATAATACTGCGGAATCCCCGAAGACGTACACTCGACCTACAAGACTGACGGGAAGTCAGCAAAATACGTACGCAAAACTCTAGAGTGCACCTAGGACGTGTACAGAGGCGTATGAGAGGGGTCTAGGTCTGGTAGTGCTTATACCCACCTAGAAGTGGAGAGCCCGCTCCACTGTTGCCGTAGCCACAACGGTAGTACCCGAGAGTGATGCAAGCTCTCAAAAAGAGGGAATTAAAGGTCTGTGATCACGGAGTCGTGTGTGTGTGTTGCACTTGCATGTCTAACATACTCATCATAACATACATTCATTCATTAGGACATACGCTTCATAGATCCTTATCATATAAATTGTATGGGCGGTTTATATGATAAGTTACTTTTGGAAACCCTAACTTATAAGTTCGTATGGGCGTTCATATAAGTTGGGGTACTTCTGTGATATTGATAGGAGTAGGAGTAGCAGTAGCGTACTTTCCTTTCTGTACTGCATTTACTTCCAGTTCTATCTTCTTACTGCAGTCCTTTCTTTCTGCACTGTCTTTACTTACTTGCACTTTATATAGAACTGCTAGATTATATATAGAACTGCTAGATTATACTTACTCCTGCTAGATAGAAATGTCACCTGCTTCCACTTTGCTACCCCTTGTTGTCCTCCGCATCCTCCTTCCATCCGGTGCCTAAGAGCGACAGGAGGAGGTGTTGAGGATACGACTTAGTCTTTTTGACTAACATACGTTGACTCCCCCTTTTTAGGAGTTCGAGGAGGTGGACCAGCACGTCCAGTGGGACGAGGAGGCAGGGCATGAGGAGCAGCTACCACCACCACCAGACACTACTACCGCACGACCTCAGGTGGGAGGAGATGTAGTAGATAGCATAGTTTACAGCTTTCTGTTTTGTGAGAGAGAGTCTGATTTCTATTGATGTATATGGGCATAAGCCCTACTTTCTCTTTTGTACTCATTATGGACTATAGTAGCACTTTCATTTCCATATATATGATATGCTCTGTGATTTCTGTGGACATGTGTATTAGCTTGTTTATACACTTTTACTTCCGCATCTCTAGTGAAAAATGATCGTAATAGCCGGCAGAATCAGCGTCTTACGGTGTCGACTAACTCAGGAGTTAGTGTCACCGTAAGGCGGCGGTTCTGGGCATAAGATCCGGGATGCCTTCGAAAAGGGAAAAGGCGGATCTTACAAACTGGTATCAGAGGAAAAATACGATCATTAGAGAAAGAAGTCCACAACACTGGAACACCCCGCTCGAGAGTAGTTTGCGGACAAACTATTCAGCGGAAGCAATGGTGTGCCCATGTGTAAAAAGTCACACTAAATAGTCCATTAAACAATGAGTTAGGCCAAATTTTGAAGAATTTGGACTTAAGAATCACCTTTTTGCAACCTCTACAGGTCGCCGTGCCACAGAACGTGGTCCCTCCCCCTCCGGCTACCACTCCGTTCATGCAGACTGAGATGGGACAGACCCTTACTGCGATCCTAGACGCATTTAGAGCCCAGCAGGCCCCGGCACAGCTGCCAAATCCGGGGTCAAACTGGTTGAGTGCGTTCAGGAGCTTGTCCCCGCCCATGTACCACGGGACGGAGAATGCTGTGAAGACAGAGGAATGGCTGGAGGCCATACAGGAGATGCTTGCAGGCATCAGTTGCCCGGTGCAACAGGCAGTACCCTTGGCGACTTCTGCTCTAGATTCACATGCCCGGAGATGGTGGAAATCCATGATGGATTCCACATATGCTGATAGGGACCCATCAGAGATCTCATGGGAGGAGTTCAGTGAGTCCGTCCTTGGACATTTTGTGACAGATACAGACAGAGACGAGTTGGAGGAGAGGTTTTTGAACCTCAAGCAGGGGACTCGTTCAGTGATTGAGTACCAGAGGGAATTCTCCCATCTGGCCAGATTTGCAGGCATTCATGATCTAGAGGACCGGAGGTATGCAAAGAAGTTCTACCGAGGACTTAAGGATTCAATGCGGTAGGCACTGCTATTTATTTCTCATGGATCATCGACAGAGATCATCGAGATGGCAAAGAAGCACGAGGCGGACCAGCTTATGACACAGAGTAGAGGGAAGAGGCCACTTGATGGGCCATGGAACGGAGAGAGTAGTAGAGGCCCCCAGAGGGGCAAGGTCATTGGGTTCAAACGAGGTGGGGGACGTCGTCGTCCCAACTACCGGCAGGAGAACTACAGGCAAGAGAATTACAGACAGGAGAACTACAGGCAGGAGCAGAGGCCTCCTCCAGTATATGCTCCTCCACCTCTTCAGATTCATGGACCGATTGGGCAGGAAGATCAAGGTCAGAGACAAGTGGTCTGTTTTGGGTGCCACCAGCCGGGGCACTATAGAGCTGATTGTCCGCAGCAGTTCCGTCAGCTTCCTCCTCCTCCTCCACCCCCTCCAGTGGCCCCTCCAGCATACCAGGGCCGAGGTCGAGGACGAGGCCGAGGCCGAGGACGAGGACATCACGGCCGAGGCAGGGGTCGCGATCAGATGTACGCCTTGGATCTTGCCGTTCCAAGAAACCCAGAGGAGGTCATTATAGGTAATTTAAAACCTTAAAAGTTTTATTTCCTTCAAATTACTTGATCTTATAAACTCATTAAGCCTCGTAGAATAACACTCGTTAAAATAATCAAAAC
The DNA here is from genome assembly GCA_039513925.1 of Platanthera zijinensis. Taxonomy (NCBI): domain Eukaryota; kingdom Viridiplantae; phylum Streptophyta; class Magnoliopsida; order Asparagales; family Orchidaceae; genus Platanthera; species Platanthera zijinensis. The sequence continues at coordinate 169,952,850 of CM077082.1, read as the reverse complement.
CCCAGGCATAGTCATCGTCAATGGCAAACCCGCCCATACCTTATACGACACGGGTGCTACACACTTGTTCATATCAGAAGCCTTCATCAAAGGGATAGATGGCGTGGAAAGATTCACGGGCACGGAGAGAAGGGTGCGTCTGCCCGACGGCTCGGAGATAGTGACTACGGAGCATTGCAACCTGGAGGGCGAGATCGCTGGCAAGATATTCCAGATACCGGGGACGATCCTGATGCTGCAGGACTTCGACATTATTCTGGGCATGGTGTGGTTACATTGGAACTACGCCCAAATAGACTGTCTGTCCAAGAGGATCACCCTCAGGCATGGCGACTCCTACGTCACCATCGAAGGTATCCGACCTATCCCATCTCTTTCATTATCTTCCGTACAGGCTGTCAAAGCCTACGAGCAGGGCGAGGAGGTGTATCTTGTATGCTTCGAGATGATAATGGTGGAGACGGCCATTTCCGATATACCCGTGGTTCGGGATTTCTCCGACGTATTCCCGGAGAAATTGCCCGGACTACCGCCGACCAGAGACACCGACTTCCGTATCCAGCTGATACCGGATGCCAAGCCCGTATCCCGGGCACCGTACCGGATGGCTCCAAGGGAGCTGGCAGAGTTCAGGACGCAGTTACAGGAGCTAGTGGAGTCCGGATTTGTCCGGCCTAGTTCATCACCTTGGGGAGCACCAGTTTTATTCGTGAAGAAGAAAGACGGTTCGCTCCGGTTATGCATTGATTACCGGGAGTTGAACCGGCTTACGGTCCGGAACACTTACCCACTGCCACGGATTGATGAGCTGTTCGATCAGCTTCAGGGAGCATTCTGGTTTTCGAAGCTGGACTTGAGATCTGGATACTATCAGCTGCGGATCCAAGAGGAGGACATACCGAAGACGTTGAGTTCTCGGTATGGATTGTTTGAGTTCACGGTGATGCCCTTCGGGCTCACGAATGCACCTTCAGCATTCATGAGTCTGATGAACCGTGTATTCGAGCCTTACTTGGATCGGTTCGTCATTGTATTCATCGACGACATTTTGGTCTATTCCAAGACCAAGGAGGAACATGCGCAGCATCTATCGTTGGTTTTGGGAAAGCTGAGGGAGCATAGCATGTATGCTAAGTTCTCTAAGTGCCAGTTCTGGCTTAAGGAGGTAACATTCTTGGTACACACCATCAGTGGGGCTGGACTAGCCGTGGATCCAGCTAAGATTGAGGCAGTTAGAGATTGGCCGCAGCCGAAATCGGCCACGGAGATACGCAGCTTCTTGGGGCTAGCAGGCTACTACCGCAAGTTTGTGGAGGGGTTTTCCAGGATAGCTCTCCCCCTCACATCGTTGACGAAGAAAGAGGCAGGATTTCATTGGTCTGAGAAGTGCGAGGCAGCGTTCCAGGAATTGAAGAGCAGGCTCACCTCATCCCCTATCCTTGCACTTCCAGCTGGGAAGGAAGGATTCCAGATTTACACTGACGCATCATACCAGGGGATGGGTGCTGTCCTAATGCAGCACGGTCATGTGATAGCATACGCTTCGAGACAGTTGAAGAAGCACGAGCACAACTACCCAGTCCATGACCTAGAACTCGGGGCAGTGGTATTCGCATTAAAGATATGGAGGCACTATCTGTACGGGATCCATTGTGATATTTTCTCCGATCACAAGAATCTCAGGTACATCGACACTCAGAAGGATCTGAATCTACGCCAGAGGAGATGGCTAGAATTCCTATGTGACTACCAGTACAAGATCCATTACCACCCGGGGAAGGCAAACACTGTGGCGGATGCCTTGAGCAGGAGAGCTGGCACTACTGGTCCGGAACCTCGGGTGGGAGCTATGTCGTTGGCTCAGATGGTGGAGGGCATGCACATTACTGTGGTGTCAGAGACTGAGCCGGAGCTGTACCGGGAGTATCTGAACTCCCTGATTAGCGATTGTGACATTCGGGAGCGCATCTGGGCGCATCAGAGGCAGGATGCAGATTTAGAGCCGATATTCGGAGCCCTAGCTGAGGGCAAGGCAGAGGATTACACGCTACGCGACGACCTCGTTCATTTCCGTGGCCGTATATATATACCCGCAGGAGGTGGTATCCGGGAGGACATACTCAGGGAGTCGCACCAATCACGGTACTCAGTGCACCCCGGTATCACCAAGATGACGGCTGATTTGCGGAAGAGCATGTACTGGCCCGGGATGAAGAGGGAGATCATACATTATGTTACACACTGCAAGGCATGTCAGCTAGTGAAAGCTGAATGCAAGAGCCCAGGAGGGTTATTACAGCCATTACCGGTGCCAGAGTGGAAGTTTGAGGATATTGCTATGGATTTTGTGCATGGGTTGCCTCGCTCCCACTCTGGGCACGATTCCATTTGGGTCATCGTCGATAGATTGACCAAGGTAGCCAGATTCATACCGATCCGGAAGGACGCCCCAGTTGCCGTATTGGTAAGATTGTTTGTGGAGCAGTTCGTTAGATACCACGGCGTCCCCAGGACGATTGTCTCGGATCGTGACGGTTGATTCACTTCTAGGGAGTGGAGGGCAGTGCATGCTTACTTAGGTTCGCAGCTCTCTTTCAGCACTGCCTTCCATCCACAGACCGACGGTCAGACAGAGCGGACCAACAGGACTATGGAGGATCTGCTGCGTCTTTGTATTTTGGATACGGGGAAGCCCTGGGAGCGACTGTTGCCCTTGATTGAGTTTTCTTATAACAACAGTCACCAGGCGAGCATTGGGATGGCTCCTTACGAGGCACTATATGGGAGGAGGTGTCGGACACCTCTATCATGGGTACAAGATGAGGATACACGAGCTCACAGTTCAGAGTATGTCGAGGATACGGAGGCTCAGATACGTCTGGTCAGAGATCGGATGTTGGAGGCCCAGAGCAGACAGGCGAAGTATTACGATGCGCGGCATCGTAGGTGGAGTTCCAGGTGGGAGACAGGGTTTTCTTGAAGATACGTCCAGTGCACGGTGTTTCCCGGGTGCGGAGGCACAAGAAGCTCAGTCCGAGATATATGGGGCCTTACTTGATCCTGGAGCGGATCGGCCCCTTGGCTTACCGACTGCAGCTACCGATAGAGTTGGGAACTCTGCACGACGTCTTTCACATCTCCTCCCTACGACGAGCACTCCTTCGCCCTGAGCAGCATATTTCTACTACCGATGGACCAGTAGCATCAGATCGATCAGTTCGTTTAGAGCCGGTCCGGATCGACGATACCGCCGTCCGAGTGTTGCGGAAAAAGAAGGTCCCTCTCGTGAAGGTGTTGTGGTCCAACCACGGACGGGAGGAGCACACCTGGGAGCCGAGGGATCTCATGATGGAGCGACACCCGGAGCTATTCTCCTCAGGTACAACTTAGTTTTATATTTTCCTTTTAGTTACGTTTCGAATCTTTTATAAGCTTGTCGTAGAAACCCCGTGGCCCGAACTTAAATTTCGGGGACGAAATTATTTTTTTGTTTATAGGGTTTGTAACATCCCAAATTTCAAATGACTTAGATTTGGGTTAGACATGTGGTGGATGCTAGGGTTTAGCTAGGTTTGACCCTAGGAGGAGGATTTAGACCATGTGGGGCCAACTATGGGGCCCAAGTCAACCTAGGTCAAACTAGGCTAAATACAAACCCTAGCCACACCATGACCCCACCACATTGCCCTAACCCTAAATACAATCTAAGTGGACCCTAGGGTAGGCCATGGGGTCAACTAGTTGACCCATGTTGGGTCAAGTCAACATGTTGACCTAAATAGTGAAAATGGTGCCCTAGCCCATTTCACTAGGTTGGGTCCACCCAAACCAACCCAGAATCACTAGGTGGGTCTAAAGTGACCCTATACCCCCTATGGAAGAGAAAAATAGGGGCATGCAATGGTAATTTTGGAAATTACCTAGGAGAGAGAAAAGAGGAGGAATAGGAGAGAGAAAATGCTAAGGAGTCATTTTGGGCCACTTGGGCTCACCCCACCAACCCACAAAGGGTTGGCTGACCATGTAGGGGTATTAGGAGGATAGGGGACCCACCATGCAGCCTTGGGTCAAGCCCAAGCCCAAACCCGAGCCTATCTAGCCTATTTTATTTTGTGAGCCAAACCCCACCTCTCCACTCACCCAATCCAACTCTACTCATGGAACCCGACCCATTAGGGGTTATTTAACCCACTTGGTGCAGTAGGGCCCACTCCCAAGCACCAGCCGGCTCAACCCAGCCAACCCGAGCCCCCCCCCCCCCCACATTGGTGAAATCGCCTCCTTGGTGAAATCGCCCCATCATTGGTGAAATCGCCCCCCCTCTCTTATCACAGCCCAAACCGAGCTCACACCCTCATTCCCACTCATTCCACCCCAGAGAGAGCAAGAAACCACTGCTGCCATGGCCAACCAAAGAGGAGTTTGCCGGAGTTTGCATGCTATGGGAAACTGCTGCCACCCTCAACCACAACCGCCGCCAATGGTCCGTATCCCTTCTCCTCCAAGCGTACTAGTTTCCTAGATCCACTAGGCTAGAGGTCGAGCTCAAATGAGCTCGACGTTAGGAATCGAAAACCTTGAAAAAATCTGTAAAAATGGCGTTTTTTTGGACCTCTCGGCTCGGTTGCGCCGCCACCGTCCGCCGCTCTCCGCCGCCCAGCCGCCGGCCAGCTCAAGCCCCGACCACCGTGAGGCCGGGGAAGGCCTTGGCCGGAGGTCCCGCCGCCGGCGATGGCCGGGAATCGCCCCGCAAAACCAGCCTGCGTCGGGTTTTGGCCATGCATGTGCATGGAGAAGAAAAGCAGCCACCGTTCGATTAGCTTTAAGAATCGTGCAGGCTTGATTTATTCATTTAATTTAATATTATAAATTCTGTTATTAAATGAATAGTGGTAAATTTTGTAACATTTTAGCAGTTACATTGCATGATGATATTAAGGCCCTTACAGCCACCTGATGAATTGTTGTCCAACATGAATATTGTAGATCTCTGTGTTAGCTTTGATTTGACATGTTACTCATCAAATTTGGTTAAGTATTCTGCCCTGTAGGTCCATTTTACTAGGACTACTCCTAGGGTAGGACAGAAATTAAATTAATTCCTCAGCCCAAACCCTTGGTCCAAATGGACTGAAATTTGGGCTAGGTTACTAATTTAGGTTTATCTAGGCCCTCCCCAAAAATCAGAATTTTTGGGGAACATTTTGCTATAGTTTTTACAAAAATACCCAAAAGTAAATAAATGTGATTTTTGGAGTTTCCTAACTCCAAATGGCCCCAAATTTTGGTGGCACCCTCTCATGGGTATATTAGACCCATGGTTAAAATTTGGGCTAAATTGATGCACTGCATGTTGAGGAATCTCACTTGCATGTTTGAGAAATAATATTTGGCTTGGGCTGCAAATAGCAATTTTGCAGAATTTCAAATGCTGCCCAAGCCAAACCAGAAGCCCCCTTGACCTGAGATTTTGGTCAGAGGTATAATTAGGGCATATTTAGGCCCTGCCCAAAAATGGGCTTGATTGGAAAATAAAATATGGGAAAATTACCAAAATACCCCTAGGGCTTAACTAGGTGATTCTTGGAGATTGCTAACTCCAAATGGCCCCAAATTTTGGTGGCTGGCCCTTAGGGACCATATAGACCAGTGGTAGAAATTTCTCTGAAATTGGAACAAGTCATGTTGGGAAAGGCCCACATGCAAGAATTGAATTACTTAGGCTCGGGGTGCAAATAGCAAATATAAAACCTGTTTATGATATTTGCCTAAAGGGGTGCATTTAGAATGCACACCCCCTGATTAGTAGACCAGTAGGGTATAATTTCAAATCCTAATTTAGTTGGGATTTTTGGGGAGCAAAAATCCCACACTTAGTGAATTTGACAATTTTTGAGAATTTGGTGAACACTTAAGAATTTTCAAAAATGAATCAAACTAGGGTTTAGAAGATTTACAAAACCCTAATGATATTATTTAAACTCATGGGAGACATATTCGAGCCCTTGAGATTCGACTTGATAAATTGAAGATTTAATTTATAAGTATACGGGAAAATGACAATCTTACCCTTAACAATAATTGAATGATTCTGGTGGAGATAAAATAATGAATAAATCGATATATCATATCTATAATAATCTCATGTGATTAAACACAATACAATGCATTCGGAAGTTCATTCAATTGATCATTAGTTAGGTCATCTTACCCTAGACGCTCAGTCTCGATATAAGTGTCGTACGTAAATACCTATCTAGATAATACCACCCTAGATTAATGAACAGAACGATGGGATGGTAGTGTAATTTGGATATGGCAGGGTGGTATTAGGTCTGGGGCTACATTTAGCATAAGTAGGTTTACCCTACTAGGACCACCGGGAGATAGAATAAAATGGGATAGTTGTGGAAATTGGGAATAAACCCGGGTGGTGTTGATAGCGTCATAAGTATAGTAACGAGTGATAGAGTGCAAATCACTTTACATTAGGCATAACGGAGTCCGACGGAAGACCGTCGCCTTTCCGATAATGATACCTTAAATCATCAGAATAATCCTAAAGTAACAATCTTGGTAGACAAAAAAAGTAATTATCCTTGCGAAAGGGAACTTTGGGCTTGTCATCCCATCGTAGTTCCTAGTGCCTTCGAGACCCCTTCATTGGGCATACCTTGAGCAGTCCTGGGATTCACCCTAAACGGTTATGTGTAATAAACTTTAGACAAGAGTAGTCTAATAGGCCTGGAGTTCTACGCGATAGGTTCACCGGTTTAATAAGGTTGGAAACCTCATACGGATTACTTGCTCACCTGTTTCATAAGGTTGGAGGGATACAAGTAATGAGCTCATCCTAACCGGGTTGGAGGGATACGAGTGGCTTGCTCACCTGTTTCTTAAGGTTGGAGGGATACAAGTACTTGCTCACCCAAATTGGATTGGAGGGAATGTGTTATCAATATCAGTACGAGCAGGAAGCTCAGATTAATACCTTGCATGTGCATAAAATTAGTGGCGAGTCACGCGGGACTGGCCAGTCGATGCACCGATGGCAGTACGATGACTCGGGCGAGGCGTACGGGTGGAGGGGCCAGTATGCTAAATATATAATACTGCGGAATCCCCGAAGACGTACACTCGACCTACAAGACTGACGGGAAGTCAGCAAAATACGTACGCAAAACTCTAGAGTGCACCTAGGACGTGTACAGAGGCGTATGAGAGGGGTCTAGGTCTGGTAGTGCTTATACCCACCTAGAAGTGGAGAGCCCGCTCCACTGTTGCCGTAGCCACAACGGTAGTACCCGAGAGTGATGCAAGCTCTCAAAAAGAGGGAATTAAAGGTCTGTGATCACGGAGTCGTGTGTGTGTGTTGCACTTGCATGTCTAACATACTCATCATAACATACATTCATTCATTAGGACATACGCTTCATAGATCCTTATCATATAAATTGTATGGGCGGTTTATATGATAAGTTACTTTTGGAAACCCTAACTTATAAGTTCGTATGGGCGTTCATATAAGTTGGGGTACTTCTGTGATATTGATAGGAGTAGGAGTAGCAGTAGCGTACTTTCCTTTCTGTACTGCATTTACTTCCAGTTCTATCTTCTTACTGCAGTCCTTTCTTTCTGCACTGTCTTTACTTACTTGCACTTTATATAGAACTGCTAGATTATATATAGAACTGCTAGATTATACTTACTCCTGCTAGATAGAAATGTCACCTGCTTCCACTTTGCTACCCCTTGTTGTCCTCCGCATCCTCCTTCCATCCGGTGCCTAAGAGCGACAGGAGGAGGTGTTGAGGATACGACTTAGTCTTTTTGACTAACATACGTTGACTCCCCCTTTTTAGGAGTTCGAGGAGGTGGACCAGCACGTCCAGCGGGACGAGGAGGCAGGGCATGAGGAGCAGCTTCCACCACCACCAGACACTACTACCGCACGACCTCAGGTGGGAGGAGATGTAGTAGATAGCATAGTTTACAGCTTTCTGTTTTGTGAGAGAGAGTCTGATTTCTATTGATGTATACGGGCATAAGCCCTACTTTCTCTTTTGTACTCATTATGGACTATAGTAGCACTTTCATTTCCATATATATGATATGCTCTGTGATTTCTGTGGACATGTGTATTAGCTTGTTTATACACTTTTACTTCCGCATCTCTAGTGAAAAATGATCGTAATAGCCGGCAGAATCGGTGTCTTACGGTGTCGACTAACTCAGGAGTTAGTGTCACCGTAAGGCGGCGGTTCTGGGCATAAGATCCGGGATGCCTTCGAAAAGGGAAAAGGCGGATCTTACACTTGCATTCTTGCCCATCCACCAACTAAAGCAGAACTTTGTGGCCTGCAATAGTTCTATTCACCAATCAAAGCAGTGTATTTGTCCCCGAATTAGTGTTATTTTGTTTTTGTTTTATTCTTATAAAATAAAACTGAAGCCCTGTCTATTTTTAAATTTTTATAATTAGTTTTTTGAACAGGGAGTCACACATCCCAACTCGTGTTTACTTGAGAGATCGATACTTGGGAATTCCCTCTCATTTTTTATTACTTGTACAAGCAGAGCACTTGTTATACGCACATCAAGTTGTTGGAATTTCTCAATGTTCTTGTAGTGCATCGATTGCATCAACCACGTCTCAAGGCTCGTAGGGTCTTTCATCTTGAACCTACAGGACAACTGTGAGACAGAACTGTTGGAACACCCTATTACTTATTTGGGCCAGGATCACTATATCTGTTAGAAATGTTGTATTGACCTAGTTGTATAGAGTAAAGGTCAATTAGTTTCAAGGTTCAGGACTTAGGTTTGAAGTTTTCCTCAATATCTCCAAGCTCTAATGAGAAGCCAGAATTCTAGTAAGGATTGACATGTCGTTGAACCCAGCTCGACGATAGTCAAACTCAGCTCAACGAGGTCGTCAAATCCAGTTTGACGATCTCTGAGCTCAGGTCGACTATCTCAGAACTCCGTTCAACGATCTCTGTCCAAGACCATTTTCAATATCTCTGAGCCCAGTTCAACGATAGTTGAGCTCAGATCGACGATAACTGTCTGAGGTCGATGTTTCTGGGAATTCTATTACTTTGTTAAGGCTTTCAAATGATTTCAAATCAGAGCATTTAATGATGAAGATTTGTAGTCGTTTTATCACATCTGCAGCAAGTTTCAAGGGAAGAATTAAGGAATATATTCATTCTCTTTAATTCATTCCTTCCAGAGACAATTGACAGATAAGGGATTTCCATTATGACTTTTCTAACGACCCCAAAGACGATTGCAGCATTGGATTTCAGACAAGAAGAGAATATATATTATTATTATTGGTCTGATCAACAATAACACATAGACAGAGAAATAGAAGAAGCTTTTGTGATCAGCAATCAAGATTTTCATTTTTGGACTTTATTCTTCATTCTCCAAACACACATAATTCAGTTCTTGCTGAATCATTCTTTGCTGGAGCTATCTCTTTTGAAGACCTATCACCCTTGCAAAGCTTCTCTTCCAAATCCTTTACCAGTCTCAGGGGGAGCTTTGACAACAACATCCACTTGTGCTTCTCTTTGATAGTGGAGTCTTTCTAAGTTTGCACTTTGGAAGGCAAGGATCAGATTATATATGAACTCTATTGATGAAGACATTTTCAATTCTGTTTTGAAAGATTGCCCCAAGCCTCCTGCAGCCATAAGCACTACAAATGTTGTTCCACCTCCTTCAGGAATAGATGCTGAGATAAAGAAATGGAAGGTTGCAGATGCAAAAGCTATGAACATACTTTCTCAGACAAGGTCTGATGACATCTTCCAGAACGTAGCTGAATGCAACTCAGCTAAAGAGAATTGGTACAAGCTATCTGAGATTGTGTTAGGATTAGCAGATGAGAGAAAAGATAGGAGATCACATCTCATTACCCAATATGAGAACTTCAAAAAGGCAGAGAATGAATCACTAGCTAACATGTACAACAGATTAAGTCTGATTGTTAGTGAACTCAGGACTTTGGATAAGGAGATCTCTCTCACAGAGATCAATGATAAAATCCTAACATGCTTCCCCAACACTTGGGATTCAAGGATCTAGCCCATCAAGAATGCAAGAAGTCTGAATGAAATCACCACAGAAGCACTTTTGGGCAAGCTCAAATCTTATGAGCAGCTCATTAAGAATAGAGAAGAAGAGCAGACAACATCTTCTCCAACAGTCAGAAAGGAGAAGTCCATTGCATTCAAGGCAACAGAAGAACTATCTGAAGATAAATTCACAGACAATGAAGAGTTGATGAGCCTCCTAGCCAAGAGATTCTACAAAATGGCCAGGAAGGATTTCAGAAAAAGATCATTTAGAGGACAAGAAAAGTCAAGGTATGACAAATCAAATAATAAGGAGATTATTTGTTTTGGATGTAGGAAACCAGGCCACATACTGCCTGATTGTCCAGAGAGTCAGAATAAGGACAAGAAGGACAAGAGAGAGAAGAGGAAAGATAAAGATTCCAGAAGGAATCACAATGACAGATCATCTTCTAGCAAAAACAAACATAAAGGGAAGGGATTTGTTGCAGAAACATGGAGTGAAACAGAAGAGGAATCTGAAATATCATCAAGTTCAAGTGATGATGAGGATGATGCTCAGGGCAAGGAATTCTATATGATGGCAATCAATGCATCACAGAACAACACTGATTCAGATCATGGATCTGAATCTGAATCTGAAGCAGAACAAGGAGAAGATCAGGTAATTGATTTTTTTGATTTTAATTCTAAAGATTTCAAACCTGAATTTAAAGCATTGTGTTTGGATTTACTTAAGTCTGAGAAAGAAATAATCTCTCTTAGAAAGCAGTTATCTGAATACAGCACCTTAACTTCAGATAATCTCAAACTCTCAGAAGAGTTAGAGTGTTGCAGGGAGCAGATAACTTCACTGAAAAGTGAACTATCTGAGGCCATAAAGTTTGAAGAATACCTTAATGGGAGAAGTATCAAACTGATGAACATAAAAAGCATAATTAACTCTAGACTCAATAGTAAACTGGGCTTGGGTGCTTCATCCAGCCAACCTATTGTACTAACAACTCCTATTAAGTTTATCTCAGATAAAGGAAAAGGAGTTGTGGAGGTAGCTCGGAAGAATTCTGATCTACCCAAAGAGAACAGAGTTCAACAGAAATCGTCGAACGGAGCTATACGATCTCCAAACGGAGCTCAGTTATTTCATGCTAAATCGTCGAACTCAGTGCAACGGTCTCTGAACTCTGAATACAGACAAGATCGATATCTGAACGAAGCTCGAAGATCTGACCCAAGATCGTCGAACTCAGGTCGACGATCATTGAAAGGAGCTCAGAGATCTGACCAGTTCATAAGGGGTACATCAAAAATTAATTATAGATATCCTACATCTCAAAGGTTCAACCCTTATACTGAATGGATAATCCCCCCTAGGAGATATCATGCTGAAGGATATAAGAGTCAACCAGAGATGTCTTTCATTTTTGAATTCAAAGGTTATCAAGCTAGACCCAAGGTAAACTGGGTCAAAAACAAATGAATTGTTATTTGTGCAGGGAAAGACCTGTCCAACCATGGACCAGCAATGGTATCTGGATAGTGGGTGCTCCAAACACATGACTGTAAGCAAGGGTAACCTAGTATCCTTCAAGGCTAAGCATGGACCAAAAGTGATGTTTGGAGATTCAAACTATGGACAGACCAAAGGATATGGTGCAGTCAAAATTGGGTCAGTGACATTGAAAAAGGTAGCATATGTGGAAGGACTGAAGCAAAACCTTATTAGTATTAGTCAGTTGTATGATGAAGGCTACAAAGTCACATTCAACAAATCTTCATGCTTCATCAAATCAGAAGACAACACAACTGTGTTGAAAGGTAACAGAAGAGGTAACATCTATCTAGTAAATTTTCATTCAACCAAGGTAAATATCTACTTATTTTCTCTTAGCAAACCTAATGAACTATGACATAAGAGATTAGGACATGTTAACCTTAGAACCATTGCTAGGCTTTCCAAGGACAACCTTGTAAGAGGACTAACTTTTGGCCCCTACAAGAAGGAAGGACTCTGCAGGGCGTGTCAATTAGGTAAGCAAACTAAAAACAACTTTAAGTCACCTAATAAGAGTGATTCACCTAGGATATTGTACTTGTTACATATAGATCTGTTTGGACCCATTACTGTACAAAGCCTGGGAGGGAAATCTTATACTTTAGTAGTTGTAGATGACTTCTCAAGATTCACATGGGTGTTCTTTTTGAGGAAAAAGTCTGATAACTTCAAATGTTTGACAGAGTTTCTCAAATGTATACAGATTGAGTTCAATACTCACATAGCCCTGATCAGAAGTGATCATGGGACTGAGTTTGATTCTCTTCTTATGCAAGAGTTCTATCAGAAGGAAGGAATCAGGCACACTTTCTCAGCTCCTAGAACTCCTCAATAGAATGGGGTAGCTGAAAGGAAAAATAGACCCCTTATTGAATCTGCCACAACATTATTAACAGATGCTCACCTTCCTCTATCATTTTGGGCAGAGGCTGTGAATACTTCAAATTATGTTTTGAATAGGAGTTTGATACATAAACTAAAAGGCAAGACTCCCTATGAATTATTCAAAGGAAAAAAACCTAAAGTTGATTATTTTATAATTCTTGGTTGCATTTGCTATATTCATAACAATGATAAGAAATACATAGCAAAATTTGAAGCCAAAGCTGTGAAGGAGTGTTTATGGGATACTCCATGATCAGTAAGGCCTATAGGGTTTATAACAAATCATCTCTAAAAATTGAAGAAACAGTGCATGTATCTTTTGATGAAACTAATATGTTTTACAAGGAAAAGAGCACTTCTACCAAAGATCCTTTGCAGGTACTTTCTCTATCAGAAAATTTGGACAGACTAAATATCATTGAAGATGATCCATCACCTTCATCCACCCAACAAGAAGCTGAAAGTAGTGAAAATGAAGATGACATTAAGATCTTAGCAAATCATGGTGACAATCAAAATGAAGAGCCAGTTGTTGTTCCACAAGAGGAAACAACAACACAGGTTGGTGAACAATCAACACCCATTATTGATTTAGTAACAACAAAAGATCATCCAATCTCTCAAGTGATTGGAGACATCTCAGCTAGTGTACAAACTAGGAATCAGATCAATCAACATCTGATGCACACCTGCTTTCTTTATCAAATTGAGCCTCAATCCATACAAGATGTAGAAATAGATCCAAACTGGATCATTGCAATGCAAGAGGAATAAAACCAATTTGAAAGAAACAAAGTTTGGGAGCTAGTGCCAAGGCCAAAGAATCATCAAATTGTTGGAACTAAATGGGTATTCAGAAACAAGCTGGATGGTCAAGCAATTATTGTGAGAAACAAGGCAAGGCTAGTTGCTCAAGGATATTCTCAAGAAGAAGGCATAGATTATGACCAAACATTTGCACCAGTTGCAAGGTTAGAGGTCATAAGAATTTTTCTGGCACATGCCGCTCACAAGAAATTCAAAGTATATCAGATGGATGTCAAAAGTGCTTTCCTAAATTGTGATATCAAGAAAGAGGTCTATGTAAAACAACCTCCAAGTTTTATCTCCTCAACTCACCCTGATTTTGTTTATAAGTTACACAAAGTTTTATATGGTCTCAAACAAGCTCCTAGAGTATGGTACGAGACCCTAACTAGCTATCTCTTGGAAAATGATTTTAAAAAGGATACAGTAGACCAAACTCTTTTTATTAAAACCTATAAGGACAACATCCTAATAGTGCAAATCTATGTAGATGATATTATCTTTGGCTCTACTGATTCAAATTTTTGTAAAAGGTTCTCCAACCTCATGCCTTCCAAGTTTGAAATGAGTAGCATGGGTGAGCTATCCTTCTTCCTAGGATTGCAAGTCAAACAACATGCTGATGGCATCTTTATCTCTCAAACCAAATATGCAAAAGAATTGGTTAAGAAATTTGGAATGTCTGATGCATCTTCTATGAAAACACCCATGCCTACTAATGCTGTATTAGATGCTGATGAACATGGGAAACCTATTGATCTGACCACATATAAAGCAATGATTAGCACCTTATTGTATCTTATAGCTAGTAGACCAGATATAATATTTGCTACATGTATATGTGCTAGATTCTAAGTTAGACCTAGAGAGTCACACCTCATATTAGTCAAGAGAATTCTTAGGTATGTGAATGGTTGTCCAAATCTAGGTCTCTAGTATCCAGCTGATTCAGGATTTGATTTAACTGGATTTTCAGATACTTATTATGCTGGATGTAGAATTGACAGGAAAAGTATCAGTGGAACTTGTCAATTCCTTGGTGACAGACTTGTCTCCTGGTTTTGTAAGAAACAAACATCTATGTCCACATCAACTGCTGAAGCTGAATACATGGCAGTAGGTAGTTATTGCTCACAGATATTGTGGATTCAAAATCAGCTCCTGGACTATGGCTATAACTTAGAGAAGTCCAAAATATTTTGTGACAATACAAGTGCTATTTCCATAGCCCAAAATCTAGTCCTCCATAGTAGGACCAAACACATAGAGATTAGGCATCATTTCTTAAGGGATAATGTAACGAAAAATAAAATTGAACTGGAATTCATCCCAACTGACTTACAAAGGGGAGATATTCTCAACAAACCCTTGGATGAGAAGAAACACAATTTCTTCCTTAATCAGTTAAGAATGTTAGATGGAAGAAGTCTTAATTAATTCCCAAGATCTTAAAACCCCAAAAATGACAAAGACTAGGCTAAAAATCTGTTTTTATAAGTGTCTGTAGGTTTTCTCTGTACTCCGAGCTGCGGTCGACGATTTTCTTGAAGATCGTCGAACGGAGCTCATCATTTCCAGATAGTGTTCAACTATCTTTCTCCGGGTAGAGATCGTCGAATGGAGATCGACGATGTTGGAGTATTTTCGTCTTCCATCAGCGCCATCGATTGTTGAACTGGGTTCAACGATCTTTCCTTTTCTGCGTCGAACCCCAATTTAAAATCATTTTCGAGGCGTCATTCTCTCTTACGCTTTCAGATTTTCTGCAAGAATCTCTTTCCCACCAAGTTCCTTTACACTTGATCTTTTATTTTTGCAGGAAAATGTCTGTCCCAACCGCAGTTCTCACCACCATGAGGTTCGACACCGGGTTTTATATTGACATGGAGTCGTTTGAGGGTACATATCAAATGTTCAAAGATATTCTTGACCTATTCAAGGAGCAACACTTAGTGAAAGTCATGACAACAAGAATCAAGCTGGCTGCTGATGAAATAAAGGAATGGGTATATACAGCTCACAGTTTGGATCAGAATACCCTTGTTGGAACCATTGTAGGGAATCAGGTATCCCTAACACCAACTATTCTTACTGAAATTTTTTAATTAAGTATTGGTGATGATAGCATTGAACTGTCTGGAGTAGAATTCAATGAAATGTTAGATAAAATGGGACACAACAATGAGAACCCTAATAAGATTCTGAAAAAGAATCTTTCCCTTGAATATAAATTCTTAGCTGATATAGTAGGGAAGGTAATTCTAGAAAAACACTCTGCACATGATAGCATTTCTAGATATAAGTTTTGTCTGATGGCTGCCCTAGTGGACAAGAAGCATTTAAATTGGGGAGAAATCTTCTTTGACTTGCTCAAGAAGAAGATCAACAAAACGTTTGTGAATTTTGGAAGAATATTGGGACTATTCCTTCAGAATAGGTGCCCACAGCTCTTGGTTTCCAATGGAATGCATATTAATGCTTCCAAAAGACTTTCTTCTGCTCTCTTTTGCAAATAGGAGAGACAGATTGTCAGGCCCAGCAGAACTCCTCCCGCCAAGACAACTTCAGGCACAGGGACTATTGTAGTCATTCTCCCTCACTCTACTGCCCCAGTAGAAGAAATGCCATCCTCTTCCCCTTCAACTCTTCCACCTTCAGTGCCTTCATCCATGCCTACACCTCCTACAACATCTTCACCTTCTCAAATTACTCAACCTGAGGTTTTCCATCCATTGCACTACTTCCCCCCCCCCCCATAGATACACAAGAATTTACATCCTTCAATCTGCTAGATTACTCCTATATTGCTTGCTCTCCCTCTTCACCACAAGAATTTCCATCATCCTCAACATCTCTTCAACAACTCCTCATTGATACCATCTCTCAACCATCCTTTCCCCTTCCTATCTCCACTTTCATTCCAACAATCACTATTCCAGCACCATCCATTACCTCCATTCCCGTCTCTCAGCCATCCATTCCACTTCCATCTGCATCTATTCCATCCATCTCTGTAGCTCCTCCCTATACCTCTACTCAGGTTAATCTTGAGCAAGTAGATCTTATTCCTCTAGCAGATAAACTATATGAGTTGTTGGCACCCAGGCTAACTCTCTTATTAGATGCCACCTTGGCTCCCTTAGTTAATACATTGAATGATTTATCTGCTAGGATATCTTCTTCCTTCTCCCTTCAGGCCATCCCTACTTCTGGGGGCCTAGGTTCAATATTCACTGAATCTAGGAAGGGTGAGATGCCAGATGAAGAAGCTCAGCCTTCAAAGACAATTCCAGATGTACCTCTAATTACAGTTTCAGATGATATAATGACAGGTGATATAAGTACAGTTACAGCTCCAGCTCCAGTTACAGCTCCAGCACATATCATCAGCCCATCAGTAGATCTCATCACTTTGTTATCCTTATTTGATTCATTTTACACCAACTATCTTCCAGCACCTCTACCAGCTGAAGACTTAACAAGGGCAATAGTTCCCTTTAACAGTTGTGATCCAAATCTTCTTTAGTTTTATGTAAATTTAGTTATTTTTGTTGAGAATGCTCTTGAGCTTGAAGCCTCTGCTGAAGTTACAACACCTCTTGATGTTTCTTCTGAGCTAAATATTGCTGAAGAAAGTTCTGTTAAGCCTAAGGACAGTGTTCCTATGGATGTTCCTGCTACTGCTGCTATCTCTACTGCTTCAGTTGCTGCTCCTGCTATCTCTATTGTACTTTCTACTTCTGCTCCTGCTCCTGTTTCCAGCTCAAAAGAAGCTTTGAAGCAAATAGATGCCTCATATGATGATCCTCAAAGCTCTGATGATGAATTTAGAACAGATTCTGATGACTCCTCTGCAACCATTGCAAAGAAGAGGAAAGCAAGAAGCAAAGCTATGAAAAGAGGTCCAATTTCAAAGGATACTTCTGATCATGATATCCCATACTATATTCTGCACAACTGCCCCATTACTGAGCACTGGATGCAGTATTCTAAGAATCAGTTGAAGGCCTTGAGGAAGAAAAGGAAATATAATGAAAGAACTTCTCACTATGATCCCTCTCCTTCTCCTTCTCCAAGTGCAGGATCTAGTGGAGACTCAACTCCTCAATCCTCAAATGTTACATCTCAAAGATCCTCTCAATCCAATCAAACTTTTAAGGGAAACTCTCAATCTAGAGGAAATCAACAAAGAGGTAATCAGTCTATAGGAAATCAAAGAGGTAGTCAGTATAGAGGTAATCAAAGAGGTTATCAAGTTTATTCCAGAGGTCAATCAAGATATTAACCTTATCATAAGAGAGAACAAGGTCCAAGTGATACTACAACTGGTCCTTATCCTTACAAGCCGAAAGAAGGTTACTATGAGAAAGCCCCTCCAACTGATACCATCAACAAATATGAACATTCAATTCCATATGAGGATCCCAAAAACAATCCAGTCTCAAGAACTACTAGACTGAAAGAACATGTTAGCTTAGATCAGTTGAAGAAAGCAAGAGAAAGAGGCCTAGACACTTCTAACATCACAACTCTTTCAGATCAGAGAAGACAAGAGATTGAAAGATATAGTTACAAGAAGCTCTTTGATGCTGACAAGTACATTCAGTTGCATCCTGAAGTTGTAGTCCCTAGAAGCAAAAGCCAGAAGACTCTTGGTGATGCAGATGACTTCAGGTCAAAGAAAGACAAAGAAAATCCCAACAGAGAAATCCTTTTTAAGAAAAGTACTGATGATCAGCATTAATCTGAGTGTAGGCTGAAACTTTCTCATATCTCTCCTAAACTATAGCATCTTATACATATGCTGATATATATATATATATATATATATATATATATATATATATATGGTTCTGTATGTTTTTATGTGTTTTTGTTTTTGTTTTATGATGTATTTAATTCCATCAATTTATGTAAATAGTAATCCTAACCCAAATAGGGGGAGATTGTCTGAACAGCCTATTAGTTATTTGGGTCAGGATCACTATGTCTGTTAGGAATGTTGCATTGACCTAGTTGTATAGAGTAAAGGTCAATTAGTTTCAAGGTTTAGGACTTAGGTTTGAAGTTTTTCTCAAGATCTCCAAGCTTTGATGAGAAGCCAAAATTCTAGTTAGGATTGACATGTCGTCGAACCCAGCTCGACGATAGTCGAACTCAGCTCAACGAGGTCGTCAAATCTAGTTCGATGATCTCTGAGCTCAGGTCAACTATCTCATAACTCCGTTCAACGATCACTGTCCAAGACCATTTTCAATATCTCTGAGCCCAGTTCAACGATAGTTGAGCTCAGATTGACGATAACTGTTTGAGGTCGACGTTTCTGGGAATTCTATTACTTTGTTAAGGCTTTCAAATGATTTCAAATCAGAGCATTTAATGATGAAGATTTGTAGCCGTTTTATCAAATCTGGAGCAAGTTTCAAGGGAAGAAATAAGGAATATATTCATTCTCTTTAATGCATTCCTTCCAGAGACAGTTGACAGATAAGGGATTTCCTTTATGACTTTTCTAACGGCCCCAAAGATGATTGTAGCATTGGATTTCAGACAAGAAGAGAATATATATTATTATTATTGGTCTGATCAACAATAACACACAGACAGAGAAATAGAAGAAGCTTTTGTGATCAGCAATCAAGTTTTTAATTTTTTGTCTTCATTCTTCATTCTCCAGACACACATAATTCAGTTCTTGTTCAATCATTCTTTGTTGGAGCTCTTTTAAAGACCTATCACCCTCGCAAAGCTTCTCTTCCTGATCCTTTACCAATCTCAGGGGGAGCTTTGACAACAACATCCACTTGTGCTTCTCTTTGATAGTTGACAGAGAAGACAACACATTTCTTTTTCTTTTTCTTTACTGTAAAAGGATTTTTGAACTCCCTTCAAAAGTTCCTGTTTTGGTTCCTGAGACCTGATCAAAACTCAGTGGTGGCAAGACACCTGATCAAATAATCTGGTTTGGTTTTTGAGCACCTTATCAAAAACTCGTTGGTGCCAAGACACCTGATCAACTCATCCTGCAGTGGATTCCTACCAAGGGTGGTAGAAGAGTGGATGTACCAAGATTTTGGGGAACAACTATAGATCCTTTTGTCTTCTTGTTGATCTTTATTCTCTTTGCCGTGTGCTGTGATTTTGTGTTTGTGTTACTTTATTTAAAAACTCCTTTTTAAATCACACTACACTAAGTTAATCATAAGTCTTCCACTGCGAAATTATTCTTTGTTGCAAAATTTTTTTAATACACTCTATTCACCCCCCCCCCCCCTCTCTAGAGTGAGAAGGGTTGATCTTACTCTCACTTTCAAGAACGTTATAACCTAAATTTATGTAAATCCTTTGTAAATAATAACTTATACTCAGATACATCCAAGTCTGCAACCACTTCCAGTTGAGGGATGTAATACTCGATATCTAGTAGGGCCTTTTTGAAGATGTTTATATTGTCCTAATCTACCCCCTTCAACTATTGGCGATAGGAAGACTGCATCCTTGCGTGGGTGAGGGAATGGGTTCAGCTCTTTGAGGTCCACCATGAACATTGTGAATTGGGGCATCTATCCATGATATTGCTTAGGGAGGTTCAATACCAATAGTTTGTTAAACCCTATGTATAGCTGACACTTTAAGAGCGCACAAATAAAGAATAGACGCCTGAAAATGGTTAGGCTGAACCTGACCCTCTAGAGTTATAGGAAAAAAAAGAATGTGGTTGCCACTGCGATAGAATTTGGAGTGTGCTGAGCAGGAAGGAGCCCGTAGTAACCGAGCATTTCCATAATCTTTAGGAAGATGGGGAAAGTCCATCCAGATTCAAAGTGATCAAAGGGGAGGACTAGTTTGTCAAGAAAACTGAGTGCATGTGCTTTCCATGCTTGGGTATCCACGTGATGAATCTATCGATATGTATGCGCATTCTCACAAGATGGTTCCCAAACTCCATATTAGGAAGTCTGATTATAGACGGAGTGTGAAACAAAAATGCAACGGAACAGTCCGCCCGGGTAGAGCCTACCGGGGATCTTGTACATTCTCCATAAGATTCAAGGATCTTATGTTGGGGAGAGGATATTATGCAGGCCTATTTATAGGAAATGATGGGTTTTTCTTGAAATACAAAATGTTGTGGCCAGTTTCCATCCATGGAATGTATGCGTCGCACGCAGCGCACTCTCTTCATTGTCCTGTAAAAGAATGGGAAAGGCATGTTGTGTGTCAACTAACAGTGAGATATATGATAAAATAGTAATTATCAGTAGTTATTGGAGGAATAGAAGTCGTTTCACAAACACATAAATCTGACTGGCACAATAAGTGCCCGCAATTAATGTCCACATTCGGGGTCCGCACCAGAATTATTATTACAAAGTAAATCAAATTGTTTCTTACTTCTGAATATGTCCTCACCTGATGCACTCTCTATACCCACAAATACCAAGTTGTATGTTTTGTTTCTGAGCATGTTGGATGCGCTCACATGATGTTTATTCAACTTAGACATCTATATGTGTATGGCGTATATGTCCTCCCTGACCATCCATACATACTTTTGGATGACATCCTCCAATAGGGCTGAGCCTTACATCCCTGCGAGAGTATATGATTATAGATTTTGTATGGCGTTAGCTATAGTATAATGCTTCCATGTCTCGATTCCTTCCTCTAGGCGGGCTATGCACGTGCAAGCCTCATCGAGCCCTTCATGGAGGTCCGCCTTTGTTGAGGCGTTCACTAGAAGTGTAATGTTAAAGTATTAATCATCTTACAAGAACATTGCAGCAAGAAGTTCTCAGCAAGTACATTTTGCAAGTTTGTTGTTTGGAGTGATCATTATCTGTTGATTGTCTGTTTTCCTTTTCTTCTTCTTCTTCTTCAAAAGGGTTTACATGGTGGATAAAGGTGGAGTAGCCTTCTTCACATCTTTCCCCTTGGAATGATGCTATGACTTCTCTGGCTAAAGTTTTGCATAAATAATTATTGTATTGTCATCCACATCAGTCTCCTTATCCAACTCCTCTGAGTCCACTATTTCCTCAAGTGATATCTTTTGGTTATCTTTTTTTTGACACTCTTTGCATGGAATGCAACATTAGGAGGGATATTCGCCTTACTAGACTGTGGCTTCCGGGAGGAGGAATTCTTCCTTTTCTATGAGTTACTGGAATAAGCCCATCTTTTTTGTCCAAATCTGGGTGTTTTTCCATGTGCTAGACCATGTTCGAGATATTGGGGAGGGGACTGCATGATTTCTCGGGAGGCTTTTTCAAGAATGATATGGATGATTGCATGGATTATCTACTAGGGAATTTTGCGGGTTTTTGCAGCATGTTGGGGTCAGTCTGTTTTGAGGCATCAAGGTCATATCCCATTTTGGAACGCAGATCCTGGTTTATACTCATGGCGAGCAAGAAGGAAGAGCAACTGATTGGCTATAGAAAATGACTCTGTTTAGCATAGGCCTATGCCATGTATAGATTTTCAAGAGCACTTCATGCAGGATGCAGTATTGGCGGTTACTAGTCTATTTTCCTAGAGCCCGTGTGGTCTACCAAAAATGTGTGGGGATTATGTTAACCCGCATCTTGTGAAAGAAAATGCGAGCATAAGACAATAAGGGGCAGCTTCTCAGGCAAGCATTTCTGGAGTTCACGGTGTTGTCAGGAGAACGTTTCAAATGCATGCAAACATTGTTCGCTCCATAGTTGTAATCGATGCGGGCACTCATAAATAAATCCCAGGGTTCCTGTCTGGAAGGCAGTCTTTGATAGGTTAAATTTGAGATAAATATTTTTATTGAAATTCTTCAAACTATAGGCAAGAGCACCTATCATTCATAGTATAGAATATTTTAGAAATGAAGTATTAAGTGTTGTATTCTTGTAGGCCTGTTTATTACTTATACTCACATAAATTTATATTTTCTTTTATCGAAATATAAAAAATGGTTTTGAATATTAATAAAAGATATAGAAGAAGAAAGCATTTTATCGGGAATATTACTTAAGTTAATTAAATCATAAATAAAAATTTCCTAAGCAAAGATTGAGAACAATTCGACCATGGAGGTTCCCAAAATTTAAAAGCGCCTCTCAACTAACAACTTACCTTAGGTTGACCAATTAAGACCCCACGGCCTGTTGAAACCCAAATCTTTCTTTAAGCGGTGAATTACACTATTGGATTTGACAACAATATAGAAGATTTAAGTTATCCTCTCTCAAGGAGTGCATGCGTCTCCTTACACCAATGAGAGATCTACTCATAAACACAGATCTCTCGATCAACTAAAATATCGGTCAAGACTTGGTTTTCATACACTGAAAATATGAAACCAATATTATAAAATCAAAGGTGAATCGTAATTTTCTAAATATGAATCCATGAAAGGGAAATTACAAAATAAAATTACTTAAAATCTCATCCAATCAAATTCAACAAATTTAGCTAGAAATATTGGAAAAGAAGAATAATGTTATAACTAGGAAAGAAAAGTACAAGTGCATGAAAAGTAAGGTCTAATCTAGGAATCAAAATTTCTCAACATATGGTAAAAGTACATTAAATAAAATTGCAGAAATTAAAGTAAAAATTACACAAGCATAAGCATGGACTGGATAGGGATCATTTTGCAGTAGTTGGGAATTTATAGCTGAAATTTTTGGAAGTCACCCCTATGAACAAGGCATGTAAGATAAAACTGTCGTATTGAAAGCCCGAGAAAAATGGGTGAAAACTCCTAAAAATCCATAAATAGGCGGGTCACATCCCTAGGTTACACCTATGACCTAGGGCATATGTTGACTTGGTCAGCAAATGTTTGGAAATGATACGATCTAGAATCAATTCGACAGTTATGGGAGAGGTCACGTTCCGTGTTCATGCTCGTGACCATGGACGTGTAAGCTGAAATGATGTGGCTGCAAAAACTTGCTTCTTCAATACTTATCGAGCTTAATCACGTCCCTAAGCTGTAAGTCACTCCCCTGGCACGCACGTGATAGGGGTCGTAAAACTTTAAACTAACATAGTAGCAAGTTTTGTAGCTTTTGAAGGAGTTAAGGCCAGTGATAGAGGTCATGGCCCAGGTCATGCCTGTGACCTAGGGACGTGTAATGGGAATTTTACAGAAATGTTATAATTTTACTCTTAAACACGGATGTTCACATCGAAATGCTCTGACCTCAAAGATTTACTTGAAATGTAGAAAAGAAAGCAAATTAGACATCATTAAGATAAAATAAAACAAAATATACTATTTAAAACATAAATAATATACTAAAATATATAAAAATATTATACCATCAAATACCCTCACACTTAAACCTTTGCTAGTCTCGAGCAAAACTAATTCATAAGTATGAGAAAAATTCATGGGACATTACAAAAAGATTTACTCCTAATTATGTATTGTAACATCCATATTCCTACTAGGACCCTTGATTGTGATAGGGCATGACAAGAGTCATGGCATGTGGGTTTTGGCAAGAAGGTGACATATGGCTCCTTGAACCATGGTGAACTCACATGGTTCACCCATTGGAGCACAAGTCAACTTTGCTTAATTTACTCCAATTTGAACTCACAAGCACAACAATGCCCCTAACCTTATGGTAGACCCAGTTGAACATAGACCCAATGAATTGGTCAACCAAACTGGTCAAATTGTTGAAAGTCAAACATGGACCAACATATCCCAATTCAACACCTTTAGGCTCAATTGACCCCCAATATTTCAAATTGACCTCACCCTCATCCTTATAACCTCATTATGGATCTAATGGACCAAAAGCCCCATGAACTTGTCATCAAATTCAACTAATTTAACTAAAGTCAAACTTGGGGTAATTTTGGTCAAAAATCACACCTTATGACTCAATTAGCCCAATTGGGGCATCACCAAAGCCCAATCAACATTGGGGGGTGTCAAGGAACTCTTGGACATTAAGTGGGGTCATCCGACTCATCAATTTGACCAAGTCAATCACAAAGTAAACCATGGTCATAGATAAGACCAAAAGTGGAAATTGAGAGCCAAGCCCAATTACAATGGGCTAAGGTCATGACCCATAGCCCATACTGCAACTTAAATCCAATTTAGAACCCTTGTCCTCTAGTTTTGTAAGGGCATGACATGCATCGGGAATTTGAAGATTCCCCCCAAAGTGGAATGATGACAAAGAAGGTTTCATGGAATGGAGGCCACTTGGCCCACCATTTCCCTTCCCAAGCACTTACCAGAGCTACACATTGATCTCCCTATCAAATTCTAGTTGGAGGGGTGCCAGATGGAACTTAGTAGGAACATCCTATTCATGGACAACCACCACCTTCATGGAACCTTCATAAACACTCAACCCTATTGATGGTTAAAACTCGTGGCGCCCCAGGGTCTTCTTTATTTTGGTTTGCGATTTATTTAGTTTGAATAGTGGGGCGCACGGATTTTATTAGATATAAAAGTTGAAATCGAGTTTTAACGAAAAGAGGCAAGTGCACCTATCACGTGTACTACAGGATATTCCGGTGGGGAATATCGCGGTCGCATTATTCTTGGGGACGGGTTGATTATTTCTACTCTTCCCTGGAGAGACTATCATTTTACCGAAGATAACTTGTCGAGTTATTATTTAAATAGCGCGATTATATATAAGCAGAAAATAAAAGAAGAAAAAGGCTGATGAAGAAATAGCGCATCGGTACTTGAACTAAAATAACTTTTAATAACTAGAGATCCTAAATTTCAAATTAATTAAAAGTTGACTTGGCCGTGGAGGTTACAAAAAATGAGCTCACCTAGCTCTAGGAATATCACTCACCTTAACAATAAGACTATTCGACCGAACTCTCGTCCGACGAAGGATTCCTCTTAATGCTCGTATTATGCTAAGAACCCAGCTATTGGGTGGGGAACCCAATCCGGGAGAATTACGCTTCTCCTCTCTCGAGGTTATGTACGCAATTCTCTTTACCCAACGGTGATCGGGCCATACGCATGGCCTATTGGCTAGATAGTGTATGGACAATGGAATTAGAGCTCATACATCGATATGTGATCCTACGCGTCGTAGGCCCGGGGAAAACCTTAAGTGTTTTAATTAACGAGAAAAAGAAGACATTTAATTATTTAAAAATATTTTATCTGACTCAATGCTCTTCGATACTAAGGGCTCAGAGCAATTTGCCACTCATCGGAATGGTGACGGCTTAAGAAAAGAAATTACATAATTGAAAGTGCGAGTCCTACTCAAACGAGTAGGCGGGAAATTAAAGCAGAAAATTGCGAGTCCTACTCAAACGAGTAGGCGAGAAATTAAAGTAGTAAAGAAAGTAGTAAAATTGCAAGTTCTACTCAAACGAGTAGGCGGGAAATGAAAGCGATAAATTTGCGCGGCCTACTCAAACGAGTAAGTGGGAAATGAAAGCTATAAAAACTATCTCTTACACACACGCACTCTACAGGAATTGAAGAAAGCGTTAAATAAAGCGATAAAATCAAACTCCTTATTGCACGCACTTACAAAAAGAGAAAAAATGAAAATTGTTGCAAAAATTAAAATGATAACATTTTCAGTCTTATAATTTTAAAAAAGTGCGTAAAAAGTGGAAATAAAGCTAAAAAAACAAAAAGTTTAACAACCTATGATAAATCTAAGTTAAAAAAAATCAAAACCACTTTAAAAAACAGTTCTATAAACTCATAAAAAAAAGAAAACAAAGTATTAAAAATACCTAAAAAGCTAAAACCTAAAATTACTCTCACACACACACCCATTTTTAAAAAGAAAAATAAAAGACAAAAAAGATCACTTAAGGAGGGGCACTCAGATGCATTCCAATACAATATAAGGAGAGAAAATCTACAAATTTTATTAATCTAAAAAGAAGTTACAAAGAAAGCTAAAACAAACACTAAAGAGAGGGGGAGAAAATCTCCTTACATTGCATGGAAAAACACCTAAGCAGCCCTACCCTAAGCAAAATGGTTCAAAAAAGGGAACATTTGATCTTATAGAGAAGTTCTAGTTATAAACAAAAAAATTACAGGAGGTGGTACTCTGGTGTGCAGGGGAAGCTAAAATTTTGTTGACTAGCCTGGTTCTTGAAGCAGCGAGAGCGGGCTTTATCTGGTGAAGGCATTGAGTGGTTGCTAGAAGCAAAGAATTGAGTGGATGGGCTAGGAAAATTCATCGATCGCAGAGAAATTCGTCGAGAGCTACTCGATAAACGGTAAACTAGCGTTTCGAGAATTTTGTCGAGCTGGCATGGATTCGTCGAGCTCTTGTCGACGAATAGCGAATACAGGGATTCGTCGAGAATCTGGTCAATGAATGGCAAATGCAGGGATCATATTTAGCGAGTGTTGGGACTGTCTTCAAATCACCGAGCTTGCCGCTGATAGCAATTTCGTCGAGCGCTACTCCGCATAGAATTCATCAAGTGTAAGATCCAATTGTCGAGCGCTGACGCTGGGGAATCTTGTCGAGTGCTGATGCTGGGGAATCTCTTCGAGCGCTACAAGATGAACGTCAAGCGCAGCTCGATGAATGTCGACTATTTCTATACAGGAAGCAGATCTTTGCTGTAATCAAAGTCACACGCCCTGGTCACGGGCGTGGCATGAAGTATACGGGCATGTACATTGATTTTTTTATGTTTCTCCTGAAAAATTTTAGAAATCAAATTTAAATTAAGTTAGAAGTTATATACAAAAAAAGTGAATTTTATTAAAGAAAAATTGTCTAAAAATAACGAAAATAAACTAAAACTACATAAATAAACTACGTAAAAATATGAATATTTACAACTTATCAAATACCCCAATACTTGAGCTTTTTCTATTCCAGAGCAAAAGTTTTATATATACTTATAAGGAACTAAAAAAATTCCTAAATTTAGCTACCGCTTAAATTAATTTAAAAAAAGGTCAAAATGAACATCCGGGGTATAAAAGTTAAGTCATAAATTATGAAAAAAATTTAAATAGAGGAAGAGTTTCAGCTAAAAACTTCTCGATATAATCAAATAGAAAGCCTAAAATTTTATTTGTTAGGTTAACAAAAATAAACTGGAATTATACAAACTTTAGCTTGTAAGAATTAAAGGAAATAATGCAATTTAAAAATTATGCTCTCAAAAAGATAAAATTAAATCTTGAATCATTGAAAATAGCTAAGGGGGTTATTGTGGTTTATGAAGAGGGCTTGAACTTAGAGGTGAGGCAATTTTTTCTCAAATCTCTAATGAATTTTTTTGTTTTTTAAGTTTAGGAAAATAAAATCTTATATTTCATAACATTATATATATATATATATATATCATAACATTCTATATATATATATATATATTTGAACAACTTCATATAACCCAATGTATATGTATAGGAGTTATGAATTTTATCTTCTTACTCTGTAACATATAATCTTTTAAAATATTGGATGTCCATGTTTACGGAACGAAATCTTATTCCCATTGTTAACCCGGAATCCGCGACTAGTTCTCCAGGTTTTCAAGTCCGGGCGGCTTGTACTTTCTAGCCGCCATTCTCAGCAAACCGGCTTGTTGTTAGGTAAGCCGGGCGGCCTCTCCGTCAGGCCGCCGCCTGTTCCAAGGTCAGCCATCATCCCAAGGGCCGGCCTGTCCTTGCCCAAGCTGCGCGACCTATGTCCCAGGTCGCCGTCAGAGGAGGTCCAGACCAGCCTGCCCAGAGGCCGAGTCCTGCAGCTCGACAGAAGAAGATCTCGGCCTGTCTCTTGGCTTTGCTTTTTCTTCTCGATTCCCGTCACTGCTGCCCGATTCTCTTGTACCTCGGGCAGCCGGTAATGTTAGCCCTGCCCGTTTGGGCAGGCCCCCAAGCCTATAAATAGGGGGCGGGAGTACACCCAAAGCACGCTGACTCGAGTCCAAGAGCTCGCTTGTTAAGAGCTGCGGCCTCGATTCTGGTCCTTTGCGGTCTATTGTCCGGCCGGCTTCTTCCTTTCTTCTTTCTTTTCTAAGTGTAATCGCTTAATTTCCTATAAAAGGAAAGCCCGTCGCAGGAGAGGCATTCAGGCTGCGGCGGGCGAACTCTGGTGTTGCCGCTGGTAGCGGCCCTTTCTCCCTTTTTCCTATCCGGTCCTATCCTCCATTCCTAGCCGCTAGTAACCGACTAGCCGACAGTCTTTTCCCAATTCCTTCCCCAGTGCTCGAACGGTTAGCTAGTGGTGCCCGTTTTCCCCGTCGCATTTCGCGTATCAACAGTTAACACGCGACCTTCAGATCTCGGTTAGCCGATGAAATCCGTTGCTAGATATTGTCAGACCGCTCAGCCGTTAGTGCTTAGCGGGTAGTCGAGCAAGCAGTGGCAAGGGTGGTTAACCTGCTCAGTAACCGCTGGCAATTCTATCCGCTCGGACAGAAGGCAACTATCCGACGGTCTCTAAGTTCGTGTTAGTTGTTATCTATCATTTGCAATAAATCTCCCGAGGAATTACAGAAATTTCTTATCATCTATGCAGGATTCCTTAACGAGGCAAGATGGTTCTCATCCCGAGAATGTAGCTAGGGATGCATTTCAGGCTGGCACGAAGCAGACACCTCTCTACAGAGAAGAAGAAGTTTCTTTTCCGTTCGTTGATCAAATTCGCTGGGATACCATAGCTGATGATTTTAGAGAGCCTCGCTTGCCATGTTATTCTGGGATTAGTGATCCAGTTTCACATCTACAAGCATTTGAAGCGGCTGCTTCTCTAAAAGCCATGTCAGATGGAATCAAATGCAAGCTTTTTCTAATGACCTTTGACGGTCTTGCTCAGGAATGGTTTCATGGTTTACCTTCTCGGTCCATCACTTGCTTTGGGGATTTTCAAAAACAGTTTCTTTTGAGATTTGATACTTTCAGGAAGCGGAAGAGAAACCCAGTAGCTCTCTTCCAAATCAAGCAGGAAGTTGATGAGTCTACCGCTCATTTCGTTGATCGGTTTCAAAAGGAAACGCTCGATATCGTTAACGTTCATCCAGACTTTTACAAATATGCCTTGATAAGCGGACTTCGAGAAGGTCCTCTCAAATTTAAAGTTAGCAAAAAGTAGCCGAAGACCTATGGAGATCTTATTAAAACAGCTAATCAGTTCATAATGGGTGAAGCAGCAAATGCCAACTATATATCCTTCTTAAATCAAATGGCTAAGGAATATCAGAAAGATTCTTATCATCAACAGCCCGGTTCTTCCCGAAATGCTTCAGAACCTCCGCAACAGGATAAATCATCAGAGTGTATAGAAGCTTGCCATATCATGTCTTTTGATCCTAAAACACTCAAGTATGAAAAGTACTCGGACAGATATGTCAAGTTCAAAATTTCTATGGAAGATCTTCTGCCAATGCTTGCTAGTATGAAAGAATTTAAAAAGCCTCGACGTATGAAATCAAAGATTGAACATCGACTTGAAGAACTTTTTTGTAAATATCATAAGGATATTGGTCACAACACAGAAGATTGTCGGGCTCTCCGGAAACTAGCAGATCAATTTGCAAGGGCAGGGAAATTACAAGACTATGTTGTCCTATGATCTTCCAGCACATTTTCCACTGATAAAGCCGATGTTGCAAATGAAGATTCTGTTGTTAAATAGTGGAAGTGTTAGAAGCGGTAGTATCTTGTTTGTCTTTCTTTTACATATTTCGTATATCTCCCATGTGTTCGGTGTTAACCCGGAATCCGCGACTAGTTCTCCAGGTTTTCAAGTCCGGGCGGCTTGTGCATTCTAGCCGCCGTTATCAGCTAGCCGGCTTATTGTCAGACAAGCCGGGCGGCCTCTACGTCAGACAGCCGCCAGTTCCGGTCCAGCCGTCATCTAAGGGTCAGCCTGTCATTGCCCAAGCTACGCGACCTGTGCCCCAGGTCGTCGTTAGAGGAGGTCCAGATCAGCCTGCCCAGAGGCCGAGTCCTGCAGCTCGGCAGAAGAAGGTCGTTAGGCCGTTCGGCCTGTCTCTTGGCTTTTCTTCTTTTCGATTCCCGTCACCGCTGCCCGACTCTCTTGTACCTCGGGCAGCCGGTAATTTTAGCCCTGCCCGTTTGGGCAGGCCCCCAAGCCTATAAATAGGGGGCGGGAGTACACCCAAAGCACGCGGACTCGAGTCCAAGAGCCCGCTTGTTAAGAGCTGCGGCCTCGATTCTAGTCCTTTGCGGTCTATTGTCCGGCCGGCTTCCTCCTTTCTTTCTTCTTCGCTAAGTGTAACCGCTTATTTTCTTATAAAAGGAAAGCCCGCCGCAGGAGAGGCATTCAGGCCGCGGCGGGCGAACTCTGGTGTTGCCGCTGGTAGCGGCCCTTTCTCTCCTTTCTCTGCCCGGTTTTACCCGCCATTCCTAGCCGCTAGTAACCGACTAGCCGACAGTCTTTTCCCCATTCCTTCCCCAGTGCTCGAATGGTTAGCTGGTGGTGCCCGTTTTCCCCGTCGCATTTCGTGCATCAATAGTTAACACGCGACCTTCAGATCTCGGTTAGTCGCTGAAGTTCAGCGGCCATACAATGGCAGACCGGCAGCCTGTTCAGAACAACCTCAGCCCCAGCGAAGTTCTGCTCTTGGAAGCTCTTCTGCAGTCCCGCCGGGAAGAAAATTAAACCCGCCAAGAGATGATCCGGCAGCTCGCCGCGATCAATTATAATCTAGCCGCAATCAATAAGCGGTTAGACTTGCAGTCCGCAATCATTCCGGTTACGCCAGCCAACCAGACCCCAGCGGACAGCAAGCAGGTCGATCCGCCGGCCTACTCGCCTACCTTCCCGGGCTATTCGCCGAGCTATTCGACCTCCTACCCGGCCTGGCCGCCCGAGTATTCGGCAACTCGGCCTCCAGTTTCGAAGAAGCCCCGTGTTTCGGAAAAAGGACAAAAAAGTTCGTCAGACCTCCCCCAGATCGAACAACGGGAGGAAGAGCCAAGTCACAAGAAACCCGCTCGAGCAGCGCGCGGGCAAGTCAGGTGCATGGATCAATATTGCGAATATCACAAGGAAAGAGGTCATCTAACAGAAGATTGTAGAGCTCTCAAATTAATTGTGAAAATGCAGAAATCAAAGGAATCCCGTAGCATGATCTAAAAAAGACATCTCATTCATAGGCTGGCAGACGCGTCAACATCAACGACAAAAGCGATCTTAAATCAATCCCTTAACCCAATATGTTTTTCTGTCTTTTGTTTCTTCTCATTATGCTCTATTAAGAAGGATTATGACTCATTGTTATATTTTGTTTCAGAGATTCTATATCGGTACTCTCACCTGGCAAGTAATCATTCTTATGGGTTTGCAACCCAAAAAATTAAAAGATCACTGAATCAAGAGATATCGCCGAGTCTAGCTACATCCCCCTTTAGAGCCGTTGTCATTAGCGTAACACCACGAGGACCACGTGTTGCGGGGAGATTTCGCACCGTGTAGTGGGAGCTTACCGGCCTTGATGCGGTGGAGTTCTAGATTGCGGATCCCGGCTAGTACCTAACCCCACTTCTGCATTATGGAGGAGCGGAGTGGTGGTCAGCTCTACCACGCCACGTAAGGGATATCGTTGCAACTATGATGCGTCTGTGCGGGAAGCAATACACGCATGCCCCGCAGATCGTCTTAGCATGCGACCCTCGAATACTCTTTGATACTCTCAAGCAGTGCCTGCAGGAGACCCACAGTCTTGTCGATCTCTGAGGAAAGCAATGTGACTCCGGCCGCACCTGCCCGGAAGATCGACTTGAACTGTACTCCAGGCAAGAGAGCAGTGTATTCTTTTCTTCAAGCAGAAGCCTAGTCGGCGGTCAGAATTCAGACCGCGCGGTTATCATATCCTGGCTAAAGAGAGTATCCGCCCGGGTAATTTGATATTATAAGGCTGAATAGAAGTTATCCAACAGCAAGTTGCGGATATTATTATTCTTACCGCTCGGTTATCTCTGTGACCAATTGGTTTTCTTAAATTGGTCTCATATTTGAAGTTGCCAATATTTATTCTTACCGCGCGGATATCGTTATTAATCGGGCGAGTTATTTGGCTATCTTCAGCTCAATACAGCAGACATCATTATTAATCATGCGAGCTTGTTGGTTTTCTTCAGTTCACTATAGCGGATATCAGTATTATTCGTGCGAGTTATGCATAAATCACTTATCAGATATATTCGCGCGAGTTATTCTTATCTCCACATCCATTCTGCTTGTGCATTGTGCAGATATCTCATGGCATATTATTATAATCGATCGAATAGAAATGCAATACCGAGCGAATAAAGCATATTCAGCAAAATCAAACAGTATCATTTTTATATTGTCAGAAATTGCAAAATGTATTATCCGCGCGGCTTACAAAGATCATGCCGCCGGATCAAAGGAGTATCATAGCATATCAACTTTTCCAGTTATCCTATCCGCTCAGTCCGCCGGCTTATGGTATTCATTCAATTCAATTCGCGGCTTGCAATGTAAAGAAGTCGCAATATGTTTATCTCTATCGCTAAGTAGTTTCCCTATTGGAAGCCAGTTTCGTATTAAAGCTCGGACAGGCCGCCACATTCGGCTTGGTTTTTACAATATCAATCCGGTTTATCTCCTTAGCCGAGCGGCTTGTCGATCGCCATTTGAACTGCCTTATCTTCTTGGCAAATAGTCTCCTAACCGCCCGGCTTATTGCTCTATATACGCTCAAGGATGATCGGATTATTATAATTTCGCAGACTAGTATATCTGGTTAATGGTATTCTACTCGAGTTTAACCTCAGCAAGTTAGTTATTATTCGGTGAAGTCATAAATAAGATTTCTCAAAGTCGGAAACGAATAAGAATGATTAAACCGCATATTCAAACAAGCAAGTAAAATTACAATAGATTCTCACAAAAGGTAAAACGTTTTCATTTCTAATGTCAAGTATAAGGGTTAGACCGCGCGGTTTACAAAATCTTACCGGCGGTCTCAAAAAATGTAAAAACTTTTACAAGTAAACTATTCTAGCTATTCGGCCTCTATCTTTTGGACGCAGGAGTACCGGAGTCCGGTTCACCGTCAATATCGATCTCAGAAGGCGAGTAATCGCCGCTGTCCGACGAGGATGAACGCGAACTGCCAGTGCCCCTGGTCTCTGACGAGCTGGCATCAACCCGCGCGGTCTCAGACGCTTGACCGCCGGTCTTTGAAGAAGCACTCTCGCTCCTGCTGTCCTCCCCTTCCTCTTCTGCCTCGCCCTCTCCGCCAATCTTCTCCTTGCCTTTCAGCGCGCGATAAACCGCAGCCACCCTTTTCTTCAAGGGTGGATACAGGTCGGCGCAGGTGAAGTCGGTGAATCCCGGGGCGAGGCCGCCCTGATCTCGAAGGCGTTTCAGCGCTCCGTCGATCCCCTGGACAAGCTGGGGAAAGACCGCGTCTTGAAAGGCTGAGTTCGCTGGATCGTACACTTTCTGCAAAGGAAAGAAAAAGGTTAGTTCGGGCGGCTTGATGAATTAAGCCGCAAAAATCAGGTAATGTCTTACCGCATGCGACTCCTTCAGCCGTGCGATTTCTTCATCTTTCTCGGCGAGTTGCCGCTGCAGGTCGCCTTCAATTGTAACTAACCGCCTATGGGCTAGGCCCATATAGTGGTTGGCTACAAAGCTTCTCGCGCCGACCTGCGCGGCAAACCGCGAGAAGTCTTCTGCAGGTATCTTCTCCAGCGCTTTCAAGTTGCGCCTGCCATACAAAGCCGCGCCAGCCACAGAGGCATAGCGGCTTACAGTTTCCTTCCCCCAGTTCGGGAGGGCGGTGGAAACCTTTACCGACTCCCCGTCGGCACTCCACTGCATGGTGGGGTTGCCGTGGAGATCTTTCAAGCGGCTACCCATACCATGCAGTATGAAGCCGCTGGAGGAGTCCGATTCATCCTCCTCTGCAGCCAGCTCCGGCCTGGCCCTCTTCGCCCTTTTCTCCCTTTGTGTAAGGGTTAGGCCGCCTGGAGTGAGCGGCTTGTTCAGCGGGACCGCGACAGCAGCTGCAAGGCGAAGTTAAAAAGTCAGTTGGTAGGCCGCGCGGCTAGCATAACAGTTCGGCCGAGTGATACTTACTGTCCTCCGCATGAACGTCCTCCAAAGTCGGGAGCAGCGGGAGGTAGTGGGTGACGTCGAGCCGCTCCCCTTGAAGAAGTTGAAGATCTCCTTCTCCACGCCGTCCAGTCCGCTGCTGCCAAAAGCGGCTTCGTCGCGAACTTACGGATGGACCGGCAGGAGTCCGAGGTTACCCTCGAAGATAAGGTATCTTTCTGACCAATTCACGATTTTATTCGCCAGGTTTACAACTTTCAGGCCGCGGCAGCCGAAGTAAAGATGGCCTCTGAAGATCTTCGTTCCCGAGTCCGGGATAGACCGCACAGAGAAGCATTCTCTGAACAGCCTTATCGAGAACCGAACTCGCTCCGACCTCAGGTAAGAGATGAAGCTGTAAATCGCCGCAATCGAGTTCGGGGGCAGCTGTCCCGGCACTACTCCGTAATGGTCGAAGACCGCGACGGCTTCCATCAGCACGGGGAAGCCGAAGCCACAGTCAAAGTGATCGATTGGGATAGCGATCTGGTTGGCTGCAGAGGTGTTGATCCGCTCGTGAGGCAGCGGAAGCCGCGCGAGCAGCGGGCTGTCTTTCATATACTTTTCTAAAAAGCTGTCGAGCTCGGCTTGGGTAAGCCGGCCTTCCTTATGATCTGCCGAATGGAAAGCAGAAGCCGCGTCGGTCCTAACGGCTGGAGCTTTGTCAGACCGCATCGCAATTGCTTTAGCTCGCATTCTGAACTCCTGAGCCGAAGTCTCCGGGATCATCCCAATTTATAGATTTCCTATGCAGCTACAGTAATGGTTGTCAAATCGCGGTTAGATATCAGGCCGCATGGCTCAACCTGCAAGGTAAAGTATTCTAACCGCATTCTAGTTCGGCAGGTCGAGCGATTAAAATTCCAGTACTTGGCAAAAATTCCAAAGAAGAAAAGACAGCGACTAGAAGTAATCAAACCGCACAAAGCCGCATGCAATTCGGAGTAATATACAATCAAACACACAACGATTGTCCACAGGAATCAAACCGTCCGGCATCACGAGTTGATGCTTATTACAAAGCCAAATAAAAGTTTTCTTAATTATCTCTCTCCACTCTCTGGAGCCTCTCGCCCAACCCGCGCGACTTGGTCGCCGGCCTGTACCAGCTGGACATACACTTGACTAACGAGGTTGTGGATATTGTGCAGAGTCCGGTGAACTCGCGAGGTATCACGCTCTACGCGGGTAAATGGAACCAGCGACAGAGCGCGATCTCCCGGGTCGCCAGAAGCAGCGACCTGCCTAACCGCCGCGACTACTGGGGAGTACGAAGTCTCTCCGGAAGCCGGGCGATTTGGTAGTTACTGCTGTTCAACAGTCGTCCCAGCAGGGCGCAAGCCTCTGTCGGCCTCCTCTGGTCGATCCTTATCCCTTTCCTCGTCAAGTCGAGCGGTGTCCGCCCTTTCCGTCTCAATCCGGCCGAGCATCAGCACTAAAGCCTGCAGATCTAGTTTCTCTTTCTTCTCCTGCTCTAGGTGGGCCAGCGCCTCAAGAGTTCTTTGTTCAGCGGCCTCAAGCGCAGTCCGCATCGCCGTCTTCTCCTTCTCCCAGCTGGCCAGGGACTCCTGCATCCTTTTGTTAGCGGTCTCCTGCGTAATCCGCATCGCCGCTCTCTCCAACTCCAAGCTGACCAAGGCTTCCTGCGTCCTTTTTTCAGCGGCCTCCAACTCAGACCGCATCATTCCTCTCTCCTGCTCCAAGTCCTCCAGTACTTCTTGAGTTCTCTTTTCAGCGGCCTCCAGCATAGACCGCTGATTTTCTTCTTGAAGCCGCCACTCTTCTTCCTTGTCTCGAAGGGCCTCGGCATGCTCCCTTATCCTAGCCTGCAAGCCGGCGACCTCCTCCTGGAATTCGGCTGTCCTCTGGTCGCGGACACTTGGAGGTAGCGGCGGCATCAGTGGAGGTAAGAAAGTCGACAGACCGCCCGGCTTTATGGCAGTTTCATGTGCACCTGCAGCAAATAAACAGGCGGTTAGATTCAGTGACATGACCGGCATCTGGTAGAAGATCTCGTTAGAACGAGACCGCAGCTCGTGGTTATCTCTCCTTCGAAAGCCGCAGTATCAAGTCTAGCCGCTGGTCGCCTAAACCTTTCTGAATCTATTCGCTTTAGCTTTTCTTTCCATAGCCGCGCGGTCTCCTTAGCTTTGCTTTTCAGCTCAGCCGTGGTCAGGAAGAAGCTCGCCGGCGGATTAAAAATTGTATCCGCTCCCTTCTTCCGTGACCGCGGCTTGTAGAATTTTACAAAACGCTTAACTTCTTCGTGTTTACCTTGCAGGGCAGGAAATGTAGTCGCCACCTGCTTCCCGGCGATTAACTTTTTCATCTCCTCTATCTTCTCTCTGAGTTTTAATTTTTCAGCTCCTTCTGAAACCGCAGGAGCCGGTTCGCCAAGCTTCTCTCCTGTAACTTCGATATCGGTGTCGGCGACCTCCGCAGAAGCCGGCGGAGTTGCCAGTAACTTGTCCAGCTGCTGAAATTTGTCCATGCCCTTCAGGATATCGCTCAGGGATTCGCTAGCCGGAGGCGTACTCTCTAGCTCGTCCGACTTGGAAGACGGATTCGACAGACCCTCAGATACGTCTTTTTCCCGCGGCTTAAATTGCACACTAGCCGCTCCGGTCTTCACAGAAACATTGCGGTTATCAACCCGCATCTTCCTCGCCTTCTTCTCCATCCTTTCCTCAAGGGTCTCGGCCTTTTTCTTACGTCGCTTCAAGTGGCCGACTATTGTCTCTGTCCGTTTCCTCTTCTCAGTCAGAGACCGCTCGGCTTCCAGTGGCTTCTTCGACTCGTCCTCTTCAATAATGATCAAGTCAGCAGATGTGGGCAACTCGCGCGGCTTGGAAGAGTCGACACTCTTCTCCTCCGTACCGGCGATCTTCAAAAGAGGTTCACCCGATGGCGAGTAGGTAATGTCGAAGGATTTGGTGGCACCAGCTTCCGGGAGAGCAGATTTGGAAACCGCTTCAACTTTTGTCGCGGCCTGCGAGGATTCTGCAACGACTTCCATCGGTTTCTTTCCAGAATCAGAATCCGCCGGTGCGATCGGCTTCTCGGTTTTCTTCTCAGGCGGTTGGTCGGAACTGTCCGCTTTTCTGCTCCTCTTTTTCGATCCAGACGACTTCTTTTCGCGATCTAGCATCGAGGACATGACGTCCATCTTGTAGAAGTCTCTGTCGGCTTGGAGGATTCTGACCGCAAGTGGCGAGTAGTGACCAGTGGCTTGGCAGAAATCTTGAAGAAATGGCAGGGCCCTCGGCATTTTATAGACGCAGAAGCATTAATGGCAGTCGCGGTCTCCGGCTTAGTTCTACATTTTCGAAGTTTTTTTATAAAACTTAAAAATGTGCGGGGATTATGTTAACCCGGAATCCGCGACTAGTTCTCCAGGTTTTCAAGTCCGGGCGGCTTGTGCATTCTAGCCGCCGTTATCAGCTAGCCGGCTTATTGTCAGACAAGCCGGGCGGCCTCTACGTCAGACAGCCGCCAGTTCCGGTCCAGCCGTCATCTAAGGGTCGGCCTGTCATTGCCCAAGTTGCGCGACCTGTGCCCCAGGTCGTCGTCAGAGGAGGTCCAGATCAGCCTGCCCAGAGGCCGAGTCCTGCAGCTCGGCAGAAGAAGGTCGTTAGGCCGTTCGGCCTGTCTCTTGGCTTTTCTTCTTTTCGATTCCCGTCACCGCTGCCCGACTCTCTTGTACCTCGGCCAGCCGGTAATTTTAGCCCTGCCCGTTTGGGCAGGCCCCCAAGCCTATAAATAGGGGGCGGGAGTACACCCAAAGCACGCGGACTCGAGTCCAAGAGCCCGCTTGTTAAGAGCTGCGGCCTCGATTCTAGTCCTTTGCGGTCTATTGTCCGGCCGGCTTCCTCCTTTCTTTCTTCTTCGCTAAGTGTAACCGCTTATTTTCTTATAAAAGGAAAGCCCGCCGCAGGAGAGGCATTCAGGCCGCGGCGGGCGAACTCTGGTGTTGCCGCTGGTAGCGGCCCTTTCTCTCCTTTCTCTGCCCGGTTTTACCCGCCATTCCTAGCCGCTAGTAACCGACTAGCCGACAGTCTTTTCCCCATTCCTTCCCCAGTGCTCGAACGGTTAGCTGGTGGTGCCCGTTTTCCCCGTCGCATTTCGTGCATCAACATTCGGAGTTTCTCACATTTCCTTCTTTTCTTTTGATAATGACAGTTGTAGTAGATATAGCCCCAAACTAGTCCTCACCAGCATCCAGCTTCACAAATATCTCTCAACGATCATCGACAATTGGTTTTAATTAGGCTTCAAGACCATATCCTTTTACTAAGCTTTCCTCTAGAAATAAGCATTCATATGCCCTCTAAATTCTGCTTCTTAGCTTTACACTTAATATTGACATACGTATGTGGACATTTAATTATAACAAAAACAATATTACTTTTTTGGCCCTCCACATCCCGCACGACATCTGTCGCAGATGTGTAGTGGCAATCCCGCACGACATCAGTCGCAGACATAAACCCCGCTCGAATCACTCGCAGATTAGTTGAAATGAGATCTTCTTTAGAAGAGTAATGATTCTCAGTTTATGTTGAAAGACAATACAGGTAGAGTTTTCGTTATCTTTTCAACCTGCAAGTTACAGTGGTAGATAAATTGTTGTTTTCACATATGATTATCGATATGCTGGTCAGTTCATAGACCACGCAATTATCCGTTCCAGCTTATCCACCGTCTCACGGTCTTACAACCTAGCCGATTTATATTGCACAGTCCGCAGACCGCACGGTTACCTATTTCGGTTTATTCTATTCGGCTATGAAATCTCTCACGGATTATTATTAATATATTCTGGAATTCGGCCGACTTGATCCTGTCAACTAATTCTAGTCCGCCGGGTTATGGTATTCATTCAAATCAATTCGCGGCTTGCTATGTAAAGAAGTCGCAATATGTTTAACTCTATCTTTCAGTAGTTCTCCTATGGGAAGCGAGTTTCGTATTAAAGTTCGGACAGGCCGCCACAATCAGCTTGGATTTTACAATATTTATCTGGTTTATCCCCTTAGCCGAGCGGCTTGTCGATCGCCATGTATCTTCTTCATCTCCAATAAAATTATGGCCTATACATTAATCGTGGGACTTCGTGGTACCTTCAACAGTTGAACTGCCTTATCTTCTTGGCGAATAATCTCCTGACTGCCCGGCTTATTGCTCTATATATGCTCAAGGATGACCGGATTGTTATAATTTCGCAGACGACTAATATATCCGGTTACCGGTATTCTACTCGAGTTTAACCGGAGCAAAGGTAGTTATTATTCGGTAAAGTCATCGATGAGATTTCTTAAGCCGGAAACGAGTAACAAAGATTAAGCCGCATAAACAAACAAGTAAGTAAGATTACAATAGATTCTCACAAAAGGTAAAATATTTTCATTTCTGATGTCAAGTATAAAAGGTAGACCGCGCGGTTTACAAAATCTTACCGACGGTCTCAAAAAATGTAAATACTACTACAAGTAATCTATCCTAGCTATTCGGCTTCAGTCTTTTGGACGCAGGAGTGCCGGAGTCCGGTTCACCGTCGATGTCGATCTCAGAAGGCGAGTAGTCGCCGCTGTCAGACGAGGATGAACGCGAACTGCCAGTACCCCTGGTCTCTGACCCAGCGGCATCAACCCGTGCGGTCTCAGATGCTTGACCGCCGGTTTTTGAAGAAGCGCTCTCGCTCCTGCTTCCCTCGCTGTCCTCCTCTTCCTCTTCTGCCTTGCCCTCATCCTCTCTGTCGATCTTCTCCTTGCCTTTCAGCGCTCGATAAACCGCAGCCACCCTTTTCTTCAAGGGTGGATACAGGTCGGCGCAGGTGAAGTCGGTGAATCCCGGGGCGAGGCCGCTGCGATCTCGAAGGTTTTTCAGCGCTCTGTCGATCCCTTGCACAAGCTGCGGAAAGACCGCATCCTGAAAGGCCGAGTTGGCCGGATCGTACATTTTCAGCAAAGGAAGGAAGAAGGTCAGTCTGAGCGGCTTGTTAAACGAGGTCGCATAAATCAGGTAATATCTTACCGCATTGAGCTCCTTTAGCCGTGCGATTTCTTCATCCTTTTCGGCGAGTTGCCGCTTCAGGTCGCCTCACTTGCGACTAACCGCCTATGGGCCAGGCCCATATAGTGGTTAGCCATGAAGCTTCTCGCGCCGACCTGCACGGCAAACCGCGAGAAGTCCTCTGGTGATATCTTTTTCAGCGCTTTTAGGTTGCGCCTACCATACAAAGCCGCGCCAGCCGCGGAGGCGTGGCGGCTTATCGTTTCCTTCCCCCAGTTAGGGAGGGCGGTGGAAACTTGAACCGATTCGCCGTCGGCACTCCACTGCATGGTGGGGTTGCCGCAGAGATCCTTCAAGCAGCTGCCCATACCATGCAGCGTGAAGTCGCTCGAGGAGTCCGATGCTCCTTCCTCTTCAGCCCGCTCCGGCCTGGCCCTCTTAGCCCTCTTCTCCCGCTGTGTAAGGGTTAGGCCGCTAGGAGTTAGCGGCTTGTTTAGCGGGACCGCGATGGCAGCTGCAAGGCAAAGTTAACAAGTCAGTTGGTAAGCCGCGCGGCTAGCAGAGCAGTTCGGCTGGCTGATACTTACTGTCCTGCGCATGGACATCCTCCAAAGTCGGGAGCAACGGGAGGTAGTGGGTGACGTCAAGCCGCTCGCCCTTGAAGAAGTTGAAGATCTCCTTCTCCACGCCGTCCAGTCCGCTGCTGCCAAAAGCGGCTTCGTCGCGAACTTTCGGATAGACCGGCAGGAGTCCGAGGTTACCCTCGAAGATCAGGTATCTTTCTGACCAATTCGGGATTTTGTTCGCCAGGTTGACGACCTTTAGCCCCCGGCATCCAAAGTACAGATGACCTCTGAAGATCTTTGTCCCAGAGTCCGGAATAGACCGGACCGAAAAGCATTCTCTGAACAGCTTCATTGAGAAGCGAACTTTCTCCGACCTGAGGTAGGAGATGAAGCTGTAAATCGCCGCAATAGAGTTCGGCGGCAGCTGTCCTGGCACTACTCCATAGTGGTCAAAGACCGCAACGGCTTCCATTAGCACAGGGAAGCCGAAGCCGCAGTCAAAGTGATCGATTGGGATAGCGATCTGGTTGGCTGCGGAGGTGTTAATCCGCTCGTGAGGTAGCGGAAGCCGCGCGAGCAGCGGACTGTCTTTCATATGCTTCTCTGCAAAGCTGTCGAGCTCGGCTTGGGTAAGCCGGCCTTCCTTATGATCCGCCGAATGGAAGCCAGAAGCCGCGTTGGTCCTAACGACTGGAGCTTTGTCAGACCGCATCACCATTGCTTTAGCTCGCATTTTGATCTTCTGTGCCGAAGACTCCGGGATCATCTCAATTTATAGATTTCCTACGCAGCTACAATAGTGGTTGTCAAATCGCGGTTAGATATCAGGCCGCACGGCTCAACCTGCAAGGTAAAGTATTCTAACTGAATTCTAGTTCGGCAGTTCGAGCGACTAAAATTCCAGTACTTGGCGAAATTTCTAAAGAAGAAAAGACAGCGACTAGAAAGTATTCAAACTGCACAAAGCCGCATTCAATTCGCAGTACTATACAATCGAACATACAACAATTGTCCACAGGAATCAAACTGTCCAGCATCACGAGTTGATGCTTATTACAAAGCACAATTAAAGTTCTTATAATTATCTCTCTCTGCTCTCTGGAGCGTCTCGCCCAACCCGCGAGACTTGGTCGCCGGCCTGTACCAGTTGTACATACACTTGACTGACAAGGTTGTGGATAGAGTGCAGAGTCTGATGAACTCGCGAGGTATCACGCTCTACGCGGGCAAATGGAACCAGTGGTAGAGCGTGATCTCCCGGGTCGCCAGAAGCAGCGACATGCCTAACCGCCGCGACTACTAGTGAATCCGAAGTCTCTCCGGAAGCCGGGCGATTTGGTAGTTACTGCTGTTCAGCAGTCATCCCAGTAGGCCGCAAGCCTCTGCCGGCCTCCACTGGTCGGTCCTTATCCATTTCCTCGTCAAGTCGAGCGGTGGCCGCCCTTTCCCTCTCAATCCGGCCAAGCATCAGCACTAAAGCCTGCAGGTCAAGTTTCTCTATCTTCTCCTGCTCTAGGTGGGTCAGCGCCTCCAGTGTTCTTTGCTCAGCGGACTCAAGCGCAGTCCGCATCATTGTCTTCTCCTCCTTCCAGCTGGCCATGGACTCCTGCATCCTTTTGTCAGCGGCCTCCAGCGCAGTCCGCTTTGCCATTTTCTCCATGTCCGCGCTGGCCAGTGCCTCCTGCACCCTTTTGTTAGCGGTCTCCTGCGTAATCCACATCATCGTTCTCTCCAACTCCAAACTGACCAGGGCCTCCTACGTCCTTTTCTCAGCGGCCTCCACCTCAGACTGCAACGTTCCTCTCTCCAACTCCAAGTCTTCCAGCACTTCCTTCATTCTCTTTTCAGCGGCCTCCAGCATAAACCGTTGATCTTCTTCTTGAAGTCGCCACTCTTCTTCCCTAGCTCGAAGGGCCTCGGCATGCTCCCTTATCCTAGCCTGCAAGGCAGCGAC
This sequence comes from Platanthera zijinensis, assembly GCA_039513925.1. Lineage (NCBI taxonomy): Eukaryota > Viridiplantae > Streptophyta > Magnoliopsida > Asparagales > Orchidaceae > Platanthera > Platanthera zijinensis. The sequence goes on along the minus strand of CM077082.1, from coordinate 169,909,909 downwards.
TTCACACTGGAATTCGGCTGTCCTTTGATCGCGGATATTGGGAGGTAACGGTGGTATCAGTGGAAGTAGGCAGGTGGTCAGATCGCCCGGCTTGATGGCAGTTTCAGGTGCACCTACAACGAACAAACAAGCGGTTAGATTCAGTAATATGACCGGCACCTTTTAAAAGATCTCGTTAGAATGAGACCGCAACCCATGATTATCTTTCCTTCAAAAGCCGCAGTATAAAGTCTAGCCGCTGGTCGCCTAAACCTTTCGGAGTCTATTCGCTTCAGCTTTTCTTTCCATAGCCACGCGGTCTCTTTAGCTTTGCTTTTCAGTTGTGCCGTGGTCAGGAAGAAGCTCGTTGGCGGATTAAATATCGTGTCCGCTCCCTTCTTTCGTGACCGCGGCTTGTAGAATTTTACAATACGCTTAACTCCTTCGTGTTTACCTTGCAGGGCAGGAAATGTAGTCGCCACCTGCTTCCTGGCGATTAATTTCCTCATCTCCTCTATCTTCTCTCTGAGTTTTAGTTTTTCAGCTCCTGAAACCGCAGGAGTCGGTTCGCCAAGCTTCTCTCCTATAACTTCGACATCGGTGTCGGCGACCACCGCAGAAGCCGACGGAGTGGCCAGTAACTTGTACTACTGCTGTAATTTCTCCATGCCCTCAGGATATCGCTAAGAGATTCGCTAACCACAGGCGTACTCTCTGGCTCATCCGGCTTGGAAGATGGAGTCGACGGACCCTCAGATACTTCTTTCTCTCGCGGCTTATGCTGGAGACTAGCCGCTCCGGTCTTCACAGAAACATTACGGTTATGAACCCTCATCTTCCACCCCTTCCTCTCCATCCTTTCCTCGAGGGTCTCGACCTTTTTCTTACGTCGCTTCAAGTGGCCGACGATTGTCTCTGTCCGCCTCCTTTTCTCGATCAAAGACCGCTCGGCCTCCAGTAGCTTCTCCGAGTCGTCCTCTTCAACAATGATCAAGTCAGCAAATATGGGAAATTCGCGTGGTTTGGAAGAGTCGACACTCTTCTCCTCCGCCCCGGCGATCTTCAAGAGGGGTTCACCTGAGGGTGAGTAGGTAATATCGAAAGATTTGGTGGTTTCAGTTTGCGGGAGAGCAGATTTGGAAACCGCTTTGACTTTGATCGCGGCCTGCGAGGATTCCGCGACGACTTCCATCGATTTATTTCCAGAATCAGAAGCCACCGGTTTGATCGGCTTCTCAGTTTTCTTCTCAGGCTGTTGGTCGGAACTGTCCGCTTTTCTGCTCCTCTTTTTCGATCCAGACGACTTCTTTTTGCGATCTAGCATCGAGGACATGACGTCCATCTTGTAGAAGTCTCTGTCGGCTTGGAGGATTCTAACCGCATGTGGCGAATAGTGACCCGTGGCTTGACAGAAATCTTGACGAAATGGCAGAGCCCTCTGCATTTTATAGACGCAGAAGCATTAATGGCAGTCGCGGTCTCTGGCTTGACTCTACATTTTCGAAGTTTTTTCAGAAACTTAAAAATGTGCGGGGATTATGTTAACCCGGAATCCGCGACTAGTTCTCCAGGTTTTCAAGTCCGGGCGGCTTGTGCTTTCTAGCCGCCATTCTCAGCAAACCGGCTTGTTGCCAGGTAAGCCGGGCGGCCTCTCCATCAGGCCGTCGCCTGTTCCAAGGTCAGCCATCATCCCAAGGGCCGGCCTGTCCTTGCCAAAGCTGCGCGACCTATGTCCCAGGTGCCGTCAGAGGAGGTCCAGACCAGCCCGCCCAGAGGCCGAGTCCTGCAGCTCGGCAGAAGAAGATCTCGGCCTGTCTCTTGGCTTTGCTTTTTCTTCTCGATTCCCGTCACCGCTGCCCGATTCTCTTGTACCTCGGGCAGCCGGTAATGTTATCCTTGCCCGTTTGGGCAGGCCCCAAGCCTATAAATAGGGGGCGGGAGTACACCCAAAGCACGTTGACTCGAGTCCAAGAGCTCGCTTGTTAAGAGCTGCAGCCTCGATTCTGGTCCTTTGCGGTCTATTGTCCAGCCAGCTTCTTCCTTTCTTCTTTCTTTTCTAAGTGTAATCGCTTAATTTCCTATAAAAGGAAAGCCCGCCGCAGGAGAGGCATTCAGGCCGCGGCGGGCGAACTCTGGTGTTGTCTCTGGTAGCGGCCCTTTCTCCCTTTTTCCTATCCGGTCCTATCCGCCATTTCTAGCCGCTACAAACCGACTAGCCGACATTCTTTTCCCAATTCCTTCCCCAGTGCTCGAACTGTTAGCTGGTGGTGCCCGTTTTCCTCGTCGCATTTCGCGCATCAACACCCATTGTCATAGGTCTTTTATGGATAAAAAATAATCATGCCAAGTAAGACCTGAAAAAAAATTGGAGATGAGTTTCTTTTTTCAAAAAGAAAACAATATTTTAATAAAAAAAATTGAGAGCAACCTTTATAAATTGAATGTTCCTATATTTCAAAAAAAACATGGAGTAAACATAATTGAAGTCTAAGGTTGTTATTATTTTAACAAAATACACGTGCAATTGTTTAGATAAAGTTTAAGTAGTGCTAAAAACAAGTCACTTATCTAAAATAATAAAAAAGCATAAGAAATTCTTTAAAACTTACCCCCGGATATCAAAATCTATCAATCTCTAATTAATAAATTAATAGTAAATAAAGAACTAATAAAATTCGCTTATAAATAAACTCGAAACAAATTTTTTGTAAAGCAAGGTGGTTAAGAATGGTGTATTCGATTTATTTGTTTCATAATAAACAAAATATTTTTTTGGGTTTTTTAGGGTTATAATTATTTTTTTTGGATTTTCTATATTTTTTGAGTTTTGTTAACATTTTTTTCAATTTATTTACAAAAAGCAAAGAGAAAGATATGTTATTTACAAAGAAGAGAGGGGGGAAAGAGAAAGATTATTTACAAAAAAGATTTACAAAGTAAAAACAAAATATTATTATTAATTTTTTTTGGAATTTTTGTTTTATAATTTTTTGAAAATTTTGGTTTTTGATTTTTTTTGGATTTTTGATGATAAAATTGACAAAAATTTTGGAGCTTTTAACTTTTTGCATTTTTTGTACTTTTAATAAGTGTAAAATATAAAAGTGCAATAAAAGAAAATAAGAAAACACCCACATAGTTAAATCCTACATTGTCCCCAATGTTGTAATGTAAGTATGTGGAACGAAGAGAAATAAAATGCAGTATTTACAAAAATAAAGAGGGAGGGCAGAAACTTCCCTGAAAAGAGTTCAGGGAGGCCCGTTTGGAACCCTGCATTATTAAGAACAAATAACAAAAAATATAACTGAAAATCGAAAAAGATAAACTCGGCCACAAGTTTGCGGGTGGTAGGGATGCCTAACTCCGATTAGCTAACACATTAGCTTTATGAGTGTAATTGAAATGTGTTCCCCTATTGCTCACAATAGCGCGAGACGATGCCGAGGCAAAAAAATACATATATAATTTTTGATAATAAAAATTTATTTGATTTTAGGTAGGGCCTCTCCGAACTCGTTTATTTTTAGTTTGTTGGTTTTGTGGCTTTTTAGTTTTTAGGGTTTTTTAGTTTTTTTTGGAAATGCCACTATTTCAGTTTTTAATTATTTTAAAGATAAATATATATATGAAATATTAATAATAATAAAAAAGAAAAAGTAAATTTAGAGATTTTTTAGATTTAGTTTTTTTAGTAGTTTTCATTAATAATAATAATAATAATAATATTATTATTATTATTATTTTGCTGGCCAATTTATATATATATATATATATAAATTAAGTAAAAGTAATAGTTTTTCAGAGTTCGAAATAACAACACTGAATTCCCTGACAACGACGCCAAAAATTTGATGGTTAAAACTCGCGGCGCTCTGGGAGCTTCTTTATTTTTGTTTGCGATTTATTTAGTTTGAATAGCCGGGCACGTGGATTTTATTAGATATAAAAGTTGAAACCGAGTTTTAACGAAAGGAGGCAAGTGCACCTATTTAATGTAGTACAGGATATTCCGGTGGGGAATATCAGGGTTGTATTGTTCTCGGGGACGGGTTGATTATTTCTACTCTTCCCTGGAGGGACTATTATTATACCAAAGATAACTTATCGGGTTATTATTTAAATAGCGCGATTATATATAAGCAGAAAATAAAAGCATAAAAAGGACGATGAAGAAATAGCGCATCGGTACCGAATCGATAAGAACTAAAATAACTTTTAATAACTAGAGATCCTTAATTTCAAATTAATTAAAGGGATACTTGGCTATGGAGGTTCCAAAAGAATGAGCTCACCTAGCTCTAGGAATATTGCTCACCTGAATATTAAGGCTATTTGATCGAACTCTCGTCTGACGAAGGATTCCTCCTAATGCCCGCATTACGCTAAGAACCCTGTTATTGGGTGGGGAACCCAATCCGGGAGAATTACGCTTCTCCTCTCTCGAGATTATGCACGCAATTCTCTTTAACCAAGGGTGATTGGTCCATACGCACGACCTCTCGGCTAGCTAGCATATGGACAATAGAAATAGAGCCCACACATCGATATGTGGTCCTACGCATCGTAGACCCGGGGCAAACCGTAAGTTCTTTAATTAACGAGAAAAAGAAGACCTTTAATTATTTAACAATATTTAATCTGTCCCAATGCTCTTCGATACCGAGGGCAAAGAGCGATTTGCCACTCATCAGAATGAGGACAACTTAAGAAAATAAATTTCATAATTGAAAGTATGAGTCCTACTCAAATGAGTAAGTGGGAATTTAAAGCAGAAAATTGCGAGTCCTACTCAAACGAGTAGGATGTAAATTAATGAAATAAAATTACAAGTCCTACTCAAACGAGTAGTCGAGAAACGAAAGCGATAAATTTTCGAGTCCTACTCAAACGAGTAGGCAGGAAATGAAAGTTGTAAAAACTATCCCATACACACACGCATTCTACAGGAATTGAAGAAAGTGTTAAATAAAGCGATAAAATATAACTCCTAAACGCACACACTCTACAAAAAGAGAAAAAAATAAAGGGTTGCAAAAATTAAAATGATAACATTTTCAATCTTATAATTTTATAAAAGTGCGTAAAAAGTGGAAATAAAGCTACAAAAAATAAAAAGTTTTACAACCTATGAAAAATCTAAGTTAAAAAAAATCAAAACACTTTTAAAAACACTTCTATAAACTCTTAAAAATAAGAAAACAAAACATTAAAAATAACTAAAAAGATAAAACCAAAAATTACTCTCACTCACATATTTTTTTTAAAAAAAAACAAAAGACAAAAAGATCACTTAAGGAGGGGCACTCAGATGCATTCCAATACAATATTAGGAGAGAAAATCTAAAAATTTTATTAAGCTAAAAGGAAGTTACAAAGAAAGCTAAAACAAACACTAAAGAGAGGGGGAGAAAATCACCACACATTGCATGGAAAAATACCTAAGCAACCCTACCCTAAGCAAAACGGTTCAAAAAAGGTAACATTTGATCTTACAGAGAAGATCTATTTATAAGCAAAAATAATTAAAGGAGGTGGCACTTTGGTGTACAGGGGAAGCTAAAATTCTGATTACTGGCCTGGTTCTAGAAGCAACGGGAGCGGGCTTTATCTGGTGAAGGCATTGAGTGGTTGCTGGAAGCAAAGAGTCGAGTGGAAGGGCTGGGGAAATTCATCGAGCGCTGCTTGACGAACAACAAACTGGCGTTGGGAGAATTTCATCGAGCTGGCATGGATTCGTCGAGCTCTGGTCGACGAAATGCGAATGCAGGGATTCGTTGAGCTCTAGTCGACGAACGGCGAATGCACGGATTCATTGAGCTCTGGTCGACGAATGGCAGATGCATGGATCATATTCGTGGAGTAGTGGGATTGTCTTAAAATTGTTGAGCTGGTGTTGGCAGCAATTTCGTCGAGCACTGCTCCGCATGGCATTCATCTAACACAAGATCAACAAATCGTCGAGCGCTGGCACTAGGGAATTTTGTTGAGCGCAGCTCGTCGAATAGTCAAGCGCAGCTCAATTAATGGCGACTATTAATGTGCAGGAAGCAGATCTTTGCTGCAATCAAAGTAACACACCCCGATCACGGGCGTGACATGAAGTAATTGGGCGTGTACTTTGATTTTTTTTACTTTTTCCTGAAAATTTTAGAAATCAAATTTAAACTAAGTTAGAAGATATATACAAAAAGGAGCATTTTATTAAAGAAAAACTACTAAAAATAACGAAAATAAACTAAAACTACATAAATAATCTACGTAAAAATATGAATATTTACAGCTTATCACCCACCCCTATTCAAGTTTTTCATCACCTTTAGAAGACCCTAAGGTGTCAATTTAGTATCTAGGATCAAGGGAATTGTTGAGGAATCATAGGTTCGGGTTAGTTTGCTAGAGAGAGGAAGAGCAATGGTGAATCTCCAGTATACACACCTTCAATCCCCCTATACAGGTCTTTTTATCCACCTCTCAACTTATTCTAGCATCTATATCTATTAAGGAGAGATATCGAGCTCAAATTAGCTGAGATCCATAAGAAGAGGGTGTGAAATTTTTGGTTCTTTTGATCCTGGTCGGGTTCACTGTAATGTCCGCCTCTGGCCGGTCAGTCACCGTGAATCGATGGACACTACCTTAATAGAGGTGGTGGTCGTAGCTGGTCGGGGAGATGTGGGGTTAGTCGGGAAATAGGGATTAAAAATGTTCTAGGTGAGGAGAAATCTTGTTGTTTGCTAGAGATAAGTGATGAATGGATGTCGTACATTCTTATTTAAGATGTTTGTTGATCAGTTATCTATAGAAAACATTAAACTATAGTGTATATTTAAGGTTGTTATTATTAGAAACCCGATTTGGCTTCTAGCAAACCATTACTATTAGCAAACCTTCAAATTTGAAAATATCTATTTGAAAACATTTTTGTTACTAACAAACCACCATACAAAATAAAAAAATAAAAAAAATTATTTAAAGACATGTATACATTTAATATATATGCTAATACATATGCTAATTTTACTGATGTAGTCTCCTTAGAGGCATTTACTACACTGAATGTAACGCCCCTGATTTTTCGATGTTTATTTTAAATTTCTTTAGTGACGTATTATTGACGTTAGGGGATTACATTGACTCGTAGTTAATGGGCGCCGTTGTTGGAGCCTGATTTTTCTCATCGGAATCTGAGGTTTTGACTTGGGAAAATTAGTATGGATAATTTTTAGCGTGTTTGTGAAGTTTCCTTGCAAATCGGGTTTATTTGGAGACTCGGTGGAGTATTAAGATTATTGATGAATTGTTTTCGGGGAATTTTTACCCGAGTTTGGGTTTTCGGATCCTGATTTCGATTTCGTCGTTGAATTCGTAGCATCGATATTTAGTCTTGGTGCGAATTTCATGAAAATCCGAGGTGATTCGGGTTTTCTTGTCGTTTGAATGTTTAGCTAATTATATTATTAATATATTACATATGTATATATATATAAATACATAAATTAAAAATAATATTAATCATCTCTCCCAAATCGACAGACATCGCGAAGAGCGGAGTTAGTGGGCGGTGCGTCGTCACGAAGCCTTTCTAGTGCCGCCGAATGGAGTTCCGGTGCATGAAATCATCGACATAGGGTAGATTTAGAAAGCTCTAGCCAAGATCTTCGCATGCACGGTGAGGTTTTCCCGTTTCATGGATTTTTGGGCGTTAGGGTATTCGGTTTTGACTCCCATTTTCCCCAAAAAGTTTCAAGAACTGTAGCTGAAGAGTTCTTCCGGGCGATCCTTGTTGCAGAGCGCTCATGAGGCCGAATTTCGGAAGGTTGAGGCTAGTGGTGATTTCTTCCCCTTGCTAAGTCCCTTGTTTCATTACCTTTCCTTCCTCTTTTTTTCCTCCTTAGAAGGTAAGAGTAGTGTAGGGTTCGGCTAGTTTGAAATTCGCTTGGTATGGTATAATGCTGACAAACTCAAATTCGTCGGGTATGTGGGAAGCCGCTTGTGTGTAATTCATCGAATATTAACATTAGGTCAGGTTTAATTCGTCGAATTTAGCCTTGGCGTCGAAGGCACCACGGGATCCTTTGAGGACATGTCTTTTTTCATCGAGTATGATTCGTCGAGTATTCTTGACGAATCCGTCGAGTGAAATCAATTGGCGTCAAGTGAAGTTAAGTTCGCTGAGTATAATTCATCAAATATTATTAAGTGTATTACATTTTTTTAAAGTATAATTCGTCGAGTTTAACCGTCGAACCGAGTCTTTTTCGTCGAGTGAACCCTGTACTGTCGAGTACTATCGACGAATTCCTCATGGACTTAGAGGATTAAGTGTTGATTTGTCAAGTATCGCTAGGTGTAGCTTATTTTCACTGAGTATAATTCGTCGATTGACTCCTGTATTCGTCGAATATATTCAACGAAATAGTGTGGACTTGGGATTTTTCTCGCCGAATGAAGTATGATTCGTCGAATGTTGCCTTAGAAGAATTTTCGGGATTTTCCTCCCTTTCTATCATTAGAGAAATCCTGAGCTTTGTTTGTGGTTTTATCGGTGTATATAGATGTTTGTTGTCGCCTTTGGGGTGCAGTGGATAAAGGACCACCAACCTAATGCCAGTTTGTGAATCATTATATTTGGTGGGTTTTTCGTATTTTCTTATGGACTGTTGGGTTGTGTTAGACAATGTAGCCACCACCACAGTGCCTTTTAATTATGTTTGGACTATTGGGTTGGGTGAACATTGTGGCCACCACCATAGAGCCTTTTAGAGTTGTTTGGTCTGATGGTTTGTGTGTGACAATGTACCACCGACTTAGTACCATTTTTGTTTGTGTTAATGATGCATGTGTTTTAGACTTGATCGTTTCTTCCTTGTGTATACCGCATTTATACATGTATTCATATGCTTACTCTTACAGATGTTAGCGAAACATGGATTCTTTTTGCACTTTGTGCAACTTATCGTACTTAATTATGTAAATTAATCTTTCTTATTATTTGATGACTTGTATGTTGTGGCTTGACAGCTATTTCTGTCTTGGGTTGGTTACCCTTTAACTCGTCTTGATTATTTTTATTGTTGATTTTTTTTACTTGCCACTTGTATATTCTTGCTGAGGCATTCTTTTCTTTTGAATGACTCAGGCTTGGAGAAATAGTCATTCGAGCAGATAGAGTTGGTAGTTGCTGGTGTTATATAATTGTTGCAGTGGCTCGTCTCTGGGAAGGATTTGTGCTAGGATCTCATTTTAGTTATTTTCAAAGTACAAAAGTATCGTTATGCTTAGCTCCTCCTCATGACATCTCTTAAAATCTAAAGTCATTATATTTTTAAAGAACGTAAAAGCTCTTTTTGTACTTATAATAAATATAGAGGTATGCACATCATGAGTTGTCCTATTAAAGGTTCATGCTCACATAGGATAATAATTGAAATAAATAAAGTATTTTCCACAACATCTATTCATACATTTACCCATGGTCTAGTCGATCCACTGAGCCGAGGGATACGACCATCAAAACATAACTAAAATTATGTTTTTTTCATAGCAAACTAGAAAATTTCATACCAAGTGTTGGGTTTAGGTTCTTGCCTGAGCGTCAGAAGTTGTCACATGCACGACGTGGCATCATGATGCATATTTTCTCTTACTCTGATACTTTGTTTAATGATGAGATAATATGGGTTGTGACAGTTAGTATCAGAGAGAATTGTTTTAGTCGTCCTGTTCCATTTCATACGCACACCGATTCGTCATCAGTACGCCATGGTTGAAGACTGAACACTACACTCATAAGCATGATAAGAAGTATATGAGGCATATTATGTAATAGGGATGCATAATATGTGTTTGTATATGGATCCTCATAGGAAGCAACATATGACTATTATGTAGTATGGGATTTATAACAATCATCATATGAATGACCATTAGGTTTTGCTTTATCGTTACATGCGATATTATGTAGTATGAGATGCATAATATTTCTTGTATATATCGCTCGTAGTATGCATTAAGGCCATTATTAGAATGCATAACACAACATTCATGACATGACATAGCATTAACACACGTGCCAAGCTAAATCTACATCATGACATATGTACACACATGGTTTTAAACTAAAGAATAAGAATTCATGCATTTATCGTTTTTGTAGATGAATCAATAAGATGACGGTATATCATCCTAAGTTAAAACATAACAACATTAATGAAAATTCCAGAGCATGTTAGAAGCATGTGCAAGTATCTATACATGAATTGTCTGAATTAAGTTGAGTAGATCTAGCGGTAAGATAGGTTTGATGAGTTGTGTAATGTATTACTAGTATGCTGCCAAAGCGGATTGCGACGAGGTCGCCTCCCCAGTTTGAGTGCGACTCATCAAGTGTGTAAAGTGAGGCTATGATTTAAGGACTACGACAAAGCATTGAGGTTGTTATCTGTCAAGGCAGATGTGTGAGTTGCAATCACAAATTCAAGCTCTGTTGAGCATCATCTCAGAATAGCAACCTAGAGTGTAGGACCCTTAAGTTGGCCAAGCTGTTCCTATTCCTCCTACTCCTTCGGTGCCTCTAGTTCTGCTGCCACCAGAGATGAATTTGATTTCGCACTTTCAGCGATTACGACCTCCTACCTATGACGGTGGATCGTACTTTATGGCATTGGGTGACTGTATCATTGCCATAAATGTGATTTTTTTTGTATTCAGGAGTTTCTGCTGGCCAAAGAGTGATGGTCTCCACTTACCTCCTGAAGGGCCTTGCAAAGAGCTAGTGGTTAAGGGAGAAAGAGAACCTTACAAATCGATGTTCATGGGACTCATTAAAAGAGTTGTTACTGAGGAAATGTTTGCCGTCGATCGAGCAAGACCGTTTGATGAACAACTTACTCCACCTGAAATAGAGACATCTCACGATCAGTGAGTACGAGATAGAATTCAGCAAGTTGATCAGGTTTCCCCCAGATTTGGTAGCCTCTGAAGCAAGCAGAGTAAAGTATTTTCTGGGTGGTCTTAGGACCGACATCCAGCAATTATCTAGCGCATACCGATCGAAGAATTATGTTGAGGCAGTAGAAGCTGCTCTGAAAGTCAAAGCTATCTATAATGCCAAGAATCTAGGTATGCAAACGAGGAAGGACAAGAGAAAGTCTGATGATGGTAAAAGCTATTGGGAATCTTGCCATGCTTTGAAGAAAGGAAGCAAAGAGTCGTGTAGTTTTGTGGTCGGTCAGGCCATCCCTTCAAAAAGTATTTTCAAAAGTTTGGGAGTTCAGAAGCAGCAATAAGTGCTTGCCATTCACAACGCACCAAAGGAGATCTGGTCTGTGCTTTGGGTAAGTGAATGATGTTACTTGTTGTTGGAGTAAAGATAAGTTATGCTTCTAGTGTGGACAGAAAGGGCATTTGAAGTCTATGTGCCCGCAGTCTCAGCCCCCACTATAGCTAGTTTTGCTTCAAGCATTTCCCCGCCATAGCTGGATAAAGGGAAGGGCAAGCTGAATGCGATGACTTTGGAAAGAGCACAGACTTCCACCCAAGTGATCTCAGGTTAGATTCTAACCTAATTCTTAGCTTTTAGCTTTAGTCTCGATGTTGTTCGGCTAGTTAAGAGTGCAATTTTAAAGGGAAGTTTAACGTAAAGAATAGTTGGGTGTGTGTCCTTTTTGATTCTAGTGCTACCTTATCGTTCGTGGCTAGGAATTTTGTAGAACGTCATCGTCTGACTCTCGATCCAGTTGGTTATTCGTTTTGCGTTAAGATTCCCTCTGGTCCCTCGGTGATGTCGGACCAGGGAATCAGGAGTTGCCCTATCCTTTTAGGAAAATTTTTAGCCTTTGCCGATTTTTAGTTGTTACACTTGGAGGATTTCGATGTGATTTTTGGCATGGACTGGTTGTCTTGATATGATGTTATCCATTACAAGGAAAAGCGTTTGGACTTCAAGATGGACATCGGCCACCCAGGGAGCATGTATGGTTTTCCGTGCAAAGATTCCCCGATTATTTCTACTTTTTGTGCTCAGAAACTCCTAGATTCCGGTTGTTTTTCTTATTTGGTTTCTATTTTGGGAACTATTAGTAGTTTGTCGCGCAAAGAGGATATTTCTGAGGTACGGGAGTTCCTCGACGTTTTCTCAGTTAGTCTTCCTAGTCTTCCACCTAAGAGAGATATAGAGTTTGTTACTAATCTTGAGTTGGGTACTCGCTCTATTGCTAAGGCACCATACCATTTGGACCCACGTGAGCTGGAAGAGTTGCGTACCCAGCTAAATGAGTTGCTATAGTGTAGATTCATTAGGTCAATTTCTTCGTCTTGAGGTGCTCCTGTCTTGTTTGTAAAGAAGAAGGATGGTTCTATGAGGTTTTGCACTGATTATAGGGAACTAAATAAGGTAACCATCAAGAACAGGAATCCCTTATCGCGGATAGTTGATTTGTTTGATCAGTTGCATGGTAGTACGGTGTTTTCGAAGATCGACCATCATTTAGGATACCATTAGTTGAGAATCAATGAGACGGATGTTCCACAATACGTGCAAAAGCGTTGCGAGAAGGGATAAGATGATCATAGGAAACAACATAAGCAAGCGAGTGTGGGTACACGACCAAACCCCTTTGCGTAGAGCAATGGGATGATCCAGGTCAGCAGGTTCCTAAGTATCCGGGGCATCCATGGTGGAGAGAGCTGGCTTGGGAGTAGAGAGCGACAACGGCGGAGAATAGGGACATAGCAGAGGAGAGGAGAGAGGGGGAGACGGTGGAGATGGTGTAGGTGGAAAAACCTCGATAGGAGTGGATGGGTTGGAGGGAACAATAGGAGAATTAGAAGCCTCAGGAAGTGGAGAGGAGTCATCAGAGAAATTGGGAGCATTCTCGAAGAAGGTAACGCCGGCCGAGATGAACTTCTTGCGGATAATGCGGTCAAAACAACAGTAGCCCTTCTATGTGGTAGAGAGCGAGGGGAGATTTTGTCATGGGTGGCAGAGGGAGCGTGCACAAAGGATGTGCACCCAAAGATATGTAGAGGGGGAGGAAAAGGTTCCTTGCCTTGATAGAGAATAGAGAATGGGTTTTGACCATGGAGAACCGTGGAGGGAATGTGATTGATGAGATAGTAGGAAATGAGAGCTGCATAGTCCCAATAGGTGCGAGGGACCTGCATCTGCATCATCAGAGTGTGAGCGACATCAAGGAAGTGACGGTTTTTGCGTTTTGCCACTCCATTTTATTGTGAGGTGTAGACACAACTAGTTATATGGACAATCCCATGTTGCATACAGAAAGATTAAAAAGCTTGACTAAGATACTCTTTAGCATTATTAGAGTGAAAGACATTAATTGAAACACCAAATTGATTTTGAATTAAATGATAAAAGGATGTCCATACATTGAATAATTCAGAGTGATCTCGTAAGAGATACACCCAAGTACATCTAGAAAAGTCATCAATAAAGGTTACAAAATAAGAACTACCCCGACCAACGGTGAGGGTAGGAGCAGGCCCCCTGTCATCTGAGTGAATGAGATAAAATAGATGGGTAGAGCCACGACCTTGCTTTGGAGGGAAGGAGGAATGGTAATGCTTCCCAAGCTAACAAGCATCATAGTTGAGAGGAGAACTATGCAGAGGGAGGTGGGGTAGAAGTTGACGAAGAAGCCGTGGAGGAGGATGACCAAGGCAAAGGTTCCACTGCAAAAGATCTGTAGAGGAGGAGGAGAAGGCGTACATAGTAGAAATATTGTCGAGGAATTAGAGGCCTCCGCTCTCACTCCCAGTAGCAATCATCCATTGGGAGCTCGGATCCTGAAAAGAACAAGAAGTTGGAGTGAATGTGACGGAGCATTGGAGTTGTTTGCATAAAGAGGTAACTGATAATAAATTGTATGGAAACTTTGGCACATAGAGAGTGGCCGCCAAGAGAAGATATGGAGTGACCTGAACTACTCCCGTTCCATGGATCGGGGAGGGAGAGTCATCGGCAACGAGAACCGGGGGCAACCAATCATGTTTTTCTTGGAGAGAAAAGCATTGTGGAATGCCCGTCATGTGATTGGTCGCACCAGAGTCTATCAGCCATTTACCTTGAGTAACCACTTGGGAACTACCTGATGACTTGACATCTGCGGCGGACGACTTCGAGGAGGAGGTGGTGGTTGAGGTACTGGAAAGATCCATGGAGGGAAGACAAGAAGCCGCGCGAGAAGAAGCAACATGCCACACGAATAGCAAGCAGGAAGTGCGTCTAGGAGGGCCGCAGCGGGCAAAGAAAAGATTCTACAGCGGTCATAGTGTAAACACACCAGCGGCAAGGAAGGCAATACCAAGAAGCAATAAGCCTCGCGAACAATGAGCAGGAAGTGCAGTTAGGAAGGCCGCAGAGGAAAAAGTATAGACAAGAAACCACGCGAGAATAAACAGTATGCTGCCCGTACAACAAGCAAGACATGTGGCTAGGAAGGCTGCAGCAGACAAAGAAAAGATTCTGCAGCGGTCACGGTTTCAACACACCAACGGCAAGGAAGGCCACGACCAAGAATCATATGAAAGCAAAGGGAAAGAAGTCGTATGGCTAGAGAGAAGGCTGTGCGAACAGGAGATAGAGAGGACCAAGCGAACTGGTAGGAGGTCGTGAGAAAGGCAAGTAGGTCATAAGAATAGAGCAGAGACCGCACGAATAGAAACTGGTTGTGCGAATCAAAGGAGATCGCGGGGAGAAAAGAAGTAGGGAAACTACGAAAACAGGTCGCGGATAGAGAAAAAGAGAGGTCGCGCACACAAAGGGCAGCGACAAAGAGAAGAGAAGCCGCACGAATAGACTACACAAAGGAGGGAAAACCGTGCGGTCAGAAGAAGGAAACGAATTAGGTGGAAAAATGGAACCTCCCTCTGATACAATGTACGAATTGTTGATGCTCGAAAAGCGACGGACTCGGGCACCACCAGCTAACCGTTCGAGCACTTGGGGAAGAGAAAGGAAAAACAAACTGCGAGCAGCAATCTACTTGGCGGACTAGAAAAGGAAACGGAAAAGCAACAGAGCCGTAGAGCACGGCAACACCAGACTTCACCCGTCGCGGCCTAAATGCCACTCCTGCGACGGGCTTGCTTTTTATTACCAAGATGCGGTTACAAGAAAAGAAAAAGAAAGCAATGGGGAAAGCAAGCCGGAGGTCGCAAAGCCAGAGATTCGAGTCCGCAGCCTTTAACAAGTGGGCTCCTGGGCTCGAGTCAGCGTCCTTTGAGTGCACCACTTCCCCCTATTTATAGGCTGGGGGCCTGCCCAAGCGGGCAGGGCTAAAATAACCGGCTGCCCGGGGTACAAAAGAGCCGGGCAGCGGTGACGGGAAACAAAAAAGAGAAGGAACAAGCAGTTCGCGCGGGACAGGCGGACTGAGCCAGCGAGCTGGAGACCTCCCTTGGTCGTACTGAGCGCGTGACTTTTAGACTAGCCGCGACCTGAGCGACCTGGGCGGCCTGACTCGGAGCCTGCCGGTCTGAGCCTGACTCGCCGATCTAGCAGAGCTGGGAACTGAGGGCGACCTGAGCGGACGGATTTCTGGAGTCCGCCTAGGTGACGGACCATGCTCACTGGCGAGCTGGGCGAACTGAGTACTTAAGCTCAGCGAGGGAAGGGCAAGATGCCTAGCTGGAAATGTTGCGGATTCTGGGGTTAACATAATCCCCGCACATTTTTGAGTTTTGGAAAATTCCGAAAATGTTTCCTTAACCGCTGAGTCCGCAACTACCATTAATGCTATTTGTGCTATAAATACTGCCGGAAGCGCTGTCTTCTATCAGAATTGTCTGCGCGACGGGTCGTTACTCACCACTTGCGGTCTCGACTTTCCAGTCCGGCATGGCGAGGCTAGGGTCTTTCTTTGGCAGCATGGCTGCTCCGATTGAGAAGCCGAAAGCGAGTTCTCGGCCTAAGAAATCGAGCCACCGAAAAGATGCGCCTGCTCGCCACCAGGGGGAGAGTTCAGACCAGGCGAAGCAAGATCCAGTCCGCGATACTGTAGAGATCGCGAATGCTCCTCCAAGTCCTCTACGGGAGAAACCGAATCCGCCCTCCGTTTCTGACCAAAACCCTGCGAACTCCTCCAGTATGGAGGTGCATCGCTCTCCTTCTGGGACAATCATGTTGTGGATAGAAACGGAAAAGGAAGTTTCCTCGCCGAAAGTCCAGCAGCAAAGGATCGAGGAGAAGCTTCCTGCTGGTGAGACGATAGTGGAAAGGGGAGAGGAGGTTGCCGAGGAGCGAGATAAGGAGTCCGCTGAAAACGCGACCAACAGTTCCATCGAAAAGCAAGCTATCGCTCCAAACTCAGTTCCAGAACCCAAGCCGGCTGTCATCGATTTAGAGAAGACTCCTGAGAAGAAGAAAAAGAGGAAAAGAGATGGTAATGCCGCCGAGCGGGTAGAGAAGAAGTTGAAAGTTAGAAAAGAGAAAAATATCTCCAAGCGGACTGGAGCTGCGAGCTTGCAGCATAGGCCGCGAGAAAAAGAAGTCCAAGACGATCTCGTCACCCCCGATCCTCTGCTCGCAGGAGGTGATCCCCCTTCCACGCTCAGCTTATCAACCACTGAGATACTCGACTCTATAGATAACGATCAGCTTGCGAGTATAAATCGCTCTCTACTGGAGGTGCTGCAGCCTGATACCGCAACTGGAGGAGAAAATCTTGACGACCCTTCTTCTTTTTTTCCAGCTGAAGAGAGGAAGAAAAACGAGGATCAGCTCGCAATAATGAAGGCGAAGGTTGAAGCGGCCTCGGAGAAGCTCGTGGTGGATAAGCGGACTGAGGATCTTCAGATTGCTGCCGAGCTGATGCGATCTGGTAAGTTGCAGCCGGCGACCAGGCGGTTTCAGAGCTCTTGGTTGTACAAATCCCCTCCACGAAAGTCGCGGCCAGTCAAGATCCTTACAGAAACTGAAGACATAGTTACTTCGAGCAGATCGCTGGCCGAGACTAGAGCGCTAGTCCGCCGTGAATGGAGGCGTCGCCTAGAGGCTTTTGATCCGGAGCGCGTGAGGCGACCTATCCTTGATAGTCGTCAGATCGCCGCGAAGATAACCAAAAGTCGATAAAAACCTTTTCCCTTCTCTTTTTTCTTCTGGAGCTATTGCGGCCTGGATACTGAGGCGTCTTCACTTTCTTTGTTGCAGTTCAGAAATCCACGCCCGATTCCGTCGAGGTCGGCGAGATCGTGCCTACGCCACCAAATGTGACGGAGGCCGCGGCGCGGACTGCTGATGAATTCGCACCGGAGGAGCTGCCTGCTAAAGAAGACAGTGTACTGTTAGCGAAGAATAATGAGGAAGAGTTATGCGAGCTTCGAACTGCACTAAAGAAAAGCAAAGCGCGGGAAAAAATCCTGGAAAGCGAGGTCGCCAGCCTTTCAGCCGCACTGGAAGGTGCGAACAAGGAGAAAAATCGTCTGAGCGGAGATGTCCGCCATTATAGGAGCAAATATTTAGCTTTGGCGAGAGAAGGAAAGAAGCAAGTAAGCGAAGCCGTTGGGGTGAGATCGCAAGCGCCTCAGCCTGCTGTGGGGGAGGGATCAGCCCCTGCGGCAGGCGGGCAGCCCGCGGTGGTCGCAGATCCAACCCTGGCAGTTCAAATGATTCCATTTCCGCGGGTAGCCAAAGACATGGCTCATATGCACCGCACCTTCAATAACATGCACCACCTGGTTTCCCAACTCTACTGCGAGATCCTGCGAGGAAGTGACCTGGCTGCACATGTTGGAATGGAGGAGGAGGTGCGACCTGCTCAGAGAGACCGCGGAAGGCGCTAAGGCCTAAACATTTGTTTTCTATTATTTTTTTAAGCTGCTGTATAATATTGTTGTTGAAACTCGTCGTTGTGTGATTGTATCTGCGTTGTGATATTACTCTGCTTGTCGCATACTATTATTCTTTTTGGACAATCCTGTTGTGAAATGTAAGTTTTACGGACTGGTGTTTTATGCCCGCTTATCTTGTTTACCAGAAAATTGCGATCCCTGTGGGCATACCGTGAATTCGCAATTATTTGCAGGGAGAATAGGAAAGAGGCGAGCTGAGCGGACTGGCTTTGAATCCGCAAAGCCTTTGAAAAATATCTGATATTGCAGGGAAAACAGGGAAGCGGCGAGCTGAGCGGACTGGCTTTGAATCCGCAAAGCCTTTGAAAAATATCTGATATTGCAGGGAAAACAGGGAAGAGGCGAGCTGAGCGGACTGTCTTTGAATCCGCAAAGCCTTTGAAAAATATCTGATATTGCAGGGAAAACAGGGAAGCGGCGAGCTGAGCGGACTGGCTTTGAATCCGCAAAGCCTTTGAAAAATATCTGATATTGCAGGGAAAACAGGGAAGCGGCGAGCTGAGCGGACTGGCTTTGAATCCGCAAAGCCTTTGAAAAATATCTGATATTGCAGGGAAAACAGGGAAGCGGCGAGCTGAGCGGACTAGCTTTCCGATCTGAGCGGATTGACGGCTGTCATGTCAGACGATTTTTATATAAATAGAGTTGTTATTCTTTGTTTGCGTAGAAAGCAGTGGGAGCTGAAGACTTGCGGTCTGAAAACATGGTATCCGCACGTACTGAAGCCGCAGCCGCCTTCCACGCTGCTGATCATAAAAAGAGTAGATTAACCGAAGCCGATCTGGAGGCGTTTTTGGGAGTTCATATGGCGGACTCGCCCGTGCTCGCGCGGCTCCCCGAGCACCACGAACGGCTGAATTTTTCAACCGCTACCCAGCTCGCAATTCCAATAGATCATTTTGACTGCGGTTTCAAATTCCCCCTGCTCTGGGAGGTCGCGGAGATCTTCGAGCATTATGGGGTGGTTCCGGGCCAGCTTGCCCCGAACAGTATGGTTGCGATCTGCAGTTTCATTGCTTACCTGCGGGCTGAGAGAATTGAATTTTCCTTGAAGGTTTTCAGGAAGATTTTCTCTGTTCGCTCTATTACACCGACGGGAGACCCTGAGTACAAAGGCATCATCTACTTCTATTGTAGGGGAATGAAGGTTGTGGGCTTGCCGAATAAGATCCACAACTGGACCTCTAGGTATCTCATCTTTGAAGGCGACCTGGGGTTCCTTCATACCAGTCCGCAGCTGCGCGCAGACGCTGACTTCAAGAGCGTGCGGCTGAACGATGCCGAGACCGCCATCGTCAAGTTCCTTGACGGAGCGAGGCTGGATGTTGACTATTACATCCCGCTGCTGCCTGGGCTATATACTGTTAGCCGCCAAGAGAGTAAGTCTTGCGACCTTCGTTTGTATCCGCAACAACTTGGGAATTTTAGCTAACTTTCTCTCTTGCAGCGACCTTGGCGGTGCCCGCAAATCTGCCCGTTGCGCCTGCCGGACAGACTCCTACGCAAGGGGAAAGGAGAAAAGAAATCGCAAAAAAGAGGAGGGAAGACGGAGACCCCGCCGCGGGTTATTCTTCTGATGGCAGCTTCGACATTGCGGGCTTTGGCGAGAAGCAGAAGGATCTGAGAGGCAACCCCATGATCCACTGGCATGAAAAGAAAAAATATGTCCGCCTATCAACGGCTCTTCCCTCTTGGAGGAGCCCGCGCCCGTCTCGCCATGCCCACGTCGCCCTGTCCGCTTTGTACGTGAAGCAGAACCTCCGCGATCTGCAAGGTGTGGCCCCGGATGACCTCCCCCTTCTCGCTGCGCAGGCCAGTGCAAACGCTGCCGTCACCAATCATTTCTTAGGCAGGCTTACGCGCGAGCTGCTTAGGGACAATGCGCGGCATAGGAAAGAAAGCGATTCGCTGAAAGAGAGGAATAAGCGGCTTGGTGCAAAAGTTAATCAATATAAAGAAGAGAAGGCCGTAAGTGCTTAGTTAATCGCCATTAATCTTGCTTATCTTTCGCGGACTGATGTTTTGAAATCTTTTGCAGATCGCATATGAGGTAACCAACCCAGACTTTCAAAAGGCCATGTTTCCTTTTGTAAGAGAAAGCGTCGAGGTCGCGCTTGAGCGTGTTATCAGCGATGGGTACGCGAAGGCTGGGGTAGACTCTATTCCCTTCCTGAAGCTCTTCCCGGAGCTAAAGGATAGAGTTGCCGAGTTTGAGCAAGCTGACAAGGGAAAAGCGGTTGCCGAAGATGACGAGGAGGAGTCTGCTGACGAGGAAGTGGCCTCAAGCCAAAAGCAAGGAGGTCAATCGGATCAGTCCGCTAACTCCAGCTCTGGTGAGAGTAGCTCGCGAACAGAACCCTCAGCCGCTTCTCACTCTGACGACAGCAGCAACAGTGACTCAGGCGGCTACTCGCCTATAGTGGATGTGGATGGGTCAAGCCCTGAGAAGCCCGCGGACAAGAAGCAGAGGATAGAATAGGGGGATATATACATTGTAATTTTTTGGTTTTCTTTAATGTAAGGGGGAGGGGCGGACTTTACGCGAGTCCGCCAGGACATGTAATTTTTGAATGAATATATATATAAAAAAGGATACTTTTGATATCTTCTGAGATTTTCTGCTTGTTGCTTGCTGATACTTTAGAGGTCGCTCTTATATCTTTGCTAGCTGAAATTTCACTGCCACAATCTTGTTATAATACGAACAGAATGTACTCCTTGGGAAAGAGACGAGTGATGCGGGCTTGGATGAGTTCAGTTCTCAGTCCGCATTTCACAGAACTTTTGCCAGTTTTTGCGAGAACAAAGATAACGAAAAAGCCATAATCTGCTAACCCAAACATCATGAATAAGCGAATTGGATGGACTAGGGTCATCATCCGCAGATATTCGCGCTTGAATTTCTTCCAAGCACATTGTGCGCATCGAACAAATTCTGCGGACCAGGCGAATTAGAAAACCAATGTCCGCACTGCCTCAGTCAGCAACATCAGAAATGACCTGTAATTCATAATATGCGGGTAGAAGCGACCAGAGCAGCATTGCCTTCCTCACAAGATTACGAATTAGCGAATCAACCATGGACCGGCGGACTGAGCGGATAAGGCAACTGGAGTCCGCACTTCATTAATGAAAAATATCAGAAATGACTTGTAATTCACAACCAAGCGGGTAGATGCGGCCGGAGCGACATTGCTTTCCTCACAAGATTACGAATTAGCGAATCAACCATGGACCGGCGGACTGAGCGGATAAGGCCACTGGAGTCCGCACTTCATTAATAATGACGACCCCTGTGAAGAAGAAAGCCGTAGTCTGGAGGCCAAGCGGGTAGGTGCGGCCGGAGCGGCATTGCTTTCCTCACTGGACCTCGAGATCTGCAGACTCAATAACTCAATTTACTGCCCTCTTGCCTGGAGTACAGTCTAAGTCGATCTCTTGGGCAGGTACGGCCGGAGCGGCATTGCTTTCCTTTGAGATCGACAAGACTGTGGGTCTCCTGCAGGCACTGCTTGAGGGTACCAAGGAGTGTTCGAGAGTCACAACCCTAAGAGGATCTGGGGGTAGGTGCGGCCGGAGCGGCATTGCTTTCCCCGTGCGATCATCTGGGTTGTAACAATATCCCTTGAGTGGCGTGGTAGAGCTGACCTCCACTCTGCTCCTCCATAATGCAGAAGTGGGGTTAGGTACTAGCCGGGATCCGAAATCCAGTATCCTACCGCACTAGAGTTGGTAGGCTCCCACTACACGGTGCGAAATCTCCCCACAACACGTGGTCGTCGTGGTGTTATGCTGACACCAACGGTTCTAGGGGAGGTTTTTGCTGGACACGGCGATATCTCCTGGCATCAAGCAACTGCCGGGAGTTGCTCGAGGAGGTAAGAAAGAAAAGGCATTCGAGGAAGTGTTAGTATGAGTATTTAGGCGAGTATCAATTTTGAGAGATTCGTATAACCATAAAATAGAGAGTTCAGAGAGAATCGCTTAGAATTACCCTTGCTCCATATATTTAACTGTCAACGCTTGAAACACAAGGATACTTGATAAAAGTGTTGGCAAGGAATTTTTATTAATAGTGAACCTCTTAAAGAGTTTACACCGGAAGAAAGGAAAAGAAGTTCAGGAAAAGAACCGCTTTAGGTCATCTCCGCTCCATGTGTGCGGCATGTCTTCACCTTCAAACGTTTGTAACCGATAGGCCCCATTTTGAAGTGCTTCCTTGATAATGAATGGTCCTGCCCAGCTAGGATTAAGCTTCCCAACTGAGCTGGCTCTTGCAGCAGCATCGACCTTTTTAAGAACCAGATCTCCCACTTGAAAGTGTTTGATCCTTACGTTCTTATCGAAGTAACGGGCCATTCTTCTTTTTACTTCCTCCTGCCTGATAGCAGCCTTGTCTCTGACCTCTTCGATATGCTCCAAACTGAACCTCATCTCCTCGCTGTTCAATTCAAGCCAATCCTCCGTGCCCTGCCTGGTAAGCAGTACCCTAGGCGACAGAACTTCAAACTCAACAGGAATCAGCGCCTCGGACCCGTGAGAAAGCTTGAACGGGGTTTCTCCTGTTGCAGATGAAGGTGTTGTTCTCAGGGTCCAGAGGACTGAGGGAAGTTGATCAGCCCAACTGCCCTTGAGATTTTGAACCTTTTTCTTAAGCAAGTTGAGGATTCGCTTGTTAGCTGCTTCTACTTGACCATTGCTTCTGGGATGATGCACCGATGCGAAGCGCAGCTCTGTTCCGATCTGTCTGCAAAAGTCTATCATTTCCGCATTATTGAACTGTGGTCCATTATCGGTGATTATTGCCATAGGGATTCCATGTCGGCAGACTATCTCTCCCCAAATAAAATTCTTCACGACCTGGGTTGTTGTCTTTGCCAATGCTTTAGCCTCAATCCACTTACTGAAGTAGTCGATCATAACTATAATAAAACGCCGCTGCCCACTTGCCATGGGAAAAGGGCCAATGAGATCCATTCCCCAAACTGCAAAGGGCCAAGGGGTTGTAATCGACCAGAGAGATTGAGCTGCTTGATGCTGAAGAGGGGCGAATTTCTGGCATTGAACACATTTTCTCGCATAGGCCTCAGAGTCCTTCTTCATTGTAGGCCAGAAGTAACCTTGCCGCAGGATCCTTCTTTCTAATGTTCTTGCTCCCGAATGGCTTCCGCACTCGCCAGAATGCACTTCTCGGAGAATGGTGGGAACCTCACTTTCTGAAACACATCTTGCCATTGTGGATAAGAAGGTTTTCCTGTAGAGAATGTCGGATATCAGGTAATAATGTGCTGCTTTCAACCTGAATTTCTTCTTGTCTTTGACTGACTGATGTAGATTCCCGGTTGATAGGTAGAGAATGAGCGGATCCATCCAAGAGGGACTCTGATCGATTTGCATTAGCCCTTCTTCCTCCACTGCTGGGCGGAAAAGTTCAGAAGTTGTCCCTCCTGACGAGAGCCCGTATTTTGCGAGAACGTCGGCCTCCTCATTCTCTGTTCTTGGAATGTGCTCAATAGTAAAACTTTTGAATCTGCCAACCTCAACCTTTACCAGCATAAGGTACCTTTTCAACACTGGCTCCCTGGTCTCGAAGTTGCCGAGAACTTGCGAAGCCATTACCAGTGAATCAGTCTTGATATGGA
Source organism: Platanthera zijinensis (assembly GCA_039513925.1). Classification (NCBI taxonomy): domain Eukaryota; kingdom Viridiplantae; phylum Streptophyta; class Magnoliopsida; order Asparagales; family Orchidaceae; genus Platanthera; species Platanthera zijinensis. The sequence goes on along the minus strand of CM077082.1, from coordinate 169,886,414 downwards.
CGTGATCAATTCCAAGCTCTCGTGCAAGCCTCAAGCCGGCTAATAAAGCTTCATATTCCGCCTGATTGTTAGTCACTGGAAAATAGAACTTGATGGCCTGCTCAAGTTTGACACCATTCGGGTTTATCAGAACTACTCCTGCACCCGAGGAGTTTCTACCAGAAGCTCCATCCACATAAATGGTCCAAGATAAAGGGGACCTTGCTGCTTGGTCCGAGCTGGATTCTGTCGTATCAATCATGAAATCTGCAAGCACCTGTGCCTTGATAGCTGTTCTGGGCACATAGGAAATTTCAAACTCACTCAGCTCGATTGCCCATTTAGCTAGCCTGCCTGAATGCTCTGGTTTTTCTAACACATTCTTCAAAGGTTGATCAGTAACTACCTGAATTGAATGAGCCTGGAAATACGGACGGAGTCTGCGGGCAGACATAACCAATGCTAAAGCTAGCTTCTCTAGGATGGGATACCTTGCCTCTGCATCCTTCAAGATGTGACTGACATAGTAAACAGGGAACTGCCTCCTGCTTTCTTCGCGAATCAGAACTGAACTAACTGCCTCGGGACCAACCCCTAGGTATAGGAATAACGCCTCCCCTGCTCGAGGGCTTTGGAGTAAAGGAGTCGAGGTTAGTTGCTTTTTTAATTGCTCAAAAGCCAAGGAGCACTCTTCTGTCCATTGAAACTTGGATGCTCCCCGAAGAGTCTTAAAGAATGGTGCACTTTTATCTCCAACTCGAGAGATGAACCTCCCGAGTCCTGCCAACCTCCCCCTTAACTGATGAACCTCTTTGGGTGAACGGGGAGGGGTCATACCAAGGATGGCTTTAACCTTATCAGGATTGGGGGCAATACCCTCGGGAGTAAGGAGATGGCCGAGAAATTTCCCTTTACTTGCCCCAAAGATGCATTTTAACGGGTTAAGCTTTATTTTGCGCCTTCGTAGAGTAGAAAAGGTCTCTACAAGATCTACCAGGTGCTGCGGAAGAGACCTACTCTTAATCAGAAGGTCATCCACATACACCTCGAGGTTTCTACTTTTTTGTTCTTTAAATACTTGGTCCATCATGCGTTGATAGGTTGCGCCAGCATTTTTAAGCCCAAAGGGCATCACAAGATAACAATAGCAACCGTCATTAGTGATGAACGATGTGCAAGGGATATCAGGTTTATGCATTCTTATTTGGTGATAACCAGAGAATGCGTCTAAAAAACTCATAAACGGATACCCTACCGCAGAATCAACTAATAAATCTATTCGAGGCAAGGGGTAGAAATCTTTCGGGCATGCTTTATTCAAACGGGTGAAATCTACACACATACGCCACTTTCCCCCAGGTTTCTTAACCATTACAACATTGGAGACCCACTCGGGATACTGAATCTCTTGAATGAAGCGCGCTTTGAGGAGTTTAGCAACCTCCTCTCTGATGGGCTCTGCTAGCTTGACAGCTACATCCCTCTTTTTCTGCTGGACGGGCTTGGCGGCTGGATCGACATTGAGATGATGGCAAGCCACGTCGGGATCCACCCCTGGCATGTCCTCCGCTGACCAAGCGAAGACATCCAGATTCTCCAATAGGCAAGATATCAACTCCGCCTTTTGATCTTCTGGCAATTCGGAGTTGATGGAGAGCTTTCTTCCTTCTCCCTCTGCGATCGGGATTTCTTGCGTCACCTGTGCAGGTTCCAGGTGAGCGCCTTCTCTATTCTCAGCATCTTCTGAAGGAGTGGCTTCCGCTGCTGCTGGAAAAGCTGGGGGGAAACCTCAGTCATGTTGACTGTTCGGAGGTAACACTCTCGAGCCTGCCTTGGGTCGCTCCTGACCCTACACTGGCGGCCATCCTTGCAGAACTTGAGGGCTAGATGGTATGTTGAAATGATGGCGCGATATTTGTTTAGCAACGGTCTTCCAAAGATGGCATGATAGCTGCTCGGAGCATCTACCACTATGAACTGGATTTCTTTGGTCACCCCTCCGAGCGTCACCGTGAGTGTGACACTTCCTTCAACTTCCTTCCTTTCTCCTGAGAAGCCATAGAGTGGCCCCTCGGTGGAAAGCAGAGTCTTTCCAGTCCTCAGGGCTTCGAAAGTAGACTTAAAGAGGAGATTCACGGAGCTGCCGGTGTCGATGAGAATTCTATCGACCGTGAAGTTTCCGATGGCTGCCTGGACCACGATGGCATCATCGAAGGGGTTGGCGGTGGCAGGAAGGTCCGCAGAGTCAAAGGTGACGACTTCAGAAGGTGGGGCAGAAGAAGTAGAAGCAACCTCAGTTCGCGAAAGCCTTGACAAAGAGGACTTCCGGGTAGATTCAGCCCCTGCTCCGCCATGGATGAAAAAGAGTCTTCCCAAGGCCCCCTCGTCCACAACATCAATACACTCATTCTGGATGTTAATGAGCCCCAGATGGCCCTCATCCCTTATCTCTATGCACTCCTGGTGAACTTCAGCCACCTCCTTGCCCTTGGAGGTGGAAGGCCTTGAAGAATCATTCTTCCTGCCCAGGTCCTCGAGCTTACCCTCGGCGAGCAACCTCTCAACTAGCTTCTGAAGAGCCTTGCAGTCTTTAGTCAGATGACCTTTCTCCTTGTGAAAATTACAGAACTGAGAGTTGTCTCTGGGCTTCCAATCTCTCTGAGGCCCTTGCCTCTTTTCTTCAACTTTCTTCTGGATTACTTGGGCAACCTCTTCAAAGTCGATGCCTAGATCTACAAGCTCTTCCATAGGGCTGCTCCCGTGAGGATTTGAAGCTGGCTGGGCTCTCTGAAGAATGGGGAGCGCTTGAAGGGGAACGGCGGGAGCGGCGGCCAACGGCAGTCTCTGATCATGAAACTGTTGATGGCTAAGGAAAGGTTTCTTATGGCGGAGGTTGCGCCCCCTCTGAGGTGGAGGGTGGAAATCAGGCCGGGGAGGCTTACTGTGGTACTGATTGTTGGAAGAGGAGTGAGGGACATCCCTTCCTCCAGCTTTAGCTGTCAGGGATGAGATATAGGTAGGATTGGCATTTTCCCCCTCAATAAAGCGATTGGCTATCGCGATGAGCTCCTGATAGGTTGACGGTGCTTTTGTTGTCACTTTGAATTTCAACGGGCCCTCCCGGAGGCCGTGAATCAGGGCAACTTTATAATAATCGGGGTTCACATTCCTTACCCCTTGAATTTCTTTCTGGAACCGATCAACGAATCTTGCCACCGATTCATTGTCTCTTTGCCTAATATCAAAAAGGGCTGCCGGCCCATCCTTTCTCTTCTTAGAGGTTGCGAACCTCAGGAGCAACTCGCTACGAAGCTCAGCGAAGGAGGAAATGGTGCCTGGAGGCAACTCATAAAACCATTCTCTTGCTTGTCCATCAAGAGTGGTCACCAGAAGCTTGCATTTCAGGGCGTCGGAGAGGCTTCTCAATGCTACTGCCCCTTCGAATGCCTGCAGGTGGGAGATTGGATCAGTCTCCCCTGAATAAAAAGGGAGACGAGGCTCTCTGAAATTGCTCGGCGCTGACTCCCATCGGATTCGATTGATGAAGGGAGAGGGAGTTTCAGAATCAGTAGAAGGGCGGACTGGAGGATGAAACTCTGCGAGTTCTGCGGACTGCCGATCGACAAAGTCTAGTCGGCGAGCAGGGGTCCCTCGGGCTGCCTCCCTGAAGAAATCCATCAGGGGGGCGAACTGAGCCGCCTGAGGTCGCGGGGGAGCTGCGGACTGAGCTTGGTGGAGAGGCGGAGGCGCAGCCGCAGGCGACTGCTGAAGAGGGGTGCGACGAGCCGGGGTCCGGCGGACTGGAGTCTGGCGGACAGGTGTCTCAGCAACTTCTTCAGCAACCTGGGGAGCAAGTCGCTGAGTCAATGCTAACAAAGCTTGGCTAATCGTATCGAGCCGCTGGTCAGTCTCTCTACGAGATACTTCGGCTTCCCAGCGGGACTGCTCCAACGCCTCCCACAGCGAATCATCGGGGGAGCTGGAGCGGTCGGAGCGGCGACCTCGGCGGTCTGACATTTCTATCCGCGGTTTCAAAAAACTGCTCGAATCTGAAGGTCGCGTGTTAACTGTTGATGCTCGAAAAGCGACGGACTCGGGCACCACCAGCTAACCGTTCGAGCACTTGGGGAAGAGAAAGGAAAAACAAACTGCGAGCAGCAATCTACTTGGTGGACTAGAAAAGGAAACGGAAAAGCAACAGAGCCGTAGAGCACGGCAACACCAGACTTCGCCCGTCGCGGCCTAAATGCCACTCCTGCGACGGGCTTGCTTTTTATTACCAAGATGCGGTTACAAGAAAAGAAAAAGAAAGCAATGGGGAAAGCAAGCCGGAGGTCGCAAAGCCAGAGATTCGAGTCCGCAGCCTTTAACAAGTGGGCTCCTGGGCTCGAGTCAGCGTCCTTTGAGTGCACCACTTCCCCCTATTTATAGGCTGGGGGCCTGCCCAAGCGGGCAGGGCTAAAATAACCGGCTGCCCGGGGTACAAAAGAGCCGGGCAGCGGTGACGGGAAACAAAAAAGAGAAGGAACAAGCAGTTCGCGCGGGACAGGCGGACTGAGCCAGCGAGCTGGAGACCTCCCTTGGTCGTACTGAGCGCGTGACTTTTAGACTAGCCGCGACCTGAGCGACCTGGGCGGCCTGACTCGGAGCCTGCCGGTCTGAGCCTGACTCGCCGATCTAGCAGAGCTGGGAACTGAGGGCGACCTGAGCGGACGGATTTCTGGAGTCCGCCTAGGTGACGGACCATGCTCACTGGCGAGCTGGGCGAACTGAGTACTTAAGCTCAGCGAGGGAAGGGCAAGATGCCTAGCTGGAAATGTTGCGGATTCTGGGGTTAACACGAATAGACAAGTAGAAATCGAAAATTGGAATAACAGAAATTTTTATTATCCAAAAAGATGAGTATTACAAAGGTATGGCCTCTCTTTTATAGAATGGAAGAGATGAGAGAAATTACAAATAAGCAATGTGAGACTAAAAAATTATAGGTTTAATAGAAATAAGCCGAACAGGCCGCGTGGTTAGACGAATAGGCTAACCACCCGGGAACAACCAGAAGGAGAAAACAAGCCGCCATAGGAGACCTCCAGACTGCCCGATCTCCAAGTCGCCTGAGACAAACCGTCAGAGCGCCCAGACACCAAACAGCAATAGTCTGGCTACCAAGCCATTACAGACAAACCGCCAGACCGCCCGATCTCTAATTCGCCAGTGCAAGACCGCCAGACCGCCCGGTCTCCATACAACAATAGTTGAGTATTCTCGAAGAATCCATCGAGTGAAATCAATTGGCGTCGAGTGAAGTTAAGTTCACCGAGTATAATTCATCGAATAATATTGAGTGTATTAAATGTTGTTAAAAGATAATTTGTCTAGTTTAACCATTTAACCGAGACTTTTTCGTCGAGTGAACCCTATACCGTCAAGTATTATTGATGAATTCCTCGTGGACTTAGAGGATTAAGCATCGATTCATCGAGTATCAATTGGTGTAACTTATTTTCGTCGAGTACAATTTGTTGAGTGACTCTTATATTCATCGAGTATATACGACGAAACAGTGTGGACTTAGGATTTTTCTCGTCGAATGAAGTCCGATTTGTCGAATATAGCCTAAGAATAATTTTTCAGATTTTTCCTCCCTTTCCGGCGTTGGATAAATCTGTGCTTTCTTTGCGGTTTTATCGGTGTTTATGGATGTTAGTTGTGGCCTTTGGATTGTATTGGTTAAAGGACTACCAACCTAGTGCCGGTTTGTGAATCATTACACTTGGTGGGTTTTTTATATTTTCTTATGGACGGTTGGGTTGTGATGGAGAATGTGGCCACCACCACAGTGCCTAATGATGTTTGGACTTTTGGGTTGGGGTGGACAATGTGGCCACCACCACGTAGCCTTTTTGAGATGTTTGGTTTGATGGTTTGTGTAGGACAATGAACCACCGACTCAGTTCCATTTTTGCCAGTGTTAATGAATCACGTGTTTTAAGCTGATCGGTCTCTTCCTTGTGTATACCGCATTTATACATGTATTTATATGCTTACTCTTGCAGATGTTAGCGAAGTATGGATTCATTTCAAACATTTTGCAACTTTTCGTACTTAATTATGTAAATTACTCTTTCTTATCATTTGATGACTTATATGTTGTGGCTTGACTGTTATTTCGGTCTTGGGTTAGTAAGCCTTTGAATCCTTTTGATTTTTTTATTGTTTATTTTTTTACTTTCCACTTGTACATTCTTGTTGAGGCATTCTTTTCTTTTGAATTCCTCAGGCTCAGAGCAATAGTCGTTCGAGAAGTTAGAGTATGTAGTGGTTGGTGTTCTGTAGTTATTGCAGTGGTTCTTCCCTCACCATTGTGAGGTAGTTTCTGTTGTCCTTATTGTATTTCAGACATGCATAATGTTTGGTGGGTTCGTGTCAGGTTATTGATGCCCACTGGAGATTATTGTCGGATGTTGGTTTACTTGCTTGCTGCTAAGCCATTTTTTGGATGATTTGTTTGATTAACTTGCTCTCTGGGAAGGATTTGTGCTAGGATTGCATGTTAGTTATTTTCAAAGTATAAAAGTATCGTTATGCTTATCTCCTCCTCATGACATCTCTTTAAATCCAAATTCATTTTATTTTTAATGAACGTAAAAGCACTTTCTGTACTTATACTAAATCTATAGGTATGCACATCATGAGTTGTCCTATTGAAGGTTCATGCTCACGTAGGATAATGATTGAAAAAGAAAAAGTATTTTCCACAGCATGTATTCATATGTTTACCCGTGGACTACTCGATCTACTGAGCCGAGGGATATGACCATCAAAACTTAACTAAAATATATTTTTTTCATAGCAAACTTGAGAATTTCATACCAAGTGTTGGGGTTTAGGCTCTTGCCTGAGGGTCTATAGTTGTCCCCTGCACGACATGACATCACGACATGTATTTTATTTTACTCTAATACATTGTTTAATGATGAGAAAATGCGTGTTGTGACACTGAAGCTGCCTTTATCATCGTCGTGCCAAACACCATCATCGCCATCATGCCAAACTTCATCGATGCTGTCATGCCAACCGCCATCACCTCTCTACACAAAAACATCCATTGCTATCTCCATGCTAACTGCCATCACCTCCGCCGCACCAAAACTGCCATCATTGTCGTCATGCCAACCACCATCACCGTCGCCATACAAAAACTACCATCATCATCGCCGCTCCGTAACTGCCATTGTTGTCATTGCACTAGCTGCCATTACGATGAAAAATAAATAAGCATACCAAACAATATATTAATTAATTTTAACAAACACAATATTAATTAAGTTCACATATTTTAATTAAGTTTAAAACAAATTATTTACTTTTGCTCCTAGAGTTATGAACAGGAGAGGAGGGGAGTTGTGAGTGGGAGTAACGAAGGAGGCAAAATTGAATTTGGACTTGGGTTTACTAGCAGCTGAATTGAGCTTTCTAAAAAGAAGGAAAAATAAGTTTTGAATGCAATTTGGGTTTGTTAAAATCCAAATTAGGTTTGCTATTAACAACACCCATATTAAATTCTATCACACAATTATAGTTTTTTCAAACTCAAATTTTGGGCCCTTACAGGCTGTTTTAGGAAAGGTTGCCAGAGTAAACATTTGTAGACCTTGGGGTCTAATTTCCAATGAGATTTGAATTGCACCATTTGGATACATACAACCCCTAGAATGGTAACATAATAAGTTGTGTCCTAAGGAAGGATTAGTCATTAAAATATGAATAAATTTCAGATTGATGGTTGTTTTGGTGTGACATGGGGTGTGACAGGGGGCGTGACTTCTATCACGGGCATGACTTCCCGCAAGAATGACAGATTTAATGCCATATAAGATTAAAGTTACTCACCCTAGCTCACGGGCATGACCTAGGGTCATGACCACTAGCTCATGGGCATGACCTAGGGTCATGACCACTAGCTCATGGGCATGACTTAGCCATTAAGAAGCTAGTTTTCTCTGCAAGACATTCTAGCTTACCCTCCCTTGGTCACGGGCGTGACCAGGGGGCATGACATCTTATGCAACTGCCAGATTAACTCCCAATGTTTCATGTTCCTGCCATTTTCTGAGACAATCAAGACACTCCCTTGGTCACGGGCATGACCTAGGGGCGTGAACTGCCTATTCACTCAATTTTGCTCGTTTTTCCCTAATGTTCCCAAGCTTTAATGACGCCGGTTCCATACCTTACATAACCTAGGTTACAGACATGACCAAGGGGCATTACTCACCTGCAAATTCCTTTATAAATTCCAGCCAAGACCACGAGCTGGGGAGGAAGAATTAGGAGTTTATTTTTAGTATTTTTTTCACTTTTCCTATATTTTTCATTCCAGCCAAATTCCTTTGTTTATTTTTTATTCAAATATTATTTTCTTTAAAAATCAAGTCTCACTCTACTGTTTTGTGTAATTCCCGCATCATAATGAGTAGCTAAACTCTATTTAGCACTTGATCATGATTAAATTTAGAATGATATAAACATGCTTTGTTTTTCTCAAAATTGCCAAGCTCTCGACTTTGTTCTGTTCGATTATCATTGAATTTAATTGCGTCGAATTCATTTGTCGTGAATTTATTCTTTGATCCTAGATCCACATCCTAGATTTTACCGTATGGTTGTGGATATGAGGAGATCACTCAAAGATAAAAGGAGTTACATGGACTCCTCGAGAGAGGACGACATAAATCTTCCGGATTGGAGTCAAATCCAATAGTGGGGTTTTCTGCCTGAAGCAAGCTTAAGGGTTTTGACTGGTAAAGGGGTCTTAATTGATCAACCTAAGGTTAGTCAAAAGCGTATTCCCGAGAGAGATGCTTTCATATTTTGGGAACCTCTACGGTCGAATTAAGTGATTAAGAAGGTTGTATTTTATTATTTCATAAAGGATTATTTTAATCCAAAGGAATTCTAGATCAAGTGCTAATCTTCTCTCAATAATATTATCGCACTCTTTACCTTTTCCCAATCTATCATTCTTTTTCATTAGATGAAATAGTAGTAATTTACGTGAATAGAAGTAATCAAAAGGCCCGAAAAAATACGACACTTAATATTTTTTTTTAAATATCCTACACTATGAACAATACGTGCTTTTGCCTATAGTTCGTAGAATTTGGAGATATTATTAATCGCAAATTTTACACATAAATATATGTGTGTGTGTGTGTGTGTGTGCGTGTGTGTGTGTGCGTGTGTGTGCGTATGTGATTGTGGACTTGTTTTATTCACTTTACTTCATTTCTCATTGGCTATGTGATATGATCGTACTAGCCTGCATGATCAGTGTCATATGGTGGTGACTAACCCGTGAGTTGGTGTCACCATAAGGCAGCAATCTGGGCATAAAATCTCTACTCAGTCATACTAAATTACCATGAGGGGGGATTTTAAATATACTCTTAATAATATATGGCTCTAAACTAAATAAGTTATGAAATAAAATTTAAACTCATAAGAAATAACTCATAATTCATAAATTAAAAAAGAGTATAATAAATATTAGTTCAAAGTTTCTCTATCTACATCTTCATAACCTAAATTGCATTGAATTAAAGAAAATAATCCAAGATTAAAATTATAGAAATTTTAAACATCAAAAGAAACTTTTTAGAAAACTACAAAATATTAACTAAGCTCTCTCATATATAAATCTTGGATAAGCAAATTAAATTGGCTAAAAGGGTAAAATTGGCATAGAAGAAGTTACTTTGTATAGAAAATGTTGAATTTAATCCTCTCATTTCCATCTTTTTGTAATTTTCTTCTTCTTTTAAAATAACCCAAATGTATATTTTTATGTGTGATGATTTTATTCTCTCATCTCTATGCCATATATTCTTAGCATAATTTCTACAAAATTAAATTATGATATTTTAAGGAGAGAAAAAAAAAACTAAAACATATTCTAAACAAACCAAGTTAATGAAAAATTCATTATGTCAAATTCACTTGAAAATTAAAATTACCTGATTTTGAAGACACATAAAATAAAGAAATACATAAAAAACTCTATAAATTGCCTATAAGCAAAACTTATAGATAAAATTAGCTTGCTTATGTAAACAAAAGTTTGGAGAAATTTAATATTACCATATTTATTTTATTAGATAATAATTAAATTTATAAGTTTTTCTAATTTTTTTGGATTTTTTATATTAAAAAAAATTACATAAATATTTTTAATTCTTGGATTTCTGAAGGGTTATCTAATGATGGGCTTGCAAGGAACTTGGCGGTTTTGTGGGATTAAAACACAACATGCCACTTTTGCAAGAAATTTGATTTTTAAGGTTTATAATATTTTTTATTTTACAAAACTTAATTGAAAGAAATGAAAGACATCAAATTTTTTGAAAGGTTTTCTATTTTTTTATTTTTTATAAAAACAACAAATAAGATTTACCATCTCATACTTAAAAATAAATATTATTTCAATTGTTTATATGCGAAGTAGGAGGGGGAAAACAAGTAAATAAAAGCAAGAGAAATTTAATTGCAAGAAAAATAGACATAACCAAGGGGTACCTTCCAAGAGCGCTTTCTTTTTCCAATCTATAAGCTAGAAAGTTATCATTAGCTAAAATTAAATAAAAATAAAAGTGAATAGACAACTCCTTGAATTCATGTTCTGGTGAATAGTATAAAGTCCATTGCCCGACTACTCCTCCACTTAAATCTTGAAACTTCTTTTGACCATTAGCATTGAAACGCAAAATGATGAGTATCAAAATATACATATTTTAGTTTATATTTAAGTTTTTTTAATAAAAAAATGTAATTATATTAGGTATATACTTAAATAAATTGTTTTTTTTATTTTCAGATCTAACTTAACGTGTTTTGTGCCCTACAAGTATTTCTGCAACTTTGGAGCAAATCGGCAAATTTTCCTAAGGCATGCCCCTAAGTCACACCTGTGACCAAGGGCGTGTAATTTTAAAACCAGCAATTCCTGCAGTTCGGTAGAATTTGGCCATCAAGCTCAGTCATGACCGAACTACATGCCAGTGTGCCACCTTGCACGCTCGTGACATCACCCGTGACCAAGCAAGTTACTCGCTATCACGCCATGCCAAATTCTTGAAGCCAACATACTCAAGTCATGCCTCAAGTACAAGCTGTTCCAGCTATCATGCCAGAGACCTCGGCCATGAGTAGGCAAGAAGCGCATTATCATGCCCCGAACAAGCCAATCTACCACGCCTTGTAAACATGCCCAACATATACCCCTGTGACTATTATGTCACGCCCGTATACCTTTCAAATTCTATCCAAAAGCCTCTGAAATTCTATCTACATATGCCACGTCAGCAACATGCTCAGGCGACATGCCCTAGGGGGATGTGTAAGGGGCGTGTACTTCAAAAATTTCCGCTATAAATAGATGGCCATGTAACGTCCCAATTTGTGTTAGAACCCTCGAACGTACTTTGAGTCAAGAGAACTTACTCAGGCTTGGGGTGCACTAGTAATAGGCATAGAGTCCATCGACTAGATTGACGAATCATCGAGTGTGAAGACTGTTGGGCAAGCATTGAGTGATACTCGACGAATACGACACTCTGACTTTGAAAAATACTGGACTCAATGAGGCGTTGAGTCATCTCGATGCCATCCGAGGATGTGTTGAGTGATACTCGACGAATATGACGCTCTGACATAGAAAAATACTGGACTCAACGAGGAGTTGAGTGATCTCGATGCCATCAAGCGAAGCATCGAGTGATACTCTGTAATGGCCCAGGCCTGGCTCCACTAAGGGATACCCAACATGACCCAGCTAGCCCTATTAATGGGCTGCAGCTCGTACACCCAAAAGCCTCTCCACGCCTGTTTATCAGCCGCGACACATTGTTGAGACCGGGTCTTAAACCCGCAACCTCCTTGATAAAGAGTCTTCAAACCACTCCTCATCACTAATTGAGCTGTAGCTTAGTTTGTGATGAGGAGTGGTTTGAAGACTCTTTATCAAAGAGGTTCCGGGTTCGAGACTCGGCCTCAACAATGCGCCACGACCGATAAATAGGTGCGGGGAGGCTTGGGGTGTACGGGTTGCAGCCCTTTAATGGTGCCAGCTGGGTCTCCCTTTGTGGAGTCGGGCCTTGGCCGTTACAGAAAAGTGCACTTTTTGTAGCGGCCTCCCCAACACCATGCTCGAAAGGGTTTAGCCGAACAAGGTCTACAGAACAAGCACTCTAACCCCTCTATATCCATAGGCGAGTTGTTGAGGTCGGGGATCGAACACGAGAACTCCTTGATAAGAAGTTTTCAAACCACTCCTCATCACCAACTAAGTTGCAGCTCAGTTGGTAATGAGAAGTGAAGGGACTCCATAGTGATGCGTGCTTGGGCGAGAGTAGTACTCGGATGGGTGACCTCCTGGGAAGTCCCCGTACGACCCAACTTAAATATTTAGTTCACTCATCAAAGGGATGTTGTGGCCACCAACAACACGCCCGAGTGTTAGAGAGGGGTTGGGGTGCTTGGGCTGCAACCCGGTAACATTGACTAGAATGGAGCCGTGACATCGTCACGTTGGATTGGCTAGGGTCGTTACAAACTCGATGAGTACAATTCTTTTACTTAGAAAAATATTGGTCTCAAAGAGGCATTGAGTGATCTCGACATCATTCGACGAAGCGTCGAGTAATCTCAATGCATATGATGCTTTGACTTAGAAAATACTGGACTCTACGAGGCATTGAGTGATCACGATGAATTTTGACGATTTGTCGAGTGTATATAGGTATATATGACGAATTTGACATGGGAGATTTTTGGCCCAGTTTGTGTTTGCTGATTCAAATGTATGGGTTGAATTAGGTTTTTCAAATCTTCTTCAAATCTTCGAAGATTTAGGGCAAAATTCCAAGCAATGTCACCCTATTTGAAGAAGGCAAAACACTCAACAATGCTAAGGAACATTAACCTGTAAATCATACTATGAAAAAATATAATAGTTATATTATGTCAATCACAGGCCTTATGTTGTAGTAGTAAAAATGTTATCACCGATAACTATCAAACAAAACCATTTCATGAACCATAAATCATCAACCATATAGGCACACTGCATTTCATATTTAAATATAAAACCAGATGTTCAGATGAGATACATAAGTTCATTAAAGGTTTTAACATTAACTACACCAAAATAAAAAATAATTTCATGGAATTTGATACTTATCCTTTGGTTGGCTTGCTGAATCAGTTCTCATCCTATTGTGAGCAGAACCTGAGCTTTCTCTTTGAGTAGCAGCCTTCCCTTCATCACTTATTGCTTTGTTATCTTCTCCCTTAAAGTACAAGAAGGCTTGGGATAGTACTTATAGGACATCCTCTTTAGATTGTTCCTCTTTACTAGATTTTTCTTGAAAATCCTTTACCTTAGAGAAATCCTTTCTAGATGTTTTATCCATTCTTCAGATGGATACACACTGTTAATATGTTTCAAGATCTGGCTGTGATTAATCAAGGAATTGATAAGGATGTTTATGGAATCATCACTCCAGTACTCATAATCTAGATCTTCAGCTTGTTCTTCTCTCTTCTTGGCCATGAATTCTTCATGCAACATGAGGCCTTCTCTTTTATGTTTAGAATCATGTTGTGCAACGTGAGAAACTCTTGCTTATGGTGCAAAGTGTTAGGTACACTGAAAAATATGTACCAAATTTGGAGAAGGCTCATCTTACTCAATGATTTACATCAATTTGTATTTGATGGATGTTTGAGTTTCATTGTGCAGGTGTAAGGTTTGCAAGAAATTTTTCTAAGTATAAGTGTCAAAACATGTGAAGAATTGTTTCGACACCCAGAAGTTGTGTCGACACTAGAAGCAAGGCCTGTGTCGACAACCAGGCATTGTGTCGATACCTGAAGAAGAAGCTGTGTCGACACCCAGATTTGTGTCGACACCTAAGGCAGGAATTGTGTCGACACCTAAAGTAGAAGTTGTGTCGACACCCAGGGGTTATGTAGACATTAGAAGAAAGGCATGTGTCGACACTTAGGAATTGTGTCGACACCTGAAGAAGGTTTGTTTCGACACATAGGACTTGTGTGAACACACACTTAATGCCATCTTACAGCAACAACTATATAGGGTCTGAAGACTTGTATAGACACACAGGACTTGTGTCGACAAAAACTCAAAGACAGCTGGACATACACTCAACGCCATTTGTCTGCATCAGTTATGTCAAGACCATAAGTTGTGTCGACACATAGGATTTGTGTTTACACACACTAAACGACAGCTAGATATACATTCAATGCCATTTGCCAGCATCAGTTATGTCAAGACCGGGAGCAGTTGTGTCAACACACAAGACTTGTGTCGACACATACAAATAGAAGCTGTGTTGAGTAGCTGAAGAATGACTATGTCAACACATGGAGTGTTATGTCGACATCATCAAGACTTGTGTCGACACTTAGTCTATTTTGTGTTGACACATGTGAAGCAGTTTGCTGAGTGGTTATGCTGAGTTGTAAAGTATTTAAGGAATCAGCTGTCATGACTAGTGACTCAACAGCTATCATAACCAACAGGTTAGACACCTTTGTCAGAACTGTCAGAAGGTTGTTACAAATCGGATCAGCCGGTAACCATGAGGAAACTCTATATAAGGGACTGATTCTTGACAACCGTAAGCACAACAGAACTAAGGAAGTAATCAAGCTATTTCAGGAAATAGAATCTAACAACAAGAACAGGGGAAACCCTTAAGAAGGAAGATCTAGAACAGTCTGCAAGAGAAGATTAAGATCTTATTCTGAATTCAAGGAAGGAGCTGACAGGAGATTAACTTCTACAATAAGAAGAATTCAACCTTATTTTGTTATTTTAAGAATCTTTGAAACAACTAAGTCAGGTTGAATCTGAAGATTCAGTTTATTCAAGAACTTATCAAGAAGGTCACACCTATAGAGAGATCTATCTGGTGATATCTTTGTATCTCTTAAACAATTAATTTCTTATAGGATCTTTTGTAAGATCTTAGTTATAAGCCTATAATTATAATGGCTAAGGTAGGGCTGAGGGCCTGAGGTGTAGGACTTGTGATAGTCTGAGTTGTAAGCCTAGAGATAAAGGCTGAGGTAGGGCTGAGGCCTGAGGTAGGATTCTTGGGAAGAATCTGAGGTAAGACTTGTATAAGTATGAGCTGTAGGAACTAATCTGGTTCTGAGTTGTAAGATCTGTGGATCTGAGCTATTGGAAGGAAGTTGGGCTGAATCCAGTTCTCTACTGGATAGGCGAAGGGGGAAGTGGATGTACCCATACCTTGGGGAACCACTATAAATCTATTGTTTGCTGTGCTGTGATTTCTGTACTGTAGATTGTATTTCCTGTGATTTGTTAATACTAGTTAATTGCATGAAATATAAAAGAAAATTAGAACTTATTCACCCCCCGTTTAGTTGTCTAGGCTCTTAAAATAAGTCTTTCAAGTGGTATCAGAGGCAGGTTGCTCAAAGATTGACCTAACAGTCTGAGTGAATCTCCAAGGCAATTAACAAATTTCAAGAATGGGTTCAAATGAAAATCAAAAGGAGTTTGGATCTATGAAACTGCCTATCTGCAGGAAAGAATGCTTTGGCATTTGGAAGAAAAGGGTCAGATTGTTTATGGTAGCTTCTGATCCAATAATCTACATTACTGTATAAGAAGGACCCTTCATTCCAATGAAGGTATCAGCTTTGGATGCAAATGTTAGAACCCCTAAGAACTATACTGAAATGACAAAGGATGAGATCATTCTGGCAATACTAGACAAAGGAGCACAGAACATTATTGTAATTGTTATAGATGATGCCACATTTCAAAATCTAGTGCATTGTAAAACCTCCAAGGAAATGTGGGACACCCTGATTATCTACATAGAGGGAACTAAAGAAGTCAGAGAAGACAGGAAATCTATGCTGAATCAAGAATATGAGAGCTTTAGACAAGCCAAGACTGACAGCATAGCTGAATGTTACAAAAAGTTTTTCAGGATAGTTAATGAGCTGATGACCTATGGAAGAGTCATCAGCACTTATGAATTGAATGACAAGTTTCTCAGGCCTCTGACAAAGGACTGGGACATAAAGATTTGTTCCATCAGAGAGGTGGTCAAGCTTGATGATACACCTCCTCCCATATTGTTTGGAAAGCTACTATCATATGAAATGCATCTTACTGCCAGGAAGGAGGAAGAGAAGAGCAACAGGTCTGAGTACAAGTAAAAATCAGTAGCCTTCAAGAATGAAGGCACAAGAAAGGGCAGGAGAAAATCTCCTCCACCTAGAAGGAGTGCTGAGGTAGAAGAAGGAATTCTTGATACTACCTCATCAGACAGCCACACCTCTGATGAGGACTTTGCTGCCTTTACAAGGCTGTTCCAAAGGTTCATGAAAAATAAGAAGTGGAGAACTAGACCATCAACATCCTTTTCCAAGGATGAGTATTACAAGAAAAAGAAGACTCTTAAGGAAGATAGGTATGCCTCAAAACCTAGTAAACAAACTAATTCTAAGATTATTTGTTATTATTGCAACAGGCAAGGACATGTCATAGCTATCTGTCCAGATAAGAGGACTAAATCTAAGGAAAAGAAGAAGCATCAACTGAAGGGCAAGAAGGAGAAATCCTTTGTTGCTCAGAAATAGAGGAGTTGGACAGACTCTTCATCTTCAGGATCAGGAGAAGAAGATGATGCAGAAGCATATGTTGGGTTGTTCTCAAAAGAATATGATTCTAGGGAACTAGAATTCCTACAAATGCTAGACTCCATAACTGGAGTGGAATACCATTGCTATAGAGGGCTGATGGCTTTGTCAGAAAATGATCAGTGCCAGGATCAGCTTGGTCCAAACAAGGTATACAATTCTCACTTAGAGTATGATTATTTTATTAGATCAGAATCAGAAGCATCTACATCAAGAGATGTGGATGGTTCTGAGTTTGAAGGGGATGTACACCAACTCATTGATTAGTATGGTGGGTTGTTGCAAGCTCTAAAGAGAAGCAAGCTTCTTGTCAAGGAGCAGGCCAAGGAGATTGATTTTCTTAAGCAGGCAGCATCAGAATCAGCCAAGATGATTGATTTGAAACTGAATGAGATTACCAAACTGAAGAACATAACTGTCATTCAGATGGGTACAATCTCCTTCAAGGAAAATCATATAAAAATTTGGAGGCAAGACTTCAGAAAGAAAAAGAGTTAGTGGCTAAATTCTCTAAGCCAAAATCACTCTTACCTTTAATTGACAACTTCATTTCTCAAAAAGGTAAGACAGGTCTAGGTTTTAAGGGAAGAATAAGGGACACAATTTCACATAGAAAAGGTAAGGCCCTAGTTCAGCCACTGGCCTCTAAGCCCCTATTTTCTTTAAGAAGGTGATGCAACCTACAAACAGGTATATTCATGAAATTACTCATGGTCACTGTGAGTATGGAGATCACATTGGAAAGTGTGCAAATGCCAGTAGGCCACTCTATAGGCAAGCCCATCAGGTTCAACAGATTTGAGTGTTGGTGTTATGGTAAGGTAGGCCACTTTGCTATGGATTGATGGTTTAGCATAAGTGTTACAACCAAGAATAGTTTACCTTTCAGAAAAGCTATAGGTAAACATGATAAGTTTCAAACTAACAAGAACCTAGGACCCAAAACTAATTTAGGTTCTAAGGATGAGTGATTCTTTATTTGATGCAGGTGAATCTAAGTGACCATACCCCTATATGGTACTTGGATAGTGGATGTTCCAAACACATGACTGGAACAAGAAGAAAGGTTAGGGACTATGTACCCATAGAGAATGGACCCAAAGTTATCTTTGGTGGATCAGAAAAAGGAATCATCAAAGGATTTAGTAACATTTCTAGTGATTCAATTACCATCAATAAAGTGGCTTATGTGAAGGGTCGAAAACATAACCTGATTAGCATAAGTCAACTTAGTGATCTAGGTTATGACATCTCTTTCCTCAAATGGGAGTGCAAAATAAGGAGGTCAAGAGATCATTTTGACTGGCACTAGGAAAGGGAATGTTTATTGTCTTAACCTAGATTGAAAGTGAGTGTAAGATCAACCCTTCACTCTAGAAGGGAGGTGAATAGAGTGTTTTAAAATAATTTAGCAAATAAAAAAATAACTTTAGCAGTGGAAGACTTAATTTACTTAGTGTAGAGTGTTTTACAGAAATCAGAATAAAACAAATATAAGAAACAAATCCACAGCACACAGCAAGCAATATAACAAGCAGCCAAAAGACACAAGGAACTATAATGGTTCCCCAAAACCTAGGTAAATCCACTCTTCTACCACCCTTAGTAGGACTCCACTGCAGGATGAGTTGATCAGGTGTCCTGGGCACCAATGAGCTTTTGATAAGGTGCTCACAAACCAAACCAGATTTTTTGATCAGGTGTCTTGCCTCTACTGAGTTTTGATCAGATCTCAGAAACCAAAACAAAACTTTTGAAGGGAGTTTAAAGAACCCTTTTACAGGAAAGAAAAATAAAAAGGTTAGGTTGTCTTCTCTGTTAACAATCAGAGAGAAGCACAAGAGGATGTTAATGTTGTCAAAGCTCCCCTTGAGATTAGCAAGAGTTTAGGAAAAGAAGCTTTGCAAGGGTGATAGGTCTTCAATGAAAAGAATGCTCCAGCAAAAGATGATTCCAGCAAGAACTGAAATGTGAGTTGTCTGAAGTATGAATGATGAAGACTTGAGAAAACTTTGAATCAAAAGGAATCAGAAGAATAGAAGCTTGTTCTATGTTCAGTGTTATTGAACTTCTTCTCTTTTTCTTCTATGTATATTTTTTCTTTTTCTCTGAATAAAATATGAAATCCAGTCTTCAAATCTTCTTAGATAGTCGTTAGCAAAAACATAAAAGCTTTTCTTAAAATTGTCAATTGTCTATGGAGGAATAACCTAAATAATATTCCTTCTTTGTTTCCTTGAAACTTGCTCCAAATTTAATATAACGGCTAGAAATCTTCTTCAATAAATGCTCTGACTTGAAGATATTTGAAATCCTTAACAAACTGACAGAATTCTAGAATTCGTCGATCTGAGCTCAACTATCGTTGAACTGAGCTAAGAGAAATTGGAATTAGGCTTAGATAGAAAGCGTCGATCTGAGCTCAGCGATCGTCGAACCGAGTTCGACCCCTCGTCGACCTGAGCTCAGAGAAAGTCGAACTGGGTTCGATGCTTCGTCGATCTGAGCTCGACGATAAGTTGAAATCTAACGCTGGGCTTCTCATCTGAACTAGGAGGTCTTAGGGAAAGCTTCAAACCTAAGTCCTAAGCCTGATACCTTAACTAGTTTACCTTTACTCTATACAACAAGGTTAAAGCAATAAACCTATAGACATAGTGATCCTGACCAAAATTAGTAATAGGGTGTTCCAACAATCTCCCCATATTTGGTTAGGATTACTATTTACATGAATTATAGAAAATAAAAGAAACAGAATAAGAAATACATAAAACATTGCAGAACAACAGATAAATAAATATATCACAGCAAATATTTCAGCAGAGAGAGATTGTTCAGCTTTCATTAACTTTCCTTGTCAAAACCTTTCTGAAATAGAATTTCCCTGTTAGGATTTTCAGAGTCTTTCTTTGATCTCATATCATCAGCAGCACCAAGAGACTTCTGGCTTCTGCCTCTAGGGACCACAGCTTCAGGATGTAGCTGCATATACTTCTCATTATTGAAGAATTTCTTGGAGCTGTACCTTTCAAGTTCTTGTCTTCTTTGATCTAACAGAGTGGAAATGTTGGAAGTATCTTTTCCTTTTTCTCTGGCTTTCTTGATTTGATCTAATGCAACCATCTCTTTTAGTCTAGCTGTCCAAGAGACTGGGTTATTCTCTGGATCTTCAAATGGAACCGATGGCTCATACTTATTAATGGTGTCAGTGGGAGGAGCTTTTTGATGAAAACCTTCTTTGAGCTTATAAGGAAAAGGACTAGAAGTGGAATCACTTGGGATTTGTCCTTTTCTTTGATAAGATCGATGCCTGAACTGTCCTCTGGAATAAACCTGATGACCTCTTTGAGTGCCTCTATACTGTCTGCCTCTTGACTGATAATCTCTTTGCTGATATCCTCTAGATTGAGATCTTCCTTGATACTGGGATTGAGAGGATCTTTGAGAAGAGAAATTGGAGGAATGAGAAGCTGAGTCTCAACCAGATCCTACACCTGGAGAAGGAGGAGGATTATAGTGAGAGGTTCATTTATCATATTTCCTTTTCTTCCTCATGGCCTTCAACTGATTTTTAGAAAATTGCATCCAGTGCTCAGTTATGGGGCTGCTGTGCAGAATATAGTATGGAATATCATTATCAAAAGTAGTCTTTTCAATTGGGACTCTTTTCATAGCTTTACTTCCAGCTTTTCTCTTCTTTGCAATAGTTGTAGAAGAGTCATCAGAGTCTATTCTGAATTCATCATCATCAGAGCTCTGAGGCTCATCAAATAAAGCATCTATTTTCCTTAACACTTCTTCTTTAGAAATGGAGACAAGAACTTTCTCTGAAGCAGGAGGTGCAGTAGTAGAAATAACAGGAGCAACAGCTGAAATAGCAGGAGCACTAACTGAAGCAGTAGGCTCAGAAACTGAACAAACTGGCTCTATCACAGCCTCTTAGAAAACAACATCAGTAGCAGTAGCAGCATGAACCAAAGGAACACTTTCCATAGTCTTAATAGAATTGATATACCTCTATAGCAGATTGGGATCACAGCATGAGAAAGGAACTATAGCCTTGGTTAAATCTTCAGCAAGGAGAGGTGCTGAAAGATAACTACTATAAAGTGAATCAAATAATGACAATAATGAATGGATGTCTACTGCAGGACATATGGTTGGAGCTGGAACTGGAGCTGGAACTGGAACTTCCTCTGAAGCTGGAACTTCTGATGCTTACATTTCTGAAATCTCAGAGGGCAGCACTTCTTCATATGGCATCTCCCCCTGCCTAGTGTCAGTGAGAACTGGATCTAGGCCCCCAGAAGAAGGGATGGTCTGAAGGGAGAAGGAGGAAGAGAGCCTAGCAGATAACTCATGTAAAGTCTTGACTAAGGGAGCCTAGGAGGTATCCAATAAGAGAGTTAGCTTGGGTGCCAAAAACTCATATAGCTTATCTGCTAGAGGAAGGAGATCTACTTGCTCAAGATTAACCTGAGTAGAGGTAGAGGGAGGAGATACAGAAAGAGATGGAGTTGATGCAGAATGAAGTGGTATGGATGGTTGAGATATTGGAATGGATGTAATGGATGGAACTAGGATAGTGACTGATGGTAGGAATAAGGAGATGGAAGGGGGAAAGGATGGTTGAGATATGATATCATGTAGGATTTGTTGAAAGGATGTTGAGGTGGATGGAATGGCTTGAGGTGAAGATGGAGAAACCTCCATGAAAGAATCATCTAGAAGGTTAAATGATGGAAGATGGGGGGATGATTCTAAATCAATGGATGGGAAGTAATGTAGTGGATGGAAAACTTCTTGATGGGTGGCTGGAGGAGGTGGAGAAGCTATTTGAGATGAAGATATGGAAAATGTAACTGGATGTGGAGAAGGAGGAGAGGATATGGAAGGGGATGGCAAAACTTCTAATGGGGAAGTTGATTGAGGAGGAGTGACCGATTCAGTCATTGTGCCTAAAGAAGCTTTAGCTGCAGGAGCACTACTGGGTTTGATAATCTGTCTCTCCCACTTGCCAAATAGGGCAGAAGAAAGCCTCTTTGATGCATTGATATGCATCCCATTGGACACCAACAACTGTGGGCATCTATTCTGCAGGAATAGGCCCAAATCCTTCTAAAGTTTATGAAGTTCTTGTTTATCTTTTTCTTAAGCAAATCAAAGAAAACTGCTCCCCAATTCAGGTTCTTCTTATCCACTATTGCAGCCATTAAATAGAATTGATACCTGGAAATTGTATTATGGGCTGAATGCTTGGCCAAAATGACCTTTCCTACAACATCTGCTAGAAATATATATCCCATGGAAAGATTCTTCTTCAGCAATTTATTAGGATTCTCAGAATTATGACCCATTCTATCTAGCATTGCAAAAAATTCTACTCCTGATAGTTCTATGATATCATCACCAGTACTTAATCCAAAAATTTCTGTAAGAATACCTGGGGTTAGGGATACCTGTGTCCCTGAGATGGTTCCAACAACTGTATTTTGATCTAGATTATGGGCAGTATAGACCCATTCTTTTATCTCATCTGCTGCTAACTTGATTCTAGTAGACATAATATTCACAAGTTGTTGTTCCTTGAAGAGTTCTAGAATGTCCATAAACATCTGATCAGTCCCCTCGAAAGATTCCATGTCAATGTCAAAGCCGGTATCGAACTTCATTGCGGCTAGAACGGTGACTGAGACTGACATTTTTCCTGCAAAAATAAACAAGATCAAGTGTAGAAGAGTCTGGAGGGAAAGAAAATTCTTGCAGAAGGTACGAAAGCGCAAAAGGGAACGATGCCTGAAAAATGATTTTATAGTAGGGTTCGACACAGAAAAGGAAAGATCGTTGAACTCAGTTCGATGATCTACGGCTCTAGGGGAAACTGAAGGGTCTCAATATCGTCAATCTCCGTTCGACGATATTTGAGATCGCTGACCGAGAAGAAAACGCCGATCTCTGTTCGACGATCTTCATGAAAAACGTCGAGCGAAGTTCAGAGTTCGGAAAAAAACTACAGACACAAGGAAACTCAAATTTTTAATCTAGTCTTTATCAATTTTTAGGTTTTTAAGATCTTGGAACTTAATTAAGACTGCCTCCATCTAACATTCCTAAATTATTTAGGAAGAAAGTGTGTTTCTTTTCATCCAAAGGTTTGGTGAAAATATCTCCCCTTTGTAAATCAGTTGGGATATATTCTAGTTCAATTTTACTTTTCTCTACATTATCCCTTAAGAAGTGATGCCTAATCTCTATGTGTTTTGTCCTATTATGGAGGACTGGATTTTGAGCTATGGAAATAACACTAGTATTATCACAAAATATTTTGGACTTCTCTAAGTTATAGCCATAGTCCAGGAGTTGATTTTGAATCAACAATATCTGTGAGCAACAACTACCTGCTACCATATATTCAGCTTCATCAGTTGATGTGGACACAGATATTTGTTTCTTGCAAAACCAGGAGACAAGTCTGTCACCAAGAAACTGACAAGTTCCACTGGTGCTTTTCCTGTCTACTCTACATCCAGCATAATAAGCATCAGAAAATCCCGTTAAATCAAATCCTGAATCAGCTGGATACCAGAGACCTAGATTTGGAAGACTTTTCACATACCTAAGAATCCTCTTAACTAATGTGAGGTGTGACTCTCTAGGGCTGACTTAGAATCTAGCACATATACAAGTAGCAAACATTATATTAGGTCTACTAGCTGTATGATACAATAAGGAGCCAATCATTGATCTATATGTGGTCTGATCAACTGGTTTCCCATGTTCATCAACATCTAATACAACATTAGTAGGAATGGGTGTTTTCATAGAGAATGCATCAGACATACCAAATTTCTTAACCAATTCTTTTGCATACTTGGTTTGAGAAATAAAGATGCCATCAGCATGTTGTTTGACTTACAATTCGAGAAAGAAGGATAGCTCACTCATGCTACTCATTTCAAACTTAGAATGCATTAGGTTGGAGAACCTTTTGCATAAATTTGAATCAGTAGAACCAAAAATAATATCATCTACATAGATTTGTACTAATAGGATATTAGACTTATGAGTTCTAATAAAAAGAGTTTGGTCTACTCTACCCCTCCTAAAATCATTTTCCAAGAGAAAGCAAGCTAGGGTCTCATACCATGCTCTAGGAGCTTGTTTGAGACCATATAATGCTTTATGCAATTTATAAACAAAATCAGGGTGAGTTAGAAAGATAAAACCTTGAGGCTGTTTTACATAAACTTCTTCCTTGATATCACAATTGAGGAATGCACTTTTTACATCCATTTAATATACTTTGAACTTCTTGTGAGCTGCATATGCTAGGAAGATTCTTATGGCCTCTAACCTTGAAACTGGTACAAAGGTTTGGTCATAGTCTATGCCTTCTTATTGAGAATATCCTTGAGAACCCATCCTTGCCTTGTTTCTTACAATAATTCCTTGATCATCTAACTTGTTTCTGAATACCCATTTTGTTCTAACAATGGGATGATTCTTTGGCTTTGGCACTAGCTCCCAAACTTTGTTTCTTTCAAATTTATTTAATTCCTCTTGCATTGCAATGATCCAGTTTGGATCTTGTTCTGCATCTTATATGGATTGAGCCTCAATTTGAGAAAGAAAGCAAGTGTGCATCAGATGTTGATTGATCTAGTTTCTGGTTTGCACACCTGTTAAGATGTCTCCAATCACTTGAGAGATTGGATGATCTTTTGTTGTTTCTAAATCAAAAATGGGTGTTGATTGTTCACCAACCTGTGTTGTTGTTTCCTCTTATTGAATAACAACTGGCTCTTCATTTTGATTGTCACCATGACTTGCTAAAATCTGACTGTCATCTTCATTTTCACTACTTTCAGCTTCTTGTTGAGTGGATGAAGGTGATGGATCTTTTTCAATGATACTCAGCCTATCCAAATTCTCTGATAGAAAATGTACCTGCAAAGGGTCTATGGTAGAAGTGCTCTTCTCCTTGTAAGACATATTAGTTTCATCAAAAGAGACGTGCACTGTTTCTTCAATTTTATGAGATGATTTATTATAAACCCTATAGGCCTTACTGATCATGGAGTATCCCAGAAACACTCCTTCATCAGCTTTGGCTACAAATTTTGCTAAGTATTTCTTGTCATTGTTATGAATGTAGCAAATACAACCAAAAATTCTAAGATAATCAACTTTAGGTATCAAACTCCTATTAAGAACATAATTTGAAGTGTTCACAGCCTCTGCCCAAAAGGATAGAGGAAGGTGAGCATCTGTCAACAATGTTGTGGCAGATTCAATAAGGGTTCTATTCTTCCTTTCAGCTACCCCATTCTATTGAGGAGTTCTAGGAGCTAAGAAAGTGTGCCTGATCCCTTCCTTCTGACAGAACTCTTGCATAAGAAGAGAATCAAACTCTGTCCCATGATCACTTCTGATCAGGGCTATGTGAGTATTTAACTCAATATGTATACATTTGAGAAACTCTGTCAAACATTTGAAGTTATCAGAATTCTTCCTAAAAAAGAACACCCATGTGAATCTAGAGAAGTCATCTACAACTACTAAAGTATAAGATTTCCCTCCTAGGCTTTGTACAGTAATGGGTCCAAACAGATCCATATGTAACAAGTACAAAATCCTAGGTGAATCACTCTTATTAAGTGACTTAAAGCTATTTTTAGTTTGCTTGCCAAATTGACAAGCCCTGTAGAGTCCTTCCTTCTTGTACGGGCCAGATGGTAGTCCTCTAACAAGGTTGTCCTTGGATAGCCTTGTAATGGTTCTAAGGTTAACATGTCCTAATCTCTTATGCCATAATTTATTAGGTTTGCTAAGAGAATTAAATACACAGATATCTACCTTGGTTGAAAGAAAATTTACTAGATAAATGTTACTTCTTCTGTTACCTGTCAACACAGTTGTGTTGTCTTCTGATTTGATGATGCATGAAGACTTGTTGAATGTAACCTGGTAGCCTTCATCACATAGCTGACTAATACTGATAAGATTGTGCTTCAGTCCTTCCACATATACTACCTTTCTGAATATTACTGACCCTATTTGGACTGCACCATATCCTTTGGTCTGTCCAAAGTTTGAATCTCTAAACATGACTTTGGGTCTATGCTTAGACTTGAAGGATACTAGGTTACCCTTGCTTCCAGTCATGTGCTTGGAGCACCCACTATCCAGATACCAGTGCTGGTCCATGGTTGGATAGGTCTTCACCTGCATAAATAACAGTTCATTTGTTTTTGACCCAGTTTACCAAGGGTCTAGCTTGATAACCTTTGAAATCAGAAATAAAAGACATCTCTGGTTGACTCTTTTATCCTTCAGGATGATATCTCCTAGGGGGTATTATCCATTCAGTATAAGGGTTGAACCCTTGAGATGTAGGATATCTAGAATTAATTTTTGATGTATCCCTTTAGAACTGGTCATATCTCTTAGCTCCGTTCGACGATCGTGGACCTGAGTTCGACAATCTTGGGTAGGATCGCCGAGCTCCGTTCTTCAATCGATCTTGTTTGTGTTCAGAGATCAGAGACCTGAGTTCGACGATTCAGCATGAAATCACCAAGCTCTATTCAAAGATCATCGAGCTCCGTTCGACAATTTCTGTTGAACTTTGTTCCCTTTGGGTAGATAAGAATTTTTTCTAGCTACCTCCACAACTCAATTTCCTTTATCAGAGATAAATTTAATGGGAGTTGTTAACACAATAGCTTGGCTGGATGAAGTACCCAAGCCCAGTGTACTATTGAGTCTTGAGCTCACTATGCTT
Source organism: Platanthera zijinensis (assembly GCA_039513925.1). Lineage (NCBI taxonomy): Eukaryota > Viridiplantae > Streptophyta > Magnoliopsida > Asparagales > Orchidaceae > Platanthera > Platanthera zijinensis. The sequence goes on along the minus strand of CM077082.1, from coordinate 169,859,890 downwards.
GTGATGTCCATCAGTTTGATACTTCTCCCATTGAGGGTTTCTTCAAACTTCTTGGCCTCAGATAGTTCACTTATCAGTGAAGCTATCTGCTCCCTACAACATTCTAACTCATCTGAGAGTTTGAGATTATCTGAACTTAAGGTACTATATTCAGATAACTGATTTCTGAGAGAGATTATTTCGTTCTCAGAATTGAGTAGATCTAAACACAGTGCTTTCAATTCATACTTGAAGTCCTCAGAATTAAAATCAAATGAATCAATTACCTTGTCTTCTTCTAGCTCTGGTTCAGATTCAGATTCAGATTCAGATTCATGTTTTGAATCAGTATTGTTCTGATATGTATTGATTGCCATCATGCAGAATTCTTTTTCTTGTGCATCATCCTCATCATCACTTGAACTTGATGATACATCAGATTCTTCTTATGTTTAACTCCATGTTTCAACAACAAATCCCTTCCTTGTGTGCTTGTTCTTGCTGGAAGAGGATCTGTCATAGTGATTTCTTCTGGAGTCTTTATCTTTTCTCTTTTCTCTCTTGTCCTTCTTGTCCTTATTTTGACTTCTAGACAATCAGGCAGTATATGGCCTTGTTTCCTACAACCATAACAAATAATCTCTTTATTATTTGATTTATCATACCTTAGCTTTTCTTGGCCTCTGGATGAACTTTTTCTGAAGTCCTTCCTGGCCATTTTGTAGAATCTCTTGGCTAGGAGGCTCACCAGTTCTTCATTGCCTGTGACTTTGTCTTCAGGCTGTTCTTCTGTTGCCTTGAAAGCAATTGACTTCTCCTTCCTAACTACTGGAGAAGTTGTCTTCTGCTCTTCTTCTCTATTCTTGATGAGCTGCTCATAAGATTTGAGTTTGCCCAATAGAGCTTCTGTAGTGATTTCATTTAGACTTCTGGCATCCTTGATGGGCTAGATGCTTGAATCCCAAGTGCTTGGGAAGCACATTAGGATTTTGTCATTTATCTCTGTGAGAGAGATCTCCTTGTCCAAGGTCTTGAGTTCACTGACAATCAGACTTAGTCTGTTGTACATGTCAGCTACTGATTCATTTTCTACTTTCTTGAAATTCTCAAACTGAGTGATGTGATGAGATCTCATATATTTTCTCTCATCAGTTGATCGTGACACAAGCTCAGATAGCTTGTCCCAAATCTCTTTGGCTGAGTTGCATTCAGCTACATTCTAGAAGATGTCATCAGACATTGTCTGAGCTAATATGTTCATTGCTTTATCATCAGCAACCTTCCATTTCTTTATATCAGCATCTGCTCCTGAAAGAGGTGGAACAACATTTGTGCTTGTGTTTGTAGGAGGCTTGGGGCAATATGTCAAAACAGAGTTAAAAATATCTTCATCAATAAAATTCATGTATAATCTGATCCTTGCCTTCCAAAGTGCAAACTTGGAGAGATTGCACACTGAAGGTCTGGTGCTAGCATAATCATTGTTCTGTGCCATGGATTTAGATTAAAGTAAATATAATAAAAATAACCCTCTATTAAGGATGGATCTTAAGAGAGATCTTTTGGTTCAGGTGTTAGCCTGTATGAACAACCAACCTCCCTCTTATACCAATTGAAAGTGAGTGTAAGATCAACCCTTCACTCTAGAGGGGGGTGAATAGAGTATTTTAAAATAATTTAGCAAATTTAAAAATAACTTTAGCAGTAGAAGACTTAATTTACTTATTGTAGAGTGCTTAACAGAAATCAGAATAAAACAAATATAAGAAGCAAATTCAAAGAACACAGCAAGCAATATAACAAGCAGCCAGAAGACATAAGGAACTATTGTGGGTTCCCAAAACCTGGGTACATCCACTCTTCTACCACCCTTAGTAGGAATCCACTGTAGGATGAGTTGATCAGGTGTCCTGGGCACCAATGAGCTTTTGATCAGGTGCTCAAAAACCAAACCAGATTTTTTGATCAGGTGTCTTGCCACCACTGAGTTTTGATCAAGTCTCTGAAACCAAAACAAAACTTTTGAAGGGAGTTTAAAGAACCCTTTTACAGGAAAGAAAAATAAAAAGGTTCGGTTGTCTTCTCTGTCAACAATCAGAGAAAAGTACGAGAGGATGTTGATGTTGTCAAAGCTCCCCCTGAGATTAGCCAGAGTTCAGGAAAAGAAGCTTTACAAGGGTGATAGGTCTTCAATGAAAAGAATGCTCCAGCAAAAGATGATTCTAGCAAGAACTGAAATGTTAGTTGTCTGGAGTATGAATGATGAAGACTTGAGAAAACTTTGAATCAGAAGGAATCAGAGGAATAGAAGCTTGTTCTCTGTTCAGTGTTATTGAACTTCTTCTCTTTTTCTTATGTGTATATTTTTTTTCTTCTTCTCTGAATAAAATATGAAATCCAGTCTTCAAATCTTCTTAGATAGCCGTTAGTAAAAACATAAAAGCTTTTCTTAAAATTGTCAACTGTCTCTGGAGGAATAACCTAAATAACATTCCTTCTTTGTTTCCTTAAAACTTGCTCCAGATTTAATATAACGGCTAAAAATCTTCTTCAATAAATGATCTGACTTGAAGATATTTGAAATCCTTAACAAACTGAAAGAATTTCAGAAATCGTTGATCTGAGCTCAACTATCGTTGAACTGAGCTTAGAGAAATTGGAACTAGACTTAGACAGAAAGCGTTGATCTGAGCTCAGCGATCGTTCGATGCCTCATCGACTTGAGCTCAGAGATAGCAAAACTGGGTTCGACGCTTCGTTGATCTGAGCTCGATAACAAGTTGAACTCTAAAGCTGGGCTTCTCATCTGAACTAGGAGGTCTTGGGGAAAGCTTCAAACCTAAGTCCTAAGCCTTAGACCTTAACTAGTTGACCTTTACTCTATACAACAAGGTCAAAGCAATAAACCTATAGACATAGTGATCTTGACCCAAATTAGTAATAGGGTGTTCCAACAGTGAGTATAACAACTCGCCCATTTGCCTAGTTGCAGGTGCGAAAGCTTCACTATTTTTCAAATGGCATAAGAGGCTAGCTCGTCTAAACTATAAGTCTATAGGACAGCTGTTTAGCATGGGATTAGTGAGGAATGGTCCTCAAGTCAAGTGCATTAAAAAGGGAGTGTGTTCAGCTTGCCAAATGGCAAACAGACTAAGTCCTCTTTCCATGCATTAGATACCAAAGATTCAATGAGATGTTTATATCTCTTGCATATGGATTTGGTTGGTCCTATGCCAATTCATAGTCTTGGTAGGAAATTATACACATTGGTTATTTTGGATGACAATTCTAGATTGACATGGGTTTTCTTCTTGAGGCAAAAATCTGAAACTCCTACTGTTTTCCAAACCTTTGTTAGACAAATTCAGAATGAATTTAATAATTTAGTGGTCAAAATCAGAAGTGACCATGGAACTGAATTTCAGTCCTATTGTATGACAAAGTTCTGTGAAGAACTTGGGATCCATCAAGAGTTCTCCTCAACTAAAACACCCCAGCAAAATGATGTTGCTGAAAGAAAGAATGGGACTTTAATTGAGGCAAGTAGAACACTACTTAGTGACACTACTCTCCCTGAGTACTTCTAGGCAGAGGCAGTAAATACTGTATGTCATGTACTCAATTGAGCTTCCATCAATAAGAAACATAAGATGACTCCTTATCAGATTTTGAAAGGTAGAAAACCAAACATTTCCTACTTTAGGATCTTTGGTAGCAAGTGTTATGTCCTAGTTAATGGTAAGAACTACCAAACAAAGTTTGCTGGCAAATCCCTAGAAGGGATATTTGTTGGGTACAATAATAATAGTAGGACATACAGGATCTAAAACTTGACTACTCAAGTTGTACAAGAACCCGTTCATGTTGTATTTGATGAGTCTAAATTGATTAACTGTTAATTGTCTAGTTCTTCAGTTAGTTCTACAGGTCTAACAGACAGGCTAGACAACTGACCATCAATGATGAAGCTCCTGCTAGGATGGATGAAGAAAAAGATGCATGATGTACAAGGGGAGAACAAGACTCACTGGATGATGAAGACAATGAGGAGCATCAGGTTGAGAAAAATGAAGAAGGCCATGAGGTTGTTAGGTTTCCTCCAGCTAGAAGACTCCTGAAGGATCATCCAGCTCACCAAATCATTGGTGATGCAAGTCAAGGTGTTCTAATAATGAGCAAGAACATGAACACAGTTTTATGTTCAAGTTTCTTGTCACAGATATAACCCAGGAAGTTTGAAGAAGCCATGCTTGACACAAACTGGATTGATGCTATACATGAAGAGCTGAATCAATTAAGAAGGTGTAAAGTCTGGGAACTGCTTCCTAAACCAAAGGGTCACAACATTATAGGAACCAAGTGGATCTATAGAAATAAACTTGATGAGAATGGTACTGTAATCAAGATTAAGGCTAGACTGGTTGATAAAGGCTATATGTAAGAGGAAGGGATTGACTTTGATCAAACCTTTGCCCCAGTGGCAAGGCTGGAGGCTATAAGGTTGTTCTTGGCCTATGCTTCCTATCAAGGGTTCAAGGTATATCAGATGGATGTAAAGTTAGAATTTCTGAATGGTTACTTAAAAGAGGAAGTCTATGTTGATCAACCCTCAGGTTTTGTAGATTCTCATTATCTGTAATATGTATATAGGCTTAGGAAAGCCCTATATGGTTTGAAACAAGCCCCTAGGGCTTGGTATTAAACCTTGTCTGCTTTTTTTATTGAAAATAAATTCTCTAGAGGAAAGATAGACAAAACTCTATTCTTTAGGGAATCTAAAGGCAAGATAATCCTAGTCCAGATATATGTTGATGACATTATCTTTGGATCTACTGAAAACAACCTTTGTAGAAAGTTTGCCAAACTTATGCAAGAAAAGTTTGAGATGAGCAGTATGGGTGAGCTAAAGTTTTTCTTGGGACTTCAAGTAAGACAGACTGATGATATCCATATCTCAGTCTAAGTTCACCAAGGAGTTGATTAAGAAATATGATATGGACTCAGCCTCCACCATGAAAACTCCAATGGGAACAAGTATGCCTATAGGCAAAGATAAGACAGGGAAACCAGTTGATGAGTCTTTGTATTGAGGGATAATTGGCTCCCTAATCTACTTAACTGCTAGTAGACCTGACATCATGTATGCTACATTTTTCTGTGCTAAGTACCAAGCTTGCCCAAAGGAATCTCATTATACTGTAGTTAAAAGCATTTTGAGATATCTTAAGGGCACACCTAATCTAGGTCTTTGGTACTCTAAGAATAGAGATTTTATACTAATATGTTTCTCAGATGCAGACTTTGCAGGATGCAAAGAAGACAGAAAGAGTACTACTGGAACCTGTCAGTTCCTAGGTGGAAGGCTGGTTTCATGGTGCAGCAAGAAGCAGACCAGTGTAGCTATATCAACAGCTGAGTCTGAATATGTAGTTGCAGGCAGTTGTTGTGCACAATTATTGTGGATAAAGCACCAACTTGAAGATTATGACATCAAGGTAAGTAGAATTCCACTATTTTGTTATTCTACAAGTGCTATTTCTATTGGTAAGAATCCTATATCTCACAGTAGAACCAAGCATATAGAAATTAAGATTCATTTTATAAGAGAACATGTGGAGAAGGAAGATATTAATCTAGAATTTTGTAAACACAAATAATCAAATTGCTGATATTTTTACAAAACCTCTAGATGAAACTAAATTCAATCATTTTAAAATTGAATTAGATATGTTGAACCTAGAGTAGGTCAAAACAAGCATTCCTAAGTAGATTATGTAAGAACATTATTTCTCAGGAAATTTGTCTAAGTACAATGTTATTGTCGACACAAACAAATTGTGTCGACACACTCAGTATGTTGTGTCGACAAAGAAAAAGGATGTGTCGACACAGAAACAGTATCTGTGTCGACAGAAGTATGGGTGTCGACACAACAATGTCGAGACTTTAAGTTAACTGATATTTGTGTTGACACACAAAAATCAAAGTCGACACTCTGTGTCATGACATGACCAGTCCATGTCGTTACTGACATAAGTATGTCAACACATAGACGTGTCGACTAAACCTAAGTAGTGTCGAGACCTATATCTTTTCTGTCGACACATATAAGTGTTGTCAAGACCTAGTATTATTACTAAGGAGCCTCTTTTGAACTCCCCTTTACACTTAGACTATAAATAGGTGAAGCCAAAATCTGGTTAACTACGCTTTTAGATTTCTCGACTCTAGACCTTGTGTCGACTTCGATATTCACTTCTCTTATCTCCTCTCTCTCTCCCTTTCATCAATGGAGCCCATCAAAGACGATAAGATGAACGAAGGCTATGAGATGGTTCGTGGTGGAATCACGACAGCGTCTCCAGAAATCCAGGGTGTAATAAACCTAATTTCAGAAAATGGTTAGGAATTCTTGGTCTCAGAATCGACTAAGATCTGGAAGAAGGAAGTCATGGAATTTTATTCATCAGCAACTGTGGACATAGACGGGAAGAAGATCCAAGCCACCGTACAAGATTCCCGTGTGAAACTTACACTGAAGACGATTAGGAAATCACTCCAACTTCCTGAGGTTAAGGATGACGATGACATCATTCCATCAATGACAAAAGATGCATTAAGCTGGTGCGGGCTAAGCCCTAGTATTAAAGTTGGATCATCTATTACCAGGAAAGGGATGAATTCACAAGGAAATTTTCTGTCTGAAATCATAGGAAAGGTAATTTTTTGTAAGACTGGTCAACATGACAGAGTTTCAGTCTCCATGTTCAATCTAATGACAAGGGTCATCTTCACTGTAAAAATAGACTGGGCATCTATAGTATTTGACAAAATACAAGAAGTAATAAAGAAACAAAATCTGGGAAGGATCCTCAGCTTATGTTTATCTTCAGCAATACCAAATGTAATGAACCAACTTCAAGGAACAAAAATCAATCATATGAGGAGAATGGACACCAGAATTCTATCCAGGTGGGATAGAGTATTAACCAAGGAGGTTTATACTCCACAAAAATAGTCCAAGAAAGAAAAGAAGAAGCAGGAAGCTTTCCAGCAAGCGGAATCCTCTAGTGATTCTAAAGAGGAAGTGGTCTTCAGTTCAGATGAAGACAGGCCACAAAACGTTGCTCAAGATCAAGTAGAGAGTAGTGTGCTCCCAGAGCAACAGGTAGTCTCCACTCTAGGGGGAGAAACTCCTGAACCAATTGCACAAGATACTTTACTTTCTGAGCTACCTGCTCAAGGGGAAGGAATTTATGATGCTACTCTAGGGAGTGAGTATGCATTTGATACAGTATTGGATATTGTATCAGATATAAATAAAGAAGCACTGGACATTACTGAGAAGGAGGCACAAGATGTGCAGAATGAGCAAGTAAGTATCTCATTTATAGAACAGGCCCTGAACAAAAATCTAGATGTCCAGGGAGAACCTTTTATTTTCCAAACTAACCTTGTTCCTCCTGTACAGATACAACAAAAGGTAACACTGGAAGAGCTATTTCATGATTTACCAGCTGCAAGGACTGAGGGGGAGCCATCACAGGTAGAAAAGGACCTGCCAAGAACTGAGGGGGAGGAGCTACTGAATGAACCATCTAATAAAGAAACAGTTGATATAGAAAGCTCATCACAACCCTCTGATGATGGGGAAGCCACTATGGCTAAGAAGAGAAAGATTGTTGAAATCAAGAAAAGGAGCTCAGGCTACAAGAAAGCCTTGCACACAGTAACACAACCACCTGCTCCAAGCATGGACTTCACTTCATTATTGGTCCAAATGCAATTAAAATTGGATGAACAAAGGCAGTCATTAGAGAAGTATGTGGATGAGTCTAATAAAGAACTGTAGTTTTAGCTGGCTCAAGACATAAAGTCAATCAGATTTGAAGTCAATCTGCACAAGAAAGAGATGACAGATTTCTTCCATAAGGGAGGAAATGATGTAGTATATTTAGCTGAGCAACAACAGCTGCTGAAGACTGAGGTTGAGGACATTGCCAAAAAGCAGGTGTTTTGAAAAATCAATTCAGGTCCAATGAAAACCTCAAAGACTCCCATGCAGAAATCATCAAGAAACTGGGAAGTATTTCAACAGATTTTAAAACTGTAATATCAAAAAAACTACAAGAAGATCTAACACAGCTATTGGAGCCTCTCAAAAGACCATTTCTAAGTAGCTAACTAAGTTCAAAGCTTACTATCAAGAAGGTACAAAATATTTGGCTGATCAGATAAGATTTCAAAAGACTGATCTGAGAGATCATATCACTAGCAAAGTCATAAAGGGGGAGAGATTGTTAGTTAAAGCTAGCTCTGATCATGCAAAATGGATCTCTATTTCCAACAGAGCTACGCTTGGCTTTCCTCCTTTGTGTGATGATGACAATGTTACTGAGTCTGCAATGCAATCTCCTAATATTGAAGGAGATCAGCCTGAAGTGGCATAGGTTATTTACACTCCTGCTGATTTTGAAATGGTTCAACAAGAAGTGTAGAAAATATACAACCCTCCATAGGAGGCACAAAATGTGATTATTGAAAAAGTAGACATGTCAAAGGCTGCCAAGGAAGCTCAGAAGGAAGCACAGCTATCCAAGAAAAGGTTCAGAGAACAGGCTGAGTTGAAGCCAGATTTTGAGCAATGGAGCGCCACTTCCAGGAATATTATTTTGACTGTCTGGAAGGCCGTGAAGGATAAGACCTATGATAGGGGTACATGGTATTCTGAGTAAGAATGGAAAAGTATCAAGCCAGGTAAGAAGCCATTCTTCAGTACAGAAGAAGTGCAAAAGCTGGGAAGTTAACTGCTAATGCTCTGGAGTCTAACAGGTACTTCCCCAATCCTTTTCATTATTTTGAAAGGCAAAGGATAAAGGCTTAGGAACTGAAGAAAAAGGATCTCAAAGGAAGAAACCTACTGATGATACATAACCCACTGTGCAGGCAAAAATTAAGTCTGGAAAAGTCATTGTAATTAAGGAGCCTAGTCAATCGTAGGATAGATAGGCTTATGTGTAGAACAATGTAACTTTTTTGCTTTTGTTCTAAGGAAAAACATGTAAACCCAGTATTTTCTGATTAATAAATAAAATCAGCTTCACTATTGCTTTGAGTTGTTTATATTATTTATATGTTATCCTGCACTGAAATGAATGTACATCTATTCTTATGTGTTTTATTATGAGTGATGTATATCTTTGACTAAGGGTTGTGACTTCTCCAAATAGGGGGACATTGTTGGGTACACTGAAAAATATGTACCAGATTTGGAGAAGCCTCATCTTCCTCAATAATATACATCAATTTGTATTTGATGGATGTTTGAGTTTCATTATGCAGGTGTAAGGTTTGCAAGAAATTTTCCTAAGTACAAGTGTCGACACTTGTGAAGAATTGTGTCGACACCCAAAAGTTGTGTCGACACTAGAAGCAAGACCTGTGTCGACACCAAGGCATTGTGTCGACACCTAAAGAAGAAGCTGTGTCGACACCCAGATTTGTGCCGACACCTAAGAAAGGAATTGTGTTGACACCTAAAGCAGAAGTTTTGTCGACACCCAGGGGTTATGTCGACATCAAAAGAAAGGCATGTGTCGACACTCAGGAATTGTGTCGACACCTAAAGAAGGTTTGTGTCGACACACAAGACTTGTGTTGACACACACTCAACACCATCTTACAGCAATAACTATACTGGGTCTGAAGACTTGTGTCGACACACAGGACTTGTGTCGACACACACTCAACGACAGATGGACATACACTCAACGCCATTTGTCTGCCTCAGTTATGTCAAGACCAGAAGTTGTGTCGACATACAAGACTTGTGTCGACACACACTCAATGACAACTGGATATACACTCAACGCCATCTGCCAGCATCAGTTATGTCAAGACTAGGAGCAGTTGTGTCGACACACAAGATATGTGTCGACACATATAAATAGAAGCCGTGTCGAGTAGATGAAGAATGATTATGTCAACACATGGAGTGTTATGTCGAAATCATCAAGACTTGTGTCGACACTTAGTCTATTTTGTGTCGACACATGTGAAGAAGTTTGTTGAGTGGTTATGCTGAGCTGTAAAGTCTTTAAGGAATCAACTGTAATGACTGGTGACTTGATAGCTGTCATAACCAATAGGTCTGACAACTTTGTCAGAACTGTCAGAAGGTTGTTACAAACCAGATTAGCTGATAACCATGAGGAAACTCTATATAAGGGACTGATCCTTGACAACCATAAGCACAACAGAACTAAGGAAGTAATAAAGCTATTTCAGGAAAGAGAATCTTACAATAAGAACAGGGTAAACCCTTAAGAAGGCAGATCCAGAACAGTCTGAAAGAGAAGATTCAGATCTTATTCTGAATTCAAGGAAGGTGCTGATAGAAGATCAACTTGTACAATAAGATGAGTTCAACCTTATTTTGTTCTATCAAGAAGCTTTGAAACAGCTAAGTCAGGTTGAATCTGGAGATTTAGTTTATTCAAGAACTGATTAACAAGCTCACACCTATAGAGAGATCTATATTGTGATATCTTTGTATCACCTAAACAATTAATTTCTTGTAGGATCTTTTGTAAGATCTGAGTTGTAAGACTATAATTATAAACGCTGAGATAGGGCTGAGGGCCTGAGATGTAGGACATGTGATAGTCTGAGTTGTAAGCCTAGTGATAAAGGCATAGGTAGGGCTGAGGCCTGAGGTAGGATTCTTGGGAAGAATATGAGGTAAGACTTGTATAAGTCTGAGATGTAGGAACCAATCTGGTTCTGAGTTGTAAGATTTGTGGATCTTAGCTGATGGAAGGAAGTTGGGCTGAATCCAGTTCTCTACTAGATAGGCGAAGGGGGAAAGTGGATGTACCCATACCTTGGGGAACCACTATAAATCTGTTGTTTATTGTGCTGTGATTTCTGTACTGTAGATTGTATTTCTTGTATTGTGTTAATACTAGTTAATTGCCTGAATTATAAAATAAAATTAGAACCTATTCACCCCCCCTCTAGGTGTCTAGGCTCTTGAAATAAGTCTTTCACAAAGTAAAAATCCTCTGGTCTATTTTTTGTCGAGCAGGGGAAAATTAAGAGCAATCTTTGGTCCTTGAAGGACCCATAGGGCTTGCTCAGAATTGTACTACCTCTTTCTGGATTCTTCATCGATTTTATTTTCTAGATGGTGGGTGTTTGTTTCAAACCTACTAGACAGTTGATGGAATACATTTTACAGATCAGCAAGAATGGAATCACTATTATTAATTTCTAGTTCCAAAGTCTGTACTTGAGTGGAGTATATATAGTGTTCAACATGATCAACTCCTTCCATGATTACCTCATCAGTTTGTCTTACCCAGTTCTTCACACTGGTAATATCATGAGCAATTTCCTTTAGGCTGCCATCCATTGATTTCATAATAGTGACATTTAGTTTGGCTGTGCTTGCAGTTAACTCAAACAATTTAATAATCTCTCTACTAATATGATTGGCTTCACCTTCTAGAGAATCTAGATCATCCATCAATAAAACTCTTTAGATATTTGGCTTGCTCATCTAGTAGAGGCTTTATTGATGAGAGGATGGAGATATAAGTCATGCTAGTGGATGGTTGTTGTTGGGGTACTTGTTTAGTTTTAATATCAACAAGTGGTTTTCTTCTCCATTAATCCTCTTGACCATCCAACTCAAGGTGAGTTGATTTCTCAGCCACCTAGGAAGCTGGTAGAACTTCTCGCAGACCAGGTACTTCAATGGGAAGCTCCCCCTCTATTTGTTCATCATTGTTTAAGAAAATATCAAGAGGATTGTCCATTGTGTCCTCAATGATCAGCTCTAACTCCCCCTTAAATGGGCATCAGTCTTCTCTTGAGCCATCTGCTCTTCCTCATACTTTTCCTCTAGATCATCTATGATCAAATCAATCTTGTCTTTGAGATTATTTAAGATCTTATCTATCTTTTCTTGAAGAACTTCTGGTGTCTGCTCAAGCTCCCCCTTAGATGGGGCATCAGTCCTTTCTAAGACACTTTATTCTATCACATTGGATACATCATCCATTGTTGGAACATCTTGCCCTCTTTCATCTACTTCAAGATCTGAATTTTTAATCTCTTGTACATTAAAATCCTGAACATTTTACACTTCTTCACTAGAAGAGGATATGTCAAGATTATGAATTGGTGTCCTTTCACCATCACTTTGGCTTTCTGAATCACATTTAGAACCACATTCTTCAAAAGATTTCTTCACTTTGATCTTAGTCTGATCATTTTTTTATAGCTTGTCTCAAGGGTCTTAATGTCCATCATTTTCATGTAGTGGAACTTTACCCCATATTTCTTAATGAAATGCTCAGGTTAAGCATTAATGAGGTAAAGAGAGAGAATCCTGCCAAGGTTTGGAGCCCTTTGGCAGTCAATCATCTTCTAAAAAACTACAAGAGTCCAGTTTTTCTTTTCGTGTAGAATGACTCTTATTATCAGCTCAAATATTGGCTTGAAGTTGGTGTCATGGGAACGTATCTAGCACATGATGGCCTTCCTAATGATTTCAGCAAGATGTTTGCCTCTTAGATTAAAGAATTTCCTTTTCAATGATCCAAATCTCTTTCCACTGAATCCACACTATTCTAGATCTTGTTCAGTTTCTATGGAGGATATCTCTTGGTCTTCGTCACTCTCTGTTGAAGGAAGGTTTAGGCATTGGCAATCCTATTAGGGTTGATCTTGATCTTGACATCCCCTACCTTGCTCTTGATGGTTTTCCTTGATGAGGAGAGCTTAGCATGGCAATAAAAATCCAATACTTCATCTTTCAAGATAGGTGGGGGTTCTGATAGTAGAAACTATATGTCGATGGTTTCTAACAAGCAGATAACTGCATTTATTTGTCCAGATGAATGTCGGAATCCTTGTCTAAATACTTCATAGAATTCTTCAAGGATCTTTGCAAATTTGGGCGCCATTTGCAGAAGTCCTAGTCTTTGAGAAGGAGAGAAAGACGGAGCGGTATCGATGGCTTTCTAGGGTTTAGGATTTATGTTTTCTATTTAACCCTGGATTTACAATTATATAGGTTTTAATATTTATTTTAAATAGTTTAAATAGAAAAGGAAGCGTCATCCTTTAGATTGATCACAGAGAGTTACCCCAATAGTTGGAAATTATTGAATTTTAATACAGTAGCCCGTCTAAGTTGTATTGTTAAGATCGAGAGATATACCAATGAGTATATTCTCATTTGTCATCATGACATAGCTGAAATTTTCTCAGCTAATCTCCCCAGCTAAAACTTCTAAGAAAATCTTCTCTGCTGATCTTCTCTACTAATCATCTCAATTGATCTCCACCACCTCTCTGTCAATTAAGTTGATAGAAAATTTTAAAAATGAGTAATTTTGCTCATGATAGTGTGATACATCAACTATGGTTATATGATAGTGTGAGACATCTACTATGGTTATCTACCTATCATTCTACAAAAATATGTTTTCTAGCAGCAATGGAAATGAATCAATAGAACAAAGTTCTAGTAACAACCATAGATAAGTTATCTAAACCAACTTACCTCCATTAACATAGTTATACTTAGATAAAGTTATTGGCAACATAACACATTAACACTTGAATGATTTTTAATAAAGATAAAATATTCTACATTTACCATTCCTAACTAAATTTTGAAAAATTAAACTTTGTCTGGCTTAGTGAAGATATTTTTAACCTGTTTGTATGTGGGGACAAATTCAAGTCAGATATCTTCTCTCTCAACATGTTCTCTAAAAAATGATACCTTATTTTCATGTTATTAGTCCTACTATATGATACAGGGATCTTAGCAATAGAAATAGTACTAGATGATTCAAAAAATATGGGAGAATTACATACCTTAAGGTTATAATCCTCTAGCTGATGCTGAATCTACAACAATTATGCACATTAACTCCCTGCAAATAAGTATTCTGACTCAGCTATAGATTTTGCCACACTAGTATGCTTCTTACTGCTCCAGGAAAACAATCTCCATCTTGGGAATGGATAAGTTTTAAAAAATATGCATATGAAAATGCCATCAGTTCAAAATCATTATTCCTAGGGTACAACATGCCAAGATGTTGGCTTCCTGTAAGGCATCTCAAAATCTTCTTTATAGCTGAGTAATGAGATTCCTTAGGGCATGCTTGGTACCTATCACAAACATTTGTAGCATACATAATGTTTGGTATACTAGCAGTTAAGTAAAACAGGGATCCAATGATACACATTTACACAAATTCATCAAAAGGTTTCCCCTTCTCATGCTTGTCCAGGGATATATTTGATCCCATAGGAGTTTTTATGGTTGAAGCAGATTCCATCCAAAACTTCTTAATAACTTCCCTAGTATACTTGGTCTGAGTGATGAATATCCTCTCATCAGACTGTTTTACTTGGAGACCTAGAAAGTACTTTAGCTCTCACATACTGCTCATCTCAAATTCCCCCGATGTAAGTTTGGTAAATCTTTTGAAAAGGTTTCCATCAATAGACCCAAAGATTATGTCATCAACATAAATTTAGACTAAGAGACACTTGCCCTTTATTTCCCTTAAAAAAATATGTTATCTATCTTATCCGTTAAAAACTTGTTCTTAATGAGAAAGCTAGACAGGGTTTCAAACCAAGCCCTAGTGGCTTTCTTTAACTCGTACAATACTTTTCTAAATATATATAGATGAGAGGTTAGGGTTGGATGCACAAAACTTGAGGGTTTCTCTACGTATACCTCTTCCTTCAGATTACCATTTAGGAACGCGGACTTTTATCAATCTAGTAGACATTGAACCTCTTGAATGTTGCACAGTCCAAGAACAATCTAATTTCCTCCAACCTATACATTGGAGCAAATATTTGGTCAAAGTCTATCCCCTCCTCTTGCATGTAGCCCTTGGCTACCATTCTGCCATTATTCTTCACAATGACTCCATGTTCATCCATCTTGTTCTTGAAAATCCATTTAGTTCCAATGATGTTGTGTCCTTGTGCCATTAGCACCAACTTCTAGAATTTTCTTCTCTCTAATTGTTGCTGTTCTTTTTGCATGGAATTAATCCAGAATGAATCATTGGTGGCATATTCAAACATCTTTGGATCCACCTGAGATAGGAAGCTCATAAAGAGAGCTTCATTCTGAATTCTGCTTCTAGTGGTGATACCTTATCTTGCATCTCCAATTATGAGAGTGCTGGCATGGTCTCTTAAATGTTTATTTGTTGCAGTCATCCTGTTTGTTGATGCATGAAATATGAAAGGGAATCGAGCACCACCAGCTAACGGTTCGAGCACTAGGAAAGGAATGGGGAAAAGACTGTCGGCCAGTCGCTTACTAGCGACTAGGAATGGACCGAATAGAGAAAAGAGAAAAGGACCGCAATCAGCGGCAACACCAGAGTTCGCCCGCCGCGGCTTAAATGCCTCTCCTGCGGCGGACTTTCCTTTAATGAATAGGAAAATGGTTACAACGGTTAGCCTACTGAGACCGTGCGGACAGGATACCCGCCGGAGAAGGATTTCGAATCCGCTACCACAGGCGGCAAGCTTGGGGATTCTAACTCGGTCCTCGGGAAGGTACTGTTCACGCCTATTTATAGGCTCGGGGACCTGCCAAAATGGGAAGGGCTAGAAATACCGGCTGCCCGAGGTACAGGAGAATCGGGTAGCGGTTACCAGATGCAAGAAGAAAATAAAAAGAGGCACTCCTAGCCGCGCGCGGCTAGGTGGTCATACCTTCTGCTGATCGGCTCTCCATGGGTGGCTGCTACTTGGGGAGGACCTGCGAGAAGGCAGGCAGACGACATGAACAGGCATTGCCTCTAGGAGGAGGATAGTCGGCTAGAAAAAGGCTTGCCTCTAGGTCTTTAGGAAAACTGTGGGAGCGGTCAAAATAGTGTTAACATAATCCCTGCACATTTTTAAATTCTGAAGAATTTCGAAAATGTGTTAACCGCTTGACCGCGAACGCAGTAAATGCTCTGGATACTATAAGTATAGCTGAAGAAGAAGCTGTTTTCACCAAACTGCCTCGAGACGGGTCGCTTTTCCCCTGTAGCGGTTAGAATTCTTCTTTTCGAGATGTCCGAGCAGAAAAGCATTCTGGTTAGGGTCAATAGAAAAAATCTTGCCGCAACCAATCCTTCGCGAGAAGGAACATCTAGCTGCAAAGCCGGCGAGGAATCACCGAAGATGAAGACATCCACCGCGGTTTCGCTTAAAACGCGGCAGTTAAGAGAGGGCCAACGAGACTGGAGGTAAGACGGATTCGGCCCGCACACCCGCGCGGGAAGGTGGTGAATTTGCTGACGTCGTCAGCAGGTCTAAGACTGCGGCCAAGACTGTTGCCGACAAACTGAAGCAGAACCTGGACATCTTTTTGGCCATTCCGACAAAGAAAAGGAAACACGGGTCCACCCTATCCGCTGAGGAGAGATAGAGGAAACAATCCGGCAATTGAAGCGAGAAAACAAGAAGCCCTCGGCGGTCATGGTGGCGACTAACCGAGCCGAGATAACCGAGCAGACCGATGAGGTAACCGTGCTGAAACAGCTTGAATGCTTCCTTGAAGCTGAGGATGGCTCTGCGGTTAACTCTACTTTTCCCGCTAACTGCGGCTTCTTGCAGGAGATGGAGGATATTGTCAACCAACATTCCGGCGGTAACTCCGACTTGGTCATCTTATCGGAAATTCCCGGAACAGGAAACCTGAACCCATTTGAGGGGGAGAAGAGGAAGTTGCGAGAATAGATCCTTGCCGAGAAGAAGCTATTAACCGCCGGAGAAAAGTTCAGCGATCTTTTGATTCATTCCGCCGAAGATCTGGCTGAAGTTGACCGCCGAACAGCAGCAGAGCTTCTGCAGATAGGTATGGTAAAACCTGCCCCCAAAGTGATTAAAATTCCACCACCTTATAAGGAACCACTGCGGGTTAAGAGATCTATCCGCATAATAACCGAACCCGACGACATTCTCTTATCGTGCGAGGAGCTCGAGAAGAACAGGTGGATATAGCGACTTCTGAGGGACCAATACCTGAAGAAGGTTGACACCGAGAGGTTAAAAAGACTTATCTTACCTTGCCGCCTAGTCGCTGCAGCGCCTAGAGAAGATTGCCGCTCGGGTGCCGATTCTCTCAGTATTACCGCTTGTCGATCTTACCACCGGGGTGGAACTAATCTGTTCACTTGTTCCCTTATGATGCAGATGCTGGAGGGTTGAACACTCTGGTCATCCTGGATGAGGTCGTGCAGCGACAACGGGAAGATGAAGGACAACGCGCCTTTGCCGCACTATTCGCAAATTTTGAACAGCTAAGGGCGGTGTTGAAGGTAGAAGAAAATGCCCGGAAGGCCTTGGAAGAACGGGTAGAGTCGCTGTCCGCGGATTTGGTGGCTTGCCGCGACAGAGAAAACGTTCTATCTGCCACTCTGGAGGCCTGCCGCGACGGGGAGAAGGCTACCCGAGATCAAGTTGCGGCACAAGCAAGGCAGCTTCAGCAGGCTGAAGAAGATATTGCCTCCTACAAGAAGAAATATTACGAGATAATGGAAAGGGAACAAAGCCGGCGACCAACCAAGCAGGCCGATATATCCGTGCGATCTGTCGAGCAAGTGGCTCTTAACGAGCCTACTGTCCCGATTAGCCGCCTAGCGACAGATACCGCGCGAATACACCGGTCTCAAAGCGTCCTAACCCACCACCTGGTTGCCGCGCTGTCAGCAGTTCTGCAGGTCAGCGACCAGGTGGCTCATCTTGGTAGGGGCACGGCTGAACACGGAGAGGAGAGGCGAGAAGAGAGAGATCGCCGTCTGTAATAATGAACTAGTTGGAACGGACTGATTTGGTATCCGGTCGGAAATAATAGATTATTTTTTAATATGCATGCAGCTTGATTTATAATGTCCGCGCGATCTGTGATGTTTTATCTTGCTTGCGATGTATTGCCGCTGCGACTACGATGGTTGTATAATTTTGTTCGCAGGAACTTGTGCAGATGAAGAATACTAGCAGGCGGTTTGTTTTCTATAGCTGAGAGACTAGAGTCTGATGAACTGCTTTGTAGACAGGTTGACCAGGCGACTTTGCTTTTTCTAGCCGAACGACTAGATTCTTGTTTGTTAGAAATTGCTCCACGAAACTGTTCTGCAGGTGGTTCAAGTGCGGCTCGTGCGACTAACCGCGCGATTAGTTGCTTGTCGCTGGTTCTATAAATACAAGCAGGGTCCGTATTCTACGGAAGATCACCAAGGCATTTGTTTCTGCGGCAAGAAAGAATGGTACCCGCGCGAGCTTCTGCTGCGACTGCTTTCCTAGATACTGACCACAAGCGTTCTGAAATCACCCAGGCAGAGCTTAACCGTTTTGTCGCATCGCATCCAACTGGTCCTGAGGTAATCGCGCGATTACTAAGGGAGGACGAGCGGTTAAACTCATCTAGCCGGAACTTGGTGGCCATCCCGATTGACACTTCGACTCCGGTTTTTCCTTACCGCCGTTGATAGAGTTCACTGAAGTACTAGACTTCTATGGCATCGTCCCCGGCCAACTATCGCCCAACACCGTGGCGTCGATAATGAGCTTCATTATCTACCTGCGGACAGAGAGGGTGAGGTTCTCCATGGACCTTTTCCGCCACTGCCTTGTGGTCCGTTCGATCACATCCGGGAAAGAAGGACAGCCGGATCTTCAAGGGCATCGTCTACTTCGGCTGCACCGGGATGAAGGTGGTAATTTGATGAATAAATTTCAGAACTGGTCGACTAGATTCCTCATGTTTGAGGGGAATCTGGGTCTTCTACTGGTCCGCCCGCAAGCCCGGGCAGTAACAATATTTGAGCGGCCAGAAGCCGGAGGAATCGAGAAGGACATTGCCGCCTTCTTAGCCGGCTCGCGGCTGGACGTCCGCCACTACCTCCCCCTGCTCCCTATGGTAGCAGACTTGCCTGAAGAAGAGGGTGAGCTTAAAACTGGTTAGACATATTCTATTTGCCTTACCGATCGACTACAAACCATTTCCTTCGTAGCGATCTTGACCGTCCCGGCGAACAGGCCGAAAACACCTGACGGGTCGGTCCTTACTCAAATCGAAGTCCGGAAGAAAAGGGAGGATGATCGCCGCGAGAAGAATGATGTCGCCGCAGGGTATGACTCCACCGAGTCCTTCACCCCTCGCGGAGCTGGCGATAAACTCGAAGACCGCCGCGGCAAGGCGATAATGAAGTGGCACCGCCATGGCAAACATGTCCAGGTCTCCACCGCCCTTCCTTCATGGAAGAGCGAGAAGACCGGCAAGCATGCCCGAGCGGTTAGCTGGGCAATGTATGGCAAGCAAAACCTTGCCGAGTTGTGGGCAATCCCAACGGAGAAGCTTCCTCACCTAGCCGCTCAGCTTCGCGCGAGAAGCTTCGTCACAGATCACTTATTGAGTGAGGCTCTTGCCGAGGTGCTCCGCTTAACTGAGCGGTTAGAAGAGGAGGTCAAGAAGCTCAAGGCAGAGAAAAAAAATTGAAGGAGGCTAATGCGGTAAGCACTTACCTCGCGACTTTCCGAGTAGTTAAATGTTAGCCGTAAACTTATCTCTTTTTTTGGTCTGTAGAAAGCGTATGATCCAGAGAACCCGGCCTTCGTGAATGAAATCGTTGGCAACCTGCGGGAAAGCAGGGAGGACTTGCTCGACATCCTGTGGGAGCGGAAAGCCTTCACGACGGAACATGAAAATATCTCTTTTGACGACCTCTTTCCTGGGTTCCAGAATGCT
Source organism: Platanthera zijinensis (assembly GCA_039513925.1). NCBI lineage: Eukaryota > Viridiplantae > Streptophyta > Magnoliopsida > Asparagales > Orchidaceae > Platanthera > Platanthera zijinensis. The sequence goes on along the minus strand of CM077082.1, from coordinate 169,840,116 downwards.
GAAGCCGCGCGGGATGCAGTGGTCAGAGAAGTCGTTCACGAAATTCTTGAAGAGGATGAGGCGGCTGGCGACCAACTCGGTCTATCCGATGAGTTTGGTGCAGACAAAAGTTCGGGCCGAACCGGTAGCTCGAGCGAAGACGAATCCTCGAGTTCAAATTATACTGAAGTCGGTGATTCTTCCAGCTCCTCCGGTTCGAGCGATTTGGAGCCGGCCAAGAAGAAGGAAAAGGCAGCTGTTTAGTTCTTTTCGCTCTCCTACTTGTCCGTGCGATAATCCTGTTTACAGAACATAAAATGTGAGCGAGAAAAAACTTCAAATTGCCCGCTGGCAATTGCAAATACACAAGTATTGAAGTTCTGAAAATTCGTGTAGTATCGGTCTTATTCATCGGAAAGATGATAAGCAATCATCCGCTCGGTTACGTGCTCCATTTGGTTGCAATGGTATTATCTGATGTCCGTTTAATCTAAGCGGTCACAATTGTCTATTCGCACGCCTAGATTATACTCTGCATACGATTTTATAATTTAGTGCGAATAAGGACATTTTAGCCAATCCGTTCGTTCCGAATAAGATAAGACTCTTTACTGCGAATAATCAGTAACGCTTGTCGGACGGTTAAGTGCATTTCCAGATCCAACAAAGGAAAACTAGTTGGTCTAAATGATAACTGTTGATGCACGAAATGCGACGGGGAAAACGGGCACCACCAGCTAACCGTTCGAGCACTGGGGAAGGAATGGGGAAAAGACTGTCGGCTAGTCGGTTACTAGCGGCTAGGAATGGCGGATAAAACCGGGCAGAGAAAGGAGAGAAAGGGCTGCTACCAGCGGCAACACCAGAGTTCGCCCGCCGCGGCCTGAATGCCTCTCCTGCGGCGGGCTTTCCTTTTATAAGAAAATAAGCGGTTACACTTAGCGAAGAAGAAAGAAAGGAGGAAGCCGGCCGGACAATAGACCGCAAAGGACTAGAATCGAGGCCGCAGCTCTTAACAAGCGAGCTCTTGGACTCGAGTCAGCGTGCTTTGGGTGTACTCCCGCCCCCTATTTATAGGCTTGGGGGCCTGCCCAAACGGGCAGGGCTAAAATTACCGGCTACCCGAGGTACAAGAGAGTCGGGCAGCGGTGACGGGAATCGAAAAGAAGAAAAGCCAAGAGACAGGCCGAACGGCCTAATGACCTTCTTCTGCCGAGCTGCAGGACTCGGCCTCTGGGCAGGCTGATCTGAACCTCCTCTGACGACGACCTGGGGCACAGGTCGCGCAGCTTGGGCAATGACAGGCCGACCCTTAGATGACGGCTGGACCGGAACTGGCGGCTGTCTGACGTAGAGGCCGCCCGGCTTGTCTGACAATAAGCCGGCTAGCTGATAACGGCGGCTAGAATGCACAAGCCGCCCGGACTTGAAAACCTGGAGAACTAGTCGCGGATTCCGGGTTAACACTGCGCATGAACATCCTCCAAAGTCGGGAGCAGCGGGAGGTAGTGGGTGACGTCGAGCCGCTCCCCCTTGAAGAAGTTGAAGATCTCCTTCTCCACGCCGTCCAGTCCGCTGCTGCCAAAAGCGGCTTCGTCGCGAACTTGCGGATGGACCGGCAGGAGTCCGAGGTTACCCTCGAAGATAAGGTATCTTTCTGACCAATTCGCGATTTTATTCGCCAGGTTTACAACTTTCAGGCCGCGGCAGCCGAAGTAAAGATGGCCTCTGAAGATCTTCGTTCCCGAGTCCGGGATAGACCGCACAGAGAAGCATTCTCTGAACAGCCTTATCGAGAACCGAACTCGCTCCGACCTCAGGTAAGAGATGAAGCTGTAAATCGCCGCAATCGAGTTCGGGGGCAGCTGTCCCGGCACTACTCCGTAATGGTCGAAGACCGCGACGGCTTCCATCAGCACGGGGAAGCCGAAGCCACAGTCAAAGTGATCGATTGGGATAGCGATCTGGTTGGCTGCAGAGGTGTTGATCCGCTCGTGAGGCAGCGGAAGCCGCGCGAGCAGCGGGCTGTCTTTCATATACTTTTCTAAAAAGCTGTCGAGCTCGGCTTGGGTAAGCCGGCCTTCCTTATGATCTGCCGAATGGAAAGCAGAAGCCGCGTCGGTCCTAACGGCTGGAGCTTTGTCAGACCGCATCGCAATTGCTTTAGCTCGCATTCTGAACTCCTGTGCCGAAGTCTCCGGGATCATCTCAATTTATAGATTTCCTATGCAGCTACAGTAGTGGTTGTCAAATCGCGGTTAGATATCAGGCCGCACGGCTCAACCTGCAAGGTAAAGTATTCTAACCGCATTCTAGTTCGGCAGGTCGAGTGATTAAAATTCCAGTACTTGGCAAAATTTCCAAAGAAGAAAAGACAGCGACTAGAAGTAATCAAACCGCACAAAGCCGCATGCAATTCGGAGTAATATACAATCAAACATACAACGATTGTCCACAGGAATCAAACCGTCAGGCATCACGAGTTGATGCTTATTACAAAGCCAAATAAAAGTTTTCTTAATTATCTCTCTCCACTCTCTGGAGCCTCTCGCCCAACCCGCGCGACTTGGTCGCCGGCCTGTACCAGCTGGACATACACTTGACTAACGAGGTTGTGGATATTGTGCAGAGTCCGGTGAACTCGCGAGGTATCACGCTCTACGCGGGTAAATGGAACCAGCGACAGAGCGCGATCTCCCGGGTCGCCAGAAGCAGCGACCTGCCTAACCGCCGTGACTACTGGGGAGTACGAAGTCTCTCCGGAAGCCGGGCGATTTGGTAGTTGCTGCTGTTCAGCAGTCGTCCCAGCAGGTCGCAAGCCTCTGTCGGCCTCCTTTGGTCGATCCTTATCCCTTTCCTCATCAAGTCGAGCGGTGTCCGCCCTTTCCCTCTCAATCCGGCCGAGCATCAGCACAAAAGCCTGCAGATCTAGTTTCTCTTTCTTCTCCTGCTCCAGGTGGGCCAGCGCCTCAAGAGTTCTTTGTTCAGCGGCCTCAAGCGCAGTCCGCATCGCCGTCTTCTCCTTCTCCCAGCTGGCCAGGGACTCCTGCATCCTTTTGTCAACGGCCTCCAGTGCAGTCCGCTTCGCCGTTTTCTCCATGTCCGCGCTGGCCAGTGCCTCCTGCACCCTTTTGTTAGCGGTCTCCTGCGTAATCCGCATCGCCGCTCTCTCCAACTCCAAGCTGACCAAGGCTTCCTGCATCCTTTTTTCAGCGGCCTCCAACTCAGACCGCATCATTCCTCTCTCCTGCTCCAAGTCCTCCAGTACTTCTTGAGTTCTCTTTTCAGCGGCCTCCAGCATAGACCGCTGATTTTCTTCTTGAAGCCGCCACTCTTCTTCCTTGGCTCGACGGGCCTCGGCATGCTCCCTTATCCTAGCCTGCAAGGCGGCGACCTCCTCCTGGAATTCGGCTGTCCTCTGGTCGCGGACATTTGGAGGTAGCGGCGGCATCAGTGGAGGTAAGAAAGTCGACAGATCGCCCGGCTTCATGGCAGTTTCATGTGCACCTGCAGCAAATAAATAGGCGGTTAGATTCAGTGACATGACTGGCATCTGGTAGAAGATCTCGTTAGAACGAGACCGCAGCTCGTGGTTATCTCTCCTTCGAAAGCCGCAGTATCAAGTCTAGCCGCTGGTCGCCTAAACCTTTCTGAATCTATTCGCTTTAGCTTTTCTTTCCATAGCCGCGCGGTCTCCTTAGCTTTGCTTTTCAGCTCAGCCGTGGTCAGGAAGAAGCTCGCCGGCGGATTGAAAATTGTATCTGCTCCCTTCTTCCGTGACCGCGGCTTGTAGAATTTTACAAAACGCTTAACTTCTTCGTGTTTACCTTGCAGGGCAGGAAATGTAGTCGCCACCTGCTTCCCGGCGATTAACTTTTTCATCTCCTCTATCTTCTCTCTGAGTTTTAATTTTTCAGCTCCTTCTGAAACCGCAGGAGCCGGTTCGCCAAGCTTCTCTCCTGTAACTTCGATATCGGTGTCGGCGACCTCCGCAGAAGCCGGCGGAGTTGCCAGTAACTTGTCCAGCTACTGAAATTTGTCCATGCCCTTCAGGATATCGCTCAGGGATTCGCTAGCCGGAGGCGTACTCTCTAGCTCGTCCGACTTGGAAGACGGATTCGATAGACCCTCAGATACGTCTTTTTCCCGCGGCTTAAATTGCACACTAGCCGCTCCGGTCTTCACAGAAACATTGCGGTTATCAACCCGCATCTTCCTCGCCTTCTTCTCCATCCTTTCCTCAAGGGTCTCGGCCTTTTTCTTACGTCGCTTCAAGTGGCCGACTATTGTCTCTGTCCGTTTCCTCTTCTCAGTCAGAGACCGCTCGGCTTCCAGTGGCTTCTTCGACTCGTCCTCTTCAATAATGATCAAGTCAGCAGATGTGGGCAACTCGCGCGGCTTGGAAGAGTCGACACTCTTCTCCTCCGTACCGGCGATCTTCAAAAGAGGTTCACCCGATGGCGAGTAGGTAATGTCGAAGGATTTGGTGGCACCAGCTTCCGGGAGAGCAGATTTGGAAACCGCTTCAACTTTTGTCGCGGCCTGCGAGGATTCTGCAACGACTTCCATCGGTTTCTTTCCAGAATCAGAAGCCGCCGGTGCGATCGGCTTCTCGGTTTTCTTCTCAGGCAGTTGGTCGGAACTGTCCGCTTTTCTGCTCCTCTTTTTCGATCCAGACGACTTCTTTTCGCGATCTAGCATCGAGGACATGACGTCCATCTTGTAGAAGTCTCTGTCGGCTTGGAGGATTCTGACCGCAAGTGGCGAGTAGTGACCCGTGGCTTGGCAGAAATCTTGAAGAAATGACAGGGCCCTCGGCATTTTATAGACGCAGAAGCATTAATGGCAGTCGCGGTCTCCGGCTTAGTTCTACATTTTCGAAGTTTTTTATAAAACTTAAAAATGTGCGGGGATTATGTTAACCCGGAATCCGCGACTAGTTCTCCAGGTTTTCAAGTCCGGGCGGCTTGTGCATTCTAGCCGCCGTTATCAGCTAGCCGGCTTATTGTCAGACAAGCCGGGCGGCCTCTACGTCAGACAGCCGCCAGTTCCGGTCCAGCCGTCATCTAAGGGTCGGCCTGTCATTGCCCAAGCTGCGCGCCCTGTGCCCCAGGTCGTCGTCAGACGAGGTCCAGATCAGCCTGCCCAGAGGCCGAGTCCTGCAGCTCGGCAGAAGAAGGTCGTTAGGCCGTTCGGCCTGTCTCTTGGCTTTTCTTCTTTTCGATTCCCGTCACCGCTGCCCGACTCTCTGGTACCTCGGGCAGCCGGTAATTTTAGCCCTGCCCGTTTGGGCCGGCCCCCAAGACTATAAATAGGGGGCAGGAGTACACCCAAAGCACGCTGACTCGAGTCCAAGAGCTCGCTTGTTAAGAGCTGCGACCTCGATTCTAGTCCTTTGCGGTCTATTGTCCGGTCGGCTTCCTCCTTTCTTTCTTCTTCGTTAAGTGTAACCGCTTATTTTCTTATAAAAGGAAAGCCCGCCGCAGGAGAGGCATTCAGGCCGCGGCGGGCGAACTCTGGTGTTGCCGCTGGTAGCGGCCCTTTCTCTCCTTTCTCTGCCCGGTTTTATCCGCCATTCCTAGCCGCTAGTAACCGACTAGCCGACAGTCTTTTCCCCATTCCTTCCCCAGTGCTCGAACGGTTAGCTGGTGGTGCCCGTTTTCCCCGTCGCATTTCGTGCATCAATACGCAGGACAATAAGTCTCACTCGGCCGAACTGCTATGCTAGCCGCGCGGCTTACCAACTGACTTTTTAACTTCGCCTTGCAGCTGCTGTCGCGGTCCCGCTGAACAAGCCGCTCACTCCAGGCGGCCTAACCCTCACACAAAGGGAGAAAAGGGCGAAGAGGGCCAGGCCGGAGCGGGCTGCGGAGGAGGAAGAGTCGGACTCCTCCAGCGGCTTCATACTGCATGGTATGGGTAGCCGCTTGAAAGATCTCCACGGCAACCCCACCATGCAGTGGAGTGCCGACGGGGAGTCGGTAAAGGTTTCCACCGCCCTCCCGAACTGGGGGAAGGAAACTGTAAGCCGCCATGCCTCCGTGGCTGGCGCGGCTTTGTATGGCAGGCGGAACTTGAAAGCGCTGGAGAAGATACCTGCAGAAGACTTCTCGCGGTTTGCCGCGCAGGTCGGCGTGAGAAGCTTTGTTGCCAACCACTATATGGGCCTAGCCCATAGGCGGTTAGTTACAATTGAAGGCGACCTGCAGCGGCAACTCGCCGAGAAAGATGAAGAAATCGCACGGCTGAAAAAGTCGCATGCGGTAAGACATTACCTGATTTTTGCGGCTTAATTCATGAAGCCGCCCGAACTAACCTTTTTCTTTCCTTTGCAGAAAGTGTACGATCCAGCGAACTCAGCCTTTCAAGACGCGGTCTTTCCCCAGCTTGTCCAGGGGATCGACGGAGCGCTGAAACGCCTTCGAGATCAGGGCGGCCTCGCCCCGGGATTCACCGACTTCACCTGCGCCGACCTGTATCCACCCTTGAAGAAAAGGGTGGCTGCGGTTTATCGCGCGCTGAAAGGCAAGGAGAAGATTGGTGGAGAGGGCGAGGCAGAAGAGGAAAGGGAGGACAGCAGGAGCGAGAGCGCTTCTTCAAAGACCGGCGGTCAAGCGTCTGAGACCGCGCGGGTTGGTGCCAGCTCGTCAGAGAGCAGGGGCACTGGCAGTTCGCGTTCATCCTCGTCGGACAGCGGCGATTACTCGCCTTCTGAGATCGATATTGACGGTGAACCGGACTCCAGTACTCCTGCGTCCAAAAGATAGAGGTCGAATAGCTAGAATAGTTTGTAAAAGTTTTTACATTTTTTGGGACCGCCGGTAAGATTTTGTAAACCGCGCGGTCTACCCCTTATACTTGACATTAGAAATGAAAACGTTTTACCTTTTGTGAGAATCTATTGTAATTTTACTTGCTTGTTTGAATATGCGATTTAATCATTCTTACTCGTTTCCGACTTGAGAAATCTTATTTATGACTTCACCGAATAATAACTAACTTGCTGCGGTTAAACTCGGGTAGAATACCACAAGCCAGATATACTAGTCTGCGAAATTATAATAATCCGATCATCCTTAAGCGTATATAGAGCAATAAGCCGGGCGGTTAAGAGACTATTTGCCAAGAAGATAAGGCAGTTCAAATGGCGATCGACAAGCCGCTCGACTAAGGGGGTAAACCGATTGATATCGTAAAAACCAAGCTGATTGTGGCGGCCTGTCCGAACTTTAATACGAAACTGGCTTCCAATAGGGAAACTACTTAGCGACAGAGATAAACATATTGCGACTTCTTTACATTGCAAGCCGCGAATTGATTTGAATGAATACCATAAGCCGGCGGACTGAGCGGATAGGATAACTGGAAAAGTTGATATGCTATGATACTCCTTTGATCCGGCGGCATGATCTTTGTAAGCCGCGCGGATAATACATTTTGCAATTTCTGACAATATAAAAATGATACTGTTTGATTTTGCTGAATATGTTTTATTCGCTCGGTATTGCATTTCTATTCGATCGATTATAATAATATGCCATGAGATATCTGGACAGTACACAAGCAGAATGGATGTGGAGATAAGAATAACTCGCGCGAGTATATCTGATAAGTGATTTATGCATAACTCGCACGAATAATACTGATATCCGCTATAGTGAACTGAAGAAAACCAACAAGCTCGCATGATTAATAATGATGTCTGCTGTATTGAGCTGAAGATAGCCAAATAACTCGCCCGATTAATAACGATATCCGCGCGGTAAGAATAAATATTGGCAACTTCAAATATGAGACCAATTTAAGAAAACCAATTGGTCACAGAGATAACCGAGCGGTAAGAATAATAATATCCGCAACTTGCTGTTGGATAACTTCTATTCAGCCTTATAATATCAAATTACCCGGGCGGATACTCTCTTTAGCCAGGATATGATAACCGCGCGGTCTGAATTCTGACCGCCGACTAGGCTTCTGCTTGAAGAAAAGAATACACTGCTCTCTTGCCTGGAGTACAGTTCAAGTCGATCTTCCGGGCAGGTGCGGCCGGAGTCACATTGCTTTCCTCAGAGATCGACAAGACTGTGGGTCTCCTGCAGGCACTGCTTGAGAGTATCAAAGAGTATTCGAGGGTCGCATGCTAAGACGATCTGCGGGGCATGCGTGTATTGCTTCCCGCACAGACGCATCATAGTTGCAACGATATCCCTTACGTGGCGTGGTAGAGCTGACCACCACTCCGCTCCTCCATAATGCAGAAGTGGGGTTAGGTACTAGCCGGGATCCGCAATCTAGAACTCCACCGCATCAAGGCCGGTAAGCTCCCACTACACGGTGCGAAATCTCCCCGCAACACGTGGTCCTCGTGGTGTTACGCTAATGACAACGGCTCTAAAGGGGGATGTAGCTAGACTCGGCGATATCTCTTGATTCAGTGATCTTTTTAATTTTTGGGTTGCAAACCCATAAGAATGATGATTTGCCAGGTGAGAGTACCGATATAGAATCTCTGAAACAAAATATAGCAATGAGTCATAATCCTTCTTAATAGAGTATAATGAGAAGAAACAAAAGACAGAAAAACATATTGGGTTAAGGGATTGATTTAAGATCGCTTTTGTCGTTGATGCTGACGCGTCTGCCAGCCTATGAATGAGATGTCTTTTTTAGATCATGCTACGGGATTCCTTTGATTTCTGCATTTTCACAATTAATTTGAGAGCTCTACAATCTTCTGTTAGATGACCTCTTTCCTTGTGATATTCGCAATATTGATCCATGCACCTGACTTGCCCGCGCGCTGCTCGAGCGGGTTTCTTGTGACTTGGCTCTTCCTCCCGTTGTTCGATCTGGGGGAGGTCTGACGAACTTTTTTGTCCTTTTTCCGAAACACGGGGCTTCTTCGAAACTGGACGCCGAGTTGCCGAATACTCGGGCGGCCAGGCCGGGTAGGAGGTCGAATAGCTCGGCGAATAGCCCGGGAAGGTAGGCGAGTAGACCGGCGGATCGACCTGCTTATTCTCCACTGGGACCCAGTTGGCTGGTGTAACCGGTATGAGTGCGGACTGCAAGTCTAACCGCTTATTGATTGCGGCTAGGTTTAAATTGATCGCGGCGAGTTGCCGGATCATCTCTTGGCGAGTTTGATTTTCTTCCCGGCGGGACTGCAGAAGAGCTTCCAAGAGCAGAACTTCGCTGGGGCTGAGGTTGTTCTGAACAGGCTGCCGGTCTGACATTGTATGGCCGCTGAACTTCAGCGACTAACGGAGATCTGAAGGTCGCGTGTTAACTGTTGATGCACGAAATGCGACGGGGAAAACGGGCACCACCAGCTAACCGTTCGAGCACTGGGGAAGGAATGGGGAAAAGACTGTCGGCTAGTCGGTTACTAGCGGCTAGGAATGGCGGATAAAACCGGGCAGAGAAAGGAGAGAAAGGGCCGCTACCAGCGGCAACACCAGAGTTCCCCCGCCGCGGCCTGAATGCCTCTCCTGCGGCGGGCTTTCCTTTTATAAGAAAATAAGCGGTTACACTTAGCGAAGAAGAAAGAAAGGAGGAAGCCGGCCGGACAATAGACCGCAAAGGACTAGAATCGAGGCCGCAACTCTTAACAAGCGAGCTCTTGGACTCGAGTCAGCGTGCTTTGGGTGTACTCCCGCCCCCTATTTATAGGCTTGGGGGCCTGCCCAAACGGGCAGGGCTAAAATTACCGGCTGCCCGAGGTACAAGAGAGTCGGGCAGCGGTGACGGGAATCGAAAAGAAGAAAAGCCAAGAGACAGGCCGAACGGCCTAACGACCTTCTTCTGCCGAGCTGCAGGACTCGGCCTCTGGGCAGGCTGATCTGGACCTCCTCTGACGACGACCTGGGGCACAGGTCGCGCAGCTTGGGCAATGACAGGCCGACCCTTAGATGACGGCTGGACCGGAACTGGCGGCTGTCTGACGTAGAGGCCGCCCGGCTTGTCTGACAATAAGCCGGCTAGCTGATAACGGCGGCTAGAATGCACAAGCCGCCTGGACTTGAAAACCTGGAGAACTAGTCGCGGATTCCGGGTTAACAATAACCAGGCGGTAAGAATAATATCCGCAACTTCGAATATAAACTTAAGAAAACCAGTTGGTCGAAATGATAACAGGGCGGTAAGAATAATATCCATAATTTCGAATATAAGACCAACTTAAGAAAACCAGTTGGTCGAAATGATAACCGGGCGGTAAGAATAATATCCACAATTTCGAATATAAGACCAACTTAAGAAAACCAATTGGTCGAAATGATAACCGGGCGGTAAGAATAATATCCGCAACTTTGAATATAAGACCAACTTAAGAAAACCAGTTGGTCGAAATGATAATCAGGCGGTAAGAATAATATCCGAAATTTTGAATATAAGACCAACTTAAGAAAACCAGTTGGTCGAAATGATAACCGGGCGGTAAGAATAGTTTCCGCAATTTCGAATATAAGACCAACTTAAGAAAACCAGTTGGTCGAAACGATAACCGGGCGGTAAGAAGAATATCCGCAACTTTGAATATAAGAACAACTTCAGAAAACCAGTTGGTCGAAACGATAACCGGGCGGTAAGAATAATATCCGCAATTTCGAATATAAGACAAACTTAAGAAAACCAGTTTGTCGAAATGATAACCGGGCGGTAATAATAATATCCGCAATTTTGAATATAATACCAACTTAAGAAAACCAGTTGGTCGAAATGATAACCGGGCGGCAAGAATAATATCCGCAATTTCAAATATAAGACAAACTTAAGAAAACCAGGTTGTCGAAATGATAACCGGGCGGTAAGAATAATATCCACAATTTCGAATATAAGACCAACTTAAGAAAACCAATTGGTCGAAATGATAACCGGGCGGTACGAAGAATATCCGCAACTTCGAATATAAGACAAACTTTAGAAAACCAGTTGGTCGAAACGATAACCGGGCGGTAAAAAGAATATCCACAACTATGAATATAAGACCAACTTAACAAAACTAGTTGGTCGAAACGATTACCGGGCGGTAAGAAGAATATCCGCAACTTTGAATATAAGAACAACTTCAGAAAACCAGTTGGTCGAAACGATAACCGAGCGGTAAGAAGAATATCCGCAACTTCGAATATAAGACCAACTTAAGAAAACCAGTTGGTCAAAACGATAACCGAGCAGTAAGAAGAATATCCGCAACTTCGAATATAAGACCAACTTAAGAAAACCAGTTGGTCGAAATGATAACCGGGCGGTAAGAATAATATCCGCAATTTCAAATATAAGACAAACTTAAGAAAACCAGGTTGTCGAAATGATAACCGGGCGGTAAGAATAATATCCGCAACTTCGAATATAAGACCAACTTAAGAAAACCATTTGGTCGAAATGATAACCGGGCGGTAAGAATAATATCCGCAATTTCAAATATAAGACCAACTTAAGAAAACCAGTTGGTCGAAATGATAACCGGGCGGTAAGAATAATATCCGCAATTTCGAATATAAGACCAACTTAAGAAAACCAGTTGGTCGAAATGATAACCAGGCGGTAAGAATAATATCGGCAATTTCGAATATAAGACCAACTTAAGAAAACCAGTTGGGCGAAATGATAACCGGGCGGTAAGAATAATGTTGATGCTCGAAATGCGACGGACTCGGGCACCACCAGCTAACTGTTCGAGCACTAGGGAAAGAAGAAAAAGCAAACTTCAAGCAGTAGTCTACTAAGCGGGTAAGAGAAAAGAGCAGAGAAGCCGTGAGCTACGGCGACACCAGACTTCGCCCGTCGCTGCCTGAATGCCACTCTTGCGATGGGCTTGATTTTGATTACAAATGGCGGGTTACAAAATGTGGAAAGGAAATTGTGCGAGAAGCAAGCCGGAGTCTGCAGAGCTCGAGATCCGAGTCCGCAGCCTTTAACAAGTAGGCTCTTGGATTCGAGTCAGCGTGCCTCGGGTGCACCACTTCCCCCTATTTATAGGCTTGGGGGCCTGCCCAAACTGGCAGGGCTAAGATAACCGGCTGCCCGGGGTATAAGAGAACCGGGCAGCGGTGACGGGAATCAAAAAGAAAAGAACAAGAAGTCCGCGCGAGATAGGCGGACTGGGCTTGCGAGCTGGAGCAATTCCTTGCCATCCGGAGCGCCATCTCCCTGGAGTGACGCGACCTAGGCGGACTGGGCTTGCGAGCTGGCGAATGAGCGATCTTGAATTCTTTACGGAGCGGTTTGGGCGGACTGAGGATTTGAGTCCGCATTTGGGGTATCTGGGCGACCTGAGCGGACTGAGAATCGGAGCCCGCGGTTTGAGATGCCCAATGAAGAATACATCGGCCGTGTGGCGGATTCTGGGGTTAACATAATCTCCGCACATTTTGAAATTTCGAGAAATTTCGGAAATGTTTCTTTAACCGCAGAGTCCGCAAACAATGCTACCACTGCTTGGGCTATAAATATGGCCAGGAGCATGTCATTCTGTCAAAATTATCTGTGCGATGGGACGCTACTCATTACTTGCGGTCTGCATCCTCGAATCTGGCATGTCGAGGTTGGGATCTTTTTTCAGCAATCTCCCTAAAGCCGACAAATCCAAGGGGCCCGCGATGCGGGTGAAGAAGGTGGTTCTACGAGGGGAAAAGAATGTTCATGATATCGAGGAGAGTTCGCAAAAGGATGGAACGTCCGTAAAGAGCAAGGAACCCGATTCCTTGAAGGCAGCTTCTCAGGGTGCGGCCACGACTTCTCAGCCGCAGCATTCAGACCAGGCCCCCGCGGGATCTGGCGGAATGGCGATAGTCGCCTCCGCGTCTGGAACCTTCATGCTGCAACTAAACTGCAGAAAGGAGGTTTCTTCGCCGGAGATCTGTCAGCTGGGTTCTGAGGAGGTACGGACTATAAATCCTGATACCGAGAAATGAACAGGCGCAGTAGCAAAACGGATAGAGGAGCTGGCCGGGAATCAAGCCGCAACTCCGGCGACCTCCTTGGATGCAGTCGGTACTAATCAAGGCATTGTCCGCGCAAAACTGCCGGACCCGGAGCAGAACATACCGGCCTTGGAGAAGACTCCCGAGAAAAAGAAGAGGAAGAGGGACAAATCCTCTGTTTCTGAACGAGTTGAAAAGCGACTGCGAACTCAGAAAGAAAAGAATGTCTCCGTACGAACAGGCGCGGCGAGCTTGCAATACCGACTGCGGGAAAAAGAGGTCCCAAACGTAAGCTTAGTCACGCCGGATGTTTCCATCCCGGGCAGTGATTCCCTGTCTGCGGTCAGTCTGTCTACCACAGAAATACTTGACTCTATCGACAATGAGCGGCTTGCTGATATTAATCAGTCTCTGCTTGAAGTATTGCAGTCTGACGTGGCGATAATAGGCGAGAAGGTTGCCAAACCCGCCCCTTCTACTGCGGATAATAAGAGGGAGATGGCAAAGGAGCAGCTTGTCATCATGCAAGCGAAGGTATAGGCGGTTTCTGAACGGCTGGAGGCGGACAGGCGGGATGAGGATCTGCGGATGGCAACCGAGGGGGTACAGACAGGTAAGTCGCCACCGCATTTCCAAAAGAGATGGCTGTATAAGTCTCCGGTGCGAAAATCGAAGCCGGTAAAAATTATCACTGAGACTTAAGACATAGTGTCTTCCAGTAGATCCATGGCGGAAAAGAAAGCGATGGTTCACCAAAGATGGAAACAACACTTGGCCGCTTTTGATCCCGAGCGAGTACGGCGGCCTGTAGTAGATAGTCGCCAGATCGCCGCAATGATTATGAAAAGTGAATTTTCTTCCATCTTTTCTCTGAGTTTATCGCACCTTGGAGACAACTGAACTTTGCTTCTTGTGTTGCAGTTTGAAACTCACCGCCGGATTCCGTTGAAATGGGGGAGATCGCACCGTTATCCGCGGATGCTACTGTATCCGTATCAGCAGATGCTCCTGCCGAGCCTACACCCGGGGTCCAGTCCGCCCTGGAGGAAGATATTTCCTTAGTGAAGAAATATGAAGAAGAGTTAAGGGAAGTGCGAGCTGACGCTCAGAGACGAAAAGAAAGAGAGAAAGTGCTGGAAAGCCAGGTCGCTAGCATCTCGGCCGCGGTGGAGGGGCTGAAGAAAGAGAAGCAAAATCTAAGCTAGGATGCGCAACACTACAGGAATAGGTATTTGGCCCTGGTGCGAGAAGGAAAGAAGCACGCTGCCGAGGTCGTCGACACCCGTCCGCAGCAGACTCAGCCCGCTCCGGGGTGAGGATCGACCCTGGCCGTGAGCGGGCAACCTGCGGCGGATATGAACCAGAGGCCGCGGGCGAACACATGATCATGTTTAGCCGAGTTGCGAGGGACTCCGCACGCCTGCACCGGACGTTCAACAACATGCACCATCTAGTCCAGCAAATGTACAGGGAGATTCTTCGAGGTAGCGACCAGGCCGCATACATTGGCATAGAGAACAAAGAGCGGCCTGCTCGCCGTGCCGCTGAACCCTGATAAATTATTATTATTCCTTAATGATGCGGACATCGATAATTTCTGTATAATACGGAACACTATATGTTTGCTATTGTTATGTCATGCTGTGTGCTTTTTTGCTGGATGGTTGTTTTATGCGAATTTGATGCGTATGAACTTTTTCCCATGTGCTGGAATGCCTTTTTGCCTTATGCTGCGGATGAGGGTTCAACCCGCACTAACTTTTGCAGGATGGAACGAGCTGCGCGGATTACTGTTTGATCCGCGTGAAGTCAATGTTACCTGTCTTGTCGAGTTTTTGCTATATATATACATTCTCGTTTCGTTTCTATCGGAAACAGCTGGATCGAAAAACCCTGCGGCCTGGAAAAATGGTGTCCGCCCGTGCAAATGCCGCAGCCGCGTTTCATTCCGCCGACCGTAAGAGGAGTAGGCTGATTGTAGCGGATCTAGAGGTTTTTAGGGAAAGGCATATGGCGGGCTTGCCAGTCCTTGCGCGACTTCCGGAGGACGACGAGCGATTGAATTTTTCCACCGCTTCCCAGATCGCAGTGCCTGTCGATCACTTTGAATGCGGATTCAAGTTCCCCATGCTCTGGGAGGTCGCCGAGATCTTTGAGCATTATGGGGTGGTTCCGAGCCAACTCGCGCCGAATACCGTATCGGCCATTTACGCTTATCTCGCCTACATGCGTTCTAAGAAGATCCAGTTCTCCCTGAAAATCTTCAGGAAAATATTCTCTGTCCGCGCAATTACGCCGTCAAAGGATTAACAATTCAAGGGCGTGATCTACTTTTATTGCCGGGGGATGAAAGTTGCGGGTCTTCAAAACAAGATCCACAACTGGACCTCGAGGTACCTTATCTTCTATATCACCAGATCACCGAAATACCTTTTTATGAATTGCGAAAGGGAAGGTTAACTATTGATGCACGAAATGCGAAAGGGAATCGAGAACCACCAGCTAACGGTACGAGCACTAGGGAAGGAATGAGGAAAAGACTGTCGGCCAGTCGGTTACTAGCGACTAGGAATGGCGGATAAGACCGAATAGAGAAAAGAGAGAAAGGACCTCTATCAGTGGCAACGCCAGAGTTTGCCCGCCGCGGCTTAAATGCCTCTCCTGTGGCGGACTTTCCTTTTATGAATAGGAAAACGGGTACAGCGGTTAGCCTACTGAGACCGCGAGGACAGGATACCCGCCGGAGAAGGATTTCGAAAACGCTGCCACAGGCGGCAAGCTTGGGGATTCGAACTCGGTCCTCTAGAAGGTACTGTTCATGCCTATTTAATGGCTCGGGGACCTGCCCAAACGGGCAGGGCTAGAAATACCGGCTGCCCGAGGTACAGGAGAAGCGGGCAGCGGTTACCAGATGCTGGAAGAAAATAAAAAGAGGACCTCCTAGCCGCGCGGCTAGGCGGTCAGACCTTCTACTGATTGGCTCTCCCTGGGTGGCTGCTACGTTGGGGAGGACCTGCAAGAAGGCGGGCAGACAGCATGAACAGGCCTTGCCGCTAGGAGGCGGATAGCCGACTAGAAAAAGGCTTGCCGCCAGGTCTTTAGGAAAACTGTGGGAGCAGTCAAAATTAGCACATTATTTTCATGCTAGAATAATTCCAGCTACCTGTTCTTCTTTAGGACCTTCCTAAATTCCATCAAGTATTTTAAACTCTTCATTGATTACTTTAATTTTAGAAGGAATCATGCTGGAGCTTGGCTTGCATTGGATAGATAGATCTTGTATATTTAGCTAAGAACTTGTATTATTAGCAACACATATCATTTGATGACTCCTCTATCTGAGCCTGCAAAGATGGCATTTTGTCCATTCTTCATAATAGTATAGTCCTTTAGAAGACTCCATGTTACTATCTTGTGTCTTGAGCACCCACTGTCTAAGTACCATATTTGATTTAGATTGGTTAAATTTGGGTCCTAGGTTCTTGTTAATTGTAAAAGAAGAACCTTTTCCTACTCTACCTTAGCAAAAAAGCCTCTATTTGCATTAGGCTGACTTGTAATCAGTCTTAGTCGACTGTACTGGCTTGACAATAACTAATGGATGTTGTACCTTCAGTCTAATAGCAAAGTGTCCCACTTTACGACAACACCAACACTCATGGATGTTGTACCTTCTCTGCTGAACATTCAATGAGGTAGATGGAGCATCTAAATGTTTATGTTCAGCAGCGAAGATATCAGCATTCTTCTTATTCCTCTCTGCTAGTGCCTCACAACTTGCTTGATTGTAATCAGTCTTAGTCGACTGTACTGGCTTGACAATAATAGATGTCAGCTTGGCAAATGATATGGTGTTAATGACATTTGATATGGCCTTATTATAGTTGATTACAGTCTTGCCACTAGCCACCTTATTTGTTGGAGGGTTTTGGAATGATGCTACTTCCTTACCCATAAGTGTGGGCGCTAGAGCACTAAACACAAATTATACATATTGATCAATTTGGATTTCCTCATGGGGAGCTTTTAAATCCCTCATCACCATACCATTTCTCCATCTATAGATAGGTGCATCTTTGCACTTTCTATATGAACTTCTATTCTTCCCATGACCATAGATATTGTCCTTGTCATACCTGTTAGATGGAAGCAAGATATTTTGAAAGATGGTCTGAGGCTTAATTGAAGAATTGCCCTTTCTTATATTCCAAGTCCCTATTGCACTTCTATTGAAGACCAATCCCCTCCTATTTTATTCGGAGGAGAAAGAGTCAATAATTGGCAGTATAGATTTTGGCTAAGAGAATTGAGCGACTAACTTCCTCTCCTTAAGGAGATCATTCTAAAGCCTCTTAATAAGTTTTTCATTTTCAATTCTTATTTCAGTGTGCTTGTCAATGATCCCCTTGAGCTCAATTGAATTAGAGTACATTTGATGGAACACCTCCATCTTTTCCTCTAGCTCGGCCATAAGGTGTCTAAGAACCATAAGCTCTTCAGCTTGCTTGTTATCAAGCTTCTTCCACTTACCCAAGGCCTAAAGGAGGGCACCATGCTAGTTAATCAATTGATATACATCATTTTCAGACTCTAATCCATCCTCATCAGTAGATGAAGGGGATCCTTTAGAATCCCGGCCAGCTTAATACTCATATTCAAAAGAAGAGATGGCTAGAATTAATACGTCATTAGGATCAGATTCATCATGAGTTTCTGCTTCAATTATGTCCATTAATCCACAACATCCTTCTTCTTCATCTTCTTCCTCATTGTGACTGTATGGATGTGACAAGGGCGCTTTGATTCCAATCCTGGCAGTAGGATGGACTTCTACTTTAGCAGTAGCATATAGCCCAATTTAAAGTCTTTAATTTCAAGGTAGCTAACAACCTAGGGGGAGCATAGGTTGTAACACCCCAAAAAGACTCAAAATTGGAATTGAGGTGCAGGTTGCTTAACACGGCCTGGGACACGGGCGTGTCCCAGGGCGTGTCGGGGTACACGGCCTGGGACACGGGCGTGTCCCAGGGCGTGTTCAGGTTAGTTGACGATCGGAGGTCGACGATAGTCGAGCCTGGGACACGGCCTTCGACACGGGCGTGTCCCAGGGCGTGTCACTCAATAAAATGCCGTATCGAGTCAGAAATGTACACGGATCGGAACCAAGGCTTGAACACGGCCGTGTCAGTTTTGACACGGGCGTGTCAGAGGGTGTGTGCCTACCCGTGTACTGCTCTGACTGGATTTAGCGCTCGTTGAGTACCGTGTAACAGGTGTGACACGGGCGTGTCACATGACCGACACGGGCGTGTCAGGTTCGACACGGTCGTGTCGATGCCCGTGTTCTGGTAATTTTTAGTCGGTGCGAGTGCCGCGTGTGCCGCTTAAGGGTACACGGCCTGTGACACGGGCGTGTCACAGGCCGTGTCGGCCAAAAAGTTCAATATTTTGGGGCAGATCTTGGCCGTTCATTTTCCTTAAAGAGGATCCTGTGGCTGGGGATCATTCCTGGGCTGATAAGGCCGGGAAAGAAGGAGGAAAGGCTCATTTTGAGTTTCATCTTCTCTTTCTAACTTTTAAGAGAGAGGTGAGAGCAAGGTGAGGAAGAAGAAGTGGAGTCCGGCTGCCGGTGGAGCTACGGTGGTCCAAATCACGAGCCGAGTTCGGATTTGCGAAGGTAATGCTGCTGCGAAGGCTTTCATCCATCTCAAATTTCTCTCCATGGCTCCGAAGCGAACTCCTAGGGTAACGATTTCCTGCTTGGACATGTGAAGTCCTTAATTCCTGCATTGCATAGGGAAAACCCTTCCCCGCGAGTGTGCGGTGGGTTGTGGCGTCCCTTGGGGTAGATATGTGAAGTCTCCCTTGTTAGAGTCCGGAATTGGAGTACGGATCTAGGCATGCTGTGTGAAGCCCATCTGGACATGGTCTGGATTGGTGATGTTTGTTTGCATATCGGAGAAAACTCCGTGATTCTTGCTTGTAGGCATGATGGATAAGGTACTGGAGGAAGTCCAGGAAAATATGAGAGTTGGACTCTCTTGTAGCCGTGAGTTGCTACTTTGTATGAGGTTGAGCCGTGGAACTGCAACTAGGAAATGGTTGAACGGGCAAGGTGAAGCTGTACCCGCGTCAGTCCAGGCGTGAGTCTGACGATGTGAGCAACGGGAAAGGTGGATCTGTACCCGCGTTATGGTTGTCTAACCTTGGGTGCTTAAGACCCTGTTAGGTTCACATAGCGAGAGTCGACGGCCGGCGAGCCGATCAGACTAGAATGCTCATATTAAACCGTTATGTCTGGGACCTCTAAACGGTGGTGTGGCCATGGAAATACGGAACACAGATAATGTTCCCTGAGTGCACGGAGCGTCGGGCCGTCGGGCCGGCGTTTGTGATATGTGACTGTGCGGGCGTGCACATCTTGCTTAAATTGCTATATATATTATATTGGAAGATTGCTATGCAGGGATGGAATTCCGCTGCCCCGTGCCAGGGGCAGGGTCGTTATAATTGGTCAGCTGAATACTGATCGTTGCCCTGTTTGCCACCGCCTGGTGGATTGGTTATTACAGGTACTGGAGTTGCTGGTCCGAGCGGGACTTAGCGGGCTGAAGCCCAAAGCTGCGCTGCTGCCCTCGAAGGAATTGTTTTGTTTCTTTTGTTCATGTGTGGCCGGCCTGCGTGCCGATGTTTGTAATCCACACTCTTGTTAAGAGAAACTATTGTAAGGCCTTAAGGCTAAACTCTTGTGACGATATATCTATGCCTAAGTTTTAGTGGACATTGTTCTTTATCTTGAGTTCAATAATTCAACTGTGAAGCTTCCGCTAGAATGCTCTGTGTTAGGATGCGTGGTTATGATATTATTTCGTAGCGTCTCCGCCTGTTTGTGGAATATGGTGTGGGTCCCCGGCCGGACCCTCTATTATATTCTTCTTGACGGGTAGAGGTGTTACAATTTGGTATCAGCTTGTTGGTCGATCTCTTCTGAATTCGTGGTCGGATTCTTTTGAGAGGTGGCGAGCACATGTCAGTGCCGTCGTTATAACACTTAATTCGAACTCAAGATTGTCCACTTAGGAGTGTAAATACACTTGTTTGTTGAACTTGTGTATTCTTTTTGTATGGTTGCCGTTTTCATTGGTCGTTAATCGGTGTATTTTACACATATAGGTGACCAGAAGTGTTGCGGGTCAATCCGAACCACAATGTTCTGTTGAGAGTGCGGCACCACCCGAGGTGCCCACAACTCCTCCATCCGCTGAAATAGTCCGTCTCATCACGGAAACGGTGCTTGCGGTGATGAATGCTCAGTAGGCGGGGCAGGCACGTCCTGCAGTGGTGCCAACGCAAGCTGGGGTACGGCAAGAACCGGTAGAAGCCGAAGTTGATCCGCGGGTAGCAGATCAACAATGGAAGCAATTCTTGAGCTTCAACCCTCCGCAGTTTCATGGGGCGGGTAAACCGGCCCAAGTAGAGGATTGGCTTGCAAGAGTCAAGAGGATTATGAGAGCTATCAAGGTTGAGGAGGAACAGAAAGTTATGTTAGCCACTTTCCTACTGGAAGGAGAGGCGCGATTGTGGTGGGATGAGATTGAAATGCATCACTTGGCTGGCAGGCAATTGGCAGAGGTTATAATGGATGAATTTTCTCGATTGTTCTTAGCACAACATCTGCCGATGCAGCAAAGGATATCAATGGAAATGGAATTTCAAAGGTTAGCGCAGGGAGATCGAAGTGTGGATGACTACCTGCATGAGTTCACCCGGTTGGGACGATATGCGGGCACGATCTTCGCCGAAGAAGAGCGTAAGACTAGTCGGTTTTATTCGGGACTGCGAGATGAGCTGCGGTATTTGCTCTCGAGTTCTGTGAGTCAGGGATTCCAAGCCTTAGTTTGTACGGCTCGTTCTTTGGAGACGGACATGAAACGGGGGCAAGCAAAGGGAAACTTGGCTGTTGTGAAGCCAGAGTTCAAGCCGCCGCGTCCGGACAAGTTTGGCTACCGAAAGAGATGGAACAAGAAGTCTAAGTCTTCTGGACAAGCTCCTTCTGCGACTGTGACGGATACATCTGGGTATAGATCTCGTGCTTGTTTTACGTGCGGGAAGGTTGGACACTTCGCACGTGAATGTCGATTTGGTACTCCAAAGGGTGACAAGAAGACGGGAGCGTCTTATGCGGAGAAGGGGAAGGCTGTGGTGGAGTCTTCTGCCTCGCACGCACAGCCCAGGGTCTTCAACCTTGGACAACAGGAAGCCATTAAGCAGGCGGATGTCGTCACAGGTGCGCGTACATTTTAATGTTCTTGTTTTGATATGCTGTGCTTGTTTTAATTGTAATGTTATAGGGTTTGTCCTTATACGAGAGTATCCGGCGCGAGCACTGTTCGACACAGGTGCTTCACATTCGTTTCTGTCTGAGGACTTTGTCTTTCGTGTTGGGGTGCCGATCCGGACCACGACAGATAGTGTAAAGGTGTTGTTGCCTAACAGATGTTTGATGTGCGCGGATCGATCTTGCGGTCTTGAGGTCAAGATAGGAAGTCGGGAGTTCAAGGTGGAAACATTAGTATTGCCGATCAAAGAGTTTGATATAATCTTTGGTATGGACTGGCTTTCAGAGCAGCGTGCCTGTATAGATTGCACTTCAAAATAGGTCACACTTGGGCAAAATACCGAACAAGATACCAAGTTCATTGGTATGCAAGGGATGAGTGGGATGTTGTTATCCGCTCTCCAAGTTGTTAAGGCAGTTCAGAAGGGTGCGGAGTTATTCTTCACACTCATAGAGGCGGTGGCGCCGAAGGCCAGTGTGAGTGAAGTGCCGATTGTGTCGGAATATGCGGATGTGTTTCCAAAGGACCTTCCGGGGTTACCTCCCCAAAGGGAAATCGACTTCGCTATCGAGCTAGTGCCGGGTGCGAAACCCGTGGCCCGTTCGCCGTATCGGGTAGCGCCAAAAGAAATGGCCGAACTGAAAGTTCAGTTGCAAGAGTTGTTGGAGCAGGGATACATACGCCCAAGTATGTCACCTTGGAGCGCGCCTGTTCTTTTTGTGAAAAAGAAAGACGGTGGTTTGCGATTATGTATTGATTATCGCGAACTGAACAAGCTGACGGAGAAAAACAAGTATCCAATTCCACGGATTGATGACTTGTTCGATCAGCTAGCAGGCTCAACCGTCTATTCGAAGTTGGATTTGAAGTCCGGGTATTACCAGTTGCGGATTAGGGAAGGTGACATTCCCAAGACAGCGTTTGGCACACGCTATGGTCATTATGAGTTCACAGTGATGCCGTTCGGCTTATGTAATGCGCCTTCGGTATTCATGGATCTCATGCATCGAACGTTCCGCGAATACCTGGATCTGTTTGTGATTGTGTTTATTGATGATATCCTGGTATATTCACAATCGGAGGAAGATCATGCAAACCACTTGCGATTAGTATTGCATACCTTGCGAAGGAATAAGCTGTATGCCAAGTTCTCTAAGTGCGAGTTCTGGCTCTCGTCGGTGGCTTTTCTAGGCCATGTGGTAAGTGGAGAGGGCATAGCGGTGGATCCGGCTAAGATAAGTGCCATTCGTGATTGGCCAGTGTTGTCTTCGGTGGCCGAAGTGAGGAGTTTCCTTGGACTGGCGGGCTACTATAGACGGTTCGTGGAGAACTTCTCCCGGATTGCTTTGCCTCTGACTGCGTTGACGAGAAAGGACCAGAAGTTCGTTTGGATGCCGGAGTGCGCACGAGCTTTTGATGAGCTGAAGAATCGTTTGACCACAGCGCCCGTTTTGACGTCGCCATGTGGTACAGATGGATTTGAAATATACAGCGATGCGTCAGGAAGCGGCTTAGGCTGCGTTCTCCTGCAGTTTGGCAAGGTGATCGCTTATGGTTCACGTCAATTGAAAGTGCATGAGCGTAATTACCCCGTCCATGACTTGGAATTGGCGGCGGTGATCTTTGCGCTAAAGTTGTGGCGGCATTATCTTTATGGCGTGAAAGTGGATATTTATACAGATCATAAAAGCTTAAAGTATCTGCTCGAGCAAAAGGAGTTGAATATGCGACAAAGGAGGTGGATGGAATTCCTTGGGGATTATACCTTCGACATCCACTATGTTCCCGGAAAGGGAAATGTGGTCGCTGATGCCTTGAGTCGTCGAACTCCGGTGCGGGCAGCTTGGTTGCGGATACATGATGAGCGGTTAGTCCAGGAGTTGGAAGCTTTGGAGATATCTTGTGTGGAAAGAGATTCGTCAACTGTTGCATGCATGAACTGGTTGGAGGTTCAATATGACCTTGCTGACAGGGTTCGGCGGGCAACGGAGTTGGATGAAAGTCTCCAACACTATGCAAAGTAGGGGTCTGGTGATCAATTCTCCTGGGATGACGGTTTATTACGAAAAGATGGCCGATTGTGCGTCCCTAGTGTGGGTAAATTGCGAGAAGGATTGCTATATGAAGCACACTTTACAAATTATTCAATTCACCCTGGGAGCACAAAAATGTACAAGGACATGAAGAAACTGTTCTGGTGGCCTGGTTTAAAGAAGGACATAGCCGCGTATGTGGCTAAATGTCGCACTTGTGCTTTGGTAAAGGCAGAATGTCAACGGCCGAGTGGTTTCCTGAAGTCGTTGCCGGTTCCACAATGGAAGTTTGAGGATATTTCTATGGATTTCGTGCACGGATTGTCGAGATCTCAGCGTGACCATGACTCAATCTGGGTGATTGTAGACCGGTTGACAAAGGTGGCTCACTTTATCCCGAACAAGCGGGACGATTCAGTGGAAATGTTGGCAAAGCTCTATGTGGAGCAGATTGTTCGATTGCATGGTGTTCCCCGGAGCATCGTAAGTGACCGAGATGGGCGCTTTACTTCGAAAGATTGGAGATTAGTTCATCAGATGTTGGGCACGAAGTTAGCATTCAGTACGGCCTTTCACCCGCAAACGGATGGCCAAGCTGAACGAACCAACAGAACGATGGAGGATATGCTCCGTATGTGCACCCTGGACTTCAGTAAGAATTGGGAAGAGCATCTTGTTATGGTGGAGTTTGCCTATAATAATAGCCATCAAGTGAGTATAGGCATGGCCCCGTTTGAAGCGCTGTATGGTCGGAAGTGTCGTACACCGCTAGCTTGGGCAGAAACTGGCGAGACTAAACTTTTAGGCAAAAAGGAAGTCGAGGATGCTACCTCAACAATACGCTCTATTCAAGAGAGGCTCCTAATAGCCCAGGATCGGCAAGCCAAATATTACAATGTGAAGCACCGGAACGTGGAGTTCGCGGTGGGTGACTGGGTCTATTTAAAGATTAAGCCCTTCAAAGGCATATCTCAGATTAGGAGGTTGAAAAAGCTCAGTCCGCGATACCTTGGTCCGTTTGAAGTGGTGGAGCGAGTTGGGGAAGCCGCCTATCGGCTAGCTCTTTCATCGGAATTGAGTGGATTGCATGATGTGTTTCACATCTCGGTGCTACGCAAAGCTGTCAAGGATCCAGCTCAAGTAATTAACAACGATCGAGTGCCGGTAGAGTATGGGCTAACAACAAAGGTGAAGCCTATACGGATCGAGGATCGAGCCGAGAAACAGTTGCGGAACAAAGTGATCGGGATGGTCAAAGTCCGATGGGACAATTGTGGCCGAGAAGAGCAAACATGGGAGCGCGAGCAGACCATGCAAGCCGAGTTTCCCGAGTTATTTTCGTAACTTGTTTGCTCGTTATATATGTAATAGAAACATATAACTGTTTTGTTATTTTCTCCCTACTGTCTTCAAATTTCGGGACGAAATTTTATTAAGGGGGGGAGGGTTGTAACACCCCAAAAAGACTCAAAATTGGAATTGAGGTGCAGGTTGCTTAACACGGCCTGGGACACGGGCGTGTCCCAGGGCGTGTCGGGGTACACGGCCTGGGACACGGGCGTGTCCCAGGGCGTGTTCAGGTTAGTCGACGATCAGAGGTCGACGATAGTCGAGCCTGGGACACGGCCTTCGACACGGGCATGTCCCAGGGCGTGTCACTCAATTAAATGCCATATCGAGTCAGAAATGTACATGGCACGGAACCAAGGCTTGAACACGGCCGTGTCAGTTTTGACACGGGTGTGTCAGAGGGTGTGTGCCTACCCGTGTACTGCTCTGACTGGATTTAGCGCTCGTTGAGTACCGTGTAACAGGTGTGACACGGGCGTGTCACATGACCGACACGGGCGTGTCAGGTTCGACATGGGCGTGTCGATGCCCGTGTTCTGGTAAATTTTAGTCGGTGCGAGTGCCGCGTGTGCCGCTAAAGGGTACACGGCCTGTGACACGGGCGTGTCACACGCCGTGTCGGCCAAAAAGTTCAATATTTTGGGGCAGATCTTGGCCGTTCATTTTCCTTAAAGAGGATCCTGTGGCTGGGGATCATTCCTGGGCTGATAAGGCCGAGAAAGAAGGAGGAAAGGCTCATTTTGAGTTTCATCTTCTCTTTCTAACTTTAAGAGAGAGGTGAGAGCAAAGTGAGGAAGAAGAAGTGGAGTCTGGCTGGCGGTGGAGCTACGGTGGTCCAAATCACGAGCCGAGTTCGGATTTGCGAAGGCAACGCTGCTGCGAAGGCTTTCATCCGTCTCAAATTTCTCTCCATGGCTCCGAAGCGAACTCCTAGGGTAACGATTTCCTGCTTGGACATGTGAAGTCCTTAATTCCTGTATTGCATAGGGAAAACCCTTCCCCACGAGTGTGCGGTGGGTTGTGGCGTCCCTTGGGGTAGATATGTTAAGTCCCCCTTGTTAGAGTCCGGAATTGGAGTACGGATCTAGGCATGCTGTGTGAAGCCCATCTGGACATGGTCTGGATTGGCGATGCTTGTTTGCATATCGGAGAAAACTCCGTGATTCTTGCTTGTAGGCATGATGGATAAGGTACTGGAGGAAGTCCAAGAAAATATGAGAGTTGGACTCTCTTGTAGCCGTGAGTTGCTACTTTGTATGAGGTTGAGCCGTGGGGCTGCAACTAGGAAATGGTGGAACGAGCAAGGTGAAGCTGTACCCGCGTCAGTCCAGGCGTGAGTCTGACGATGTGAGCAACGGGAAAGGTGGATCTGTACCCGCGTTATGGTTGTCTAACCTTTGGTGCTTAAGACCCTATTAGGATCACATAGCGAGAGTCGACGGCCGGTGAGCCGATCAGACTAGAATGCTCATATTAAACCGTTATGTCTGGGACCTCTGAACGGTGGTGTGGCCATGGAAATACGGAACACCGATAATGTGCCCTGAGTGCACGGAGCGTCGGGCCGTCATGCTGGCGTTTGTGATATGTGACTGTGCGGGCGTGCACGTCTTGCTTAAATTACTATATATATCATATTGGAAGATTGCTATGCAGGGATGGAATTCCGCTGCCCCGTGCCAGGGGCAGGGTCGTTATAATTGGTCAGCTGAATGCTGACCGTTGCCCTGTTTGCCACCGCCTGGTGGATTGGTTATTACAGGTACTGGAGTTGCTGGTCCGAGCGGGACTTAGCGGGATGAAGCCCAAAGCTGCGCTGCTGCCCTCGAAGGCATTGTTTTGTTTCTTTTGTTCATGTGTGGCCGGCCTGCGTGCCGATGTTTGTAATCCACACTCTTGTTAAGAGAAACTGTTGTAAGGCCTTAAGGCTAAACTCTTGTGATGATATATCTATGCCTAAGTTTTAGTGGACATTGTTCTTTATCTTGAGTTCAATAATTCAACCGTGAAGCTTCCGCTAGAATGCTCTGTGTTAGGATGCGTGGTTATGATATTATTTCGTAGCGTCTCCGCCTGTTTGTGGAATATGGTGTGCGGCCCCGGCCGGACCCTCTATTATATTCTTCTTGACGGGTAGAGGTGTTACATAGGTTTTCTATTTTCTTATTACTATCTTTAACTTTATGTGTTATGAGTTAGTAGTTTTTAAGCTTTCAAGAAAAAATACAAAGAACACACAGAATTTATAGTGGTTCTCAAGATTATGGGTAGATCCACTCTCCTCCCACCATTCTAACTTCTTATTAGACAAGTCAATTCTCCAAAAACCCAGCTTCTTATATCTTAAACCTCAGATCCCTCAGGATCTCTCAGTCTCCTCCATGACTAACAACTCAGACACAAATCCCAACCTCAGAGCAAACTGCTCCTACAACTCAGTGATCAAACTGATCCCCTACCTCAAACTTGAACTCAATTCCTACAACTAAGGCTATGAAGGATAGCCCTACACCTCAAAGAGAATGACTCTCCTACAGCTCAGGTATAAGGCCCTACCTCAGATCCAAATTTGGATCCCACACTCAGACATAAAGTTCCTATACTCAGAGAGTATGACTCTCCTACTCCTCAGGCAAACTGCCCTACCTCTGGCTCAAAAGCCCTACATCTCAGATCCAAAAGGAACCTACCTCATACCCAAAGGACCTACACTCAGATCAAAACACTGGATCCTAAACTCAGGAAAATCTTCCCTACCTCAGGTGCAAAAGCCTTAAAACTCAGATCCAAAAGGATCCTACAGAAATGAAATTGATTTGTGTTAATTTGACACAAAGATATTTCTTTATGTCAGCTTACTGAGCGCAGTTATCTCAGCCCTAACTATCTTCACAACATCAAAAAGATGATCTTCAGAAAATAGTTGCCTTTGCTGGAAGTATCTATGAAATATTCTTCTGAACTTGCTCTAGCAGACTGAAGACTTGACTGATCTTGAGTTCTTCAAACAGCTAACCTGAACATGTAGAAAACTGAAGGCTCTTCTTTTCTCTCTTTTTCAGAAGCTAATCTGAACTTGCTGTAGAAGAAGAAATTGATACAGCTATCTGGAATGAACTTTTAGTTCAGCTAGATCAAATTCAAGCTTTTAGATCGGCAGCAATGGAGAGGAAGATGAAGTCCAACCGTACTTTGTGAAAAGAATGAAACACTAAAAGTTAAGTTCTTACTTCTTAAGATGTCCCTTTTATCTTCTGCCGATTAACGGCTATAAGAAGCAGTGGGGACCACCTGCAGTTTATAGCTACACCTTGCTTTAACGGAAGAAGACATATAGTAGAGTGCTGACACTATTTGTCATGTTTTATAGCCTTCCCCCAACTATTTTGAACTCTGTTAAATTTTGTTGACTTTGGCTAACGTCATTAGTTGTAGGCTTAGCAAATTTCTCACATCCACTCCAGGCATTGAGTGCGTTGAGTGAACACGCTTCACTCAATGATTCTGGACTTAGCCAATCTTTTACTTTATCAGGGGTTGAGTGCGTTGAGTGAACAAGCTTCACTCAACGCCAAAACCCTTAGTCAACTTTCTGAAACATTCTGCATCTTAAACGCTGAGAGCATTGAGTGAGCCTTCATCACTCAATGCTTTTTGATAGCTCACCATTCTGCCTCTAGGCGTTGAGAGCATTGAGTAAGCCTTTCTCACTCAATGCCTCTGGACTTAGCCAAATTCTGACTTTCGTAGTCCAACATTCTCTACACGATTAGGCATTGAGAGCATTGAGTGAACTGGCTTCACTCAATGCTTTTATACTTAGTTGCTACTCTGATGTTTACCAGCTTGCTGAGGCGTTGAGAGCATTGTGTGAAGCATTATTACTCAATGCTTTTACTGTCTGGAGTTGAGAGCATTTAGTGAAGCTTCATCACTCAACGCTTTTGTACATAGCCACTTTATGTCATCTTTCTTCTTAGGCTTTATCATCACGCGACGCCTTCTGCTTTGGCATTAAGTGAGTTGTGTTCACTCGATGCTTCTGGACTTAGTCGAATATTCCGCATGCTAATACTATGTTCTTGACATGTTCAGCTATACTTGTCGATTCTTAATATATGGTGTTGAGTGAACTGCCATCACACAACGCCTGCGGACTTAATCGCAAAATTTGCTTTCCAGACTACATTGCTTTGACTATCAACAACTAACTCAGCGCCATTTGGCACCTGGCATTGAGTGAACTGGTTTCAATCAATGCCTGTGGACTTGGGCGATTTTCAGCCTATCAACATATTTACTTTGTGACCACCTATCACATCACTTGGAATACATGTCCTATCAATGTTACAAGGACTAACCCGCATTCATGAACTTTAACATACATCAAATACTACTTTGTGTATATCATTGATATGTTTGAATTCGACAAATATGACTTCTACAAGTCTGGGACATTGTAGGAAATGGACCCAACAATTTCCCCCTATTTGAAGAAGTAAAAACAATCAATCAAAATCCTTAGTCAATGATATACACTAACATATACAACAATAAAACATAACTTGGAGAACTTATAACAAGAGAACAAGTTATAGTTATAACGCTTTCCTTGCATGCAGAGTGATTGTCATCAAACCTGCTCCCCGTAAATTGCTGCTACCTAGCCTTGATCATTTTGATCATTTCCTTCTTATATCCTTCTCATAGATCTGATACCACTTATATCCTTCTCATTTGTATCCTTCTCTCCCCCTTTTTGACTTCTGTAAATAGTCAGGGAGGATCTGATTATCTGCTCCACCTTTTTGAGTACCGATAAGCAACTCTTGTAGTAGTTGAACCACATTAGAGTGTTGGAGGTTTGCTGCTCCTTCTCTACAGGATACCCTTGAATCTACCTCTGCAACTGTTGGACTTCCTCCCCATAAACTGAAGCATCCTCTATCATTCTTCCTGGAAGACACTTTAGTCTATTCATGACTGGATAGACCTTGAACCACTTGATAAACTTAATACCAATGAACGTATAGAACTTGAAAAATCTTCATCCCACTGAAGGGATTTTCCACCTTCAAGAAATAGTACAACCTGCAATAAAGAAGCAACATGAGGAGCAATAAAAGCTATACCAGGTTCAACATATCCAACTCAAATTTGAAGGTGTTGAACTTTGCTTCATCTGATGTCTTAGTGAAGATTTCATCCACTTTCATATCTATAGGGACAAACTCAAGGTTGATATCTTCATATTCCACAGGCTCCCTAATGAAATGATATCTTATCTCAATATACTTATTCCTTTTGTGTGAGATAGGATTCCTATTAATTGAGATGGCACCAATAGAATCACAATATATGGGACTTCTACTTATTTGGAGGTTATAATCCTGGAGCTGATGCTGGATCCACAGCAACTGAGCACAACAAATACCTACTAAGATGTACTCTAACTTTGTAGTTGAGATTGCAACACTCGTTTACTTCTTACTACTCCAAGACACTAGTCTTACTCCCAAGAACTGACAGGTGCCGGAAGTGCTCTTCCTGTCCTCTTTGTAGCCTGCAAAATCTGCATTTAAATATCTTGTTAGTTCAAACTCACTAATTCTAGGGTACCATAGGCCAAGATCTGGTGTGCCCTTAAGATACCTCAAAATCGTCTTTTCAGCAGAGTATTGAGATTCTTTAGGCCAAGCCTGATACCTAGCTCAAACACATGTAGTATACATGATGTCTTGCCTACTTGTAGTAAGATATTGAAGGGAGCCAATTATCCCCTTGTACAAAGTTTCATTAACAGGTTTCCTAGCCTCATCTTTGCCTATAGGCATAGTTGACCCCATTTGAGTTTTCATGGTGGAGGCATTCTCCATACAAAACTTCTTTATCAACTCCCTAGTAAACTTAGACTGGGATATGGATAAACCATCATCAGTCTGTCTTACTTGGATTCCTAAGAAGAACATAAGTTTACCCATACTGCTCATCTGAAACTTCCCTTACATAAGTTTGCAAAACTTCCTGCAAAGGTTGTCATCAGTAGATCCAAAGATAATGTCTTGTACATATATCTAGACTAGGATGATCTTACCCTTAGATTTCCTTAGGAATATGGTCTTGTCTATATTCCCCATTGATAATTTGTTCACAATGAGGAAGCTAGACAATGTCTCATACCATGCTCTAGGGGCTTGCTTCATCCCATATAGTGCTTTCCATAGTTTATAAACAGACTCAAGTGAGTTAGGAACAATAAAACATGGATGCTGCTCAACATAGACTTCTTCATTTAAGTCATCATTCAGGAAGACTGACTTCACATCCATCAAGTAGACCATGAATCCCTTATATGCAACATATGCAAGGCACAGTCGGATGGCTTCCAATCTTGCTACATGTGTAAAGGTTTGATCAAAATCAAAACCTTCTTATTATTTGTACCCCTTACCTACTAGTCTTTCTTTGTACTTGATTATAATGCTATTTTCATCTAGTTTATTCCTGTAAATCCACTTGACTCTAATGAAATTATGTCCTTGTGGTCTTGGAAATAGGTTCTAGACCATGCACCTTATAAACTGGTACAGTTCCTCTTGCATTGCTACAATCCAGAACTGATCTATGTTGGCATCTTCAAATCTCATAGGCTCAAATTGTGACAGGAAACTTGCATTCATTGCTATAATCGGGCTCTTGCTACTAGTCCCTACACCCTGGTGTGCATCATCAATTATCTGGCGTCTTGGATGGTCTCTTAGATGCCTGACTGTAGGAGGCAATCTTCTTTCAGCTTCTACTTCAGTAGCAACTTCTTGCTGATCTTCATTCACTTCAAGTAACCCTGCTACATCTTATGCAATGTCCAATCCCTCAACTATATTTTGGACTTTTGGAGAAGCTTTCTTGATAGTTAGCTTGTCCATCATCTGCTCTGTACCAGCAATACTAGAAGAGGAACTTGGCAGCTCAATATTAATCATGGTAGATTCATCAAAGACTACATGTTTAGACTCTTCTATAACTAGGATTTTCAAGTTGTAGATCATATAGGCTTTACAATGATTGTTGTACTCAACAAAAATCCCATCAAAGGACTTGGCAGCAAACTTAGTCACATAAGAATTTCCATTATGAAACACATAACACTTACTAGCAAAGATTTTGAGATATCCCAGGTTTAGTTTTCTGCTCTTCAAGATCTCATAGGGAGTCTTCTTTTGGCTCTTGGTGATAGCGGCTCTGTTAAGGAGATGATATGCAGTATTGACTTCCTCAGCCCAGAAATATTTTGGGAGAGATTTGTCACTCAACAAGGTCCTTCCAGCCTCTATGAGAGTCCTAATTTTCCTCTCAACAATCCCATTTTGCTGGAGAGTTTTTGGAGAAGAAAATTCTTGATGAATCGCTTGCTCTTCACAGAACTTTTTCACGCAATCAGACTAGAATTTAGTCCCATGGTCACTTCTGATTTTGACCACAGTACTATTAAACTCATTCTGAATTTGCTTGACAAACTTTATGAAAATATCAAGGGTTTCATTCTTTTTCTTGAGAAAGAACACCCAAGCAAAACTGGAGTAATCATCAACCACCACAAGGGTGTAGACTTTCCTACCAAAAATTTGAACTGGAATAGGACAAAACAAGTCTATATGCAAGAGGTATAAACACCTCACAGAGTCTTTGGTTTCAATGCCCTTGAAAGAGGCTTTGGTGTGCTTGCCCTTTTGACATGCAGAGCAATTGTTTTTCTTGGTGAATTCCACATTAGGATCATTCCTAACTAGCTCTTGACTAAAGAGTTTGCCAATAGTATTGTAGTTCAAATGGGCAAGCCTCTTGTACCATTGGACACAATATGAGACTTTCTCATTCGCCACTAGACAAATATTAGAGTCTGTATCTCGACAAAAGAATTTTAAACAATAAACATTTCCACTCCTAGTGCATGTCAAGATGACCTCTTGGTCACTTTCCCTCTTAATCTGGCACTCATCCTTGTGGAAGACAATGACATAGCAAAGATCATAGAGTTGGCTTATGCTTATGAGGTTGTGATGCAACCCTTCAACAAAAGCTACTTTTGTAATGGTGACAATGCCATTAGTAATCTTACCATAGCCTCTTGTCACCCCTCTATCTGAACAGCCAAAAATAATCTTAGGTCCATCTTCCACTGGAGTGTACTCCTTTAAGTTGCTCCTTGTCCCAGTCATGTACCTGGAATAACCACTATCCAGTGTGTGCAGTGGACAGTGATACTGATTTTGATTGGGAAAGGGGTATGCCCCAATCCCATGAGCATTTTAGGGCTTAGGGTCGAGTGAACACAACTCACTCGATGTCAAAGAAGAAGGATTCGTGTTATGATAAAGCCTAAGATGATAGAAAGCATCCAAGTACAAAAGCGTATAGTGATGAAGCTTCACTCAATGCTCTCAATGCCAGATAGAAAAAGCATTGAGACATGCTACTACAGTCAAAGCCAAAAAGAAGACAGGAATCGACTAAGACTAGAAGCATTTAGTGAAGCCATTTCACTCAATGTCTAATAAAGAAGACAGGTAAATGTAGAAAGCGTTGAGTGAGGCCAGCTTGTTGATGCACGAAATGCGACGGGGAAAACGGGCACCACCAGCTAACCGTTCGAGCACTGGGGAAGGAATGGGGAAAAGACTGTCGGCTAGTCGGTTACTAGCGGCTAGGAATGGCGGATAAAACCGGGCAGAGAAAGGAGAGAAAGGGCCGCTACCAGCGGCAACACCAGAGTTCGCCCGCCGCGGCCTGAATGCCTCTCCTGCGGCGGGCTTTCCTTTTATAAGAAAATAAGCGGTTACACTTAGCGAAGAAGAAAGAAAGGAGGAAGCCGGCCGGACAATAGACCGCAAAGGACTAGAATCGAGGCCGCAGCTCTTAACAAGCGAGCTCTTGGACTCGAGTCAGCGTGCTTTGGGTGTACTCCCGCCCCCTATTTATAGGCTTGGGGGCCTGCCCAAACGGGCAGGGCTAAAATTACCGGCTGCCCGAGGTACAAGAGAGTCGGGCAGCGGTGACGGGAATCGAAAAGAAGAAAAGCCAAGAGACAGGCCGAACGGCCTAACGACCTTCTTCTGCCGAGCTGCAGGACTCGGCCTCTGGGCAGGCTGATCTGGACCTCCTCTGACGACGACCTGGGGCACAGGTCGCGCAGCTTGGGCAATGACAGGCCGACCCTTAGATGACGGCTGGACCGGAACTGGAGGCTGTCTGACGTAGAGGCCGCCCGGCTTGTCTGACAATAAGCCGGCTAGCTGATAACGGCGGCTAGAATGCACAAGCCGCCCGGACTTGAAAACCTGGAGAACTAGTCGCGGATTCCGGGTTAACATAATCCCCGCACATTTTTAAGTTTTATAAAAAACTTCGAAAATGTAGAACTAAGCCGGAGACCGCGACTGCCATTAATGCTTCTACGTCTATAAAATGCCGAGGGCCCTGCCATTTCTTCAAGATTTCTGCCAAGCCACGGGTCACTACTCGCCACTTGCAGTCAGAATCCTCCAAGCCGACAGAGACTTCTACAAGATGGACGTCATGTCCTCGATGCTAGATCGCGAAAAGAAGTCGTCTGGATCGAAAAAGAGGAGCAGAAAAGCGGACAGTTCCGACCAACCGCCTGAGAAGAAAACCGAGAAGCCGATCGCACCGGCGGCTTCTGATTCTGGAAAGAAACCGATGGAAGTCGTTGCAGAATCCTCGCAGGCCGCGACAAAAGTTGAAGCGGTTTCCAAATCTGCTCTCCCGGAAGCTGGTGCCACCAAATCCTTCGACATTACCTACTCGCCATCGGGTGAACCTCTTTTGAAGATCGCCGGTACGGAGGAGAAGAGTGTCGACTCTTCCAAGCCGCGCGAGTTGCCCACATCTGCTGACTTGATCATTATTGAAGAGGACGAGTCGAAGAAGCCACTGGAAGCCGAGCGGTCTCTGACTGAGAAGAGGAAACGGACAGAGACAATAGTCGGGCACTTGAAGCGACGTAAGAAAAAGGCCGAGACCCTTGAGGAAAGGATGGAGAAGAAGGCGAGGAAGATGCGGGTTGATAACCGCAATGTTTCTGTGAAAACCGGAGCGGCTAGTGTGCAATTTAAGCCGCGGGAAAAAGACATATCTGAGGGTCTATCGAATCCGTCTTCCAAGTCGGACGAGCTAGAGAGTACGCCTCCGGCTAGCGAATCCCTGAGCGATATCCTGAAGGGCATGGACAAATTTCAGCAGCTGGACAAGTTACTGGCAACTCCGCCGGCTTCTGCGGAGGTCGCCGACACCGATATCGAAGTTACAGGAGAGAAGCTTGGCGAACCGGCTCCTGCGGTTTCAGAAGGAGCTGAAAAATTAAAACTCAGAGAGAAGATAGAGGAGATGAAAAAGTTAATCGCCGGGAAGCAGGTGGCGACTACATTTCCTGCCCTGCAAGGTAAACACGAAGAAGTTAAGCGTTTTGTAAAATTCTACAAGCCGCGGTCACGGAAGAAGGGAGCGGATACAATTTTCAATCCGCCGGCGAGCTTCTTCCTGACCACGGCTGAGCTGAAAAGCAAAGCTAAGGAGACCGCGCGGCTATGGAAAGAAAAGCTAAAGCGAATAGATTCAGAAAGGTTTAGGCGACCAGCGGCTAGACTTGATACTGCGGCTTTCGAAGGAGAGATAACCACGAGCTGCGGTCTCGTTCTAACGAGATCTTCTACCAGATGCCGGTCATGTCACTGAATCTAACCGCCTGTTTATTTGCTGCAGGTGCACATGAAACTGCCATGAAGTCGGGCGATCTGTCGACTTTCTTACCTCCACTGATGCCGCCGCTACCTCCAAGTGTCCGCGACCAGAGGACAGCTGAATTCCAGGAGGAGGTCGCCGCCTTGCAGGCTAGGATAAGGGAGCATGCCGAGGCCCTTCGAGCCAAGGAAGAAGAGTGGCGGCTTCAAGAAGAAAATCAGCGGTCTATGCTGGAGGCCGCTGAAAAGAGAACTCAAGAAGTACTGGAGGACTTGGAGCAGGAGAGAGGAATGATGCGGTCTGAGTTGGAGGCCGCTGAAAAAAGGACGCAGGAAGCCTTGGTCAGCTTGGAGTTGGAGAGAGCGGCGATGCGGATTACGCAGGAGACCGCTAACAAAAGGGTGCAGGAGGCACTGGCCAGCGCGGACATGGAGAAAACGGCGAAGCGGACTGCACTGGAGGCCGTTGACAAAAGGATGCAGGAGTCCCTGGCCAGCTGGGAGAAGGAGAAGACGGCGATGCGGACTGCGCTTGAGGCCGCTGAACAAAGAACTCTTGAGGCGCTGGCCCACTTGGAGCAGGAGAAGAAAGAGAAACTAGATCTGCAGGCTTTAGTGCTGATGCTCGGCCGGATTGAGAGGGAAAGGGCGGACACCGCTCGACTTGACGAGGAAAGGGATAAGGATCGACCAGAGGAGGCCGACAGAGGCTTGCGACCTGCTGGGACGACTGCTGAACAGCAGCAACTACCAAATCGCCCGGCTTCCGGAGAGACTTCGTACTCCCCAGTAGTCGCGGCGGTTAGGCAGGTCGCTGCTTCTGGCGACCCGGGAGATCGCGCTCTGTCGCTGGTTCCATTTACCCGCGTAGAGCGTGATACCTCGCGAGTTCACCGGACTCTGCACAATATCCACAACCTCGTTAGTCAAGTGTATGTCCAGCTGGTACAGGCCGGCGACCAAGTCGCGCGGGTTGGGCGAGAGGCTCCAGAGAGTGGAGAGAGATAATTAAGAAAACTTTTATTTGGCTTTGTAATAAGCATCAACTCGTGATGCCGGACGGTTTGATTCCTGTGGACAATCGTTGTATGTTTGATTGTATATTACTCCGAATTGCATGCGGCTTTGTGCGGTTTGATTACTTCTAGTCGCTGTCTTTTCTTCTTTGGAAATTTTGCCAAGTACTGGAATTTTAATCGCTCGACCTGCCGAACTAGAATGCGGTTAGAATACTTTACCTTGCAGGTTGAGCCGTGCGGCCTGATATCTAACCGCGATTTGACAACCACTACTGTAGCTGCATAGGAAATCTATAAATTGAGATGATCCCGGAGACTTCGGCACAGGAGTTCAGAATGCGAGCTAAAGCAATTGCGATGCGGTCTGACAAAGCTCCAGCCGTTAGGACCGACGCGGCTTCTGCTTTCCATTCGGCAGATCATAAGGAAGGCCGGCTTACCCAAGCCGAGCTCGACAGCTTTTTAGAAAAGTATATGAAAGACAGCCCGCTGCTCGCGCGGCTTCCGCTGCCTCACGAGCGGATCAACACCTCTGCAGCCAACCAGATCGCTATCCCAATCGATCACTTTGACTGTGGCTTCGGCTTCCCCGTGCTGATGGAAGCCGTCGCGGTCTTCGACCATTACGGAGTAGTGCCGGGACAGCTGCCCCCGAACTCGATTGCGGCGATTTACAGCTTCATCTCTTACCTGAGGTCGGAGCGAGTTCGGTTCTCGATAAGGCTGTTCAGAGAATGCTTCTCTGTGCGGTCTATCCCGGACTCGGGAACGAAGATCTTCAGAGGCCATCTTTACTTCGGCTGCCGCGGCCTGAAAGTTGTAAACCTGGCGAATAAAATCGCGAATTGGTCAGAAAGATACCTTATCTTCGAGGGTAACCTCGGACTCCTGCCGGTCCATCCGCAAGTTCGCGACGAAGCCGCTTTTGGCAGCAGCGGACTGGACGGCGTGGAGAAGGAGATCTTCAACTTCTTCAAGGGGGAGCGGCTCGACGTCACCCACTACCTCCCGCTGCTCCCGACTTTGGAGGACGTTCATGCGCAGGACAGTAAGTCTCACTCGGCCAAACTGCTATGCTAGCCGCGCGGCTTACCAACTGACTTTTTAACTTCGCCTTGCAGCTGCTGTTGCGGTCCCGCTGAACAAGCCGCTCACTCCAGGCGGCCTAACCCTCACACAAAGGGAGAAAAGGGCGAAGAGGGCCAGGCCGGAGCGGGCTGCGGAGGAGGAAGAGTCGGACTCCTCCAGCGGCTTCATACTGCATGGTATGGGTAGCCGCTTGAAAGATCTCCACGGCAACCCCACCATGCAGTGGAGTGCCGACGGGGAGTCGGTAAAGGTTTCCACCGCCCTCCCGAACTGGGGGAAGGAAACTGTAAGCCGCCATGCCTCCGTGGCTGGCGCGGCTTTGTATGGCAGGCGCAACTTGAAAGCGCTGGAGAAGATACCTGCAGAAGACTTCTCGCGGTTTGCCGCGCAGGTCGGCGCGAGAAGCTTTGTTGCCAACCACTATATGGGCCTAGCCCATAGGCGGTTAGTTACAATTGAAGGCGACCTGCAGCGGCAACTCGCCGAGAAAGATGAAGAAATCGCACGGCTGAAGGAGTCGCATGCGGTAAGACATTACCTGATTTTTGCGGCTTAATTCATGAAGCCGCCCGAACTAACCTTTTTCTTTCCTTTGCAGAAAGTGTACGATCCAGCGAACTCAGCCTTTCAAGACGCGGTCTTTCCCCAGCTTGTCCAGGGGATCGACGAAGCGCTGAAACGCCTTCGAGATCAGGGCGGCCTCGCCCCGGGATTCACCGACTTCACCTGCGCCGACCTGTATCCACCCTTGAAGAAAAGGGTGGCTGCGGTTTATCGCGCGCTGAAAGGCAAGGAGAAGATTGGTGGAGAGGGCGAGGCAGAAGAGGAAAGGGAGGACAGCAGGATCGAGAGCGCTTCTTCAAAGACCGGCGGTCAAGCGTCTGAGACCGCGCGGGTTGGTGCCAGCTCGTCAGAGAGCAGGGGCACTGGCAGTTCGCGTTCATCCTCGTCGGACAGCGGCGATTACTCGTCTTCTGAGATCGATATTGACGGTGAACCGGACTCCAGTACTCCTGCGTCCAAAAGATAGAGGCCGAATAGCTAGAATAGTTTGTAAAAGTTTTTACATTTTTTGGGACCGCCGGTAAGATTTTGTAAACCGCGCGGTCTACCCCTTATACTTGACATTAGAAATGAAAACGTTTTACCTTTTGTGAGAATCTATTGTAATTTTTCTTGCTTGTTTGAATATGCGATTTAATCATTCTTACTCGTTTCCGACTTGAGAAATCTTATTTATGACTTCACCGAATAATAACTAACTTGCTGCGGTTAAACTCGGGTAGAATACCATAAGCCAGATATACTAGTCTGCGAAATTATAATAATCCGATCATCCTTAAGCGTATATAGAGCAATAAGCCGGGCGGTTAAGAGACTATTTGCCAAGAAGATAAGGCAGTTCAAATGGCGATCGACAAGCCGCTCGACTAAGGGGGTAAACCGGATTGATATCGTAAAAACCAAGCTGATTGTGGCGGCCTGTCCGAACTTTAATACGAAACTGGCTTCCAATAGGGAAACTACTTAGCGACAGAGATAAACATATTGCGACTTCTTTACATTGCAAGCCGCGAATTGATTTGAATGAATACCATAAGCCGGCGGACTGAGCGGATAGGATAACTGGAAAAGTTGATATGCTATGATACTCCTTTGATCCGGCGGCATGATCTTTGTAAGCCGCGCGGATAATACATTTTGTAATTTCTGACAATATAAAAATGATACTGTTTGATTTTGCTGAATATGTTTTATTCGCTCGGTATTGCATTTCTATTCGATCGATTATAATAATATGCCATGAGATATCTGGACGGTACACAAGCAGAATGGATGTGGAGATAAGAATAACTCGCGCGAGTATATCTGATAAGTGATTTATGCATAACTCGCACGAATAATACTGATATCCGCTATAGTGAACTGAAGAAAACCAACAAGCTCGCATGATTAATAATGATGTCTGCTGTATTGAGCTGAAGATAGCCAAATAACTCGCCCGATTAATAACGATATCCGCACGGTAAGAATAAATATTGGCAACTTCAAATATGAGACCAATTTAAGAAAACCAATTGGTCACAGAGATAACCGAGCGGTAAGAATAATAATATCCGCAACTTGCTGTTGGATAACTTCTATTCAGCCTTATAATATCAAATTACCCGGGCGGATACTCTCTTTAGCCAGGATATGATAACCGCGCGGTCTGAATTCTGACCGCCGACTAGGCTTCTGCTTGAAGAAAAGAATACACTGCTCTCTTGCCTGGAGTACAGTTCAAGTCGATCTTCCGGGCAGGTGCGGCCGGAGTCACATTGCTTTCCTCAGAGATCGACAAGACTGTGGGTCTCCTGCAGGCACTGCTTGAGAGTATCAAAGAGTATTCGAGGGTCGCATGCTAAGACGATCTGCGGGGCATGCGTGTATTGCTTCCCGCACAGACGCATCATAGTTGCAACGATATCCCTTGCGTGGCGTGGTAGAGCTGACCACCACTCCGCTCCTCCATAATGCAGAAGTGGGGTTAGGTACTAGCCGGGATCCGCAATCTAGAACTCCACCGCATCAAGGCCGGTAAGCTCCCACTACACGGTGCGAAATCTCCCCGCAACACGTGGTCCTCGTGGTGTTACGCTAATGACAACGGCTCTAAAGGGGGATGTAGCTAGACTCGGCGATATCTCTTGATTCAGTGATCTTTTTAATTTTTGGGTTGCAAACCCATAAGAATGATGATTTGCCAAGTGAGAGTACCGATATAGAATCTCTGAAACAAAATATAGCAATGAGTCATAATCCTTCTTAATAGAGTATAATGAGAAGAAACAAAAGACAGAAAAACATATTGGGTTAAGGGATTGATTTAAGATCGCTTTTGTCGTTGATGCTGACGCGTCTGCCAGCCTATGAATGAGATGTCTTTTTTAGATCATGCTACAGGATTCCTTTGATTTCTGCATTTTCACAATTAATTTGAGAGCTCTACAATCTTCTGTTAGATGACCTCTTTCCTTGTGATATTCGCAATATTGATCCATGCACCTGACTTGCCCGCGCGCTGCTCGAGCGGGTTTCTTGTGACTTGGCTCTTCCTCCCGTTGTTCGATCTGGGGGAGGTCTGACGAACTTTTTTGTCCTTTTTCCGAAACACGGGGCTTCTTCGAAACTGGAGGCCGAGTTGCCGAATACTCGGGCGGCCAGGCCGGGTAGGAGGTCGAATAGCTCGGCGAATAGCCCGGGAAGGTAGGCGAGTAGACCGGCGGATCGACCTGCTTATTCTCCACTGGGACCCGGTTGGCTGGTGTAACCGGTATGAGTGCGGACTGCAAGTCTAACCGCTTATTGATTGCGGCTAGGTTTAAATTGATCGCGGCGAGTTGCCGGATCATCTCTTGGCGAGTTTGATTTTCTTCCCGGCGGGACTGCAGAAGAGCTTCCAAGAGCAGAACTTCGCTGGGGCTGAGGTTGTTCTGAACAGGCTGCCGGTCTGACATTGTATGGCCGCTGAACTTCAGCGACTAACCGAGATCTGAAGGTCGCGTGTTAACTGTTGATGCACGAAATGCGACGGGGAAAACGGGCACCACCAGCTAACCGTTCGAGCACTGGGGAAGGAATGGGGAAAAGACTGTCGGCTAGTCGGTTACTAGCGGCTAGGAATGGCGGATAAAACCGGGCAGAGAAAGGAGAGAAAGGGCCGCTACCAGCGGCAACACCAGAGTTCGCCCGCCGCGGCCTGAATGCCTCTCCTGCGGCGGGCTTTCCTTTTATAAGAAAATAAGCGGTTACACTTAGCGAAGAAGAAAGAAAGGAGGAAGCCGGCCGGACAATAGACCGCAAAGGACTAGAATCGAGGCCGCAGCTCTTAACAAGCGAGCTCTTGGACTCGAGTCAGCGTGCTTTGGGTGTACTCCCGCCCCCTATTTATAGGCTTGGGGGCCTGCCCAAACGGGCAGGGCTAAAATTACCGGCTGCCCGAGGTACAAGAGAGTCGGGCAGCGGTGACGGGAATCGAAAAGAAGAAAAGCCAAGAGACAGGCCGAACGGCCTAACGACCTTCTTCTGCCGAGCTGCAGGACTCGGCCTCTGGGCAGGCTGATCTGGACCTCCTCTGACGACGACCTGGGGCACAGGTCGCGCAGCTTGGGCAATGACAGGCCGACCCTTAGATGACGGCTGGACCGGAACTGGCGGCTGTCTGACGTAGAGGCCGCCCGGCTTGTCTGACAATAAGCCGGCTAGCTGATAACGGCGGCTAGAATGCACAAGCCGCCCGGACTTGAAAACCTGGAGAACTAGTCGCGGATTCCGGGTTAACACAGCTCACTCAACGCCTTCAGACAGGTGAAGAATTGACTAAGTCCAGAGGCTTCGAGTGAGGAAGGCTCACTAAATGCTCTCAATGCCTAAAGGCTGAATGAAGAGCTAAGTCAGAAAGTATTGAGTGATGAAGGCTCACTCAATGCTCTCAACGCCTAAGATGCAGAATGGTTTAGAAAGTTGACTAATGGTTTTGGCGTTGAGTGAAGCTTGTTCACTCAACGCACTCAACACCTGAAGAAGCAAAATATTTGCTTAATCCAGAATTGTTGAGTGAAGCTTGTTCACTAAACGGACTCAATACCTGGATTGGATTTGAGAAATTGGCCAAGTCCATAACTGATGACGTCAGCCAAAGTCAACAAAAGTCGACAGAGTTCAAATAATTTGTGGGAAAGCTACAGAACATGATAAATACAGCCAGCACTCTATTGTACGTCTTCTTCCGTTAAAGCAAGTTGCAGCTGTCAACAGCAGGTAGTCCCCATTGCTTCTTAGAGACGCTAATCGGTGGAAGTTAAAAGGGACAGCTTTAGAAGGAAGAACTTAGCTTTTAGTGTTTCATTCTTTTCACAAAGTGTGGCTGGACTTCATCTTCCTCTCCAGTGCGGCTGGACTTCATCTTCCTCGCCATTGCTGCTGCGATAAAAGCTTGAAGTTGATCTAGCTGAACTAAAAGTTTATTCCAGATAACCGTAGCAATTTCTTCTGCTACAACAAGTTCAGATTAGCTGCTGATAAAGAAAGAGAAGAAGAGCCTTCAGTTTTTTACAAGTCAAAGTTAGATGTTTGAAGAATTCAAGATCAGTCAAGTCTTCAATCTTCTACAGCAAGTTCAGAAACATATTTTTGAGATACTTCTAGCAGAGATAGCTATTTACTGAAGATCATCTTTCTGCTACTATGAAGATAGTTAGGGCTGAGTAACTCAGCTCAAGAAGCTGGCACAAAGAAATATCTCTATGTCAAATTAAAACAAATCAATTTCATTTCTGTAGTATCCTTTTGGATCTGAGTTATAAGGCTTTTGATCCTGAGGTAGGGCAGATTTGCCTAAGTGTAGGATCTAGTGTTTAGATCTGAGTGTAGGACCTTTGGGTCTGAGGTAGGATCCTTTTTGATCTGAGCTGTAGGGCTTTTGAGCCTTTGTTAGGGCAGTTTGCTTGAGCTGTAGGAGAGTCATACTCTCTATGTGTAGGACCTTTGGGTATAAGTGTAGGATCCATATTTGGATCTGAGGTAGGACCTTATTCCTGAGCTGTAGGAGATTCATTCTCTCTATGGTCGGGCTATCCTACTTAGTCTGAGTTATAATACTTGATTTCAAGTCTGTGGTAGGTAAACATTTGATCACTGAGTTGTAGGAGCAAGTTTTTTTTGAAGTAGGGCTTTGTGCTTGAGTTGTAAGTCTTGGAGGACACTGAGATATCTCGCGGGATCTGAGGTGTAAGCTCTTTGGAGCTGTATTTTTGTAGAAGTGTCTTGTCTAACTGGAAGTTAGAAAGATGAGAGGAGAGTGGATGTACCAATAATCTAAGCAACCATTATAAATTTTATGTATGCTTGTATGGTTAGCCTTGAAAGCTTTAATGTACTAACTAACTACACACAAAGTTAATAATACTCATAAAAACTAGAAAACCAATCCCCCCCCCCCCCCGCCCCCTTTAGGTTGTTAACTACCTTGAAAACAAAGACTTTCAAGTGGTATGTAACGCCCCCGATTTTTTTGCGGTTATTTAATTCTCGTTTGGCGTTACGTCGACGCGTTCTCTTGGCTTGTGCCATCTATGGAGTGTGGTCTTAACTCCTTAGAACTGAGTGGCCTATTTTGTAGTCTATTGGCAAGATCTCCCTAGCAAGCCGGGTCGTTTTGGGTGACCCGGTGTGGCCTCTCGGGGGATGCTTGTGTTTTGACTTTGGGTGGGTATAACTCAAGTTCTGTTCATCGAAAGTTAATTTCAACTTTTCCGTTGCGTTCGTAGCATGGGTATTTAGCTACGGTGCAAATTTCGTCGAATTTCGAGGTAGTTCGGTTTTTGCGTCGTTTTGGGTGTGCTAATAATAAATGTAAATAAGTAATATTGTAGCTGTTTAAAAGAATCTGGCGGTCAATAGCTGTGTGATTTTAATCCTGTGGCTATTAGGTTGCGGTCATGGCGGTTGCAAGCTATAGAAATATATATTATTATATTATTACTTTAATAATAGTTAAGTGAGTATTAAGAGGGCACTATATATATGATAGTTTAGATTTAGAAGAGTAAACTGCTCCTGTTCATCTTCCCAAAACCAAACTCGCAGCGCCTGTTCGCGGAAAATGGAGAAACCGTCGAACCTGCACCCCTTTGGACGCCGATTTCGGGAGCGTTTGTGGATGGAATTCGATTCCGAAAGAGGATTTGGATTGCTCTCGCCTAGACCTTCATTCCTACGGTAAGAAATTCAATTTTCGTGGTGTTTCTAGGGGTCTCAAAATTTTTTAGGTTGTCCATTTCCGCCATTAAATCTCTAGATTTTGGTTTAGGTGTTGTTGCTGCTGGTGCAGGGTGATAGTAAGGGAGGCCGACCAAGCTTCGCTGTAAATCGAGGCAAGTGGTGCTCTTGCCCTTTCCATGTAGTTTTTCTTTTTTATTTTGTTCCTTGCTATTAGTTAACCTTCCAGATTTTCTCTTGCTAAAAATGCCCAGCTTTTCCCGAAAATCATAGCCAAGCCTGTTGAATACTTCATGTTTAGTTTCTTTTCTCAAACAACCTTGTCTTCCTATTTTTTATTCCTTCTGTTTAATTACCTTATTCTCGGGTTGCGAGTAGAGTAAGGTGTGTTGGAGTTAACTTTTCTGTGCAGTAGTTGTAGCCGGGTAGAGGAGAAAAGCTTTAGTTTTATTTTATATAAAAAATTGTCTTGGTTAGGCTTGGGATGGATGGATTTATGCTTGCCTGCGTAGTGGCTGTAGCAAAAGCCTTTCCTTTCCTTAGTCTGGATGATGATTAGAATGTTTTTGGGCTAGATGTAATGGCCAGGAGTGTTAAAAAGGGGGCAGGAATTTAATCATAGCTTTTCTGTCTTGTGGCGTTGAGTGAG
Organism: Platanthera zijinensis; assembly: GCA_039513925.1. Lineage (NCBI taxonomy): Eukaryota > Viridiplantae > Streptophyta > Magnoliopsida > Asparagales > Orchidaceae > Platanthera > Platanthera zijinensis. The sequence goes on along the minus strand of CM077082.1, from coordinate 169,795,213 downwards.
TCGACCTCACTCAATGCTATGGCTGTCAAGGCGTTGAGTGAGGTGGACTTACTCAATGCCACTGCCAATTCGCGCGGTTATGTCGAATGGCGTTGAGTGAGTGGGCCTCAATCAACGCCATGGCGGTTTAGGCGTTGAGTGAGGCAGACTCACTCAACGCCGCAGCCCATCCTTGCGGTTAAGTATTTTGGCGTTGAGTGAGTCGACCTAACTCAACGCCAAAACTTTTTTTGCGTTGAGAGAAGTGGACTCACTCAACGCCACAATTAGTTTTTTTCGGCCAAGTGCTAAGGCGTTGAGTGAGTCAACCTCACTCAACGCCGTGGCTGTTTTGGCGTTGAGTGAGGTTAACTCACTCAACACCACTGTCTGTTTTGGCGTTGAGTGAATGAACCTCACTCAACGCCGTGGCTTTTTTGGCGTTGAGTTAACTCACTCAACGCCACTGTCTGTTTTGTCATTGAGTGAATGAACCTCACTCAACGCCGTGGCTATTTTGGCGTCTAGTGAGGTTAACTCACTCAACGCCACCGTCTGTTTTGGCATTGAGTGAGGTTAGCTCACTCAACGCCACAGCCAGTGTTGTAGAAGGAGTTGAGTGAGTGAACCTCACTCAACGCCGTAACTATTTTGGCACTGAGTGAGGTTAACTCAGTCAACACCACCGTCTGTTTAGGCATTTAGTGTGTGAAGCTCACTCAATGCCATGCCGTTTTGAGCCATCTCAACGCTTTTCCCTTACCTTGATTTTATCTCCCGAGTGAATTCCTTGATTTTGAGGTTCCTTGTCGGCTATATTTTTCCAAAGGCCAAATCACGGGTTGTGGTAAGTAGTGGTGGTTTGAAGCTCTTAATGGGGGTGGTGTTGTGTAATTTAGCTGTGACCACTCTTTTCTTTTATCTTGCTGGTATGGGCTAGGCAAGGGGGTGGGAGGTCCCTAGTGCTTTCACATGTAGACCCTTGAGCTTTGTTTCTTGGATATGGTGGTTGGGGGACTGAGTTGCCTCCAAACCGGATTCGCGTTGTTTTTGCTACTGCCATCTCTCACAATTTAGGTTGTTAGGCGTTTCTTCCTTTGTAAACTGCAAAGTTTTGGGCACATGGTAGCCTTGTAAACTCTGCAGGATTTTTTGGGCAGGGTTGTCGCTGTTTCCTCACACATAGTGCTTTTCCTTTTTGTCTTGCCTTGGACAGTGGTGCTTGTTACGGTTTACTTACTCTTCTTGCTTATCATTTAGATTAACATTTCCGTACAGCTTATTTGTTTTTGCTTGCTGAGGTATTCTTTTCTTCTTTGAATGCCTCAGGTTCTGGTTAGTAGCTGATTAGGCGGCTGGTTGTGTTGTGCTATTGCTGGTGGTCTCTCGTTCTGTGGAGTTCAGTTCCTTGGTCTTATGAGGTAGTTTTGTGGTTCTTTCTTACAGACATATATACTTGTCAGTGGGTTCGTGTCAGTTTGTTGGCGCCACCTGGTAGTTTAACCTTGATACTAGATATGTTATCTTTTTGCTGCAACCTTTTCTAGAGATAGTCTACTTGCTCTTGGGATGATTTATGCTAGGTTGTTAGATACTTTTAAACCTAAAAACACCATTATAAGTATATCTCATGATCAGCATGTTTTATAAAACTCAAACACTATTTTCCAAATAACGTAAAAAGATCATTTTCCTATATATAGTAAAAATTAAATGTAGGGTCCTGCGTAGTATAAGTTGTCCTCTGGGGACACTTATGCACTCTTTTAGGATGTCAAACTTAAATAAAGTATTTTCCGCTGCGTATAAGTATAGTTTTTAAATTGTGGAATAGATGATCCGCTGAGCCGAGGGATACGGCCTTTAAAAATATAACTGATTTTCTAATCATTAAACTTATGAACTTTCATAGTCTAGTTAGATGGTGTTTGCCTGAGCGTCGAAAGTAATCCCCTGCTCGACATGGCATCACGATGCGTGTTTTATCATACTCTGATACTTCTTAAATTTGGAGAAAATGCGGGTTGTGACATGGAATTAGAGGGAGGTTTCTGTAAGACAACCCTCCTGGAACACAGAACACGACACGAGAGGGGTCTTATGACCAGCACAGCCGCCTTGCAGTAGCACTAACACTCGGGTCAACCTGTACCACAAGACACCTATTTTGCTGGCTATAACCAATATCATACATTGCCAACCCAACCAAAATATAACATAGAAGTCAAATCCACACTAATCATATAGTCCACAATATAAAAATAGTAGAGAAGCTTCAACAAGCTTCTAATATAAGAGTACGTAAATAGTTTTTCCAAAAAGGGTACAATAAAAACCTTTCACACTCACGTTAGTAACCGACGGTAGCGACGGTACCGTCCCCTCAGGCCCTATCGTCCTGGCCTGGCTGTCCGGCTGCATAACCTACTTCTCCACCTGCGAGGTTTCCTCCTAAAAAGTAAGACGTAGCAACCGTTAGTCATAAAGACTAAGTGGCTTCACATCCGCTCCCTCAGCGACTCCTCTGCACCGGGGGGAGAAAGGAACATGGTACAATATATATGAAACATATGTACAAGCAGGTGGTATATCACTATGTATATAAAGCAGTGTAATAAATGAGCAACAACTTATTCTAGCAATTTTATCATATACAACAGCATAAGAGTATAATATTATAACAAAAAGTAACTCAACTTATATGAATGTCCATACAAATATATAAGTTGAGGATCGTTCAGCAGTAAGTAACTCATCGTATAGGAGTGCCCATATAAACTTATACGATGAGGATCTTGTGTATGCAATGGAGTGTAATGACATGTATGCAATGCAATGACTCGCCCATGATCACTCACATGCAATCACTATATCGACACAAACTTGTAGTTCCCACTTTTCGAGCAGGTAGCTAACCTCTCAGGCGTCATCCGTTGTGGCCAAACGGTGATAGTAGAGCGGGCATCTCAACAACTAGGTCGGTCTCCACACTACCTAGCGTAGGCCTTTGTACGCCTCAATGCTAAGAACACAACAATGGAGCTCACATGCGTACTACGGCTCAGTAGGTATCTCAGGTAGATGTGCACTGAGATCCTAGCCCCGAACTGGCCTTAGGTGTGATACGGAAGGAGCCTAAGAAATGAGCACGAGGACCAAGCCCAACCGTTCACTTGGCACAGAAGGAGTCTCGGGACGTGAACACCGAGGATCAAGCCCAACCGCCCAAGGTCTAACTGTCAACTCCCATCGGTGTGATGATTGGCGTGCCAGTAGACCTGCCACACTATCCTTAACCCGGGATTATGACACCGCATGTAAACTCACACAACATTCATTATATCCACATTGTGATATGGAAGGAGCCTCAGAAACGAGAATGAGGACCAAGCCCAACCGACCACTTGGAACGGAAGGAGCCTCGGGATATTAACACTGAGGACGAAGCCCAACCGTCCATTTATGATTTTTACCAACCTTACCAACCAGTGAGATCAGATATCCGCACTCATCCATTTTACAATCTGGTGCCCAAGGCACCTCAGGGGTCTACCACAACACAGGTGGCGAACCACCACATACAAAGGACCATTTTAGACTCTCTTATATGACAAGCCTCAAGACCATTATTTCGTCAATGCTATGGTCACATAACTTTAACAACACCAAGATCAACATTTGTGTACACATGAGTTAATCATCTATTTAACACCTCAAATGTTCATACAACCATCACCGAACAATTACCCAAGCTCTAGTAAATCTTGTTATTAAACGATTAATTACCCTCCGTTCATTAAACCCCACCAAGTCGTTCCGTTCAACCACATACCATTTCACCATTTGTTTACGTGGGGTCTATCCAGTAATTTCATCATGCATTGAATTATCACAATTAGGCATATTATGATTCGCCTACAACTTAACGTCAGATTGTTACAAAACCTCTTCGGAGTCCAAACCCAACTTTACACTTACCCAAGAATTTCAGGTGCAGAACACCTGCTTGGCAGCAAACTCGACTAGAGATTCCCATGGCTACAAGAACCCGGTAAGTGCGTGTGACCCCTCAATGGAAAGGTCTTTCTATGGGCTACAACTTTCATGTTCAGTCTGCAACCCAGATCAGACTATATCATACATGAAATTAGCTCCAAAGCCTGCTATGTACAGGATAAAATTTTTGCACGCTTGGTCTTACAGCCCTCTACTTCGATCAGACATTCTAGTGGCTACAAATTTACCTGAAGGCATGTAACCACTCGTTGGAAAGGTAATCCCAAGGGCTATGGATTTCGTGTTTACTCGGAAGTCTAGATCTGAACATATCTTGCCTGAAGATAGCCAAGAAGGTCGCTGCGTGCAGAACACAGAATTTTGCACACATCTTAAGGCGAAAAGAACGGCATCGGTTCATCTTCCTCCTCAAGCCAATTCTCCTATATCACAACCAGAAGATCCTCAACCCTTATTCACCCTCTTAAGGCCATTCCTCTTAATGAAACCACCCCCATCATCACATTTGAAGGAGGGGGGGGGGGGGGGGGTTGAAGAAGACTAACCATTACAACACAAGTTATAGCATGGCCCTCCTAGAAACCATCACCTCACACATCAAGACTCATTTGAGTCAATGTCTCGCCTAAGATTAACTACAGATCTAGCACCAAGGGAGAGGGTGGAAGCTCACCTCATTTCCAGCGGTTCCACCATTTCCGGCCATGGATCTTGTTATTCTCCTCGTCGACATCCCTTTTTCCTTGACAGTGGTGGCGATTCCTCACGGAGTTTGGTTGGCTCCAGCAAGTTCTCCTTCCTCCAAAAGTTTCTCCAGATAATGTGGCTTGGAAGAGGATGAAAAATGGTTAGGGTTTCATTTCACCTTTTTATTCAGAAGTGACACAGCCGTGTCCTTACCCGTGTTCTGCACTGGCGAAACGTCATCAACGGTTTGACTGTCGTTTCGTGCTCATACACGGGTACTAACACGCTCGTGTCTGTATCCAAGTCCAGGTGACATGGCCGTGGTTCTGGCCGTGTTGATACACGTGTCCTGCTCGGGACATGTCTCGTCGACCTTGCTTTGACGCACACGGGTAGAGACACACCCGTGTCTCTACCCGTGCCCTTCTTTGGACAAACAACTCAATGCCATGCCACTCAAAGCCACGACACACGGGTAGGGACAAGCCCGTGTCTCTACCCATGTCCTCCTTGGGACAGTCCTCTCAACGCCATGCCACTCAAATCCATTGCACTCAAAGCCATGGCACATGGGTAGGGACACGCCTGTGTCTCTACCCATGTCCTTCTCCAGGAAAACCACTCAACGCCATGCCAAGCAAAGCCATGACAGACGGGTAGGACACACCCGTGCCTCTACTCGTGTCCTTCTCGGGACAAACCACTCAACACCATGTTACTCAAAGCCATGGCACTCAAAGCCACAACACATGGGTAGGGACACGCCCGTGTCTCTTCCCGTGTCCTACACAGGCCCAACTTCATTTTACCCATGCGTGCGCGCTTGATCGCCTGCACTCTCTGAGCCCAAATAAGCTCTCTTGACTTAAAAGCATGCACCAGGGGCCTAGCGCAAATTAGGACGTTACAAATCATATAAACAAAATAAAAGATTTCGTCTCCGAATTCAGGTTAAGGCTACGGGGAGAGAAAAGCATAAAATAGACATGTCATGACATAAAATAAAATATGATTTTAAGGTTATCTTGATGGAATAGCTCCGGTAGCACTTTTGCATCAAGTCTATCGGATCCCACGTACACTCCTCTTTCCCAACACACATAACCTCAATAATTATTCCAATGTCCGGATAGTCCTTTCAGATTGCCTGTCGGTCTGAGGGTGAAACATTGTGCTGAAGGTAAGGAACGAACCCAAATATGCCTGCACAGCCTTCCATTCCCTAGAGGTAAACCGACCATTCCGGTTAGAAACGATTGTCTTTGGCACGCCATGATACCATACGAATTGTTCCACAAAGAGGAGTACCAAAACATCCACATGTGCTTCTTTCTTCATAGGTATGAACCGGGCTACCTTCGTCAAGCGATCAACGATTACCCATATCGAATCATTCCCTGAGCGGGAGAGAGGCAAACCGTGGATGAAGTCCATGGAGACATCCTCGAACTTCCACTCGGGGACGGGCATTGACTGTAACAATTTATAGGGGCTCCTGCATTCCGCCTTCACTCTTTGACAGGCCTCGCAATGCGTGACAAAATACCTGATGTCTTTCTTCATCCCCGGCCAACACATGGTCTTCCGCAAGTCGGCGTACATCTTAGCAATCCCAGGGTGCACAGAATACTGAGAGCAGTATTCCTCTCTCAAGATATCTTCCCGAATTTTATCGCTCTTGGGAATGTAAAGCCGGCCACGGAAATGAACAAGGCCGTCCTTTAGAGAGTACTCATTGGTTGTCCCATTCCTTGATATGATGCGTCCGTGTAAACTTGAAATCCTTCCTTCCCGGATGGAAGAGCTAGGATGGGTGCGGATGTAAGTCTGTCCTTTAGTTCTTGGAACGCAGCTTCACATTGGGGTGTCCACTCATACGACACACCTTTCTTTGTTAGGGAAGTAAGAGGAATAGCAATCTTTGAGAATCCCTTTACGAACTTGCGGTAGTACCCGACAAGTCCAAGGAAGCTCCGCACGTCGGCCGCTGACTTCAAATGCGACCACTTCTTCACGGCATGCACTTTGGCCGGATCCACAGCTAGCACAGCCCAACTGATCACATGACCCAAGAAAGCAACCTCCTTAAGCCAGAATTCACACTTGCTGAAATTGGCGAACAGTGCATGCTCTTTTAACTTCTTCAGTACTAAGGCTAGATGCCTGACATGTTCTTCCTCCGTCTTGGAGTAGTCCAAGATGTCATCGATGAAAAAAATGATGAAGACATCTAGATAGGGCTCGAATAATTTGTTCATCAAGCGCATGAAAGCTGATGGGGCATTTGTGAGCCCAAACGGCATCACTGTGAACTCATACAAGCCGTACCTTGAGCTGAAAGCCGTTTTCTGAATATCATCCTTTTGTATTCTCAATTGATAATACCCCGAGTGCAAATCTAGCTTGGAAAATCAATGCGCTCCCACCAGTTGATCGAACAACTCATCGATCCGAGGTAACGGATAGGTGTTCCGTACCGTCAGTCGGTTGAGCTCCCGATAGTCTATGCATAATCGCAGGGTTCCATCTTTCTTCTTAACGAATAGAATAGGGGCTCCCCAAGGTGATGAGCTGGGGCGAACAAAACCAGATTCTACGAACTCTTACAGCTGAACTCTAAACTCAGCGAGTTCCTTCAGGGCCATTCGGTAAGGAGTCTTGGAGACAGGATTGGCACCCGGTACTAACTTGTTTTGAAAATCTACTTCTCTATGTGGGGGTAATCCTAGCAATTTCTCCGGAAATACTTCGGGGAAATCGCGCACCACCCACACATCCTTGATATCCAACGCCAACTCCTTCAGCTCGAAGTAAATCATGAAAAATTCATCCCACTTCATGTGGGCTTTTAAAGCCTGGATTGAAGATAACATCATACGGGGCGTGAAGTTAATACCTTGAAAGATGTCCTCCGAATCTCAATGTCTCAATGAGATCCTCTTCTGTGCGCAGTCAATCTTTGCATAGTGCTGATCCAGCCATACCATGCATAAAATGAGGTCGAAATCTGGCATTCCCAAGACTGTGGCAGGGGTGTCGAAGAGCTTTCCTTCAAGGAGAACCTCAAACGTTCACTTCGCGGTTGTCGACATCTCTGATCCGTCTGGAAGGCGCACCCTTCGAGCAATACCAGTGAAGTATTGCACTCCATTTATATCTTTGATGAAGTCTTCAGACATAAAAGAGTGCGAGGCACCGACGTCGAATAATGTATAGGCCGGTTTCCCGCCAACCATTATGGTGTCTAAGTGTCAATAATAATTCTCAAGCTAGGCGTCTTGTATATCTTAAGCAACTTGAGGGTATTAATGAAAATAAAATAACGAACTGTAATCATACCTGGAATCACCTCCTGAGGGTTCTGCTCTTGAGTCATGTCAAACACATATATCTGATCCCGAGCGGGCCCGGGGTTTCCTGTTCGCGGTCCTCGTCCTCGACCACGCATGTGCCCCCTCCCTCGAGGTGCTACTAGAGGGAATACGTAACAACCGATAGTCATATAGACTAAGTGGCTTCACATCCGCTCCCCCGGTGACTCCTCGGCACCGGGCAGAGAAAGGAATAGGGTACAATATATATGAAACAATGGTACAAGCAGGTCGTATATCACTATGTATATAAAGCTGTGTAATAATGAGCAACAACTTATTCTATCAATTCTATCATCTACAGCGGCATGAGAGTATAATATTATAACAGAAAGTAACTACAACTTATATGAATGCCCATACAAACATATAAGTTGAGGATCGTTCAGCAGTAAGTAACTCATCGCATAGGAGTGCCCATACAAACTTATACGATGAGAATCTTGTGTATGCAATAGAGTGTAATGACATGTATGCAATGCAATGACTCACCCATGATCACACACATGCAATCGCTATGTCGACACAGACTTGTAGTTCAAACTTTTCGAGCAGGTAGCTAACCTCTCAGGCGTCATTCGTTGTGGCCAGGCGGTGACAGTAGAGCGAGCATCTCCTCTACTAGGCTAGTCTCCACACTACCTAGCCTAGGCTTTTGTATGCCTCAATGCTAAGAACACAACAGCGGAGCTCACATGCGTACTACGGCTCAACGGGTGTCTCAAGTAGATGTACACCGAGATCCTAGCCCCGAACTTGCCTAAGGTATGATACGGCAGGATCCTCAGAAATGAGCACGAGGACCAAGCCCAAACATTCACTTGGCACGGAAGGAGCCTTGGGACGTGAACACTGAGGACCAAGCCAAACCGCTCAAGGTTTAGCTGTCAACTCACATAGGTGTGATGATTGGCGAGCCCGTAGACCTGCCACACTATCCTTAACCCGGGATTACGACACTGCGTGTCGACTCACACCACATGCATTATATCCACATCGTGATACGGAAGGAGCCTCGTAAACGAGCACGAGGACCAAGCACAACCGACCACTTGACACGGAAGGAGCCTCGGGACATGAACACCGAGGACAAAGCTCAACCATCCATTTATGATTCTTCCCAACATTACCAACCAGTGCGATCAGATATCCACACTCACGCTTTTTACCATCTGGTGCCCAAGGCACTTTAGGGGTTTACCACAACACAAGTGGCGAACCACCACATACAATGGACCATTTTAGACTCCCTTATATGACAAGCCTCAAAACCATTATTTTGCCAATGCTATGGTCACATAACTTTAATATCACCAAGATCAACCATTTTTGTACACATGAGTTTACCATCTATTTAATACCTCACATGTTCATACAACCATCACCGAGTAATTTCAACATGCGTTGAATTATCATAATTAGGCATATTATGATTCGCCTACAACTTAACATCGGATTGTTACAAAACCTCTTCCGAGTCAAAACCCAACTTTACACTTACCCAGGAATTTCAGGTGCAGAACACCTGCTGGGCAGCAAATTCGACCGAAGATTCCTGTTGCTATAGTAATCCGGTAAGTACGTGTAACCCATCGATGGAAATGTCTTTCCATGGGCTACAACTTTCATGTTTAGTCTGCTACTCAGATCAGACAATATCATACATCAAATTTGCTCCAAAGCTTGTTGCGTACAGGATGCAATTTTTGTACGCTTGGTCTGACATCCCTCTACTTCGATCAAACATTCCCGTGGCTATAGACTTCATCTCAAGGCGTGTAACCACTCGTTGGAAAGGTAATCCCAAGGGCTACGACTTTCGTGTTTAGTCGGAAGCCCAGATCTGACCATATCTTGCCTGAAGATAGCCAAGAAGGTCGCTGCGTGCAGAACATAGATTTTTGCACGCATCATGAGGCGAAATGAACAACATCGGTTCATCTTCCTCCTCAAGCCGATTCTCCCATATCATAACCAGAAGATCCTCCACCCTTATTCACCCTCTTAAGTCCATTCCTCTTCACGAAACCACCCCCATCATCACTTTTGAAGGAGGGGGGGGGGGGTTGAAGATGTCTAACCATTAGAACACAATTTCAAGCATGGCCCTCCTAGAAACCTTCACCTCACACATCAAGACTCCTTTGAGTTGATGTCTCGCCTTAGAATAACTACAGATCTTGCACCAAGGGAGAGGGGGGGGGGGGAGAAGCTCACCTCATTTCCAACAGTTCCACCATTTCCAACCATGGATCTTATCATTCTCCTCGTCGACATCCATTTTCCCTTGGCAGCGGTGGCGATTCCTAACGGAGTTTAGTTGGCTCTAGAAAGTACTCCTTCCTCCAGAAGTTTCTCCAGAAAATGTTGCTTGGAAGAAGATGAAAAATGGCTTGGGTTTCATTTCCCCTTTTTATTCAGATGTGAAACGGGTAGGGACACGACCATGTCCTTACCCGTGTTCTTCTCTAGCGAAATGTCATCAACAGTTTGACTACTGTTTCGTGCTCATACACGGGTACTGACACGCCCGTGTCTATACCCATATCCAAGTGACACGGCCGTGGTTCTGGTCGTGTTGATACCAGTGTCCTGCTCGGGACAAGTCTCGTCGACCTTGCTTTAATGCACACGGGTAGGGACACGCCCGTGTCTCTACCCGTGTCCTTCTCTGGACAAACCACTCAACGCCATGCCACTCAAAGACATGGCACTCAAAGCCACAACACACGGGTAGGGACACGCCCGTGTCTCTTCCCGTGTCCTCCTCTAGGCTGTCCACTCAACGCCATGCCACTAAAAGCTATGGCACTCAAAGCCACGACACACGGATAGGGACACGCCTGTGTTTCTACCCGTGTCCTTCTCGAGACAAACCACTCAACACCAAGCCAATCAAAGCCATGGCACTCAAAGCCACGACACACGGGTAGGGACACGCCCGTGTCTCTACCCGTGTCTTTCTCGGGACAAACCACTCAACGCCATGCCACTCAAAGCCATGCCACTCAAAGCCACCGCACATGGGTAGGGACACACCCGTGTCTCTACCCGTGTCCTACACAGGCCCAACTTCATTTTTCCCCATGCGTGCGTGCCTGTTCGCCTACACTCTTTGAGCCCGAATCAGCTCTCCTGACTCAAAAGCGCGCACCAGGGGCCTAGCGCGAATCGAGACGTTACAGTTTCTCTGAAATGTTCTAACAGTCTGAGTGATCTCCAAAGGTATCTTCAGTTCTGTACTTATGGGTTCTGGAAAGAACATAAGGAGCTAGGATCCATGAAACTTCCCATTTATAGGAAGGAGAGTTTTGGAATCTGGAAAGAGAGGGTAAGGCTATTTATAGAAGCCTATGACCCAAGGATATTTGTGACAGTAAAAGAGGGACCCTTCGTCCCTATAAAGGTCCTAGTTCTGGATGCCAATTTCCACACAACTAAGACATATTCAGAGATGATTAAGGATACAGTCATCTTGGCCACATTGGATAAAAGGGCACATAACACCATTGTTAGTGCCATAGATGATTAAACCTTTCAAAATTTGGTTCACTACCAGACCTCCAAAGAGATGTGGGACACTCTTATGGTCTACATGGAGGGTACTGAAGAGGTAAAAGATGATAGGAAGTTCAAGCTCAACCACGAGTATGAGGCTTTCAGGCAATCCTAGAAAGAGAACATAGCAACTTGCTATGCAACATTTTTCAGGATTATAAATGAACTGAGGACCTATGTGAGGGTCTTCAGTCATTATGAGATTAATGAGAAGTAACTAAGGTCTCTCATTAGAGACTGGGGTACTTAGATATGTTCTATAAGAGAGGTGGCCAAGCTTGTTGATACTCCTCACCAAACATTGTTTGGAAAGTTGCTCTCTTATGAGATGCAGCTGGTTGCCAAGAAAGAAGAGGAGGCCTTAAGCAGATCCAAAGACAAGAAAAAGTCATTGGCATTCAGAGCAGACTACACCAGGAAGATTATGGAGAGGATTACATGTCCTCTAAGGAGGCCAGCTGAGTTAGACAGCTTAGAATCAGATACATCAGACTGCAACATGTCTGATGAGGACTTTACTGCCTTCTCCAGGTATCTTCAAAAGCTGATGAAGAAGAAACAGCGGAAGAGCATAACTTCCACCTCTTCTCATCACATGAAGAATCACTCCAATGATGATATGCATGATTCTAAAACAAGTAAATATAATTCCTCTAAAGTTATCTACTAAAGTTGCAGCAAACTATGACATGTGATGGATGACTACCCAGTGAAGAGAAAAGATGCTGATGAGATGACACAATACCAGCTCAAGGGGAAGAAGTAGAAGTCCTTCATGGCTAAGAAGGAGAAGAATTCGACTAACTCATCTTCATCTGAGTCTGAAGAAGAGGAAGCCTATATAGGGCTCTATGCTGCTGAACAAGACTGTCCAGATGTTGGGATAAGTAATAGGGCCCCTTTATCACACTCAGACAGTGACTCAGAGGTGGATGATGAAGATGAAGGAGATGCCTACAACTACTATGGGATGATGGCAGACACGACCATGTCCTTACCCGTGTTCTTCTCTAGCGAAATGTCATCAACAGTTTGACTACTGTTTCGTGCTCATACACGGGTACTGACACGCCCGTGTCTATACCCATATCCAAGTGACACGGCCGTGGTTCTAGTCGTGTTGATACCCGTGTCCTGCTCGGGACAAGTCTCGTCGACCTTGCTTTAATGCACACGGGTAGGGACACGCCCGTGTCTCTACCCGTGTCCTTCTCTGGACAAACCACTCAACGCCATGCCACTCAAAGACATGGCACTCAAAGCCACAACACACGGGTAGGGACACGCCCGTGTCTCTTCCCGTGTCCTCCTCTAGGCTGTCCACTCAACGCCATGCCACTAAAAGCTATGGCACTCAAAGCCACGACACACGGATAGGGACACGCCTGTGTTTCTACCTGTGTCCTTCTCGGGACAAACCACTTAACACCAAGCCAATCAAAGTCATGGCACTCAAAGCCACGACACACGGGTAGGGACACGCCCGTGTCTCTACCCGTGTCTTTCTCGGGACAAACCACTCATCGCCATGCCACTCAAAGCCATGGCACTCAAAGCCACCGCACATGGGTAGGGACACACCCGTGTCTCTACCCGTGTCCTACACAGGCCCAACTTCATTTTTCCCCATGCGTGCGTGCCTGTTCGCCTACACTCTTTGAGCCCGAATCAGCTCTCCTGACTCAAAAGCGCGCACCAGGGGCCTAGCGCGAATCGGGACATTACAGTTTCTCTGAAATGTTCTAACAGTCTGAGTGATCTCCAAAGGTATCTTCAGTTCTGTACTTATGGGTTCTGGAAAGAACATAAGGAGCTAGGATCCATGAAACTTCCCATTTATAGGAAGGAGAGTTTTGGAATCTGGAAAGAGAGGGTAAGGCTATTTATAGAAGCCTATGACCCAAGGATATTTGTGACAGTAAAAGAGGGACCCTTCGTCCCTATAAAGGTCCTAGTTCTGGATGCCAATTTCCACACAACTAAGACATATTCAGAGATGATTAAGGATACAGTCATCTTGGCCACATTGGATAAGAGGGCACATAACACCATTGTTAGTGCCATAGATGATTAAACCTTTCAAAATTTGGTTCACTACCAGACCTCCAAAGAGATGTGGGACACTCTTATGGTCTACATGGAGGGTACTGAAGAGGTAAAAGATGATAGGAAGTTCAAGCTCAACCAGGAGTATGAGGCTTTCAGGCAATCCTAGAAAGAGAACATAGCAACTTGCTATGCAAAATTTTTCAGGATTATAAATGAACTGAGGACCTATGTGAGGGTCTTTAGTCATTATGAGATTAATGAGAAGTAACTAAGGTCTCTCATTAGAGACTGGGGTACTTAGATATGTTCTATAAGAGAGGTGGCTAAGCTTGTTGATACTCCTCACCAAACATTGTTTGGAAAGCTGCTCTCTTATGAGATGCAGCTGGTTGCCAAGAAAGAAGAGGAGGCCTTAAGCAGATCCCAAGACAAGAAAAAGTCATTGGCATTCAGAGCAGACTACACAAGGAAGATTATGGAGAGGATTACATGTCCTCTAAGGAGGCCAGCTGAGTTAGACAGCTTAGAATCAGATACATCAGACTGCAACATGTCTGATGAGGACTTTACTGCCTTCTCCAGGTATCTTCAAAAGCTGATGAAGAAGAAACATCGGAAGAGCATAACTTCCACCTCTTCTCATCACATGAAGAATCACTCCAATGATGATATGCATGATTCTAAAACAAGTAAATATAATTCCTCTAAAGTTATCTACTAAAGTTGCAGCAAACTATGACATGTGATTTATGACTACCCAGTGAAGAGAAAAGAGTCTGATGAGATGACACAATACCAACTCAAGGGGAAGAAGTAGAAGTCCTTCATGGCTAAGAAGGAGAAGAATTGGACTAACTCATCTTCATCTGAGTCTGAAGAAGAGGAAGCCTATATAGGGCTCTATGCTGCTGAAGAAGACTGTCCTGATGTTGGGATAAGTAATAGGGCCCCTTTATCACACTCAGACAGTGACTCAGAGGTGGATGATGAAGATGAAGGAGATGCCTACAACTACTATGGGATGATGGCAATGAATGATGAGGAATCCAGCCAGGATCAACCAGGTCAAAGCAAGGTACATACTTTATCTAGTTCTTCTTTTGAGTCTGGGTATGATACTAGTCCTTGTACAGAAGCTTTTTCATCCAGATTTGAAGATGATTCTGAATCTGAAGGAGATGTCAATCAATTAATTGACAAGTATAGAGAACTTCTAGATGCCTTTAAGAAGTGCTGAAAGTTGTCTAAAAAGTAAGCTGTGGAGATTGCCTCTCTGCAGCTGGCTGCTTCCCAGCATGCTGAGACAACATCATTGTTTAATTAGAAGAACAGGGAAGTTAGCCAACTTAAGGTCTTGAATCTCATACAAATAGGCTCCATAAAATTCAAGAATAGTCTCATTAATAACCTTGAAGAGAAGATCTAGAGGGAGAAGAGAATTGTGGCTAGTTTTCTAAGCCCAATACAGTGTTGCCCTTGATATACTCATTCTACTCTCAGAAGGGTAATAAGGGGTTGGGATTCAAGGGAAGCACAAGAGTTGCCCCTTCTAAAGGGAAGGGCAAAGCTCCAGCTCCAACTCTGCCTCTGACTTCCAAGCCTCCCATTCATTTTAGGAAAGTTCAATTACCACAAATAGGTATGACCAAGAGAGTATTGATAGTATCTTGATGAATGGTAGATCCATAAGTGTGAACAAGGAGGTTCACAGCTATGGTGGAAGGTATTGTATGGGAGTGAGTTCCTTTAAGACTGCCCAAGAAGAAATTCAAATGTCCCATCATGGACCATTTGTCTTTGGTAATCCAGCCACCACTCTCAAGAATGTGGCTGTCGCCAAGGTTCAGAACCAATTCATCTAAGACTTAGACCAAGGGATAGTCTATCAGTAAGCCTGATTTGGGTATTTCTGATGCTATCAAGAGCATATCTTCTGCAAAGAAGATTGCTGCTGATATCTGTCAAAGCAGGCCAAATAAGCCAGCTGGAAGACTTATCTTCAGTCAGATCCTTACTGAAAGGAATTTGAAGAAGGCTGTTGCTCCTCTTTCTTATGTTCAGTCAGTTAACCAAACAGCAAGGCCTACATAGAAAAGAAGATATAACATTCATGAATGTTGGTGCTGCGGCAAAGTGGACAACTTTGCTATATGTTGGGTCCATTGCCCACAATGTCCTAGATTTGAATGAAGTCAATCTTGTCAATGATATACATATAGTTATAGTCGATAGTGATGGGACATGTAGCCTAAGTGGACAAATTTTGTAAACACTTAACCTAAGATGTTGGTTGACAGAAATCTATCTAAGTCCACAGGCATTGAGTGATGTTGACTCACTCAATGCCAAATGACTTATAGCGCTGAGTGAAACTTATATAGTTAAAGCCAAAGTAGTGGCAAGCTGAGAAAGTTGCTAAGTTCACATGCGTTGAGTGAATTTAACTCACTCAACTCCATACAATAAAAAGCAATGAGACAGGCTAAAGCAGTAAAAGACTAAGTAGAATTGAGCAGAAATTTAGCTAAGTCCAAATGCGTTGATTTCTTTTACTTTTGTCAAGCTGAGCTCTGAGTTCGTCGAACAGATCTCTGAGTTCATCGAATTGTGCTTTCAATTTTCGTCGATCTTAGCTCTGAGTTCGTCAAACTTAGTTCTGAGTTAGTCAAACTGAGTTCTGAGTTAGTTGAACTTAGACAAGCTCACTCATCGCTCTCAATGCTTAAGATATTGTAGACGGAGAAAATTGGCTAAGGCAAAAAGTGTTGAGTGAGGTATGCTCACTCAACACTCTCAATGCCTAAATTACAGAATGCATAGGCTAAGGCACAAGGCGCTGAGTGAGGTGTTCTCACTCCATGCACTCAATGCCAATCATCCAGAAGTGCCTGAAGAACATGATAAGGCAAAAAGCATTTAGTGGAGCTTGCTCACTCAACGCTGTCAATGCAAAGATAGACAGAATTCTGTCTAAGTGTTTTGGCATTGAGTGAAGCTCATTCACTAAATGCCTAATCTACTGATGCTCGATTTTGGCTAAGTCCAGAGGTGCTGACGCTAGTTAAATCGACAAAGTCAAGTAAGTTCAAATAAAGTACGGAGAAGCAACAGAACACGACAAACTTTGTCGAGAAGCTACTATACGACTTCTTTCATTAAAGCAAGGCGCAGCTGGAAACTGCAGGTGGAGCCCACTGATCTCTAAAAGTCATTGATCGGCGAACAACAAAAGGAAGAGATGGGCCAAGACACAAGATAAATTTTAGGGCTTTATCATTTTCAAAAATATTGCGGCTAGACTTCATCTTCCTCGCCATTACTGCTTGTAAAATCTTGAAGTCTCCCTGCAAAAAGTTTAGTTATCTGTGTGTCTTCTTCATCGATACCAGCAAGATCAAAAGGCTTTACTTCTGAGGGAGAAGCAGAAACAAGGAAGAAGTCTATGCAGATCATGTTGCTTCTTAGTTCAGCAAGCCCAAACCTGAAGATCAAGTTCTGAAGCTGAAAAGAAGGAAGAATAAAGTACTTAACTCTATCCTAAGAAGGAAGAGGAAGCTAAGCTGTTTACTGCTAGATACTTTCAGCTCAAGATCCTTGTTGGTGAAGAAAATTTGAGCTTAGATAACTCAACACAAGGTGTTGTCATACTGAAATTTCTCTGTGATAGATATAAATCTATTTCACTCCAGTAGGATCCTTTTGGATCTTAGTTGTAGGGATCTCTGAGCATGAGGCAGGGCAAATTTGCATGTGCGGTAGGATCTAGTTTGGATCTGAGGTAGGGTTGTCCTCCGAGCCTAAGTGTAGGGCCTTTGGCCTGAGGTAGGTGGTCTGCTGACCACTAAGTTGTAGGCCCTTGTGGCTGAGCTGTAGGTCATGGAGTAGACTTAGAGATCCTAAGGGATCTGAGGTGTAAGCTCTATGGAGCAAAGTTTTTGAGAAGTGCCTTGACTAATAGGAAGTTGGCAAGGTGGGAGGAGAGTGGATGTACCAAAAAGTTAGGGAACCACTATAAATCTGTGTGTACTTTTCTGTTGTGTTTTTATTTGTGCAGTTACTTGAAAGCAAATCACTGCCAACACAAATCACTAAAGAAGATAAAATTAAAAGTTAAAAATAACAGTGAGACAACCTATTCACCCCTAGGTTGTAAGATACCTTGAAAATAAAGACTTTATAGTGGTATCAGAGGGAGGTTGCTCAAAAAGGATTTAACAATCTGAGTGATCTCCAAAGGTAGCTACAGTGAAGTCATTATGGTTTCTGGAGAGAATCATAAGGAGCTGGGTTCCAAGAAACTCCCCATCTACAGAAAGGAGAACTTTGGAATCTGGAAGGAAAAGGTCATGCTATTCATGGAAGCCTCTGACCCTAGAATCTTTATGACTGCCAAAGAAGGATCCTTCATTCCCATGAAGGTCTCTGTTCTGGATATCAATGTCCAACCTCCTAAGACTTATTTAGAAATGACGAAGGATGAGGTCATGGTGGATGCATTGGATTAAAGAGCCCAGAACATCATTGTAAGTGTAATTGATGGTTCAACTTTTTAGAATTTGGTTCACTGCCAGACCTCTAAAGAGATGTGGGACACACTTGTGGTCTACATGGAGGGGATTGAGGAGGTATGGAAGATAGGAAGTCTCTGCTCAACCAAGAGTATGAGGCTTTCAGTGAAAACCTGAAAGAGAACATAACTGCTTGCTATGAAAGATTTTTCATGATCATAAATGAGTTGAAGACCTATGGGAGGGTATTCAATAATTATGAAATAAATGACATGCTTCTCAGATCTCTCACTAGAGGCTGGGATACTAAGATCTGTGTTTAAGAGAGGTGGCTAAGCTTGTTGAAACTCCTCCCCAAACATTGTTTGGAAAGCTGCTTTCCAATAAGATAGAGTTAGATACCAGAAAAGAGGAGGAGGCCACCAACAAATCCCTAGCCAAGGAAAATTCCTTGGCCTTTAGAGCAAAAAGCACCAGAAAGGGCAAGGAGAGGATTCCCTCTCCTCCAAGAAGACCAACTGAGTCAGACAGCTCAGAATTAGAAGCATCAGATAGCAATATGTCTAATGATGATTTTGCAGCTTTCTCCAGGCAACTCTAGAGGTCAATGAAGAAGAAGGATTGGAAGAAGAGGCCTTCCAATTTCTCTCATCACAGGAAAAATCACTCCAAGGTTGACAGGTATGATTCCAAACCTAATAAATATAACTCTTCTAATGTAGTTTACTACTATTACAGCAAGCTTGGGCATATGATAGTTGATTGCCCAGTGAAGACGAAGGAGTCTGAGGAGAAGAAGCAACATTAGCACAAATGGAAGAAGGAGAAGTCTTTCATTGCTTAGAAGAAAAAGAGCTGGACATACTCATCATCATCTGAGTATGAAGAAGAGGAAGCCTACATTGGGCTAATTGTTGTTGCTGCTACTAATGATGTAACAATATCAGCAGAGGAAGTCTGTCCTTTAGCAAGGATATGTATCAGGGCCCCTATGACACTGTCAGACAGTGATTTAGAGGTGGATGAAGATGATGTCCACATCTGTAGAAGGATGATGGCAATGAATGATGATGAAGCCAGCCAAGATCTGCATGGTCCATGCAAGGTACGTTCTTTACCTTATTTTGCTTCTATGTATGGGTATGAGACCATTCCTTGTTTAGAAACCTCTGCACCCAATGGTTAAGAAGATTATAGATCTGAAGGTGAGGTCAATAGTCTGATTGACAAGTATGGAGAACTTTTGAATGCCTCTAAGAAGGTCAATAAGTTGTCTAAGAAGCAAGCTAAAAAGATTTCATCTCTTAAGATTGCAGTTGCCCAAAAGACTGTAAGCTAATCTGCTAGATCAGAAAGCTAGGGAAATAAGCCAACTTAAGTCTCTCTTGGACATCAAGATAGCCTCAATCAAGCATAAGAACTGTGTCATCAGGGAACTTGAAGAGAGGCTTGAGAATGATAAAAGAATAGTGGCTAGCTATTCTAAGCCAAGTACAGTACTCTCCCCTTAAAGCTCATGTGGACACTGGGAGAAGGGTTGTTCCTCTGGGGTGAATAAAGATGTTCACTGGCATGGTGAAAGTTCTAGCCAGGAGAGTACCTTTATGGATGCCCATGAGAAAACTCAAATGGCCCAAACAGGACCATTTGTTTTTGGTGCTTTAGCTCCAACACTCTAAAATGTTGTTGTAGCCAAAGCTAAGAATCTGATAGCTAAGGCTCAAACTAAGGGCAAGTCTAACAGTCAGGCTGATTTGGGAATTTCTGATGTCATCAAAAGCATGCTCTCTGAAAAGAAGCTTGCTTCTGATAGCACTCAGTTCAGGCCATACAAGACAGCTAGAAGACTTGCCTTCTGTCAAGTTCTAGCTGAAAGAATTTAGAAAAGGGCTACGACACATCTTACTCCTGTTAATGCTTCTCCTAACCAAGCTGCAGGGCCTACACAGAAGTGAAGATATAACATACATGATTGTTGGTGTTGTGGTAAGATAGGGCATTTTGCCATTGACTGCTGGCACAATCCCAATGTGGCCAGAGCTACGATCAGTCCACCAATCAAAAATTCTATGGGTGGACATGTTTAGTTTCATACTAATGTTCACCTAGGACCCAATAGATATTGGGGTCCTAAGGTAAAGTAAATTGTGTATTGCAGAATAGTCCAAGTTGCCATACCCCTATATTGTACTTGGATAGTGGTTCTTCCAGACAAATGACTGGGACAAGGGGCAACATTAAGGATTACACTCAAGTAAAAGATGGACCCAAAGTAATCTTTGGTGGTTCAGATTGAGGGGTAACAAAAGGCTATGGTAAGATCACCCATGGCATAGTCACCATCACTAAGGTGGCTTATGTTGAAAGGTTGCAACCTAACCTTATAAGCATAAGCTAGCTCTCTGATCTTGGCCATGATATTGTCTTCCAAAAGGATGAGTGCCTAGTCAGGAGGTCAAGTGACCAAGAGGTCATATTGATAGACACAACGAGTGGAAATGTTTATTGCTTAAACTTTCTATGTTTAGATACAGACTCTCCTATCTGTCTAGTGGCAAATAAAAAAGCCTCCAATTGTGCCCTATGGCACAAGAGGCTAGCCCATGAAAATTTTAAGACTATTGGTAACCTCTTGCATATGGACTTGTTTGGTCCTATACCAGTTCATAGTCTTAGTAGGAAGGTCTCTACCCTTGTGGTGGTTGATGGATTTTTCCAGGTTTGCTTGATTGTTCTTCCTCAAGAGAAAGAATGAAACTATTGATATCTTCATTAAGTTTGTCAACCAAATTCAGAATGAGTTCAACAGCTCAGTGGTCAAAATAAGAAGTGACCATGGGACTGAGTTCCAGTCTGCCAGCATGACAAGGTTCTATGAAGAACATGGGATTTATCAAAAATTCTCTTCACCTAGAAAACCCCAGTAAAATGGGATTGCTGAGAGGAAAAATAGAAATCTCATATAGGCTGGGAGGACTCTACTGAATGACTCATCTCTCCTAGAATATTTCTGGGCTGAGGCAGTCAACAATACATGTCATGTCTTCAATAGAACCTCTATCACCAAGTGCCACAAGAAAAATACCTATGAGATCTTGAAAGGAAGAAAACCAAACCTGAGCTATCTCAGAATCTTTGGTAGTAAGTGATATGTTCTTCATAATGGAAAACCTATATAACTAAGTTTGTTGCCAAGTCCTTTGATGGAATTTTTGTTGGGTATAGTAACTGATGTACTCACGGCAAGTGTACCGATCATTGTCAAGTAATAAAGTTGAGGAAATAAATCCCCGGATATCTATCTCTCAGGGAGAGAAAGTAGGGAGTGTGGATTATCTATTTGGAAAAGAGGTTGCAAGCGCAATCGTAACAAAAGGGGTTTAGTTTTGGTTTCCTAACCTAAAGGCTAATAAAACTAATGCGGGTCGCCGTCACCGCGTCACTTGGGTGGATTACTATAGAAATTTGTATGGATGATTGACGAAATAGGAAGGGTCGCAATCACCTCATCGCATGGCACGCTCCTAGCAAGCGCTAAAATGGCTCGATCCCAACAATCACATGAAAACTGAAGCTTAACAACACAAGCCATAATTAAGACATAACAACATATATAAATGCTGAATCCTTAAGCAAAACATTGTTCTCAGGCCTCAATCCCACTATCACAAGTTCAGAGTAAAATAATGAACAAGAAGAGGTAGAGAAATATAACCGAGCGCACAAAGGCTTTCCAAGATTCACAGCTGGATTAAAGGGTTTTCAATCCTCGTTCGGGCTCGGTATTCGGATGTTGTTCGGGATCCGGAAGAGCTGTCACCTCCTCCCTAAAACCTGTCTTCTTCGTGTTTGATCGTTGGGCTAGTTCTGACCGAAGAACTCCAAAAGTGCAGCATCAAGGAGCTCGGATGGTATCTTGGAGTTCATAGAAGATGAAGAAGGCCGGAGACGCAACTATTGTAAGCATTTAGAGGAGACATGGTGGCCTGATCAACCCTCCAAGGAGGGGAGAGAAAATGGCGGCTCGAGGTGAGTTTTCCCGCTCACATGAGCAGAAATGGCGGGGGGAGCGGAGCTGGTTTTTGTTCAGAAGAAATTTGCGTCTTAAATAGTAAAAGTCAGAAATAATTATCACGCACGGTTTGGTGCACGACCGTGCGCAAACAGTGCAATATTAACTTTCAGAATACGCCTGAAGAAGAAGAAGCATTGACCCGTGCGTTTTACTCATGCACGGGCGATTCCGCCCGTGCGCTAAGGAAATCGCACGGGTAACCACAGAATGCATAAATCGCAGGCAAATAGGGTGAATCATGTGTTTAACTCACGCACGGGCGCTTCCGCCCATGCGTGAAGGAAAACACACGATTAACTATAGAACGGCCTAAAACGGAAGCTACAGGAAAACCGTGCATTTCCTTATCTCACGGTTCCAAAGAAACCATGCATGAAGGAATCACATGGGTCGGTCAATCCTCCAGAATAACTTGCAGAAAATGCACGATCAGAAGTAACCGAGTGCTAAGAAAATGCGCGACCGTGCGCTAAGAAAACGCACGACCGTGCGTTTTCCACAAATCAACATTTTGAAATGAGGAAAACTGACCACCTGCAACCAACAAAAACACAGCAAAGGAGGACCATCCAGCTGCACAAAAAAACAACAAAAAACTAGAAAGAGCCCTGAGGAGCACCATGTGCTTGCCCCCAGTAAAAGAATGTGATATTGCACACCCACGGGCCAAAAGAGTGCACAAAGCGGTCAATGACCGAACGATGCAAATATAACCGATATCCGGTCGAAATGCAGTGCACGAGTGAGAAAACAAGCCCATATGAGTCCTAAAAAGTCTCTAAATATCGAACTCATCACACCACCAGACTTAAACATTTGCTCATCCCGAGCAAATCATCTTTTCATGAACTAGAAAATAGCTAGCTAGCTTAGTAATTTCTAAATAAAGTAAAACGAGAAATCGAAAACCGCATGGGCATAGAAAATATAATAGACAAACTTTATAATTATGCTATGAAGTTTATAAATTTTGATAGGAGTAAATAAATATTGTAGCAACTCAAATTAGGAATGCTGGAGAATCATTAGGTCATACGTAGGAAGAAAGTAGGCAGGCCACTGATTTGAGCATTGCAAAATACTAGGGCTCGGGACCACCTCCAAAGGAATCAACCAATGTCGGGGACCATACGCTTGCCCGTTCACACTCTTTCCACGGCACTAGTTAGACTCAAGCGTGAATCAGCAGGACATGTAGGATAGAATGGGGCATAGGCTAAGCTTTGGTAGACAATGATAAACTTGGAGGCTACACACAACTAAAGCGAGCGAACAATAAGCTAAACCAAAACAGCCACTTAGAAATGCACGCGCGACACATCCCCGGACTTAGCTTGAAACCCGGGTGTGCACAAGGCCTAACCCGACCAAAAACTGAGAAACAAGATGGGATTCCAATTCTCATTGTAATTCATTTGGATTTTCTTTTTCACCCTTTTTTCCCTTATTTTTTCTTTTAGCAATCCCCACATATAGCAATTAAAATTTTTATGAATTCATCACAACATTGCATGAATTCCACAAATCACAACTCATCAGATTTGGCTTTGGTGAATGAAGGTGGAGCTGAAATAAAGGAGGGATATGCACAAATTTGGCTTGCAATGATTAACAGCTAGGACTAACAAAAAGCTCAAAATAGCAAAAATGATGGCCTACCTCACGCTCACGCTCGACTAACCGGGCACCAATGCTTCGAGAGTAGCTTGGGGCAAGTTCTTAGCCATCGAGAAAGTTGATCCTTCCTCCCGACTCGAGCAATACGAGGCAGGTGGCGGCTACACACATTCCTACACTACCGTTCGATTGTTCCAGATTCAACCATATTGATTAGTACAAACAGTATTTACAGAAGAAGAAAAGTATAAACTACGAGTATAAAAAAAATTGAATCTATATTATTTCTACACACCATGAGTACTCGATTAGGAGCACTGCAGGAGTTTCGAGCTACTCAATCTTAAAATCCTAAGCCAGCATCCAATCTTAAAGATGAAACAAAAGAAATACATTTGAATCGACCCAAGCGCTTGTTTAAGATCGCGCTCATGTGGGTGTAGGTGCACAATGCGGACATGATAAAAGAAGAAAAAGAAAATAAGCTTATGGCACGCTAGCGAAAGTAGTGCATGTGCAAAGGTAACGCATATAAATCTCCCCCACCAGACTTACAATAAACAAACTATCAAAGATTTGCAATAAAATTAAAGAAATGAAAGTTGGGGATGAGGTTACCCATGCTCAGCAAATGAGCATACCAGAAGATTGGCGTTAAACTTAAGTAATAAGCACACGACCCAAACAAATTCCATCTGCAATATATAACATCTCCAACCACAAAAAGCTATGCAAAATTAAGCACATCTAAATTGCTCAAATTTAAAGCAAGCAGCAGCATTGGGTTGTCTCCAATAAACCCTTTTCTTTACCGTCCTTAAGGTGGACCAAATACCTGTATAAATAGTTATATAGATAATGTTCAAAAGCAAGAGTTCAGAATGCATGAAAAAGTTCAAAATTGCACACTGCATGAAGATAAATAAAACAAGAAATGGAAAGAAAGGAGGCCCCAGAGATCCTTCACTCTTCAGCTAAACACTGACTTGTGATAGATACCCCCGGTCACGCGAGATGAGGGCGAGGTGAAGGCTTTAGGGCCCAGGGAAGACAAGTCTCCCCTACCCCTAGCCTCGTC
The DNA here is from genome assembly GCA_039513925.1 of Platanthera zijinensis. Lineage (NCBI taxonomy): Eukaryota > Viridiplantae > Streptophyta > Magnoliopsida > Asparagales > Orchidaceae > Platanthera > Platanthera zijinensis. Next base: position 169,770,274 of record CM077082.1, on the reverse strand, counting down.
CTTCTCGCGTCGACGGGCAAAATTAGATGCTTTGTGTATAAGAAGTTCTTTTCTTTTCAGAGTAACAGATGGGGATCACTAGGGTGGTATATCCGCCCCAACCAAATCAGCAATAGGCCTATCTTTCTCAGCGGGGGGCATCCTTTCCTCACCCACAGTGGGTGAAAGATCAGCCCAAGTCACCTGTTTAACAGTTTTACAACATTCATTAAGCTTAATTGAAGTTTTTAAATATGTTTCCTGCACACTCCCAATTGCCATGCAACGCCTCCGTTCTTTCTCTTCAGCAACTTGTTTCACGTCAAACAACTCCTCCTTCGCTTCTCCGTTAGCAATCATCAGCACATCTTTTACTTGCACATCCCGGTCTTGCTTATTCAGCACATCTGTCTCATCAGCTCTTGATAAATCATCAGATAATAAAACATTTAATTCCAGCAGAGTTTTAGATTCACTCGGGATTAGAGTGCGAAGTGATGGCGATAGTGGCAAATCGACCTTGGAAGCCAAGGTGATGCTGCATGCATTAAAGCTCAGCGTTGCTTCATTGGCTTTAAGGAATGGAACCCCAAGAATTGGCGTTGAATTATTTCCTACGGGTCCCAACAACTGGAAGTCGGTGACAACCACAACCCGGTTAAGTTTCACTTCCACCTCTTGAATCACCCCATCAGTTTTAACCACCGACCCATCAGCTAGAACTAGCGATTTCTGGGTATTAGTTTCGACATTTAAATTAAGCTTCTCAACATCTTGTAGAGCAAGAATGTTGCATGCAAACCTGAATCGCAAAGGGATACCGTCTCAATCTCATTGATCTCACACTTGACAGCCACTTCATTAACATTACACTCCTCTGCCTCCCTAGCGCTCTTCCCTTACTCACGGGGATTCTTTTCCGTGTCGCTTGGGAGCGCGCCGCGAGTACGCTCCGAGAACACTTGGGCAATCTACTCCAGCTGTGTCTCTTAGTTCCTTAAAGAAGAAATTTGAGTGGCCATGTTAGATTGGGCCATTTCAACAAACCTATCCATCATTTCTTCTAGAGCACTCTTACGTGCCCCTTGCCCGCTCTGATTATAACCCGTCTGTGGCGTTCGTAGTTGGCTATTGGAGGCTTGAGCATCATATTGATGCTAGCCTCCCTATCATCTTTGACCGGGGGCATTTTGATTCCACGAGAAATTCGGATGATTTCTCGTGTTTTTATTATAAGCATTATTATAGGGCGCAGCACGGTTTTGACTGTTTATAAAATTAACACTTTCATCAAAGGTTATACCTGCCGGTTCTGCAAATGACTCTTTAGCGGGGAATTCAAAAGCGTGGTGGCCAGGATTTCCACATCCCTGGCACAATATGCCTCCAACTGGAGCCGGAGGAGTAGTCGATCTAGTAAGCATCCTTCTTCCATCCATCATAGGGTGGCATGCTTCGGTTTGCTACATCACCGCATTCACATCAAACAGATTCCCCCCCCCTAGGGGAATTTCTTCTCGCTGTCCAATACGTGCTATGGGAGGTCATGTCTCGAAGAAGCCACAAAGCCTCTTCAGGAGATAGGTTCATAATTGTGTCGCCGGGCGCTACGTCGATCATAGCCCGATAGTTTTGCTCGACACCAAAATAGAATATTTCTACAAGATTCAACGGCTAGCAACCGTATTGGGGACAACGGCGCTATAGGTCTGCGAAACGCTCCCACGCCTCCGACAATGTCTCTTGGTCCAGCTGCATGAACGTATAAATTTCCCTTCTAGCATTCACAATTTTGTCTAATGGATGGAACTTGGCTAAAAACATAGAGGATAGAGCCTCCCATGTGGTAGCGGTCATAGGGGCAATTGTGTAAAGCCAGGCCTTAGCCCTATCCATTAGCGAAAATGGGAATTGCTTCAGCTTTACTACCTCATCAAAAATTCCAACATATCGGAAGGTCCCGCAAAATCTCTGAAAACTCCGCCAGATGAAGATGCGGGTCCTCACTTGGCAAACCAGAATACTACGTATAGTTTTTAATCATATTCAGAATCGCAGGCTTTATCTCAAAATGGTTGTTGGAAATGGCTGGTCTGAAGCCTGGATGAACACTTCCCGCAGTCGGGGTAGTGAAATCACGCATCGTCCTAACTCGAGGTTGGACCACCTCCTATCCCTCAACAACTCTATCACCTTGGCCATTTCCTCCTTTCCCCAAGTCTTCCATTCTAACTTCAGCAGCAGCAGCACGCACGTGAACTCTCCTCGCTCGTGCGGTCTCAAGATCAACTCCCAAATTTTCACCCCTATTACCAGGGTTAGGATCTGTCATACAAAAAGAAAAATCTATCAAAGCATTAAACACTTGCAAATATTTCCAAAAAGAAAAATGCACACAACGGTTGCACTCCCCGGAAACGGCGCCAAAAACTTGATGCACTCACGGCAAGTGGACCGATCGTTGTCAAGTAATTTAGTTAAGGAAATAAATCCCCTGATATAGATATCCCAGGGAGCACAAGTAGGGAGTGTGGATTCTCTATTTGGAAAAGAGGTTGCAAGCGCAATCGTAACAAAAGGGGTTTAGTTTTGGTTTCCTAAGCTTAATGCTAATAAAACTAATGCGGGTCCCCGTCACCGCGTCACTTGGGTGGATTGCTATAAAAAGTAGTAGGGATGATGGACGAAATAGCGAGGGTTGCAATCACATCATCGCAGGGGATGCTCCTAGCAAGCGCTAGAGCTGAGCTCGATCACAATAATCACACAAAAACTGAAGCTTAACAATACAAGCCATGATTAAGACATAACAACATAAATACATGCTAAATACTTAAGCAAAACATTGTTCTCAAGCATCAATCTTACTATCACAAGTTCAGAGTAAAATAACCACAACTATAGGTAGAGAAATACAATCGAGCGCACGAAGGCTTTCCACAATTCACGGTCGGATTCAAGAATTGTCGATCATCGTCCGAAATCGGTCACCGAATGTTGTCCGGGATCCGGAAGAGATGTCACCTCCTCTCTAAAACCCGTCTTCTTCGTGTTTGATCGCTGGGCTAGTTCTGACCGAAGAACTCCACAAGTGCAGCAACAAGGAGCTCAGATGGTAGCTTGGAGATTGGAGAAGATGAAAATGGCCGGAGACGTAACTATGCAAGCTTTCAGAGGAGAAATGGTGGCCGGATCAACCCTCCAAGGAGGAGAGAGAAAATAGCTGCTCGAGGTGTGTTTTCCAGCTCATAGGAGCAGAAATGGTTGGGGGAGCGGAGCTAGTTCTGGTCCAGAAGAAATCTGCGTCTTAAATAGTAAAAGTCAGAAATAATGGTCATGCACGGTTTGGCGCACGACCGTGTACAAATCGTGCGATTTTAACTTTCAGAATACGCCTGAAGAAGAAGAAACGTTGACCCATGCATTTTACTCACGCACAGGCGATTCCGCCCGTGCGCTAAGGAAATCGCATAGGTAACAACAGAATGCACAAATCGCAAGCAAAAAGGGTGAATCGTGTGTTTAACTCGCGCACGGGCGCTTCCGCCCATGCGTGAAGGAAAACACACGATTAACAACAGAATGGCCTAAAACAGAAGCTACAGGAAAACCGTGTGATTCCTTCGGGCATAGTTTCGAAGAAAACGTGCATGAAGGAATCACACGGGTCGGTCAATCCTCCAGAATAACTTACAGAAAATGCACAATCAGAAGATAACCTTGCGCTAAGAAAACTCACGACTATGTGTTTTCAACAAATCAGTATTTTGAAATGAGGAAAACTGACCACCTGCAAGCAATAAAAACATAGCAAAGGAGGACCCTCCAGCACCATAGAAAAACAACAAAACACTGGAAAAAGCCCTGAAAAGAACCATGTGCTTGCCCCCAGTAAAATAATGTGCAATTGCACACCCACGGGCCAAAAGAGTGCACAAAGCGGTCAATGATTGAATGATGCAAATATAACCGATATCTGGTCGAAATGCAGTGCACGAGTGAGAAAACAAGGCTAGATGAGTCCGAAAAACCCTATAAATATCGGACTCATCAGTAACCATAACAAAGCTTATATGATCTACAACTTGAAAAGTCAAGTTGTAAAAGTGTCTGTAGATGTAGTTTTTGGTGATTCTATCATGATTTACAGTGAGCTACCAAGCTCCTCTTCTAGTAGTGCATATACAGAAATGTTGATGTAAAAGCTTGCCATCAAAGTTGGAGCTCTAGTGATGCAAGCTGAAGTGGATATTCTAGAAGGTCCACCAGTCACACTTGGAGCATATGAAGATCAGCAAGGAGCTATTCCAGAAGCAGTTGCTGAAAGAAGATTGCCTCCTGTAATCAGACATTTGAGAGACCATCCTGCACACCAAATCATTGGTGAAGCTAGCCAAGGTTTAGTGACCTGAAGCAAGAATCTGAATACAGCTATGATGCCAGTTTCCTGTCACAGGTGTAGCCAAAGAAGTTTGAAGAATCAAACATAGATCAATTTTGGATATTGGCTATGCAAGAGGAACGAAACCAGTTCAAGAGGTGCAAAGTATGAAAGTTGATTCCTAGGCCACAAGAACATAATGTTATTGGTGTTAAGTGGATCTACAGGAACAAGATTGATGAAAATGACATTGTAATCAAGAACAAGGAAAGACTAGTAGCTAAGGGGTACAAGCAAGAAAAAGTAATTTACTTTGATGAAACCTTTGCCCTTGTAGAAAGATTGGAGGCCATAAGATTATTCCTTGCATATACTAAACACAAGGGAATCAAGGTCTACCAGATGGATGTAAAGACAGCCTTCCTGAATGGTGACTTAAAAGAAGAATTTTATGTTAAGCAGCCTCTAGGTTTTGTAGTTCCTAACTCACCTAAATCTGTAAATAGACTTAGGAAAGCTCTATATGGGATAAAGCAAGCTCCTAGGGCATGGTATAAGACTTTGTCTGGCTTCCACATTGAGAACAAATTCTCAAGGGGGAAGATAGACAAGAACCTATTCCTAAGGGAATCTAAGGGTAAGATCATCTTTGTTCAGATTTATGTAGATTACATCATCTTTGGATCTACTTATGACAACCTCTCCAGGAAGTTTTCCAAACTTATGCATGGGATGTTTGAGATGAGCTGTATGAGTGAACTCAAGTACTTCTTAGGTCTCCAAGACAGACAGACGATGGCTTGTCCATATCCCAGTCTAAGTTCACTAGGGAGTTAATAAAGAAATTTGGTAAGGAAAATACCTCCACTTTGAGAACTCCCATGGGATCTAGTATTCCTATATGCAAAGATGAGGCAGGGAAACCTATTGATGAGACTTCATTTAGGGGGATAATTGGTTCCCTTCTTTATCTAACTTCTAGTATGCCAGATATCATGTATACTACATATGTTTGTGCTAGGTATCAGGATTGCCCCAAAGAATCTCATTACTCTGCAATTAAGAGAATTCTTAGGTATCTTAAGGGCACAGAAAATCTTGGCCTATGGTACCTTAGGAATGGGGAACCTGAACTAACTGGCTATTCAGAAGCAGACTTTGCAGGCTGCAAGGAGGACAAGAAGAGCACTTTTGGCACCTATCAATTCCTAGGTGGAAGGCTAGTTTCATGGAGCAACAAAAAGCAAACTAGTGTTATAATTTCAACTGCAGAAGTAGAGTACATCTCATCAGGTAGCTACTGTGCTCAGTTGCTGTGGATCCAACATCAACTCCAGGACTACAACCTTCAGACAAGTAGAAGTCCTCTTTTCTATGATTCTACTAGTGCTATTTCAATGACTTGGAATTCTGTATCCCATAGCAGGACTAAGCAGATTGAGATTAGATATCATTACATTAAAGAGCATGTGGAATGTAAAGATATCAACCTTGAGTTTGTCTCAACTAACAAGCAAGTGGCTGATATCTTCACTAAGCCACTAGATGAATCAAATTTTAACGCCTTCAAATTTGAGGTTGGTGTGTTAAACCTGATATAGCTTTAGTTGCTCCTCATTTAGTTGCAAGCTATTTTGTATTTTGCATATGGAATTATTCTTTAAACAAATGAAGGTTCTCCAATTGAGGGGGAGCATATCCAGCACAATTCCAACAATTCACTACTGCCTATTTGAGGGGGATTAGATGATAAGAATCCTACCTTCTATTTGCTAAAGTCAAAAAGGGGAGGAAAAGATGATCAGATGATCAGATTAATGTTTAAGGGAAGCATGTTCACTGAGTGATCAGATTAATGTTTAAGGGGAAGCAGGTGTAGTGATGCTCCACTCTAAAGGCAAGGAAGTGTGGTAACTATAGATCACTTCTCAGTTATATAGTTTTTATTCTTAGTGCTGCATAGTACTTTGTATGTCATTGTGTCACTTGCTTAAGAGTTTTGACTTCCTCAAATAGGGGGATATTGTTGGGTCCATTGCCCACTATGTCCTAGATTTGAGTGAATTCAATCTTTTCAATGATATACAAATAGTTGTATTTGACAGTGATGAGACAGGTAGCCTAAGTGGCCAAGTCAGGTAAAAACTTACATAAGATGTGGGTTGATAGAAATCTTCCTAAGTCCACAGGCGTTGAGTGAAGGTGACTCACTCAACTCCAGATGACTTATAGTGTTGAGTGAAGCCTATACAATCAAAGAAAAAGCAGTGGCAAGCTGAGAAAGTGGCTAAGTTCACAAGTGTTGAGTGAAGTCAACTCACTCAATGCCATAGAGCAAAAAGCTGTAAGACAGGATAAAGTAGTAAAAGCCTAAGTAGAAATGAGCATAAATTTAGCTAAGTCCAAATGCGTTGAATTATTTTACTTTCGTCGAGCTGAGATCTGGGTTTGTCGAACTGATCTCTTAGTTTGTCATACTAAGGTTTCACTTTTTGTCGAGCTGAGCTCTGAGTTCGTCGAACTGAGTTCTGAGTTCACCAAAATTAGACAAGCTCACTCATTACTCTCAATGCTTAAGATGTTGTAGACGGAGAAAACCTGCTAAGGAAAAAAGCCTTAAGTGAGATATGCTCACTCAATGCTCTCAACGTCTAAATTACAGAATGCATAGGCTAAGGCACAAGGCACTGAGTGAGGTGTGCTCACTCAACGCTCTCAACGCCAAGTATGCAGAAGTGGCTGAAGAATATTCTAAGGCAAAAAAAGTTGAGTGGAGCTTTCTCACTCAACGGTGTCAATACCTAGATAGACAGAATTCTATCTAGGTGTTTTGGCGTTGAGTGAAGCTCTTTCACTGAACGCCTATTCTATTGATGCTCGATTTTTGCGAAGTCCACAGGTGCTGATGTCAGCAAAATCTACAAATTCAACTAAGTTCAAATCAAGTACGAAGAAGCTACAGAATACGACAAACTCTGCCGAGAAGTAAGTGTACGTCTTATTTCGTTAAAGCAAGGCGCAACTGAAAGTTGTAGGTGGGGCCTACTGATTTCTAAGAGCCGTTGATCGTCAAACTACAAAAGGAAGAGATGGGCTGAGACATAAGATAACTTTTAGGGCTTTATCATTTTCAAAAATTTTGCGGCTGGAATTCATCTTCCTCGCCATTTTTGCAAGTAAAAGATTGATGTCTCCCTAAAACAAGTTGAGTTAGTTGTGTGTATTCTTCATCGACACAAGGAAGATCAGAAGGCTTTCCTTCTGAGGGAGAAGCAAAAATAAGGAATAAGTCTCTGTAGATCAAGTTGCTTCTAAGTTCAGCAAGCCCAAACTAAAGATCTACTTCTAAAGCTGAGAAGAATGAAGAATAAAGTAGCTTACTCTGTCCTAAGAAGGAAGAAGAATCAAAGCAGTTTACTGCTAGATACTTCCAGCTCAAGATCCTTGTAGTTGTGAAGAAAGTTTGAGCTGAGATAACCCAGCACAAGGTACTGTCACATAGAAATTTCTCTGTGATAGATATAAATCTATTTCACTCCTGTAGTATCCTTTTGAATCTGAGTTGTATGGCTATTTGAGCCTGAGGCAGGGTAAATTTTCCTGTGCTGTAGGATCTAGTTTGGATCTGAGGTAGGGCTGTCCTCCCAGCCTGAGTGTAGGGCCTTTGGCCTAAGGTAGGTGGTCTGCTGACCACTGAGTTGTAGGCCCTTGTGGTTGAGCTTATGGTCTTGGAGGAGACAGAGAGATCCTTAAAGATCTGAGGTGTAAGCTTAGTGGAGCAAAGTTTTGGAGAAGTGTCATGACTAACAGGAAGTTAGCAAGGTGGGAGGAGACTGGATGTACCCAAAAGTTGGGGAACCACTATAAATCTATGTGTACATTTTTGTGGTGTTTTTTTTGTGCACGTACTTGAAAGAAAATTATTGCCAACACACAAAGCTCTAAATAAGTTAAAATTAAAAGTTAAAAATAATAGTGAGATAGCCCATTTAATCCCCCTAGGTTTTAAGCTATCTTGAAAATAAAGACTTTCACTATACACTGCTGGCATAATTCTAGTGTGCCAAGATTAGTTGTTAGTCCACCAGTCAGAAAATCTACTAGTAGACAAGTCCATTTTCTAACTTACACCTAGGACCTAAAAGATATTAGGGTCCTAAGGTAAAAAAAATTAGGTGATGCAGGTTAGTCCAAGTGGTCATACCCCTATATAGTACTTGGACAGTGGTTGTTCTAGGCACATGACTAGGACAAGGAGCAACTTAAATGAGTACACTCAAGTGAAAGATGGACCCAAGGTTATATTTGGTGGTTCAGATAGAGGGGTGACAAGAGGCTATGGTAAGATTACAAATAGTATAGTCACCATCACAAAAGTGGCTTATGTTGAATGGTTGCATCACAACCTCATGAGCATAAGCTAACTCTCTAATCTTGGATATGTTACTGTCTTCTATAAGGATGAGTGCCATATTAAGAGTTCAAGTGACCAAGAGGTCATCTTGCAGGCACTAGGAGTGGAAATGTTTATTGCTTAAATTTCCTTTGTCTAGATACGAACTCTCCTATTTGTCTATTATCAAATAAGAAAGTTTCTTATTATGAGCAATGGCACAAGAGACTAGCTCATTTGAATTAGAAGACTACTAGCAAGCTCTTTAGTGGAGAGATAGTTAGGAATGGTCCTAATGTGAAATACACCAAGGAAAGTGATGAGTACAATTGTGATAGGCTTTTTACAATCATAATTGTAGTCATGTTCACTATTTTCTACTCCCCTTTGTAGCAATTTCGCGAGAATAGTTAAGAATTTGCTTTATCACAAATAGAAGAGCACATTACCCAGTTTCTATTATTTTATGTAATACGTTATTTATTCCTTCATTTTCTTAATGCAGGTATTGCGAACCAGTGGAACTAAAATTCTTGGAGCAAACAGAGGAGTTCACGGATTCAACATGTCGTATGACATGATAAGAATTTGGCGAACATGGGTAGGCACACGCCCGTGTCCCTACCTGTGTCCTATTCGGGTTAGAACAGAAGAATTGGAAGAAAAAGACAGAGAACCACACAGGTGGAAACACGCCCGTGTGCCCACCTGTTTCCTTTTTGGCATGAATTCAACATCTGCTGCCAACCAACCCGTGTTCGAAGAACATGATGAACAACATGGTCGTATAAATACCCGTGTCAGATGACACAACCCACGACCAGACACGCCTATTCATGTGGAAGCGCCTATGAACCGTCAACACGGCCGGTGACATGGCCGTGTTAGAACCCGTGTCCGACCCTGTTTGCAAGGAGACTTAAAAAACCTATAGAAAAATTAGAAGAGGAACTTTTGGATCATTTTAATTTGGATAAATTCTGGAGGACCAAAGTGGAGCACCCAAGCGAAGGAGGAATTTAAGGAGATTTTCGTATGCTTTTAATCTTTCATGTATCTCTTTTAATATTTCCTTTCTCTTGGTGATCTAACTTTATTTATCTTTTATTTTGCATGAAACTTTTATTTGAACAATTCGGTAATCATGTATGTTATTGTTTTCATAAAATTTGTTGTATTCTATTCGTATGTATGCTTTCATCAAAAGAGATTTATCCTAATTATGAATTTAGTTTTTGTTTTACATGAATTCCAACTTTTTAGATTGAGAAATTGGAAGGTTGTGATGATGTTTATATGTTCAAATTTAGGTGTTATGTCTCTTTTTATTTCAAATTGCATGATCGAGATATATGTCGTTTGGATAATTGTGATACAGATAAATGGATTCATGGTATTTTAGAGATAGGATTTCATGAATTTATGTATTATATAGGGTACTTTATGTTAATGTAAATTTGAGTGTAGTAAATTGTTCGAGAGAAAATTTACTCAACTTAGGTTTAGATTTTGAATTGTTCGAGAGAAAATAGGATAATTGTTTAACCCTTACAATACAACAAATTTGATAGCCTTGTCATTTCATGATTACATAAAATTGAATTGATGAGCAATTATTTTCATGTGAATGCTCTTAGACTTTCAGCTTTTTATAATCTTTTATCCTCCAATGATTATTTATCCAAGTAGTCATAGTTAGGTTTATCTAGGTTAAAAATCAATTTTAATTATATGTATGATAATAGAGTGAGGGTGAGTACGAGTACTTGAAAAGACCCTATGGAATACGACACGTGATGTAGATTTCTCCTATACTAAGATTGATAGGTGCACTTGCCTGAAAGTTAAATCAATTTAGCTTATGCCCATCTTTATAGTTTATATTAGAGTGTAGAGAGAATCCACATCATGTTATACTTTGAAATCATTAAGTTTTTGACGCCATTGTCGGGGACTCGTTTTTAATATTTTGAAAGCTTAAACTCTATTAATCTACCAATTTTTGTTTACTAACAAAAAATTGTATATTAGTTTATAGAATAATTATATCGCTAAATCTTTATTTTGTAGTCTGTTAGTCTATGACCAGGGGGAAAAATTCTGGGCTAGCACCATTTCATCCAAACCCAGAACGAATTATTCAAAACTCTAACCAAAGGGATGTGGGAACTAATACCACAGATATTTCAAACAGACTTTCAGATGAGCAAATAGTAAACCTAGGAGATCATCATCTAGAAAATTTGGATAATATGGAAAACCAGATGGAGCAAACCATGTCTGACTTTGCTAGACCCAATCTCCAAGGTACTGGGTCAAGCATCGTTAGACCCCCAATAGTGACCAACAATTTCGAATTGAAGCCTAGTATTATACAGATGGCTCAATAGTTCGTCCAATATGATGGCCTGTAAGATGAGGATCCTAACACACAATTAGCCAAATTCTTGGAGATATGTGATAGATTCAAGATCAATGGTGTTTTCAATGATGCCATTCGATTGAGGTTTTTTCCGTTCTCACTAAGGCACAAGGCGAAGCAGTGGCTCAACTCATTACCTAGAGGGTCGATTACTACATGGGATATGATGGTTGAGAAGTTTTTAATGAAGTATTTTCTACCGGCGAAGACTACGAAGCTAAGGAATGACATCTCTACGTATGTTCAATTTGAATCTAAATCATGGTACGACACATGAGAATGATTCAAGGATCTATTAAGGAGATTTCCCCATCATGCACTACCTTCCTGGCTTCAGATTCAGACTTTCTACAATGGTCTTAATCCAACCACTAATTAGATGATCAATGTGGCTAGTGGGGGAACCTTGAATAATAAGACACCTGAAGGAGCTCAACAGTTTATAGAAGACATGGCAATGAACAACTATCAATGGACTACCGTGAGACCAAATCCTAATAAGCCTGTAGGAATGTATGATGTGAATGTCATCACTGCCTTAATTATTCAAGTGGAGAAGCTTCACCAAAAGATAAACGACCTTTCTTTAGCATCACCCTCCATGGTACCTCATCAATGGGACCCTTCAATTAGTGGAATTCCTAGCGGTGAACCTTAAGTGCAAGAACATGTTGACTACATGGGTAATAATATTAGACCACCTTTCAACCCAGCAAACAACTCATATAGTGTTTCATACAATCCTGGATGGAGGAACCACCCCAATTTCTCTTGGGGAGGACAAGGAAATCAAGGCAAGCAACCTGTGTTTGGATAACTATAACAACCGGTGTTAACCCCAGAATCCGCAACATAACCAGCTAGGCATCTCGCTCCTCCTTTGCCGGACTCGAAAAGCTCAGTCCGCCCAGGTCGCCAATTGTCGAGCTCAGGTAAAGCCTGGATCGTCGAGTTCAACTCTGCTATATAGTCGAACCCCGTTCGGCGATAGTCGACCTCGTATCGGTGAGCTCCAGGTCAGGTCGCCCAGGTCGCCCAGGTCACAATTAGTCTGGCAGGTTTGCGCTCAACGCAACCAGGGAGGTTTTCAGCTCGCAGGCCCAGTCCGCCGGTCTCGTGCGGACTGCTTGTTCTTACTCTTTTAATTACCGTCACCGCTGCCCGGCACTTTTGTATCTCGGGCAGCCGGTTATTTTAGCCCTGCCCATTCGGGCAGGCCCCCAGCCTATAAATAGGGGGGAGTGGTGCACTCAAAGGAGGCTGACTCGACCCCAGAGATTCACTGGGTAAAGGCTGCGGACTCACATCTCAGACATTCGCGGTCTCAAATCTACGATGCCTCCCATTTTACCTCGGTCCATTAGTAAGCGGTTGCTTGCAGTCCCTTTCTCTCTTCTTCCTTTCTTGCAGGAACTTGAGGGCGCATTTTCTGCATCAACATCAACACGCGACCTTCAGATTGAAGCTATCGCTGAAGCTCTCGGACCAAGATGTCGGATCGTCGATCGACTCATTGTCATGCCCACTCAGGTCGCTCAAGCTCCTCAAGCGACCTGTGGGACGCGCTCGACCGATCCAGGAGAGAAGCCGAGCAGTCCCGGAGGGAGACCGATCAGCGCCTTGACGCGATCAGCCAGGCTTTGGTCGCGATCACTCAACGACTCGACCAACCTAGGGTGGCCGAGCAGGAGCCAGTCCGCAATACCCCAGTCCGCCAAGCGCAAACTACGACGCCACTGCTCGCGAACTCGCCCATCCAGCCCGCAGCCCTACAGAAGTCTCAAGCCGATGAGCTCACTTCACTTATGGATTTTTTCCGTGAGGTAGCACGGGGAAGTCCAGCCCGCCGACTTAATTTTGCAGAAGATAATCAGGCCGTGCGACCTCCTGCGACTTCGGCTATAGCCCAAATCGGGGAGTCCCCTTTTGTTGATAAGATCCGTCAAGAGCAAGCTCCTAGCAACTTCAGGGAACCTCGCATTCCATTTTACACTGGGGACACAGATCCCGTCGCTCATCTCCAGGCTTTTGAGGATGCAGTAGCGATGACGTGTTTGACAGATGGTTTGAAATGCAAATTCTTGGTGACTACTTTCGACGGCCAGGCCCGAGAATGGTTTCATGAACTGTATCCCAGATCCATCGCTAGTTTTGCTGAGTTGCGGCAAGAGCTCCTGTTGAGGTTTGTCACTTCCAGGAAGAGGAAGAGTGGGCCGGCTACCCTTTTTAAGATCAAGCAAGCCGACAATGAGTCAGTGGCGCAATTTGTGGATCGCTTCCAGAGAGAAAAGCTGGGATTCAGGAATGTAGACCCCGAGTTTTATAAGATTGCCCTAGTTAACGGACTCAAAGAAGGATCGTTGAAGTTTGAGGCAACCACCAAGGATCCAGCCACTTTCCAAGATCTAATAGCCTTAGCCAACACCTTCATAGAAGGGGAGAGCGCTAACCCTTCCTATATATCCAATTTAACTGCGAAGGTGGAAAAAAGAGACGTCACCAATTCCTATACAGCCAATCGATCATCCAAGCCTTCCTTACCAGAGTATCAGCCTCCAGCGCACAGGGGAAGAAATTTCTGACACAAATGGCCTTATCAAAACCATCAACAATTTCATGAGCAAAAGCCACCGCTGGCTGCTACCCCTGTCCCAATTGCTCCTCGAATCTTGCCTGTCCTTCAAATTCGAGATAGCTTATCTTCAGATGATCATCAGAACCATGATCCCTTGGAAGAGCTCGCTGCTATGGGCTTGACAATAGATGAAGTTCTCCAGGTCCTGCAAAAGAAAACTGAACCAAAGAAGGATTTCCAAAAAGTGGAAGGAAAGACTCGAAACGCGGACCTTTTCTGCGCATTCCATAGAGAAAAGGGACATCCGACTGAAGATTGCAGAGCGCTCCGGCAGCTCGTGGAGAGACTGCTTGCCGCAGGAAAGATGAAGGGCCTCGGAGTAAAGGAGGCCTCATCAAAGCCATCCACCTCTAAAGGCAAAGAAGTGGCCAAAGTCTCTTGGGAAGACGAAGACACTAAGAGAACGGGATACTATGGCAACATTAAGATAGGAGAGAACGTCGATACGAACGACGTGGGTGCCCTCGGGGACCTCTTTTGCATCCACGGAGGAGCAGGTGTGGAATCAAGCAGAAAGTCTTCTTTAGCAAGGATCTCACGGCACGAGGTAGCCATGAATTCCACAGCTCCCCCAGCAGAGGTTGTTGTTTTTGGTCCAGATGATCTCCCAAAGATAGCCAACCCGTTCAACGACGCAGTCGTGATCAGGACAATCATTGAGAACTATACGGTCCCAAGAATTTTGGTCGACACAGGAAGTTCGGTCAACCTTATATTCAAAAATGCTTATGAGGCCCTAAGGTCCAAAAAGACTTTACTCTCCACCGAGGGACCACTGTATGGCTTCGCGGGCGAGAAGAAAGAGGTTGAAGGAAGCGTCAAACTCTCAGTAATGCTCGGGGGAGTGTCAAAACTTATCACATTCATGATAGTTGATGCGACAAGCAGTTATTGTGCCATCTTTGGAAGACCTCTTCTTAACGAATACCTAGCAATAGTTTCCACCTATCACTTGGCGATCAAATTTTCGGCAGGAGGAAAGCAGTACCGAGTTAGAAGCAACCCAAGGGAGGCGCGGGAATGCTACGTCAAAGCAGTCAACACAATTGAGCAAGCGCCTCCCCAAGCGGCCCTAGTCATTGCCTCAGAAGAGAAAGATCCCCAAGAGAAGGCTCCCCAAGAAGAAGTTGAGAATCAGAAGGAAGCCCCGGAAGGAGTTCATCTAGAGCCTGCTCAAGCAACCCAAGGAGTCCCAATTGGAGCAGGCGAAGGAAGAAAGCTTACAATCAACTCGGAACTCCCCGAAGAGGAAAAAAGAAGGCTGATCGCGTGCTTACTAAAGAACCTGGATGTCTTTGCCTGGGCTGCATCCTGAAATAGCTTGTCATCACCTCAATATCGCCCCCAATTTCAAACCTGTTCAGCAAAAGAAGCGGGAGGTGGCAACCAAGCTAGCCGAGCCAATCAGAGAAGAGGTTGTAAAGCTTCTAAAGGCCAAGTTCATTCGTGAAATCCAATACCCGGATTGGGTATCCAACGTTGTAATGGTAAAAAAGCCAGGAGGAAAATGGAGGATGTGCGTTGATTTTACCAAGTTAAATAAAGCATGCCCGAAAGATTGTTATTCGCTGCCTCGAATAGATGCCTTAGTAGATTCTGCGGTTGGATATCCCTTTATGAGTTTTTTAGATGCATTTTCTGGTTATCACCAGATTAGAATGCATAAACCTGACATCCCCCATACATCCTTTATCACAAATGATGGCTGTTATTGTTATCTGGTAATGCCCTTTGGGTTAAAAAATGCAGGCGCTACCTATCAACGCATGATGGACTCTGTATTTAGAGAACAAAAAGGAAAAAATCTTGAAGTATACGTCGACGATCTTCTTATTAAAAGCAAAACCTTTCCTTTGCATTTACAAGACCTTACAGAAACATTCTCTACTTTGCGAAAGTATAACATGAAATTGAATCCATTAAAATGTATCTTTGGGGCAAATAAAGGAAAATTCCTCGGTCATCTCCTTACCCCTGAGGGGCTCGCCCCTAACCCAGATAAAGTTAAGGCGATTCTCAATATGCCATCACCTCATTCCCCAAAAGAAGTCCAGCAATTAGGGGGAAGACTCGCAGGTCTTGGGAGATTTATCTCCAGAGTAGGAGATAAGAGTGCCTCGTTCTTCAAGACTCTTCGCGGAGGGTCTAAATTTGAATGGACCAAAGAATGCATAGAAGCTTTTGAACAACTTAAGGAGCAACTCACCTCCACCCCTTTACTTCAGAGCCCTCGCACGGGAGAAATGCTATTCATCTATCTAGGAGTGGGCTCGGAAGCAATAAGTTCAGTCCTTGTCAGAGAAGAAGGGAGGAGGCAATATCTGGTATATTATGTCAGCCACATATTGAAGGATGCTGAAACTCGGTACCCGATTCTTGAGAAGCTTGCATTGGCATTAGTAATGTCTGCCAGAAGGCTTCGACCATACTTCCAAGCACATTCAATTAGAGTGATTACAGATCAGCCATTAAAAAATATTCTGGAAAAACCGGAGCACTCCGGGAGACTAGCCAAAAGGGCAATTGAACTCAGTGAGTTCGATATTTCATATGTACCCCGAACAGCTATCAAGGCACAGTTACTAGCAGATTTTTTAATAGACACAACTGTGTCTAATACTGATCAAGCTGATCGATCTCCGCTAGCATGGACAATCTATATAGATGGAGCTTTGGGCAAAAACTCTTCGGGGGCAGGAGTAGTTCTCATTAATCCCAACGGAGTCAAATTAAAACAGGCCATAAAGTTCTCTTTCCCAACCACCAATAATCAGGCAGAGTATGAAGCACTCCTGGCAGGCCTGCGGTTCGCAAAAGAATTGGGCATAGACTATGCGCACGTTAAAACCGACTCATTAGTAATGGCGTCCCAAGTGTTGGGGAATTTCGAGACCAAAGAGCCTACCCTAAAGAAATACTTAATGCTGGTGAAGGCAGAGATTGGAAGATTCAAGAGCCTCACCATTGAGTATGTCTCAAGAGTACACAATGCTGAAGCAGATGAGCTGGCAAAGTTTGGCCTCCCTTCCGGGGAAACAACGTCAGAACTTTTTTATCCGGCTATAGAAGAAGGAGAATTGATGCAAATAGAGCAACGACCCTCTTGGATGGACTCATTCAAATCATATCTTTCGACAGGGGAATGGCCACAAGCTTTGAAAGATAAGAGGAGATTTAGAATGAAAGCAGCAAATTACAAGCTTATCTCCGGGATTCTCTATAGAAAGACTTTCCTCTCGCCAATGGCAAGGTGTGTGTCTGAAGAAGAAGTTCCCACGGTACTCCAAGAAATTCACTCTGGAGAGTGTGGCAGCCATTCAGGGGCTAGAACTTTAGAGAAAAGAATATTGCGACAAGGGTATTTCTGGCCCACGATGAGAAAAGACTCTGAATTATACGCAAAGAAGTGTGCCCAATGTCAAAAGTTTGCTCCTCTTCAACTCCAACCCTCGCAGCGGCTTTTGTCAATCTCCACACCATGGCCTTTCGCAGTGTGGGGAATGGATCTCCTCGGGCCATTTCCCATGGCAAGTGGACAACGACGCTTTATCTTGGTTATGATCGATTACTTTAGCAAGTGGATTGAAGCAAAGGCGCTAGCGAAAACAACAACCCAGGTGATAAAAAATATTTTATGGGGGGAGATAATATGCAGACACGGCATCCCAATGGCAATAATTACAGATAATGGGCCGCAGTTCAACAATGAAGAGATGAAGAACTTTTGTAAGCAAGTCGGCATAGAACTGAGATTCTCATCAGTTCACCATCCCAGGAGTAATGGCCAAGTGGAAGCTGCGAATAAACAGATACATAATTTGCTGAAAAAGAAAGTGCATAATCTGAGAGGAAACTGGGCAGAGGAACTTCCTTCAGTTCTATGGACCCTCAGAACAACTCCTTCCACAGCTACTGGGGAAACTCCTTTCAAATTATCTCATGGTTCGGAAGCTCTCATCCCAGTAGAATTTGAGGTTCCAACTCCCAGGGTATTATTGGCCAGACAAAGCTGGGAGGATTGGCTTAAAATTAACGATGAGAATATGAAACTAAGCCTGGACCAAATTGAAGAATTGCGGGATGAAGCCATCATCAGGCAAGAGGAAGTCAAACGAAGAATGGCAAGATATTTTGACAAAAATGTCAGGGTCAAACATTTCTCGGTGGGTGATCTCATCCTTAAAAAGGTGGATGCAGCCGCAAGAACTGGCTCCTTGGGCAAGCTAAACCCAAACTGGAGTGGACCATTTATCATTAATAAAGTTCTGAGAAATGGGGCATACCAACTACACACCTGTGACGGAGAAGATATACCCCATACTTGGAACGGCAATGATCTGAAACGTTTTTATGCTTAAGCAAAACACTAGTCATCTGTTGATCATTTTGGCAATTTTATTCATGAAGAATTTCTGGCTAAATGATCTTTTCTATATGGCGCAATCTTTTTCCTTTGTCTGAAACTCAAAACGAAAATCACCAGACCAAGAGACATCGCCAAGTCCAGCTTGGACCCCCCCAAGAATTGTTGTCATTAGCATAACACCCCAATGACCACGTGTTGCGGGGAGATTTCGCACCGTGTAGTGGGAGCTTGCAGATTCTTACGCGGTGGGCTACTGGATTTTGGATCCCGGCTAGAACCTGACTCCACCACTGCATTTTTGGAGGGGCAGGGTGGTTGACAGCTCTACTAAGCTTCGTAGGGATAACGTACACTTTGATGATCTCTTTGAGGAAAGCAATGTCACCTGGCACCTGCCCATAGATCATCAAAGTTCGTACCTTCGAACACTCTTTGGTACTCTCAAGCGGTGCCTGCAGGGAGCTCACGACCCAGTTGATCCATTGAGGAAAGCAATGAATCCCGCATGCACCTGCCCAATTGATCAAATCGGTCTAAATCCCAGGCAAGAGAGCGGTGTGTTCCCTTTTTGTCAGAATAAAATTAATATTTTCAACCTCCACCAACTTCTCAAGGAAAGCAATGCCGATCCGGCGGCACCTACCCGCTTGGTTATGAATTACAGGTCATTGCTTATTGATGAAGTGCGGACTCCGTTTATTCTATCCGCTCAGTCCGCCATCCCTTTGTTGGTTCTGTAATTTATAACCCTGTGAGGAAAGCAATGCCGATCCGGCGGCACCTACCCGCTTGGTTATGAATTACAGGTCATTGCTTATTGATGAAGTGCGGACTCCGTTTATTCTATCCGCTCAGTCCGCCATCCCTTTGTTGGTTCTGTAATTTATAACCCTATGAGGAAAGCAATGCCGATCCGGTGGCACCTACCCGCTTAGTTATGAATTACAGGTCATTTCTGATGTTATTGCTGGCGCACTGCGAACTCCGATTTTTCTAGTTCGCCCAGTCCGCAGGATTCGTTCAATTTATACTAATTATTTGGGAAAGATTCAATTATAAATATCTGCGGACGATGACCCTAGTCCGCCTAGTTCGCTTCTTCTCGTTATTTAAGTTAGCAGATTACGGTTTTCTTGGTTCTGTTCTGCAAAGTGCGCACTGCTAACCGAACTCGTCCAAGTCCTCTTTACACGTTCTCTTCGCTTAGAATATTTTCATATTACAGCGAGCTGTGGTTTTGCAATTTCGACAAGCTTTAAATATACAGCAAGGCAATGACAGATGTACATATAAAAGTGTGACCTCTAAAGATAAGCAAGGGAAAAAGCAGAACATCTCAGATCAAAAATATCCTTTTTCTATTCATTCAAAAATATATTTACATGTCTTGGCGGACTCGCGCAGAGTCCTCCCCCTTACATTAAAGAACCAAAAAATTGCCATATATACTATTCTGTCCTTTGTTTTTTGTCCACAGGCTTCTCCGGGCTCGATCCATCCACGTCCACTATAGGCGAGTAGCCGCCTGAGTCGCCGCTACTGCTGTCATCAGAGTGAGAAGCGGCTGAGGGTTCTGTTCGCATGCTGCTCTCATCAGAGCCGGAGTTAGCGGACTGATCCGACTGACCTCCTTGCTGTTGACTTGAGGCCACATCTTCAGCAGCTCCCTCATCAGCGGACTCCTCCTCGTCATCCTCAGCAACCGCTTTCCCCTTGGCAGCCCGCTCGAATTGGGCAACCTTATCCTTTAGCTCTGGGAAAAGCTCCAGGAAAGGGATAGAGTCTACCCCAGCCTTCACATACCCTTCGCTGATAGTGCGCTCAATCACGACCTCCACGCTTTCCTTTACAAAAGGGAACATGGCTTTTTGGAAGTCCGGGTTGGTCACCTCATATGCGGTCTATAAAAGAAATCAAAACGTCAGTCTGCGAAAGATGAGCAAGATTAACGGCGATTAACTTAAGCACTTACGGCCTTGTCTTCTTTATATTGATTGACCTTTAAGCCAAGTCGCTTATTCTTTTCTTTCAGCGAATGAGTTTCCTTCTTATACCGCGCGTTGTCCCTAAGCAGCTCGCGCGTAAGCCTGCCTAAGAAGTGGTTGGTGACAGCGCAGTTCGCACTGGCTTGCGCGGCGAGAAGGGGGAGGTCATCAGGTGCCACATTCTGCAGCTCGCGGAGGTTTTGCTTCCCGTACAAGGCGGAAAGGGCGATATGGGCGTGTCGAGATAAACACGGGCTCCTCCTGGAGGAAAGAGCCGTTGACAGGCGGACATACTTTTTCTTCTCATGCCAGTGAATCATCGGGTTGCCCCTCAGGTCCTTTTGCTTCACGCGAAAGCCCGAGATGTTGAAGCTATCATCAGAAGAGTAGCCCGCGGCGGGATCTCCATCTTCTTTCCTTTTCCTTGCAATCTCTTTTCTTCTTTCTCATTGTGTAGGAGTCTGTCCGGCCGGCGCAAAGGGCAAATTTGCGGGCACCGCCAAGGTCGCTGCAAGAAAAAAAAATTAGCTAAACTTCCAGGTCGTTGCGGATACAAGTAAAGGTCGCGAGACTTACTCTCTTGGCGGCTTACAGTATCCAGCCCGGGCAGCAGCGGGATGTAATAATCGACATCCAGCCTCGCTCCAGCAAGGAACGTGACGATGGCGGCCTCGACGTCGTTTAACCGCACACTCTTGAAATCGGCGTCTGAGCGCAGCTGCGGATTGGTATGAAGAAACCCCAGGTCGCCTTCACAGATAAGATACCTAGAGGTCCAGTTGTGGATCTTGTTCGGCAAACCCACAACTTTCATTCCCCTACAGTAGAAGTAGATGACGCCTTTGTACTCGCGGCCCCCGGGTGGAGTGATGGAGCGGACAGAGAAAATTTTCCTGAAAATCTTCAAGGAAAATTCAACCCTCTCAGCTCGCAGGTAAGCAATGAAGCTGCAGATGGCAACCATGCTGTTCGGGGCGAGCTGGCCTGGAACCACCCCATAATGCTCAAAGATCTCCGCGACCTCCCAGAGCAGGGGGAATTTGAACCCGCAGTCAAAGTGATCTATTGGCACCGCGAGCTGGGTAGAGGTCGAGAAGTTCAGTCATTCGTGGTGTTCGGGGAGCCGCGCAAGTACAGGCGAGCCCGCCATATGTACTTCCAAGAAGGCCTCCAGATCGACTTCAGTTAGCCTGCTCCTTTTATGCTCGGCAGCATGGAAGGCGGCTGCGGCATCAGTACGTGCGGATACCATGTTTTTAGACCGCAAGGCTTCAGTTCCAACTGTTAACTATACAAAAAGAGAATGAAGACCCTATTTATAGGAAAACCGTCTGACATGACAGCCGTCAATCCGCACATATCGATTAGCCAGTCCGCGCAGCTCGCTTCTTCCCTGCCCCCTGTAATTACAAATAATTGCAAACTCACAGGAAATCCGCAGAAACCGCAATTTACCCATAAACAAAATATGCGAGCATAACGCCAGCCCGCATAACTCGCATTCAACAATAAGAATATCCAAAGTTTAAAAAATAATATTATACAACAAGCAGAGTAGCATCGCAGCACAAATACAACCATGCAACAAAGATGTTCGAGCAATAATATTATACAACAGCTTAAAGCAAATAATAAAGCCTCAGCGCCTCCTACAGTCTCTCGGGGCAGGTCGCTCTTCATCGTCCATTCCAACATGAGCCGCCTGGTCGCTTCCTCGCAATATCTCGCAATAGAGCTGAGAAACCAGATGGTGCATATTGTTGAAGGTGCGGTGCATGTGCGCGACATCCCTCACTACCCGCGGGAACGGAATCAAGGGAACACCTGCCGGGGCTGGATCTGCGACAAACCGCGGGCTGCCCGCTCACCACAGGGGCTGACCCCTCTCCCCCAACAGGCTGAGATGTTTGCGGCCTCGTCCCGACAGCTTCGCCTACCTGCTTCTTTCCTTCTCTCGCCAAGGCCAAGTATTTATTTCGGTAGTGGCTGGCATCTCCGCTCAGTCGCTGCTTCTCCTTTTCACTCCTTCGAGTGCGGATGAGAGACTGGCGACCTCGCTTTCCAAGATCTTTTCCCGCTATTTGCTTTTCTTCAATTCAGCTCGAAGCTCGCACAATTCTTCCTCATATTTCTTCGCCAACAGCGCGCTGTCTTCTTGAGCAGGTCGCTCCTCCTATGCGAGCTCAGCAGCAATCCGCGCCGCAGCCTCCGACACATTTGGTGGCGTAGGAACGATCTCGCCGACCTCGACTGAATCAGGCGTGGACTTCTGAACTGTAACAAAGAAAATAAAATCGCCTCAGTATCCAAGCCGCAATAGGCCCAAAAAGGTAAAAGTTTTTATTCACTTTTGGTTATCATCGCAGCGATCTGGCGACTATCAAGGGTAGGTCGCCTCACGCGCTCTGGATCAAAGGCCTCTAGGCGACGCCTCCATTCTCGGCGGACTATCGCTCTTGTCTCGGCCAGCGATCTGCTCGAGGCAACTATATCATCAGTTTCTGAAAGGATCTTGACTGGCCGCGACTTTCGTGGAGGGGATTTGTACAACCAAGAACTCTGAAATCGCCTGGTCGCCGGCCGTAACTTACCGGATCGCATCAGCTCTGCAGCGACCCGAAGATCCTTAGCCCGCTTATCCGCAGCGAGCTTCTCCGAGACCGCTTCAATCTTCGCCTTCATAACTGCGAGCTGCTCCGTGGTCTTTTCCCTTTCTTCAGCTGGAAGAAAAGAAGAAGGATCAACAAGTTTTTCTCCTCTAGTCTCAGTATCAAGCTGCAGCACCTCCAGCAAAGAACGATTCATGCTCGCCAATTGCTCGCTATCTATAGAGTCAAGAATCTCAGTGGTTGATAAGCTGAGCGTTGAAGGAGGATCACCTTCAGCAGGCAGGGGATCGGGGGTGACGAGCTCGTCTTGGACTTCCTTTTCTCGCGGCTTATGCTGCAAGCTCGCAGCTCCAGTCCGCTTGGAGATATTCTTCTCCTTCCTAACTTTCAGTTTCTTCTCTACTCGCTCCGCGATAGTACTATCTCGCTTCCTCTTTTTCTTCTCAGGAGTTTTGTCTAAGTCGATGACGACCTGCTCTGGCTCGGGAACTGAAGTTGGAGCGACAACCAGGGCCAAGGAAGATACTGGCTCCTCAGCTTGCTTTTTGACGGAACTTTTAGCCGCGGTTTCGGCGAGCTCCTCAGCTCGCTCCTCAACAACCTCTTCTTCCCTTTCCTCTATCAGCTCGTCAGCAGGAAGCTTCTCCTTGATGACCTGCTGCTGGACTTTTGGCGATGAAACTTCCTTATCCGTGTCTATCTGCAACATAATTGTCCCGGAAGGAGAGCGATGCACCTCCATACTGGAAGAGTTCGCAGGGTTCTGGTCAGACACAGATGGCGGATTCGGCTTCTCATGCAGAGGATTTAGAGGAGGAACAATCACAGTCTTTTCAATATCACGAACTGGATCTGTTTGCTTCTGACTCGAGCTCTCTCCCGGGTGGCGGACAGGCACATCTTTCCGGTGGCTCGACTTTTTAGGTCGGGAACTCGCCTTCGGCTTCTCAGTTGAGGCGGCAAGGCTACCGAAGAAAGATCCAAGTCTTGCCATGCCGGACTGGAAAGTCGAGACCGCAAGTGGTGAGTAACGACCCGTCGCGCAATCAATTCTGCCAAAAGACAGGGCTTACGGCGATATTTATAGCACAGACAGCATTTATGATAGTTGCGGACTCGGCGGTTAAGGAAACATTTTCGGAGTTTTCCAAAACTCAAAAATGTGCGGGGATTATGTTAACCCCAGAATCCGCAACATAACCAGCTAGGCATCTCGCTCCTCCTTTGCCGGACTCGAAAAGCTCAGTCCGCCCAGGTCGCTAATGGTCGAGCTCAGGTAAAGCCTTGATCGACGAGTTCAACTCTGCTATATAGTTGAACCCCGTTCGGCGATAGTCGACCTCGTATCGGCGAGCTCCAGGTCAGGTCGCCCAGGTCGCCCAGGTCGCTCAGGTCACAATTAGTCTGGCAGGTTTGTGCTCAACGCAACCAGGGAGGTTTTCAGCTCGTAGGCCCAGTCCGCCGGTCTCGTGCGGACTGCTTGTTCTTCCTCTTTTGATTCCCGTCACCGCTGCCCGGCACTTTTGTATCTCGGGCAGCCGGTTATTTTAGCCCTGCCCGTTCGGGCAGGCCCCCAGCCTATAAATAGGGGGGAGTGGTGCACTCAAAGGAGGCTGACTCGACCCCAGAGATTCACTGGGTAAAGGCTGCGGACTCACATCTCAGACATTCGCGTTCTCAAATCTGCGCTGCCTCCCATTTTACCTCGGTCCATTAGTAAGCGGTTGCTTGCAGTCCCTTTCTCTCTTCTTCCTTTCTTGCAGGAACTTGAGGGCGCATTTTCTGCATCAACAACCGGAGCAAAGGAAGCCAACATTGGAAGATGTACTTACAAAGTTCATGCAAACTACTGATATAGCTTTTTGGAATCAAGAGGGCTCAATTCGTAATTTAGAGAATAAGATTGGTCACCTCGCAAGGATGGTATCTGAAAGGCAATAAGGAACACTTCCGGATAATACTGAAATAAACCCGAAGGAGCATGCAAAAGCAATCCAGTTGAGGAGCGGAAAGGAGTTACAAGACCCAAGACTAGCAAAGGAAGCACCCCAAGAGGACTCTAGCGAGGAAGCACCGAATGACATGAACGTGAAGCCAATGGAGTATCAACCAGCAATACCATATCCAGCAAAGCTGAACAAGGAGCGTATGGATGCGCAATACGGTAAATTTTTATCTATGTTTAAACAATTTCATGTCAATTTACCTTTTTCTGAAATAATTCAAATGCCTAAGTATGCTAAATTTTTGAAGGATTTAATCTCAAATAAAAAGAAAATAGAAGAATTATCTTTAGTAACACTTAGTGAAGAATGTTCCGCTATTTTGCAAAACAAATTACCACAAAAACTTAAGGATCCTGGTTCATTTTCAATTCCATGTTTAATCGGCGATTTACAAGTAAACAAAGCTTTAGCGGACTTAGGAGCTAGTATAAAGTTAATGCCTTATAAACTATATTTAAAACTAGGTCTAGGAGAACTTAGCCCTACTAGAATGAGTATTCAACTAGCAGATCAGTCGGTTAAGTATCCTAGAGGAATAGTAGAGGATGTATTAGTTAAGGTAGATGAGTTTATATTTCCTGCTGATTTTGTTTTTCTAGATATGGACGAAAATATCGAAGTGCCACTCATATTAGGTCATCCATTCCTAGCCACATCTAGAGCTATTATTGATGTTTTTGATGGTAAATTAGTTTTGCGAGTAGGGGAAGATGAAGTCACTTTTCAAATTGGCAATACTATAAAACAATCCTTAGATAATGATGATTATTTATTTTTCTCATGGTATTGATAATTTTATGACTTCTATGAATTCTAGTTTATATTATAGAGATCCTTTAGAAATTTGTATCACTAACTGTTATGTAGAAGAATATAAAAACCAAGACATTGTTGAACATTTATTTTTTCTAGATACCTCAGTTTCAATGAATAGAACGACTGAGTATAGTTTGATTATCGAAGGAGATCGTTAAGTTCATAAGAATAATACTAAGGATCCAGCATTAGTAGAACTAAAAAAATTACCGGATCATCTTGAGTATGTATTCTTTGGAACTAATTCTTCTTACCTAGTTATTATTTCTTCTAATCTTTCTAATACTTAAAAAGCTAAATTAAAAACTGTGTTGAAGAAATGTAAAGGTGCAATAGCATGGCAAATATCTGATATAAAGGTATCAACCCTAGTGTTTGCACTCACAAAATCCTTTTGGAAGAAAACTATAAACCTCATATTCAATCGCAACATAGGCTTAACCAAAATATGAAAGAGGTAGTTAAGGCTGAGATTGTTAAGTTGTTAGATGCTGGCATGATATACCCTATTTCGAATAGTTCATGGGTTAGTCATGTACAAGTCATTCCTAAGAAGGGTGGCCTAACAGTGGTAGCAAACGATAAAAATGAATTAATTCCAACGCGAACAGTAACTGGTTGGCGTGTCTGTATTGACTAAAGACCATTTCCCTCTATCTTTTATTGACCAAATATTAGAACGTTTATCAGTACATTCTTATTATTGTTTTATAGATGGACTTTCTGGATATTTCCAAATTCCCATAGCATCAGAGGAGCAGGAGAAAACAACATTTACTTACCCATTCGGTACATTTGCATATAGGCATATGCCAGTCAGTTTATGTAATGCCCCGCCACTTTCAAAAGGTGCATGTTAGCCATCTTTAATGAATATGTTGAAGATATTATGGAAGTGTTCATGGATGATTTCTCTGTGTTTGGAGACTCCTTTGATATGTGTTTGAATAATTTAGAGAAAGTTCTTAGGAGGTGTGAGGAAATAAACCTAGTACTTAGTTGGGAGAAGTGTCATTTCATAGTGCAAGAAGGGTTAGTACTTGGCCATAAAATCTCAAGCCAAGGAATTCAAGTAGATAGAGCGAAAATAGAAACCATAGAAAATTTACCACCACCAACCTCCGTTAAGGCAGTGTGAAGCGTCTTAGGACACGCCGAATTTTACCGCCAGTTTATTAAAGACTTCTCTAAAATCGCTAAACCACTTACTAGGCTTTTAGAAAAAGACACACCTTTTATTTTTAAACAAGAGTGTCTACATGCCTTTGAGTTCTTAAAAGAAAGATTAATTAATTCTCCTATTATGATTGCCCCTGATTTTACTCAGCCTTTCAAGATCATGTGTGATGCTGGCAGTTTTACAGTAGGAGCTGTTTTAGGACAACGTCGAAACAAGCACTTTCACCCTATATATTATGGTAACAAAACACTTAATAATGCGCAGGAGAATTATACAACTACGGAAAAAGAACTTCTAGCAGTGGTTTTTACCTTCGATAAATTTAGATATTATTTAACATTGTCTAATACACAGATCACTGTGCCCTTAGATATTTGCTAGCCAAAGCGGAAGAAAAGCCTCATTTAATCCGTTGGGTTCTTTTATTGCAAGAATTTGATTTGGAAATTAGGGATAAACGAGGAGCAAAAAACTTAGCGGCGGACAATCTCTCACGATTATAAAATCCACTACGAGCAATGTTAGATGAATCTAAGATTTCCGTTACATTCCCCGAGGAGTCGTTATTTGCCTTAACTACGAATATAAATCCTGATTATCCATGGTTTGCCGATTATGCATACTATCTCGTGGCTAAGGTCCTTCCAAAGGATTTTTCTTATCAGCAGAAAAAGAAATTTTTCTTTGACTTAAAATATTACTTATGGGATGACCCTTTTCTTTTTCAGATATGTGCAGATTTTGTTATTCGAACGTGTGTATCAGCGGAGGAGGGATAGAGAATCCTGGAGCAGTGCCATTCAGGTCCTACTGGTGGTCATTATGGAGCAAATCACTCAGCCAAAAAGGTTCTTGATTCTGGTTTTTATTGGCCCCTTCTAATCAGGGATGCTCAAAGGTATGTGTTTTCATGTGATTCTTGTCAGAAATCAGGTAATATTTCTAAATTACATGAAATGCCGCAAAAATTTATTCTTGAATGTGAAGTATTCGAAGTGCAGGGAATTGATTTTATGGGACCATTTCCAGTTTCTTACAAGAATAAATATATTTTGGCAGCTGTAGATTATGCATCAAAGTGGGTTGAAACGCAAGCTTTGCCTACTAATGATAGTAGAGTAGTAATACAGTTTTTAAAATCCTTATTCGCATGATTTGGCACACCACGTGCACTTATTAGCGATAGGGGTACACACTTTTGTAATCTATAGCTAGATAAGTTATTTCAAAAATATGGAGTTACACATAGTATAGCCACACCTTACCATCCACAAACTAGTGGTCAAGTTGATGTTTCAAATAGAGAACTTAAGAGGATCCTAGAATAATCTATAGAAGGGAATAGGAAGCAATGGTCTAGGAAACTAAACGATTGTTTATGGGCATATAGGACCGCCTTCAAAGCACCTATAGGGACCACCCCCTTTAGATTAGTCTATGGTAAATCATGTCACTTGACTATAGAATTAGAACACATGTCGTATTGGGCAATACACTCTTTAAATTTTGATACTAATTCTATAGGAACGAAACGAAAACTTAAGCTTAACGAATTAGATGAGTGGAGAACCATGGCTTATGAGAACTCCCGGATTTATACGGAGAAGACTAAACTGTTCCATGATCGTCACCTTCGCAAACCCAAGACATTCAAAAAAGGTGACCACATGCCCGTGTGCATTGCCGTGTCCATCACATCCCCTTGGACTCAGCTGTGTTCTAGTAAAAAAACTGAGTAGGTCAATTTTTCCCCGAGCACAACACGGCTCGCCACACACCCGTATGCGCAGCCGTGTTCTTAACACATATTCCTACCCAACTGTGTTCCATATGAAACCAGGAATAGGAAGATTTTATACTGAGCACCACATGGGTCAACACACACCCATGTGGGTTGCCGTGTCGAAACAGCTCATTTTTCCCATAATCATCCAAAGAAGGACACTGGTACACAAACACCCGTGTTGGTGCCCGTGTGCCTATTCTGAACTTGACCAAGCATGTCCCGAGAAGGACACGGCTTAGCCACCCGGCCATGTTCTCCGCCGTGTCGCTGATCAACGATGTCTATCCCGAGAAGGACATGGTTACCTACCCAGCCGTGTCATTACCCATGTGCATTTTACTGCACTGCGCTAGAGCAGGATATGGGTCGCTACACGGCCGTATTGACCGTGTCCTCCTGGCATGCAGCTTTCCCATGAAGTTAGACCACATGTCTCATCAATACCCGTGTTCCACGCAGTTAAGATTCCTTAACACAGGTGCACATACGGCTGTGTGTGAACCCGTGTTCATCTTCTTTATATATGGCTGTGTTCTAGTCATCTCCATCTCCTTCCCTGGTTTCCAAACTTCACCTCCTGCACTATCTCTCTTCCAGATCCGATTGATGCTCTTGGCTTTCAAAGTTAGTGGATTCGCCTCCTCTCATCCCGAATCATTCCTCTTAGGTAAAGGTTTTTTGGGTTTATGTTCTTATTCATTTTGTTCTTCCTCTCCACTCTCTTTACCTTCTTCTTGTTCTCATTTCCTCATTTTTCATTTCCTCTTATCTCTTCTCCATGTCTTAAATATCCTTTCATTGTCAACAGATCATGTCCTCAGCACGTGCCCAAGGCGGTCGTCGACGTCGCCTGTAGCTTCAAGCAATGTCTACGAAGAGGCACAATGCCGCTGCACCACTTGTATTCACAGATCTAGCGCACATCAATCGCTACAACCTCCTCTAGTCAAAGAAGTACCAGGACATTTGAATAATTTTTTGGGACGTCTTGGAGGAAATAAATCTAGCGAGAGATGTTAGGGAGTTGATATCTGTAGTAGGGTGGCAACAATTTTTTGCTATAGAGGAACTAGGATTTAAGGAACTCACGCTCGAGTTCATGTCTTCTTTTTATTTAAACCTTAGACCTACCTTCATTGAGCAGGCAAATGGGCAAGTGGGGGCCATCTCATTTCGAGTAGCGGGCACTACTCATAGACTCATCCTTCTCCAGTTCACCCACTACCTAGGGGTGTTTGTTGACTCATTCCTCTTTATTGCCGCCTACCCCGAACTTCATTTTGATCTCCCCACTCGTGACCATGCCGCCAAAATCTGGGCCCGGCTTACCTTTGACCTAAACCCTTATGATGGCAAGAGGTCTAAGGCCTCAAAGTGGAGTTCTCCTACCCACCATTACATCCCCCACCTACTTAGCCACACCATGAGCGGACGGGGAAAAAGCTCTGGTGTAGTTAGTTGGAAGGATATGCTATATCTTCATAGCATGTCGTCACGTTACCCCATTCATCTAGGTTACATGCTCATACAGTTCATCCTTCACCAGGCCGACAATTCTCGCATATGGTCTATTTGTGTAGCACCCTACATTACCCGCCTGGCGAAGAATATGCACATATACTCTACTCTTCCCCCCATGATGGTGGTCGCAAAGACCGTGCCTATCACTATGGCTAGTCTTCGATCCCTCTGCCTCATCACCTCCCGTTAGGGCCGGGGTGGCATTATATATTCCCTTTCGAGGCATGGACCACAGATGGATGTCGACAATTATGACGAGGTAGACTCTGACCTCGATGAGCCACTGATCCCCCCAGCCCAGTCCACTTACACTCATGGTGAGTCTTCTACTGCTCTTGCTCGAGCGCGTACGCAGTACCCATGTGAATTCCAGCTCTTTCTGAGACCAAGCTCTCGCCGTGACTTCAGCATATCGAGGAATCCAAGAATCGGGCAGAAGACGCCATCATTCAGATCAAGGACCACTTAGGGATCTCCAGCCCACCACTGGCAGCTTCTCGCCCACCTCACTTCCAGGACGATCAGGGCGACCATCCTGGATATTTTTTGTCTGTATCATTTTTTTTGGACATGTATTTAGTATCATTTTTTTGTGTACCTGTATTATAAGTTAAAATATATAAAATTACATTTGCTCCTTTTACTTCGTATGCTCTTTTATATTCATGGTAGTCAATTCTTATTTTATATGTAAGTGAAATTGCTCTCTTAGATCTTTACATTGCAATGAGGACATTGCAACTTTTACGTCTGGGGATGGATGTTCTTCAATTTTATAATTTATGTGATGGACATGATTACAATTAGTTATATTCTTGCTATCATAGTACTCAAGGTTGTTAAACACCCCTAATTTATATTATTTATTTCCTTAAGCTCTCATTAATTCACTTATTTGGGATTATAACTGTCTAATTTACCTTCACACGCTGATTAAAATGAATTGATGTAGACTCATTAAGTCTTCAAATTTGTTGATTAGTAATTATGTATATAAATTCATTAGCTTAATTTTCTCTATATACTTTATTTTTAAGATTAATCCTTTATATTACTAACTAACAATCACTCTATTTTAGAAAATATAATTATCTATAATAATGTGAGTCGATTGAGTGTAGTATTTTGATAATTTTGTATTAGGGAATCAAAATAAAGAATACTCTCTATTGATGTTTAGAACCTACCCTCTAGCAATCCTCAAAACTTTGCATTGGTTAATTAGTGAGGGTGGAAATGACTTAGGCCTCCTTTTGGATAGCTTGAGCCTTGCAAGCCCAAAACCTTAAACATTAAACCATTGCACACCCAATTTGGACTTAATCCCTATGCCTTTTGATACTCTACTACTAAATTTCACCAAGGCCAAATCCTTACCTATTAGAAAACCTATCATAGAGATTTTCTTGGAATGAGTTTGTTCATTGTGATATGTGGCCTGAGTGCGTTGTTGGGTACATTGGAAACTGTATACCTGATTTGGAAGAAGCCTCACTTAACTCAATGATATACATCAATGTGTATTTGATGGGATGTTGAGTTTAAATGTGCAGATTAAAGAAATGCAAGAAAAATATTCTAAGTACAAGTGTCGACACTTGAGAAGGAGATGTATTGACACTAGAAGCCAGATTGTGTCGACACACAGGACTTGTGTCGACACACAGAACTTGTGTCGACATATTATACAGAAGCTGTGTCGAGAAGATAGAAAAGGGATGGGTCGACATTGTGCGAGGTGTGTCGACATCTTCAAGAATTGTGTCGACACATGGTTTATTTGTGTTGACACATTTGAAGTATTGTCTCGACGCTTTTCTGCTGAGATAGAATAGAATGAGGTATCATGTGTCAAGAATGAAGACTTGACAGCTGTCATAATAAAAAAATCTATTGCATCTGTCAGAGCTGTCATAAGACCGTTATGAACCAGATCAACCTGTAACCTCAGATGGGACTATATAAAGACTTGTTCTATCATCAAACCAGAGATCAAAGAAGAAAGGACTAGACATTTTTCTAATATTTGTAATCCACAAGTCATCAAGAGAAGGCAGATCATGAACAAGTCTGCAAGAAGAATTCAGATCAAATTCTGAATAAGAAAAAGGAAGCTGGATTGAGGATCATCTCCAACTTCACAAGGAGATAAACCTTACTTTGTTTAGATTCATGAAGTATTGAAGAAGCTAAGACAGGTTGGATCTTAAGCAGTCAGATCAATCAAGAACTGATCAAGAAGCCTTCACCCCTTTATCACACTACCTGGGTGAAGGATTTATCACTTTTATAATCAATTTTTCTGTAAGATCTATTATAGATCTAAGTGTTAGAGAGTTATCTCTCTGAGTTGTAAGCCTAAGTTTATAAAGGCTAAGGTAGGGCTGAGTGCCAGATGTAGAATCTTTGTGATCTGAGATGTAGGCGTGGTGATAAGGGCTGAGGTAGAGCTGTTTGCCTGAGGTAGGATTCTTGGGAAGAATCTGAGTTGTAGGACTTGAAGAAGTCTGAGCTGTAGGAACCAGTTGGGTTCTGAGTTATAAGATCTGAGGATCTGAGTTAGTGGAAGAAAGTTTGGTCGAATCCAGCACTCAGCTGGATAGGTGAAGGGGGGAGAGTGGACGTACCCACGAATTGGGGAACCACTATAAAACACTGTGTGTTGTGCTGTGTTTTCCTGTGCTTGTTTTATCCTGTACTGTGATAGTTATTGCTTAATTTGGTATATTGTGATTAAAATTTTAATTGCCAAAGTTAAAATTGGATTTGAACCTATTCACCCCCCCCCCTCTTGGTGTTTAGGATCTATAAAACAAATCTTTCAAGTGGTATCAGAGAGAGGTTAACTCAAATATAGACCTAATAGTCTGAGTTGATCTCCAATGCAGTTATCTATTGCCAGAATGGGTTCAAGTGAAAATTAGAAGGAACTTGGATCCATGAAACTTCCTATCTGTAGAAATGAAAATTTTGGCATATGGAAAGAGAGGGTCAGATTATTCATGGAAGCATTTGATCTAAGAATTTACATCACATTATTAGAAGGGCCATTTATTCCTATGAACATTTCAGTTCTTGATGCCAACCTCAAGACTCCAAAAGGTTATTTTGAAATGACTAAGGAAGAGATCATTCTAGCAATATTAGACAAAAGGACACAAAACATTATTGTGAGTGCTATAGATGATTCTACATTCCAGAATCTTGTCCTTTACAAAACCTCCATAGAGATGTGGGACACTTTGATTGTATACATGGAGAGAACAGAAGAAGTAAGAGAGGATAGAAAGTCTATACTAAATCAAGAATATGAGAGTTTTAGACAAGCCAAGATAGATAGCATAGCTGAATGCTATAAGAAATTTTTTAGAATTGTAAATGAGCTAATGACCTATGGAAGAGTCTTTAGCACATATGAACTAAATGACAAGTTTCTGAGATCACTAACCAAGGACTGGGATACTAAAATATGTGCAATCAGAGAGGTGGCCAGACTTGCTGATATACCTCCACCAACCTTATATTGAAAACTGTTATCATATGAGATGCAGCTCACTGCCAGAAAGGAGGAGGAGAAAAGCAATAGTTCTGAATACAAAGAGAATTTAGTAGCCTTCAAGGCCAAAGCCACAAGAAAGTGCAGGGGAAATTCTCCTTCTCCTCCCAGGAGAATTGCTGAAGTTGAATCAGAAAATACTGACATCAACACTTTAGACAACCACAATTCTGATGAAGACTTTGCTGCCTTCACAAGACAGTTTCAAAGGTTCTTGAAGAAGAAGAAATGGAGAACAAATCCATTTTAATCTTCGTCCAAGGATGACTATTATAAGAAGAAGAAAACATCTAAGGATGACAGGTATGACTCTAATCCCAGTAAACAAACTTCTTCTAAAATTGTTTGTTATTATGTCAATAAGCCAGGACATGTCATAGCTGACTGTCCTGATAAAAGAAAGGAATCTAATGATAAGAAGAAGCTTCAAAATAAGGGCAAGAAGGAAAGATCCTTTGTTGCCCAGAAGAAGAAGAGTTGGACTGACTCCTCATCATCAGAATCTAGAGAAGAGGCTGAAGTTGAAGCCTATATTAGATTGTTCACTACTGAAGAGGATTCAGTAGAATCTGAATTCTTGCAAATGCTGGACTCTATAAATGGGATTGAAGATCATCATTGTAGAGGTCTTATGGCTTTGTCTGCGGAAGATCAGTGCCAGGATCAGCCTGGTCCCAGTAAGGTAAACAATATATCTTTAGTTTCTGATTATTATACTGGATCAGAATCAGAAGCATCTGCATCAACAGATGAGTAAGGTTCTGAATCTGAACGGGATGTTCATTAACTAATTGATGAGTATGGTTGTCTGTTGCAAGCTCTTAAGAGAAGCAGAATCCTTGTCAAAAAGCAGGCTAAGGAAATTGTATCTCTTAAATTGGCTTCATCAGATTCGGCAAAAAAGTTGAATTTGAAGTTGAATGAAGTTGCCAAACTAAAAAAAAACATATCTGTTATTCAGATGGGTACAATTATCCTCAAAAATGATCACATCAAGAGTCTGGAAGTCAGACTTCAAAGAAAGAAGGATCTTGTGGCTAAATTCTCAAAGCCAAAGTCAGTCTTACCCTTAATTGATAACTTCATCTCCCAAAAGGGTAAGATAGGATTAGGCAGGAAAGAACAAGGGCAGCTAATTCCAAAAGAAAAGGCAAAGCCCCAGTTCATCCACTAGCCTCCAAACCCCCTATTTCTTTCAGGAAAGTGATGTATCCTACTAACATGTATGATCATGACATTACATTTGGTCACTGTTGAAGCAAAAAATTACTTCTGTGGAGTTCGGGGTCCCAAAAGAGGGGTGACCGCACACCTACTACACTCAAGTGAACAATCTAGGCTCTAAACTAGGAACGTAAGGGACAGGCCCAAGGTCTCAGCATGGAGATCCCACCACACACCTGGAAGACTAACGAACTCTTCCCCTCCCAAGCCAAATGCTGAGCTAATTAGGCACCTTTGGAGGGCCCTCTTGGACGACAAGAATCTCTAGGGAGGATCCCAAAATCCACTCCCTCTTAACTAAAGGTGACACCTCGGGTCTATGCACAACGCCCTTCAACTGCCCTACTAGTAGCATAACCTCGCCTAACAGTTCTATTTTTCCATAGCCTTATTTGGGCCGCCACCAACGTAACATAAGCCTTCTAGGGCTAGCAAAAGCACCGCAGACATATCAAATTACAGGAATATATATTCCATACCTCGGCACGCAGGCCGGCAAAATAAACAAAATAGGTCTTCAAGGGCCGGTACGATCTTGGGCTTAAGCCCGGCTATCTCCCGCTTGCTACTGCAACTCCTGTGCGCCTGCGTCTCGACAAGCGTCGACAAGCTAAACCTTGGTCGACTAAAAGCGAACCAATTACATTGCATTTATCCCTTTTTTTGGGCTATGACACGCATTCCCTGCAAATAGATAATATCCAACTTCCTCAGAGTCATCTCCGGGAACCCTAGAACATCACCAATCCGGCTCACACATCCGGATGGGCTTCACACAGGATGCCTAAACCCGACTCATGCTTCCGGGTGCTAATGCAGTTAATAGCGGGGACGTACATATCAACCTGTCAGAGTGCTCCCTTCCTCCACCCAATGGTGGAGAGGAGCCTCCATGCAAATATGTAAATCGAGGGCTTCACTTGCCCGAGTAGAAACATCGTAACCCTTGACGCGTGTTTGGCAGCGGTGCCGAGAGAGAAACTCTGGGCTGTTCTTGCTGAAGACAATGCCGGGAGAAGGGCTCTCGGTTGTTCTTGTTGAAGGTTGTTAACACTATTTTGACCGCTCCCACAGTTTTTCTGAAGACCTGGCGGCAAGCCTTTTTCTAGCCGGCTATCCGCCTCCTAGCAGCAAGGCCTGTTCATGCCGTCTGCCCGCCTTCTCGCATGTCCTCCCCAATATAGCAGCCACCCAGGGAGAGCCGATCAGCAGAAGTTCTGACCGTCTAGCCGCGCGGCTAGGAGGTCCTCATTTTATTTTCTTCCTATATCTTGTAACTGCTGCCAGCTTCTCCTGTACCTCGGGCAGCCGGTATTATTAGCCCTGCCCGTTTGGGCAGGTCCCCGAGCCTATAAAGGCATGAACAGTAACTCCTAAGGGAGAAGATTCAGATCCTAAATCTTGCCGCCTGTGGCAGCGGATTCGAATTTCTCCTTTAGAGGATACCTGTTCGTTCGGGCTCTTTTTTTCTAACAGTTGTAACCGACTTTTCATAGCAAAAAGGAAAGTCCGTTGCAGGAGAGGCATTTAAGCCGCCGCGGGCGAACTCTGGTGTTGCCGCTGATAGCGGTCCTTTACCTCTTTTCTCTATCAGGTCTTATCAGTCATTCCTAGTCGCTAGTAACCGACTTGCCGACAGTCTTTTCCCCATTCCTTCCCTAGTGCTCGAACCGTTAGATGGTGGTGCTCGATTCCCTTTCGCATTTCGTGCATCAACAGTTAACACGTGACCTTCAGATATCGACTAGTCGTTGAAGTTCAGCGGCAAGACAATGTCAGACCGGCAATCCACTCAGAACAACCTCAGTCCCAGTGAAGTTTTTCTCTTGGAAGCTCTTCTGCAGTCCCGCCAGGAAGAAAATCAAACTCGCCAAGAGATGATCCGGCAGCTCGCCGCGATCAATGCCAATCTAGCCGCAATCAATCAGCGGTTAGGCTTGCAGTCCGCGAGCATTCTGGTTACATCAGTCAACCTGGCTCCAGTGGACAGTAAGCAGGTCGATCCGCCGGCCTACTCACCTACCTATCCGGGATATTCGCCGGACTATTTGACTTCCTACCCGGCCTATCCGCCCGAGTACCCGACAACCTATTCGGCCTACCCGACAGCCTATCCGACAACTTAGTTTTCACCGCAGGACAAAGCCACTTCAAACTTTCCAGTCATGAAGAAGGCCCGAGTTGTCAAAAATGAATCCTTCAAGCCCTACGTTTCAGAAAAAAGGACAAAGAAGTTTGTTAGATTTATTCCAGATCAAACAACGAGAGGGCAAGCCAAGTCGCAAGAAGCCTGCTCGGGCAGCAGGCGGGCAAACCAGATCCAAAGATCAGTATTGCGAATATCACAAGGAAATAGGTCATTTAATAGAAGATTGTAGAGCTCTCCATCAATTGGTTGAGAAAATGTAGAAACCGAAAGAATCCCGTAGCATGATCTAGAAGGGCGTGTCATTCATAGGCTGGCAGATGCATCAACATCAGCAAAAAAAGCAATTTTAACAATCAATTCCTTAACTCGATATGTTTTTTCTGTCTTTTATTTCCTCTAATGAAACTTTCTTAAGAAGGATTATAACTCATTCCTATATTTTGTTTCAGAGATTCTATATCAGTACTTTCACTTGGCAAGACATCATTCTTATGAGTTCGCAGCCAAGAATTAAAAGATCACTGAATCGGGAGATATCGCCGAGTCTAGCTACATACCCCTTTAAAGTCGTGCCTTCAGCGTAACACCACGAGGACCACGTGTTGCGGGGAGATTTCGTACCGTGCAGTGGGAGCTTACCGACTCTAATGCGGTTGAGTACTAGATTGTGGATCCCAGCTGGTATCTACCTCCACTTCTGCATTTTGGAGGGACAGGGTGGTTGGTAGCACTACCATGCTTTGAGAGGGATATCGTTGCAACTAAGATGGGTCTGTGCGGAAAGCCTCACACGCATGTCCCGCAGATCTCCTTAGCATGCAACCCTCGAATACTCTTTGATACTCTCAAGCGGTGCCTGCAGGGAGCCCTCTACCCTTTTGACCCTGTGCGGGAAGCATGATACGGATGCCCCTCAGGCTGTTCAAATCTGGCTGTGTCCCAGGCAAGAGAGCAGTGTATTCTTTTTCTTCGGGCATGAAGTCCAGCTTGCAGTCAGAGATCAGACCGTGCGGTTAGAATATCCTGGCTGAAGACAATCTCCGCTCGGGTTATCTGATATTACAAGGCTTTATGAACCTATCCGACCAGCGGTTAGATTTTGATATTATTCTTACCGCCCGGTTATCATTTCGACAACTGGTTTTCTTAAGTTGGTCTTATATTCGAAGTTGCGGATATTATTCTTACCGCCCGGTTTTCATTTTGACCAACTGGTTTTCTTAAGTTGGTCTTATATTCGAAAATTGCGGATATTATTCTTACCGCTCGGTTATCATTTTGACCAACTGGTTTTCTCAAGTTGGTCTTATATTCAAAATTGCAGATATTATTCTTACCGCCCACTTATCATTTCGACCAACTGGTTTTCTTAAGTTGGTCTTATATTCGAAGTTACGGATATTATTCTTACCGCCCGGTTATCATTTCGACCAACTGGTTTTCTTAAGTTGGTCTTATATTCGAAGTTGCGGATATTATTCTTACCGCCCGGTTATCATTTCGACCAACTGGTTTTCTTAAGTTGGTCTTATATTCGAAATTGCGGATATTATTCTTACCGCCCGGTTATCATTTCCACCAACTGGTTTTCTTAAGTTGGTCTTATATTCGAAGTTGCGGATATTATTCTTACTGCCCGATTATCATTTCGACCAACTGGTTTTCTTAAGTTGGTCTTATATTCGATGTTGCGGATATTATTCTTACCACCCGGTTAACATTTCGACCAACTGGTTTTCTTAAGTTGGTCTTATATTCGAAATTGCGGATATTATTCTTACCGCTCGGTTATCATTTCGACCAACTGGTTTTCTTAAGTTGGTCTTATATTCGAATTTGCGGATATTATTCTTACCGGTCGGTTATCATTTCGACCAACTGGTTTTCCTTTGTTGGATCTAGAAATGCACTTAACCGTCCGACAAGCGTCACCGATTATTCGCAGTAAAGAGTCTTATCTTATTCGGAACGGACGGATTTGCTAAAATGTCCTTATTCGCACTAAATTATAAAATCGTATGCAGAGTATAATCTAGGCGTGCGAATAGACAATGGTGACCGTTTAGATTAAACGGACTTCGGATAATACCATTGCAACGAAACGGAGCATGTAACCGAGCCGACGATTGCTTATCATCTTTCCGGACAATATGAGCGATACTACACGAATTTTCAGAACTTCAATACTTGTGTATTTACAATTGCCAGCAGGTAGATTAGTTAAAGTTTTTTCTCGCTCACATTTTATGTTCTGTAAACAGGATTATCGCACGGACAAGTAGGAGAGCGAAAAGAACTAAACAGCTGCCTTTTTCTTATTCTTGGCCAGCTCTAAATCCCTCAAACCGGAGGAACTGGAAGAATCACCGGCTTCAGTAGAATTTGAACCCGAGGATCCGTCTTTGCTCGAAATACCGGTTTGGCCCAAACTTCTGTCCGCACCGGACTCATCAGATAGACCGAGTTGGTCTCCAGCCGCCTCATCCTCTTCAAGAATTTCGTGAACGACTTCTCTGACCGCTGCATCCCGCGCGGCTTTAGCCTTCTGGAACCCGGGAAAGAGGTCGACAAAAGAGATATTTTCATGTTCCGTCGTGAACGCTTTCCGCTCCCGCAGGATGTCGAGCAAGTCCTCCCCGCTTTCCCGCAGGTGGCCGACGATTTCATTCACGAAGGCCGGGTTCTCCGGATCATATGGTTTCTCTAGACAAAAAAAGAGAGATAAGTTTATGGCTAACATTTAACTACCCGGAAAGCCGCGAGGTAAGTCCTTACCGCATTAGCCTCCTTCAATTTTTTATTCTCTGCCTTGAGCTGCTCGACTTCCTCTTCTAACCGCTCGGTTAAGCGGAGCACCTCAACAAGAGCCTCACTCAATAAGTGATCTGTGACGAAGCTTCTCGCGCGAAGCTGAGCAGCTAGGTGAGGAAGCTTCTCCGTTGGGATTCCCCGCAACTCGGCAAGGTTTTGCTTGCCATACATTGCCCAGCTAACCGCTCGGGCATGCTTGTCGGTCTTCTCGCTCTTCCATGAAGGAAGGGCGGTGGAGAACTGGACATGTTTGCCGTGGCGGTGCCACTTCATTATCGCCTTGCCGCGGCAGTCTTTGAGTTTCTCGCCAGCTCCGCGAGGGGTGAAGGACTCGGTAGAGTCATACCCCGCGGCGACGTCATTCTTCTCGCGGAGGTCATCCTCCCTTTTCTTCCGAACTTCGCTCTGAGTAAGGACCGGCCCGTCAGAAGTTTCCGGCCTGTTCGCCGGGACGGTCAAGATATCTACGAAGGAAATGGCTGTTAGTCACTCTGTAAGACAAATAGAATATGTCTAACCGGTTTTAAGCTCACCATCTTTTGCAAGCAAGTCTGCTACAATAGGGAACAGGGGGAGGTAGTGGCGGACGTTTAGCCGCGAGCCGGCTAAGAAGGCGGCAATGTCCTTCTCGATTCCTCCAGCTTCTGGCCGCTCGAATATAGTTACCGCCGGGCTTGTGGGCGGACCGGTAGAAGACCAAGATTCCCCTCAAACATGAGGAATCTGGTCGACCAGTGCTGAAATTTATTCATCAAATTAACCACCTTCATCCCGGTGCAGCCGAAGTAGACGACGTCCTTGAAGATCTGGCTATCCTTCTTCACGGATGTGATCGAGCGGACCACAAAGCAGTTGCGGAAAAGGTCCATGGAGAACCTCACCCGCTCTGTCCGCAGGTAGATAATGAAGCTCATTATCGACGCCACGATGTTGGGCGACAGATGGCCGGGGACGATGCCATAGAAGTCCAGTACTTTAGTGAACTCTATCAGCGGTGACAAGGAAATACTTGAGTCGAAGTGGTCAATCGGGATGGCCAACAAGTTCTGGCTAGATGAGTTTAACCACTCGTCCTCCCTTGGTAATCGCGCGATTACCTCAGGAACAGTTGGATGCGACGCGACAAAACGGTTAAGCTCTGCCTGGGTGATTTCAGAACGCTTGTGGTCGGAATCCAGGAAAGAAGTCGCAGCGGAAGCTCGCGCGGGTACCATTCTTTCTTGCCGCAGAAACAAATGCCTTGGTGATCTTCCGTAGAATACGGACCCTGCTTGTATTTATAGAACCAATGACAAGCAACTAATCGCGCGGTTAGTCGCGCGAGCCGTACTTGAACCACCTGCAGAATAGTTTCGTGGTGCAATTTCTAACAAAAAGAATCTAGTCGTTCGGCTAGAAAAAGCAAAGTCGCCTGGTTGACCTGTCTACAAAGCAGTTCATAAGCCTCTAGTTGCTCGGCTATAGAAAACAAACCGCCTGCCAATATTCTTCACCTGCACAAGTTCCTGTGAACAAAATTATACAACCATCCTAGTCGCAGCGGCAATACATTGCAAGCAAGATAAAACATCACAGATCATGCGTACAATACAAATCAAGCCGCATGCATATTAAAAAATAATCTATTGTTTCCGACCGGATACCAGGTCAGTCCGTTCCAACTAGTTCATTATTACAGACGGCGATCTCTCTCTTCTCTCCTCTCCTCTCCGCGGTCAGTCGTGCCCCTACCAAGATTAGCCACCTAGTCGCTGACCTGCAGCACTGCTGATAGCGCGGAAACCAGGTGGTGGGTTAGGACGCTTTGAGACCGGTGTATTCGCGCGGTATCTGTCGCTAGGCGGCTAATCGGGACAGTAGGCTCGTTAAGAGCCACCTGCTCGACAAATTACACGGATACATCGGCCTGCTCGGTTGGTCGCCGGCTTTCTTCCCTTTC
Organism: Platanthera zijinensis; assembly: GCA_039513925.1. Taxonomy (NCBI): domain Eukaryota; kingdom Viridiplantae; phylum Streptophyta; class Magnoliopsida; order Asparagales; family Orchidaceae; genus Platanthera; species Platanthera zijinensis. Next base: position 169,728,516 of record CM077082.1, on the reverse strand, counting down.
CATTATCTCGTCATATTTCTTCTTGTAGGAGGCAATATCTTCTTCAGCCTGCTGAAGCTGCCTTGCTTGAGCCGCAACTTGATCTCGGGCAGCCTTCTCCCCGTCGCGACAGGCCTCCAGAGTGGAGGATAGAACATTTTCTCTGCCGCGGCAAGCCACCAAATCCGCGGACATCGACTCTACCCGTTCTTCCAAGGCCTTCCGGGCATTTTCTTATACCTTCAACACCGCCCTTAGCTGTTCAAAATTTGCGAATAGTGCGGTAAAGGTGCGCTGTCCTTCATCTTCTCGTGGTCATGGTCCGACGAGGGCTTCTTGTTTTCTCGCTTCAATTGCCCCTTCTGATCTTGTTTAACTGCTTGATACATTTTTTTCTCACTGCTATTGGATTGCCCTTATACAATTACTTAAAATAAATATATAATTTCTCAAGATATTGCGAAACAATGAAGCCATATATTTTCGTATTCTCTTGAACACGCGGAGCTAATCCTCTCCCCCTCAGGCGAGCCTTCAGACCTACCAGCTAGATGGGAGCCTGCATAGCGGGTCTACCTGGGGCCGAGCCGCGCTCGGGGTAGTGCAGAACCAAGGAACAAGAACCAGACCTCTCCCCCACAGGCGAGCCTTCGGACCTGCCAGCTAGATGGTAGCCTGCGCAGCGGGTCTACCTGGGGCCGAACCGCGCTCAGGGAAGTGCATAACCAAGGAACAAGAACCAGACCTCTCCACCATAGGCGAGCCTTCGGACCTGCCAGCTAGATGGGAGCCTGCGCAGCAGGTCTACCGGGGGCCGAGCCGCGCTCGGGGTAGAACAGAACCAAGGAATAAGAACCAGACCTCTCCTCCACACGCGAGCCTTTAGACCTGCTAGCTAGATGGGAGCCTGCGTAGAGGGTCTACCTGGGGCCGAGCCGCGCTCGGGGTACTGCAGAACCAAGGAATAAGAACCAGACCTCTCCCCCACAGGCGAGCCTTCGGACCTACCAGCTAGATGGGAGCCTGCGCAGCGGGTCTACCTGGGGCCGAGCCGTGCTCGGGGTGTTGCAGAACCAAGGAACAAGAACCAGACCTCTCCTCCATAGGCAAACCATCGGACCTGCCAGCTACATGGGAGCCTGCGCAGCGGATCTACCTGGGGCCGAGTCGTGCTCGGGGTATTGCAGAACCAAGGAACAAGAACCAGTCCTCTCCCCCATAGGCGAGGCTTCGGACTTGCCAACTAGATGGGAGCCTGTGCAGCGGGTCTACCTGGGGCCGAGCCGTGCTCCGGGTAGTGCAGAACCAAGGAACAAGAATCAGACCTCTCCCCCACAGGCGAGCCTTTGGACCTGCCAGCTAGATGGGAGCCTGCGCAGCGGGTCTACCTGGGGCCGAACCGCACTCGGGGTAGTGCAGAACCAAGGAACAAGAACTAGACCTCTCCCCCACATGCGAGCCTTCGGACCTGCAGACTAGATGGGAGCCTGTGTAGCAGGTCTACTTGGGGCCGAGCCGTGCTCGGGTTGTTGCAGAACCAAGGAACAAGAACCACACCTCTCCCCCACAGGCGAGCCTTCGGACCTGCCAGCTAGATGGGAGCCAGCGCAGCAGGTCTACCTGGGGCCGAGCCGTGCTCGGGTTGTTGTAGAAGCGGCTAAACTGAAGTATCCCAAAAGCAGACCTTTCCTCCATAGGAGAGCCTTCGGACATGCCAACTAATGAGAGCCTACGCAGCGTGTCTACCAGGGGCTGAGCCCGGCTCGGGATGTTGTAGAAGCGGCTAAACTGAAGTATCCCAAAAGACAACCTTTCCCCCCTAGGCGAGCCTTCGGACCTGCCAGCTAATGAGAGCCTGCGCAGCGGGTCTACCTGGGGCTGAGCCCGGCTCGGTGTGTTGTAGAAGCGGCTAAACTAAAGGATCCCAAAAGTCAACCTTTCCCCTCTAGGCGAGCCTTCGGACCTACCAGCTAATAAGAGCCTGCGCAGCGGGTCTACCTGGTGCCGAGCCCGGCTCGGGGTGTTGTAGAAGCGGCTAAACTGAAGTATCCCAAAAGCCAACCTTTCCCCCCTCAGCGAGCCTTCGGACCTGCCAGCTAATGAGAGCCTGCGCAGCGGGTCTACCTCGGGCCGAACCCGGCTCGGGGTGTTGTAGAAGCGGCTAAACTGAAGTATCCCAAAAGCCAACCTTTCCCCCCTAGGCAATCCTTCGGACCTGCCAGCTAATGAGAGTCTACGCAGCGGGTCTACCTGGGGCCGAGCCCAGCTCAGGGTGTTGTAGAAGTGGCTAAACTGAAGTATCCCAAAAGCCAACCTTTCCCCCCTAGGTGAGCCTTTGGACCTGCCAGCTAATGAGAGCCTGCGCAGCGGGTCTACCTGGGGCCGAGCCCGGCTCTGGGTGTTGTAGAAGCGGCTAAACTAAAATTTCCCAAAAGCCAACCTTTCCCCCCTATGCGAGCCTTTGGACCTGCAGGCTAATGAAAGCCTGCGTAGCGGGTCTATCGGGGGCTGAGCCCGGCTCGGAGTGTTGTAGAAGCGGCTAAACTAAAGTATCCCAAAAGCCAACCTTTCCCCCCTAGGCGAGCCTTCAGACCTGCCAGCTAATGACAGCCTGCGCAGCGGGTTTACTTGGGGCCGAGCTCGGCTCGGGGTGTTGTAGAAGCGGCTAAATTGAAGTATCCCAAAAGCCAACTTCCCCCCTAGGCGAGCCTTTGGACCTGCCAGCTAATGAGAGCCAACGTAGCGGGTCTTCCTGGGGCCGAGCCCGGCTCGGGGTGTTGTAGAAGCAGCTAAACTGAAGTATCCCAAAAGCAAACCTTTACACCCTTTGCTAGCCTTCAGACCTGCCAGCAAATGAGAGCCTGTACAGTGGGTCTACCTGGGGCCGAGCCCGCCTCGGGGTATTGTAGAAGCAGCTAAACTGAAGTATCCCAAAAGCCAACCTTTCCCCCCTAGGCAAGCCTTCGAACCTGCCAGCTAATGAGATCCTACGCAGCGGGTCTACCAGGGGCCGAGCCCGGCTCAGGGTGTTGTAGAAGCGGCTAAACTAAAGGATCCCAAAAACCAACCTTGCCCCCCTAGGCGAGCCTTCGGACCTGCTAGCTAATGGGAGCCTGCGCAGCGGGTTTACCTGGGGCCTTGCCCGGCTTGGGGTGTTGTAGAAGTGGTTAAACTGAAATATCCCAAAAGCCAACCTTTCCCCTCTAGGCGAGCCTTCGGACCTGCCAGCTAATGAGAGTCAGCGCAGCGGGTCTACCTGGGGCCGAGCCCGGCTCAGGGTGTTGTAGAAGCGGCTAAACTGAAGTATACCAAAAGCCAACCTTTCCCCCATAGGCGAGCCTTCAGACCTGCCAGCTAATGAGAGTTTGCGCAGTGGGTCTACCTTGGGCCGAGCCTGGCTCGGGGTGTTGTAGAGTTCTTAAGTTCTCCCTCGGCATTAAGATAGGTGAAACAAACAAAGAATCAGTAAAAATACTAATAATAGAACTTGGAAGTGAATATACAGTTCTACCCCTCTACTATCAAAGATTTTATAGAAACATTTGCACTTGCAGCACAGTTTGAAACTATCTGATTCATACTTGCACATGTAGCAACTCATATTTATAACCTGCTTTATTTGTGTTGAATGCATCCAAAAATAGGTATGAATAAAGATAATGAAAAAAAGATTTAATATAAAACTAGCGCTTTCTAGATCGACAGAGATATCACCCAAGATACATTATATCTCAACTCGTGTTTGCTAGGACATACACATCACCAGAATGTAAGGGGCTGCGCATATAAGTCCTGGCCTTCAAAAATATAAGCAAAACATGAATTTTCATAGAAGTGTTTTGGATTTAAGGACTCAAGAAATAACTTCAAGAAGTGACATGCATATGCAAGACACCTAGTATGTACATCAAATCATCAATCCATTATGTCAGAAAACAATTAATCTTATAAGAACAAGGAGAGCATTAATTATAAATTAGCACAAGATGGAAGAGAACCACACATATCTTCCCAAATTACTGGCAGATGATAATACAAAGGGAAAAACAAATTTATAATGAAGACATGAGGACACAAAAACAATGGAGTGTAAAAAAAATACACTTAGGAAAAGAAATATCTAATTTTATAACACCATCAAAGAAACAGAATAAAAAGAAGAAGTTGGTCAACTGTTTGGGAGGGAGGTGGCAGTTGGAGATAGAACAGCCGTTATAATTTATAAATGTGCTCCCTTGATGAGTATGGAGGAATTACGCATAAGATGAAACTTTTTGAGATCTGAAATTCCAAACAGAGGTTACCCAAGCAGGCAAGAAAATAACAGGGCCTGAGTGCTGTAACTTTTCAATAAATAAAATCTACACTAGGAAAGAGGCAACCAACTGTAAATAACAGGAGATTTAATCAAGTATTATCGAACAATCAAGTACTTGTTAGGACATCAAAACAACTGAAAGTGAGGGTAAGATCTATCTCAACTCTAGAGGGGGGGGGTGAATAGAGTTTATTCAAATAAGTTTCACAGTTTTGAAAATATCAACACATATAAAATTTAATTTACACTATAGTGTAGAGTGCTAGAAAGAAATTTAAGAAGCAAGAAATTAAGAACACAGCACACAGCAATAATCACACAAACAATCCAGCAGACACAAGGAAATATAGTGGTTCCCCAAAAACCTGGGTACATCCACTCTTCTACCACCCTTGGTAGGAATCCACTCAGGATGAGTTGATCAGGTGTCTTGACACCAATGAGCTTTTGTTAAGGTGCTCAAAAACCAAAACTGGATTTTTTGATAAGGTGTCTTGCCACGACTGAGTTTTGACAAAGTTGTCAGAACTAGACAGAACTTTTGAAGGGAGTTCAAGAACCCTTTTACAACAGGAAAATAAAAAGGAAAAGGAAATGAAGTTGTCTTCTCTGTTCTCAAATCAAATGAGAGAAGACTAGTGGATCTTTGTTGTCAAAGCTCCCCCTGAGATCTAGACTGGTTCAGGAAAAGAAGCTTTGCTCTAGGGCGATAGGTCTTCAGAATTTTGATCTCCAACAAAAGATTGTTTCAGCAAGAAGGCTGAAAGATGAGGTGTCTGGAGTTCTTGAAATGAAGTTGTGAACACTTTTCAGTAAGCAAGAAGATTTTTCTGTCACAGTTCTTCTGTTGTTCTTTTGCTATCAGTGTTCTGTATATGATATTTTCTTTTTGATTAAAAAAGGAAGATCTTATTCTCTGAAAAATTCTTTGTCCAAAGTAGCCGTTGGCAGTCATAAATGTCTTCCATAAAGAGTCTTGTCTTCTAGAGGAAAGTCCAGCAAACATTCTCTGAATAATACCTTGAAACTTGCTCCAGAATAAAGACAAACGGCTGGCAGATCTTCTTATCATAAATGCTGATAATATTCAAAAACATTCCAAAGAATAACAGCATTTGAATCCTTAAATGCGTCGATCTCTCAGAAGAATCGTCGATCTGAGCTCTACGATCGTCGAACTGAGCTCAGAGATGAAATGAGATAAAGCAGACAGAAAACGTCGAACTGAGCTCGAAGATAGTCGAAAGGAGTTCGACGATTAAGCAGAATGGGCTGAAGGCAAATAGTCGATCTGAGCTCGAAGATCGTCGACCTGAGTTCGACGATTTATCGAAGTTGAGCTCAGAGAGCGTCGAATGGAGTTCGACGATTCGTCGACCTGAGCTCGATGAAAATTGCCTTAGACTTAGCTCTTCAACCTTGATCTTGGAATGGTCCTGGGGGCAGCTTCAAACCTAAGTTCTAAGCCCTAGACTCACTCTAGTGTTGACCTTCACAACTATACAACTAGGTCAACCTGGTTTCCTAAGACAACCATAGTGATCCTTACCCAAATTAGTAATAGGGTATTCCAACAATCTCCCCCTATTTGGGTTAAGATTACTATTTACAAATAACATTAGGAAATGAATAAGCATCCATACAAAAACAAGAGCTAACCAAGCAAAGATATAGCAGCAAGCAGATCACAGAGAAAGAGCAGCAATTATCCAGAGGTGGATGAATGTTTAGCTTACACAATTTTACTTCTTCTCAGTTCCCTTTTTAAACAAAATTTCTCTGTTAGGATTCAGAGTTTCTTTCTTTGATCTTCTGTCATCCTCTGCACCTAGAGAAGTTTGAGATCTTAGCCTTGGAACTACAGCCTCTGGGTGTAGCTTCATGTAGTCTTCTGGGTTGAAAAACTTTCTTGAAGCATATCTTTCCAATTCTTTCTTCCTTTGATCTGATAAAGTTGTTATATTGGAGATGTCCATGCCTTGCTCTCTGGCTTTCTTTAGTTGATCAAGAGCAGCTAGGTCTTTCATTCTTGCTGTCCAGGATAGAGGATTGTTCTCAGGATCCTCAAAAGGAACAGGAGGTTCATACCTGTTGAGAGATTCAGAAGCAGGAGGAGTCCTGGAAACAACTGTGTCTTTCAGCCTGTAAGGGAAAGGACCTGAAGAGGAGTCAGTGTGGCCTTGTCCTTCCCTTTGATAAGATCTTTGTCCTCTCTGATTTCCTCTGTAATGACCCCTTCTGGATTGATATCCTCTTTGATGTTGTCCCCTTTGATAGTATCTTGGATAAGATTGGGAGGAGCTTTGCCTTGAAGCTGGAGCTTGAGGGGCTGAGCCTGATCCAGAATCTGGAGGAGGAGGAGGAGGCTGATATTGTGAAGATCCTTTTTCATATTTATCAAGCTTCCTTCTCTTCTTCATAGCTTTTAGTTGATTCTTGGAGTATTGCATCCATGGCTCAGAAATGGGGCAATCATACAGAATGTAGTAGGGAATATCATTGGAGTCTTTTGCTTTAGCTGGAGGAACTGACATCATGGCTTTGCTTCTAGCTTTCCTCTTCTTGGCAATGGTATTGGCAGAGTCATCTGATTCAGTCTGGAATTGGTCACTATCTGAGCTTTGTGGTCTGTCATACAGATCATCAATGCTTTTTAAGTACTTTTCTTGTAGCTTTAACTGATCAGAAGTCAGAGCAGGAGCAACAGCAGCAGCATACACTTGAGCAGGAGCAGGCATCGCAGCAGGTGTGGGATCTTCTAGGTAGGAAGCAAGTTCTTCATCAGCAGTTTCATCAGCAACATTTACTGGAATCATCTCTATATCTTCAGCAGCAGCAGCAGTAGTTTCAACAACAGGAGGCACAATGGCCTTAGTAGCAGCATCAGGAATATCCACAGCCTTCCAGGAATTGATATAGGATTCAATGTGGCTGGGATCACAAACAGATACATGCACAATGGCCTTAGACAGATCTTTAGTGAGAGGTACTGGCAGAAAGCTGAAATGAACTGTATCAAATTGAGATAGCAGACTCTGAAGATTTAGTGCAAAAGCACATCCACTGCTTTCTGAGTGAGCAGAAGCTGGAGCTGGAGCAAAAACAGGAGCATCCACTGGCACATCCACTTCTTCATAAAGCATCTCCCCCTGCCTTGGTTCAAGGAGAGCTGAATCAAGGCACCCAGTAGAAGGGATTGCCTGGGAGGAGGAAAAGGAGGAAAGCTTGGTAGACAGCTCCTGAACTTGTTTCAGGAGTGGAGCCAGGGAAGTCTCCAATAGAGATGTCAGCCTGGGAGCTAGCAACTCATAAAGTCTGTCTGCCAACCTTGGAAGATCTACATGTTCAAGTGGGGCTTGAACAGAGGTAGGAGTAAAGGTAGATGGAGGGATGTTGGCTGGAGCTGAAGGTGTGGAGGTAGGTGGAGTAGGAATGGATGGCTCTGAGGATGGAATTGTGGAGATAAAGAAGGTGGAGGTGGAGATAGGTGAAGCAAGAGAGGGGGTGAAGGATGGTTGGGAAAGAATGTCATTAAGCATTTGTTGAAAAGAAGAGGTAGAGGGTGGCTCAGGAGGAGTGGAGGGAGAATCATCCATGAAGGAATCATCTACAAGGGAAAAGGATGGTAGGGTGAAGGTTGAATAAGAGAAGAGAGGATGGAATTCCACTGAGGTGGATACTGGAGGGGATGAAACTGGTGAGGAAATGGTAATTGGGGATGATATGGTTATGGTTGTGACTGGTGGTGAGGAGGAAATGGCTGGGGTAGATACAGCTGGAGGAGGAAGAGAGGCAGGCAACACTTCTGCTGGTGGAGTGACTGAAGCAGTCCTTGTGCCTGAAGGAAGTGGTACAGTAGCTCTTGTTGGGTTGATGATTTGCCTGTCCCATTTGCTGAATAGGGCACATGAGAGCCTCTTGGATGCATTAATGAACATCCCATAGGAGGTTAACAGTTCAGGGCATCTGTAGTGCAGATAGACCCCTAAGATTCTCCCAAAACTCACAGCAGTCTTATTTATCTTCTTCTTAATCAGGTTGAAGAAGATTGATCCCCAATCAAGGTGTTTCTTATCGACTAAAGCTCCCATCAACCAAAGTTGATATCTAGAGATGGTGTCATGAGCTGAGTGTTTGGCCAACAACACTTTCCCAACTACATCAGCCAGGAATTGATATTCCAGAGACAGATTTTTCTTTAAAAGTTTGTTAGGGTTGACAGCATTGTGACCCATTCGATTAAGCATTGAATCATAATCTTCTCCAGATAATTCAATAGAATCTTCTCCAGTACTAAGTTGAAAGACATCTGTTAAGAGAGCCGGTGATAGATGTACCTGAGTCCCTTTAATGATGCCGACGACAGAGTTCTCAGTCTCGTCCGTCGCTGTAAACCACCACTCTTTGATCTCTTCTGAAGCAATCTTCATCCGGGTAGTCATTATTTGGATCAGCTGTTGTTCTCTGAACAGATTGAGAATATCCTTGAAGCGCTGATCGCTTCCATCAAACGAGTTTATATCAATGTCAAATTCTGTGTCAAATTTCATCTTAGAGATAGCAGCACTAGATTCAGCCATTTGCACCTGCAACAGAAATCCAAACGCGACCAAGTGTAGAGGATTTGGAGGGAAAACGAAGAAAGTTGCAGAGTATGAGCGCAAAAAGAGAACGACGGCTGAAGAAATGATTTTATATTAGGGTTCGACGGCGAAATGGAAAATCGTTGAGCTCAGTTCGACGAAGCGTCGAACTCAGCTCGACGATTTGGGCTGCAGAAGGAATCTGAAGAGACGTCAATATCGTCGATCTCCGTTCGACGATGTTGAAAAGCGTCGAGCTCCGCTCGACGGCCTCTGAACAGAAAGAGAAAAGGCCTAGAGCTGGCGAGGGCTTTGAACTCAGATCGACGACTTCGGAAGCGTCGATCTCTAGTCGACGATTTTTGGAAAATCGCCGATCTTCGTTCGACGATTTCTGGAAAAACGTCGAGCACAGTTCAGAGACAAAACCTTATCTACAGACACAAAAGGAACTGATTTTTTAGCTTAATCTTGGTCTGTTTTATCTTTTCAAAAATCTTGTAAGTTATTTAAGGCTTCCTCCATCTAACATGCCTAACTGATTTAGGAAGAAACTGTGTTTCTTTTCATCCAAAGGTTTGGTGAAAATATCTCCCCTTTGCAAATCAGTAGGAATATATTGAAGTTCAATTTTATTTTTCTCTACATTATCTCATAGAAAGTGATGCCTAATTTCTATGTGTTTTGTCCTACTATGGAGGACTGGATTTTGTGCTATAGAGATAGCACTAGTATTATCACAAAAAATTTTTGACTTCTCTAAGTTGTAACCATAGTCTAGAAGCTGATTTTGTATCCATAATATTTGTGAGCAACAACTGCCTGCAGCCATATACTCAGCTTCAGCAATTGAAGTTGACACAGATGTTTGCTTCTTACAAAACTAGGAGACAAGTCTGTCACCAAGAAACTGACATGTTCCACTGGTGCTTTTCCTGTCTATTCTGCATCCAGCATAATCAACATCTGAGAATCCAGTTAATTCAAATCCTGAGTCTTTTGGATACCAGAGACCTAGATTTGGACAACTTTTTACATACCTAAGAATCCTTTTAACTAGAGTTAGGTGTGACTCTCTAGGGCTAACTTGGAATCTAGCACATATGCATGTAGCAAACATTATATCTGGCCTACTGCCTGTGAGGTACAATAGAGAGCCAATCATTGCTCTATATGTTGTCTGATCAACTGGTTTCCCCTGTTCATCAGCATCCAATACAGCATTGGTAGGCATGGGTGTTTTCATACAAGATGCCTCAGACATACCAAATCTCTTAACCAATTCTTTAGCATACTTGGTTTGGGAAATAAATATGCCCTCAGCATGCTGTTTTACTTGCAATCCTAAGAAGAAGGAGAGCTCACCCATGCTACTCATTTCAAATTTGGAATGCATTAGGTTGGAAAACTTTCTGCACAAGTTTGAATTAGCAGATCCAAATATGATATCATCTACATAAATTTGTACTAGTAGGGTATGGGACTTATGGGTTCTAATAAAAAGAGTTTGGTCTACTCTCCCCCTAACAAAATCATTTTCCAGAAGAAAGCATGCTAGGGTCTCATACCATGCTCTAGGAGCTTGCTTGAGACCATATAATGCTTTATGCAATTTGAAAACATAATCAGGGTGAGTTAGAGAGATAAAACCTAGAGGTTGTCTAACATAGACTTCCTCTTTGATGTCCCCATTGAGAAATGCACTCTTCACATCCATCTGATAGACCTTGAAGCCTTTGTGAGCAGCATAATCTAGAAATATTCTGATGGCCTCTAACCTTGCAACTGGTGCAAAGGTCTGGTCATAGTCTATTCCTTCTTGTTGAGAGTAGCCTTGAGCAACTAGCCTTGCCTTGTTTCTGACAATAATTCCTTGGTCATCCAGCTTGTTTCTAAAAACCCACTTTGTTCCAACAATGGAATGATCCTTTGGCTTAGGTACTAGTTCCCAAACCTTATTCCTTTCAAATTGATGCAACTCCTCTTGCATTGCAATGATCCAGTGTGGATCTTGCTCTACATCTTGAATGGATTGAGGCTCAACTTGAGATAGGAAGCAGGTGTGCATCAGGTTCTGGTTGAGCTAATTTCTGGTTTGCACACCAGCTGAGATGTTTCCAATTACTTGGGAAATTGGATGATCTCTTGTTGTTACTAAATCAACAAGGGGTGTTTATTGTTCACCAACCTGTGTTGTTGTTTCCTCTTGTGGAATAACAACTGGTTCTTCAGAATGATTTTCTTCAAGATGTTGTACTCCTTCATCATCACTGCTTTCATCCTTTTGCTGAATAGGTTGAGAAGTTGTATCCTCTTCTTTAACCTGTAATCTATTCATGCTTTCTGATATAGATTGTACCTGCAAAGGTTCTTTGGTAGAAGTAGACTTCTCCTTATAACACATGTTAGTTTCATCAAAAGTAATATGAACAGACTCTTCAATTTTACAAGATGATTTGTTATATACCCTATAAGCCTTGCTGATCATGGAGTATCCCAGAAACACTCCTTCATCAGCTTTAGCTTGGAATTTTGCTAGATGTTTCTTGTCATTATTATGAATATAACAAATACAGCCAAAAATTTTAAAATAATTTACCTTAGGTTTCTTCCCTTTGAGCAATTCATAGGGAGTCTTGCCCTTTAGTTTATGTATCAGGCTTCTATTTAATACATAGTTGGAGGTGTTCACTGCCTCAGCCCAAAAGGATAGAGGTAGGTGAGCATCTGTCAACAATGTAGTAGCAGATTCAATTAGGGTTCTATTTTTCCTTTCAGCTACCCCATTTTGTTGAGGAGTTCTAAGAGCTGAGAATGTATGCCTGATCCCTTCACTTTGACAGAACTCTTGCATGAGAAGAGAATCAAACTTTGTCCCATGATCACTTCTGATCAGGGCAATGTGAGTGTTGAACTCAATCTGAATGCATTTGAGAAAATCTGTCAAACACTTGAAGTTATCAGACTTCTTCCTCAGAAAGAATACCCAAGTGAATCTTGAGAAGTCATCTACAACCACTAGAGTATAGGACATCCCTCCTAAGCTTTGTACTGTGATGGGTCCAAAACGATCCATGTGCAACAGATACAAAATCCTAGGTGAATCACTCTTATTAAGTGACTTAAAGCTATTTTTAGTTTGCTTGCCTAATTGAGAAGCCTTGCAGAGTCCTTCCTTCTTGTAGGAGCCAGAAGGTAGTCCTCTAACAAGGTTGTCCTTGGAGAGCCTAGCAATGGTTCTAAGGTTAAGATGTCCTAGTCTCTTATGCCACAAAATATTAGGCTTAGATATGGAATTGAATAAACAGATATCTACTTTAGAAGAAAGAAAATCTACTAAGTAAATGTTACCTATCCTTTTACCTGTTAACACAGTTGTGTTATTCTCTGACTTGATCTTGCACAGGGATTTGTTGAAAGTCACCTTGTATCCTTCATCACATAGTTGACTGATACTTATCAGATTGTGCTTCAGTCCTTCTACATATGCCACCTTCTTAAAAGTGGCTGAGCCTATCTGAGCAGCACCATATCCTTTGGTTTGACCAAAATTTGAATCACCAAAAATCACCTTGGGTCCAAGTTTGGTTATGAAGGATGATAGGTTCTCCCTGTTCCCTGTCATGTGCTTTGAGCACCCACTATCCATATACCATTGTTGGTTAGATACTGGATAGGTCTTCACCTGCACATGAGCAGCTTATTTGTTTTTGACCCAGTTAACCTTGGGCCTAGGCTGATATCCTTTGAATTCAGAAATAAAAGACATCCCAGGTTGACTCTTATAGCCTTCAGGATGGTATCTCCTAGGAGGTACTATCCATTCAGTATAGGGGTTAAAGCCTTGGGATGTGGGACCTCTAGGATTGAATCTAGATGTGCCATTGAAGGAATGTTCACAAACTTGATCTCTGTTCGACGATCGCCGAGCTGAGGTCGACGATCTTGGGTCAGATCGTCGATCTCTGTTCGAAGATCGATTATACTGAAGTTCAGAGTTTGGATATCGTCGAGCTGAGGTCGACGATCTTTGGTTAGATCGTCGAGCTCTGTTCGACGATCGTCGAGCTCTGCTCGACGCAATCTGTTGAACTGAATTTTTCTCTGACAGATCTGCATTCTTCCTAGCTACCTCTATTACCCCCTTTCCTTTGTCAGAGACAAATTTGATTGGAGTTGTTAATATTATAGGTTGGCTGGATGAGGCACCCAAGCCCAGTGTACTGTTGAATCTAGAGTTCACTGTGCTTGTAATGTCCATCAGTTTGATACTTCTCCCATTTAGGGATTCTTCAAACTTTTTAGCTCTTGACAGTTCACTTTTCAGTGAAGCTATCTCCTCCCTACAACATTCTAACTCCTCAGAGAGTTTGAGGTTATTTGAGTTCAGGACATTGTATTCAGATAATTTATTTCTGAGAGAGATTATCTCTTTTTCAGATCTTAGTAAATCCAAGCACAATGTCTTAAATTCATTTTTGAAGTCCTCAGAATTAAAATCAAAAGAGCTAATTACCTGATCTTCCTCTGGTTGATTTTCTGAATCTGAATCTGATTCTTCATCAGAGTTTTGCTGTGAGGCATTGATAGCCATCATGCAGAATTCTTTCTCATCAGCATCATCTTCATCATCACTGGAGCTAGATGAAGTTTCAGAATCTTCTTCTGTCTCACTCCATGTCTCAGCAACAAAACCCTTCCTTGTATTTTTGTTTCTGCTAGAGGAGGCTTTGTCTGAGCTGTTCTTTTTGAAATCTTTTTCTTTTCTTCTTTCTCTTCTATCCTTTCAGTCCTTGTTCTTGTTCTCTGGACAGTCAGGCACAATGTGGCCTGGTTTCCTGCAACCAAAGCATATGATTTCTTTGTTATTATTATTTGACTTATCATAGCTTGGTTTGTCATGTCCTTTGTATGGCCTTTTTCTGAAGTCTTTTCTGGCTAGCTTGTAAAATCTTTTGGCCAGTAGGCTGACCAATTCCTCATTGCCTGTGTGTTTTTCTTCAGGCTGATCTTCAATAGCTTTGAAAGCTATTGACTTCTCTTTCCTTGAGGCTGGTGAAGCAGCCTTCTATTCTTCCTCTCTGTTCTTGATAAGCAGCTCATAAGATTTGAGCTTGCCTAGGAGAGTTTCAGTAGTGATTTCATTTAGACTTCTGGCATCTTTGATTGGCCAGATTCTTGAATCCCAAGTACTGAGGAAGCACATTAGGATCTTGTCATTAAGCTCAGTCAATGAGATTTCTTTATCCAAGGTCCTTAGCTCATTGACAATCAGACTCAATCTGTTGTACATATCTGCTACTAACTCAGTCTCTCCTTTATTGAAATTCTCATATTGGGTTATGAGGTGAGATCTCCTGTCTTTCCTTTCATCAGCAGACCCTGAGACAATTTCAGGGAGCTTGTCCCAAATTCCTTTGGCTGAGTTGCAGTCAGCTACTTTCTGAAATATCTCATCAGACATTGTCTGAGCTAAGATGTTCATGGTCCTTTGCATCTGCAGTTTTCCATTTCTTTATGTCTGCATCTGTTCTTGAGGGAGGTGGAACAACATTTGTGCTTGAGCTTGCTGGTGGACTTGGACAAACTGTCAAGACAGAATTGAAAATATCTTCATCAATAGAGTTCATGTATAATTTAATCCTTGCCTTCCAAAGTGCAAACTTAGATAGATTGCACACTAGAGGTCTGGTGCTTGCATAATCCTTGTTCTGTGCCATGTCTTAGAGTAATATATATATAAGAAGAAATAACCCTCTTAAAAGATAGATTTTACCAAGGATCACTTGGTTCAGGTGTTAGCCTGTATGAGCAACCAACCTGGCTCTGATACCAATTGAAAGTGAGGGTAAGATCTATCTCAACTCTAGAGGGGGGGGGGGGTGAATAGAGTTTATTCAAATAAGTTTCACAGTTTTGAAAATATCAACACATATAAAATTTAATTTACACTATAGTGTAGAGTGCTAGAAAGAAATTTAAGAAGCAAGACATTAAGAACACAGCACACAACAATAATCACACAAACAATCCAGCAGACACAAGGAAATATAGTGGTTCCCCAAAAACCTGGGTACATCCACTCTTCTACCACCCTTGGTAGGAATCCACTCAGGATGAGTTGATCAGGTGTCTTGACACCAATGAGCTTTTGTTAAGGTGCTCAAAAACCAAAACTGGATTTTTTGATAAGGTGTCTTGCCACCACTTAGTTTTGACAAGGTTCTCAGAACCAGACAGAACTTTTGAAGGGAGTTCAAGAACCCTTTTACAGCAGGAAAATAAAAAGGGAAAGGAAATGAAGTTGTCTTCTCTGTTCTCAAATCAAATGAGAGAAGACTAGTGGATCTTTGTTGTCAAAGCTCCCCCTGAGATCTAGACTGGTTCAGGAAAAGAAGCTTTGCTCTAGGGTGATAGGTCTTCAGAATTTTGATCTCCAGCAAAAGATTATTTCAGCAAGAAGGCTGAAAGATGAGGTGTCTGGAGTTCTTGAAATGAAGTTGTGAACACTTTTCAGTAAGCAAGAAGATTTTTTCTCTCATAGTTCTTCTGTTGTTCTTTTGCTATCAGTGTTCTGTATATGATATTTTCTTTTTGATTGAAAAAGGAAGATCTTATTCTCTGAAAAATTCTTTGTCCAAAGTAGCCGTTGGCAGTCATAAATGTCTTCCATAAAGAGTCTTGTCTTCTAGAGGAAAGTCCAGCAAACATTCTCTGAATAATACCTTGAAACTTGCTCCAGAATAAAGACAAACGGCTGGCAGATCTTCTTATCATAAATGCTGATAATATTCAAAAACATTCCAAAGAATAACAGCATTTGAATCCTTAAATGCGTCGATCTCTCAGAAGAATCGTCGATCTGAGCTCTACGATCGTCGAACTGAGCTCAGAGATGAAATGAGATAAAGCAGACAGAAAATGTCGAACTGAGCTCGAAGATCGTCGAAAGGAGTTCGACGATTAAGCAGAACGGGCTGAAGGCAAATAGTCGATCTGAGCTCGAAGATCGTCGACCTGAGTTCGACGATTTATCGAAGTTGAGCTCAGAGAGCATCGAATGGAGTTCGACGATTCGTCAACCTGAGCTCAACGAAAATTGCCTTAGACTTAGCTCTTCAACCTTGATCTTGGAATGGTCCTGGGTGCAGCTTCAAACCTAAGTTCTAAGCCCTAGACTCACTCTAGTGTTGACCTTCACAACTATACCACTAGGTCAACCTGGTTTCCTAAGACAACCATAGTGATCCTTACCCAAATTAGTAATAGGGTGTTCCAACAACAACAACAAAAAATATATATATATATTTAGATTGCTTTTCTCAGTATGATCCATATAAAACTATGAGAGCGTTCAACATGACACGAAGCATTGCAGAATACTCAATCCCTACTAAGGTCGAGAGAACGAAGACATGACTTTTCTTCTACAAAAATTACCTGAAGTATAATTCTAAACAAAAATACCTCATAGATCTATAAAATCACAACTGAAAGTGAGGGTAAGATCTATCTCAACTCTAGAGGGGGGGTGAATAGAGTTTATTCAAATAAGTTTCACAGTTTTGAAAATATCAACACATATAAAATTTAATTTACACTATAGTGTAGAGTGCTAGAAAGAATTTAAGAAGCAAGAAATTAAGAACACAGCACACAGCAATAATCACACAAACAATCCAGCAGACACAAGGAAATATAGTGGTTCCCCAAAAACCTGGGTACATCCACTCTTCTACCACCCTTGGTAGGAATCCACTCAGGATGGAGTTGATCAGGTGTCTTGACACCAATGAGCTTTTGTTAAGGTGCTCAAAAACCAAAACTGGATTTTTTGATAAGGTGTCTTGCCACGACTGAGTTTTGACAAAGTTGTCAGAACCAGACAGAACTTTGAAGGGAGTTCAAGAACCCTTTTACAACAGGAAAATAAAAAGGAAAAGGAAATGAAGTTGTCTTCTCTGTTCTCAAATCAAATGAGAGAAGACTAGTGGATCTTTGTTGTCAAAGCTCCCCCTGAGATCTAGACTGGTTCAGGAAAAGAAGCTTTGCTCTAGGGCGATAGGTCTTCAGAATTTTGATCTCCAACAAAAGATTGTTTCAGCAAGAAGGCTGAAAGATGAGGTGTCTGGAGTTCTTGAAATTAAGTTGTGAACACTTTTCAGTAAGCAAGAAGATTTTTCTGTCACAGTTCTTCTGTTGTTCTTTTGCTATCAGTGTTCTGTATATGATATTTTCTTTTTGATTAAAAAAGGAAGATCTTATTCTCTGAAAAATTCTTTGTCCAAAGTAGCCGTTGGCAGTCATAAATGTCTTTTCCATAAAGAGTCTTGTCTTCTAGAGGAAAGTCCAGCAAACATTCTCTGAATAATACCTTGAAACTTGCTCCAGAATAAAGACAAACGGCTGGCAGATCTTCTTATCATAAATGCTGATAATATTTCAAAAACATTCCAAAGAATAACAGCATTTGAATCCTTAAATGCGTCGATCTCTCAGAAGAATCGTCGATCTGAGCTCTACGATCGTCGAACTGAGCTCAGAGATGAAATGAGATAAAGCAGACAGAAAACGTCGAACTGAGCTCGAAGATAGTCGAAAGGAGTTCGACGATAAAGCAGAATGGGCTGAAGGCAAATAGTCGATCTGAGCTCGAAGATCGTCGACCTGAGTTCGACGATTTATCGAAGTTGAGCTCAGAGAGCGTCGAATGGAGTTCGACGATTCGTCGACCTGAGCTCGACGAAAATTGCCTTAGACTTAGCTCTTCAACCTTGATCTTGGAATGGTCCTGGGGGCAGCTTCAAACCTAAGTTCTAAGCCCTAGACTCACTCTAGTGTTGACCTTCACAACTATACAACTAGGTCAACCTGGTTTCCTAAGACAACCATAGTGATCCTTACCCAAATTAGTAATAGGGTATTCCAACAATCTCCCCTATTTGGGTTAGGATTACTATTTACAAATAACATTAGGAAATGAATAAGCATCCATACAAAAACAAGAGCTAACCAAGCAAAGATATAGCAGCAAGCAGATCACAGAGAAAGAGCAGCAATTATCCAGAGGTGGATGAATGTTTGCTTACACAATTTTACTTCTTCTCAGTTCCCTTTTTAAACAAAATTTCTCTGTTAGGATTCAGAGTTTCTTTCTTTGATCTTCTGTCATCCTCTGCACCTAGAGAAGTTTGAGATCTTAGCCTTGGAACTACAGCCTCTGGGTGTAGCTTCATGTAGTCTTCTGGGTTGAAAAACTTTCTTGAAGCATATCTTTCCAATTCTTTCTTCCTTTGATCTGATAAAGTTGTTATATTGGAGATGTCCATGCCTTGCTCTCTGGCTTTCTTTAGTTGATCAAGAGCAGCTAGGTCTTTCATTCTTGATGTCCAGGATAGAGGATTGTTCTCAGGATCCTCAAAAGGAACAGGAGGTTCATACCTGTTGAGAGATTCAGAAGCAGGAGGAGTCCTGGAAACAACTGTGTCTTTCAGCCTGTAAGGGAAAGGACCTGAAGAGGAGTCAGTGTGGCCTTGTCCTTCCCTTTGATAAGATCTTTGTCCTCTCTGATTTCCTCTGTAATGACCCCTTCTGGATTGATATCCTCTTTGATGTTGTCCCCTTTGATAGTATCTTGGATAAGATTGGGAGGAGCTTTGCCTTGAAGCTGGAGCTTGAGGGGCTGAGCCTGATCCAGAATCTGGAGGAGGAGGAGGAGGCTGATATTGTGAAGATCCTTTTTCATATTTATCAAGCTTCCTTCTCTTCTTCATAGCTTTTAGTTGATTCTTGGAGTATTGCATCCATGGCTCAGAAATGGGGCAATCATACAGAATGTAGTAGGGAATATCATTGGAGTCTTTTGCTTTAGCTGGAGGAACTGACATCATGGCTTTGCTTCTAGCTTTCCTCTTCTTGGCAATGGTATTGGCAGAGTCATCTGATTCAGTCTGGAATTGGTCACTATCTGAGCTTTGTGGTCTGTCATACAGATCATCAATGCTTTTTAAGTACTTTTCTTGTAGCTTTAACTGATCAGAAGTCAGAGCAGGAGCAACAGCAGCAGCATACACTTGAGCAGGAGCAGGCATCGCAGCAGGTGTGGGATCTTCTAGGTAGGAAGCAAGTTCTTCATCAGCAGTTTCATCAGCAACATTTACTGGAATCATCTCTATATCTTCAGCAGCAGCAGCAGTAGTTTCAACAACAGGAGGCACAATGGCCTTAGTAGCAGCATCAGGAATATCCACAGCTTCCAGGAATTGATATAGGATTCAATGTGGCTGGGATCACAAACAGATACATGCACAATGGCCTTAGACAGATCTTCAGTGAGAGGTACTGGCAGAAAGCTGAAATGAACTGTATCAAATTGAGATAGCAGGCTCTGAAGATTTAGTGCAAAAGCACATCCACTGCTTTCTGAGTGAGCAGAAGCTGGAGCTGGAGCAAAAACAGGAGCATCCACTGGCACATCCACTTCTTCATAAAGCATCTCCCCTGCCTTGGTTCAAGGAGAGCTGAATCAAGGCACCCAGTAGAAGGGATTGCCTGGGAGGAGGAAAAGGAGGAAAGCTTGGTAGACAGCTCCTGAACTTGTTTCAGGAGTGGAGCCAGGGAAGTCTCCAATAGAGATGTCAGCCTGGGAGCTAGCAACTCATAAAGTCTGTCTGCCAACCTTGGAAGATCTACATGTTCAAGTGGGGCTTGAACAGAGGTAGGAGTAAAGGTAGATGGAGGGATGTTGGCTGGAGCTGAAGGTGTGGAGGTAGGTGGAGTAGGAATGGATGGCTCTGAGGATGGAATTGTGGAGATAAAGAAGGTGGAGGTGGAGATAGGTGAAGCAAGAGAGGGGGTGAAGGATGGTTGGGAAAGAATGTCATTAAGCATTTGTTGAAAGAAGAGGTAGAGAGGGTGGCTCAGGAGGAGTGGAGGGAGAATCATCCATGAAGGAATCATCTACAAGGGAAAAGGATGGTAGGGTGAAGGTTGAATAAGAGAAGAGAGGATGGAATTCCACTGAGGTGGATACTGGAGGGGATGAAACTGGTGAGGAAATGGTAATTGGGGATGATATGGTTATGGTTGTGACTGGTGGTGAGGAGGAAATGGCTGGGGTAGATACAGCTGGAGGAGGAAGAGAGGCAGGCAACACTTCTGCTGGTGGAGTGACTGAAGCAGTCCTTGTGCCTGAAGGAAGTGGTACAGTAGCTCTTGTAGGGTTGATGATTTGCCTGTCCCATTTGCTGAATAGGGCACATGAGAGCCTCTTGGATGCATTAATGAACATCCATAGGAGGTTAACAGTTCAGGGCATCTGTAGTGCAGATAGACCCTAAGATTCTCCAAAACTCACAGCAGTCTTATTTATCTTCTTCTTAATCAGGTTGAAGAAGATTGATCCCCAATCAAGGTGTTTCTTATCGACTAAAGCTCCCATCAAGCAAAGTTGATATCTAGAGATGGTGTCATGAGCTGAGTGCTTGGCCAACAACACTTTCCCAACTACATCAGCCAGGAATTGATATTCCAGAGACAGATTTTTCTTTAAAAGTTTGTTAGGGTTGACAGCATTGTGACCCATTCGATTAAGCATTGAATCATAATCTTCTCCAGATAATTCAATAGAATCTTCTCCAGTACTAAGTTGAAAGACATCTGTTAAGAGAGCCGGTGATAGATGTACCTGAGTCCCTTTAATGATGCCGACGACAGAGTTCTCAGTCTCGTCCGTCGCTGTAAACCACCACTCTTTGATCTCTTCTGAAGCAATCTTCATCCGGGTAGTCATTATTTGGATCAGCTGTTGTTCTCTGAACAGATTGAGAATATCCTTGAAGCGCTGATCGCTTCCATCAAACGAGTTTATATCAATGTCAAATTCTGTGTCAAATTTCATCTTAGAGATAGCAGCACTAGATTCAGCCATTTGCACCTGCAACAGAAATCCAAACGCGACCAAGTGTAGAGGATTTGGAGGGAAAACGAAGAAAGTTGCAGAGTATGAGCGCAAAAAGAGAACGACGGCTGAAGAAATGATTTTATATTAGGGTTCGACGGCGAAATGGAAAATCGTTGAGCTCAGTTCGACGAAGCGTCGAACTCAGCTCGACGATTTGGGCTGCAGAAGGAATCTGAAGAGACGTCAATATCGTCGATCTCCGTTCGACGATGTTGAAAAGCGTCGAGCTCCGCTCGACGGCCTCTGAACAGAAAGAGAAAAGGCCTAGAGCTGGCGAGGGCTTTGAACTCAGATCGACGACTTCGGAAGCGTTCGATCTCTAGTCGACGATTTTTGGAAAATCGCCGATCTTCGTTCGACGATTTCTGGGAAAACGTCGAGCACAGTTCAGAGACAAAACCTTAATCTACAGACACAAAAGGTACTGATTTTTTAGCTTAATCTTGGTCTGTTTTATCTTTTCAAAAATCTTGTAAGTTATTTAAGGCTTCCTCCATCTAACATGCCTAACTGATTTAGGAAGAAACTGTGTTTCTTTTCATCCAAAGGTTTGGTGAAAATATCTCCCCTTTGCAAATCAGTAGGAATATATTGAAGTTCAATTTTATTTTCTCTACATTATCTCATAGAAAGTGATGCCTAATTTCTATGTGTTTTGTCCTACTATGGAGGACTGGATTTTGTGCTATAGAGATAGCACTAGTATTATCACAAAAAAATTTTTGACTTCTCTAAGTTGTAACCATAGTCTAGAAGCTGATTTTGTATCCATAATATTTGTGAGCAACAACAGCCTGCAGCCATATACTCAGCTTCAGCAATTGAAGTTGACACAGATGTTTGCTTCTTACAAAACTAGGAGACAAGTCTGTCACCAAGAAACTGACATGTTCCACTGGTGCTTTTCCTGTCTATTCTGCATCCAGCATAATCAACATCTGAGAATCCAGTTAATATCAAATCCTGAGTCTTTTGGATACCAGAGACCTAGATTTGGACAACTTTTTACATACCTAAGAATCCTTTATAACTAGAGTTAGGTGTGGACTCTCTAGGGCTAACTTGGAATCTAGCACATATGCATGTAGCAAACATTATATCTGGCCTACTGCCTGTGAGGTACAATAGAGAGCCAATCATTGCTCTATATGTTGTCTGATCAACTGGTTTCCCCTGTTCATCAGCATACCAATACAGCATTGGTAGGCATGGGTGTTTTCATACAAGATGCCTCAGACATACCAAATCTCTTAACCAATTCTTTAGCATACTTGGTTTGGAAATAAATATGCCCTCAGCATGCTGTTTTACTTGCAATCCTAAGAAGAAGGAGAGCTCACCCATGCTACTCATTTCAAATTTGGAATGCATTAGGTTGGAAAACTTTCTGCACAAGTTTGAATTAGCAGATCCAAATATGATATCAACTACATAAATTTGTACTAGTAGGGTATGGGACTTATGGGTTCTAATAAAAAGAGTTTGGCTACTCTCCCCCTAACAAAATCATTTTCCAGAAGAAAGCATGCTAGGTCTCATACCATGCTCTAGGAGCTTGCTTGAGACCATATAATGCTTTATGCAATTTGAAACATAATCAGGGTGAGTTAGAGAGATAAAACCTAGAGGTTGTCTAACATAGACTTCCTCTTTGATGTCCCCATTGAAAATGCACTCTTCACATCCATCTGATAGACCTTGAAGCCTTTGTGAGCAGCATAATCTAGAAATATTCTGATGGCCTCTAACCTTGCAACTGGTGCAAAGGTCTGGTCATAGTCTATTCCTTCTTGTTGAGAGTAGCCTTGAGCAACTAGCCTTGCCTTGTTTCTGACAATAATTCCTTGTCATCCAGCTTGTTTCTAAAAACCCACTTTGTTCCAACAATGAATGATCCTTTGGCTTAGGTACTAGTTCCCAAACCTTATTCCTTTCAAATTGATGCAACTCTCTTGCATATGCAATGATCCAGTGTGGATCTTGCTCTACATCTTGAATGGATTGAGGCTCAACTTGAGATAGGAAGCAGTGTGCATCAGGTTCTGGTTGAGCTAATTTCTGGTTTGCACACCAGCTGAGATGTTTCCAATTACTTGGAAATTGGATGATCTCTTGTTGTTACTAAATCAACAAGGGGTGTTGATGTTCACCAACCTGTGTTGTTGTTTCCTCTTGTGGAATAACAACTGGTTCTTCAGAATGATTTTCTTCAAGATGTTTGTACTCCTTCATCATCACTGCTTTCATCCTTTTGCTGAATAGGTTGAGAAGTATGTATCCTCTTCTTTAACCTGTAATCTATTCATGCTTTCTGATATAGATTGTACCTGCAAAGGTTCTTTGGTAGAAGTAGACTTCTCCTTATAACACATGTTAGTTTCATCAAAAGTAATATGAACAGACTCTTCAATTTTACAAGATGATTTGTTATATACCCTATAAGCCTTGCTGATCATGGAGTATCCCAGAAACACTCCTTCATCAGCTTTAGCTTGGAATTTTGCTAGATGTTTCTTGTCATTATTATGAATATAACAAATACAGCCAAAAATTTTAAAATAATTTACCTTAGGTTTCTTCCCTTTGAGCAATTCATAGGGAGTCTTGCCCTTTAGTTTATGTATCAGGCTTCTATTTAATACATAGTTGGAGGTGTTCACTGCCTCAGCCCAAAAGGATAAGGTAGGTGAGCATCTGTCAACAATGTAGTAGCAGATT